>OZ012701.1:25796615-25824115 GCA_963942565.1 Maea johnstoni | reverse complement strand
CCCAATTACCATTGTGTGCCTGGGCAAACGCCCGTGACTAGACAGCTACTACTGGTAGGCGGGTCCTGAATGCACGTACCTAATTATTTCGACTATATTTCCTGGCATGCCCGGGTAACTCGTGTACCAATCAGTAAAAGACAAGCGTGTGACCTGTAAGAGTAAGACTTGGGTACTAGGAAAATGGTTCGTTCAGACAGCATCTAATCTTATTGACATGGGATAGGTCTTCTGTACCGATTGTAGAACATTTTAAGAAGTTGTTTTCCTTTGAAACAACTGTGCATGCGCAACTTGATACTTTGAATCTTGCCATTGATTTGGCAGTATTTTCATTTATTTCTGTTTTTTGTCATTGTTTTGGCAATAGCAAAAGTCCATTATTCCATACAGACGTTGTTGCACTAAATGGCCTATGTGTGGCGATGTGCCTTTAAGCAACCATTCATTCAGTCTTTCTTACGTACTGGAGTACGGCTGCCTGTGCATCCTCTAAGCTCATCAGCTAGGTACCCACCTGTCTCCCCGGGGGATACACAATAGGTTAGCTCAACCTGGAACACGTGGAAAGGGCAGCCACACAATGCGCGACACCAGTCAGCGCGCAGACTGATAACTCAGCACGCGCACGGATACGAACCAGAGTTATTGTGTATGTATATCAAATTCAAGACACGGTATATATATATATATATATATATATATATATATATATATATATATATATATATATATATATATATATATATATATATGTGTGTGTGTGTGTATGTTGTATGTTTGTACATGTATGTGTGTGAGAGTGTATTTATATCTATATCTAGCTATCTATATCAAGATCCATATATACTTATCTATCTGTATGTGTGTGATGCATGTACGTGTGGGTGTGGGTGTGGATGTGTTTCAACAAACGTTATGTACACACCGACTGACTAGAATGCAGATATCTCCAAATAAGGGATGCTCGTCTCTATAACTCATATAGCCTTAATGTACATGTATAATTAATTCAAACGATTTTCGCCCACGACTTGTCCGAGATCACACGTATTAATGTGCATATTCCTTACTAGCAAGTAGATTGATCTATCGCATGACGACAGGTCTTCTCTCGTTGATAAATCTCCCTCACAAGGTAGCGACATGGAAGTAGCTAGCTGAGTCGCCGCCCGCACTTCCTGGCGATATGGCTCTCTCGCCGCCGCGTACACACTTGACAGCAGGCGATTGCCACTCCATTATGGCAGTTGCCTCAAGTGCTACACGACCATCGCGACTTCCTCCTTTATTTAACACTCCACTTCCTAATAAGGATTACTGAGGTATAGAATTTATTATGCTGTTATATATATATATATATATATATATATATATATATATATATATATATATATATATATATATATATATATATATATATATATATATATATATATATATATATAAAAGTCGGCTATCACCTTCATAACGTCAAGGATAAACAAACAGGAAACTTTCGCATAACATGTGTTTTAGAGTGTTTCTGTGTATTTCTACCAACGTTAGCTCCATCCAATTGGCAAGTCATGTACTAGTCGTCTATTTGGTCACGTTGATTGTATCATAAAAACATATTCAAAGAATATTTCTTTAAGTAGTGTCTCCATCGCTGAAGTCAGGGGCATTAATCGTATGTATGACATAAAACACCTTACCTAACACAATGGCTTGATCGTCCTACCTGTGACCAGGTGCTACATGTCAGATAAAAAGTGTTGCCCAGTTTTAGTGATCTCATTTTCTTGTCGTATAATTTTATTCCGTCGTTCCAAGATTTCGTTACTTATGCGAAACTCAATCAACAGGTCCATGGTCGGCAAAAATTACACCCTGGGCTGCATTTCCTCTCCTTTATTACATTGCCCATTCAAGTACATGGTGCCAAAAACGATATTAGTGATATATCGTTTTGCCCAGCGCGTTTTTTGGGAAAATATCTCGAGAAAATTGTTGATCAGAAACTTCTTCGAAAATTCTTCTTCAAATGTATATCTTCATAATGACGTTATGCCTAATGCGGAAGTTATTTTCAAAAGTGCCTTGACTCCAGACGAAATTTGTCAAGTATGTATACATGGCTCGTGCCTTGATACCAAAGGCTCTAATGCACCAGTCAATTGAATCCCCGGGAGGGTGGGGCCGGGATGGGGCGGGGATAGTGCGCCGACCTTCTGCACTATTTTGTATAGTCCCCGCCCCCCGCGGCACATTTTTTTGTCACTAATCCCCGCCCCCGGGGCTTATTTTTTAAAGGGGCCCTAAAGGCTCACATACATATCAGCTCATATGAGAGTAATACACTTTAAGAACAGGATGCTGCCCTTCTTGTTCTCTCAGTGATCCCATGAGGGGAGATTTTTGCATATTGCCATCATCCTGCCCAGCCCCTGGCAGCCACTGGCTGCGGCCATGTTTTTCAATTGGGTGGCAGAGATCACTTCCTGCCCCTAGCTCTGTGCTTATCTCAAGCACCCCTAAGCTCCTTTGCTACCAAATAACACTGACCACAGCAAGGGGTGATGATCCAGTTTCACAATGGCGTCGGCCTTGGCTCCGAGGAAGTGCTACTCACTAATTACAATTTTAGATTTCTCTTTGTGTGGAGCTCTAGGGCTTCCCTGTTTATGAGAGATGTTGAGCTATGTTCATGAACTTTCATATAAACCTATGATTTGTTCTTCATGACAGGAAATGGTCACATAGAACTTTTTAAAGTCACTAGTTACAACTTTCACCCTCAAGAGCACGATTAAACTCCTATACTAAGCTGTAAGCCGGTGTATCACATACTTCCTTTCCTAAATATACCACTTTTTTGTAGTTATTTCCAATAAAACCGCTTTTATACTCAATTTTTTCACTGCAAGTGGAAATCTTTAAGACTGTCTCTTCTTGCGGTAACACCCCTCCTACACTGCCACAGCTGACTGCATTTGACCAATAAAGATAAGGACCTGCACGGCCAGTACCTGCCTGATAGATAGCGTTCTCTGGGGAGAGCGAATGGCAGGAAGCACAGCGGCAGCACAGTGTGCCTTCGCCGGCGACACTCCACAAGTGGAGTAGCCGCGACGGTACTCTATGTGCACATTTCCTGTAATGTTCCCCAAGTTCCCCTTTAAACCATATTTTCAATCCATGTGGGCATCAAAAATATGATAGATGAATTTGAAAATAAACTTTTATTGTGTTGATTTGTACAAATGCAGGAACATCCTAGAAAAAAAACTATCATATTGAGGGCCTTCATGCACCTCATGAGGATTGTCTTTGTTGAAGAGTCCATAGCAGCTTGGTCTGTAGTACCGTGAGAAATTCCAGCCACTGTACATCCTCATGCAAACTATCAATTCTTATCTGGTCAGGCTACCATGATTGGATTTTAAAATGGCTATTTCATTTTTAGATATTTCTGGCATATAATTGCTTGTGCAGCCCTTCTGCAAAGAAGTGTTTTGGCATAAGCATATGTACTGATACCTTGAAAAAAGTTACAGTTTCGAAGCCATTTGGACGACATTTGCGATGTGCGCAAGTTTTGTGCGCAACTTGTTTCTGCAAAGTACAAACAAAAGCGGCGACCTCTATCGGCGGAATTTGGGAAAGAATGACGTCACGGTGAAACAGAATCCCGTCATAACTTTGTGACTGCTTTAAAGGTTAATGCAGAATGATTAAGGAACGCACTAGTGCGTTGCACGTACTTTTATCAGCCACTGACCATGCAACATGCGCAACCACGCACCAAATCATCGGTGTAACAAATGCTCACGCGATGCCATGATTATAGTAGCGGGAAAAGTTGCCAAGGCGGTGTTCTCTAAAAAAGATAAATTATCTGCATCTCTGTGGGTTAACTTTAATGCAGTTTAGAATGTTATAACCGCCACAACTCATTCTACTTGCCATTTAATTATTTTGAAGCTGTTGTGAAATGACGGTGTTGCGATAGCAGGGTGCAACACAGGTTCCAAAACATTACTTGCCAAGCATGGCAAGCTGCCCCTAAAGTTTACTTGCCCACGCTGGCACTTCCACTTGTCCCACCACCCTGTTTAACTAAGGTGAGTTACATTGCAAGGACTCGGCCAAAAGACATTTCTTGCGGAGCAGGGCAAGTAAGGGTCTTGTTCTGCTGGCCAGATTGCCTTTTTTTCCGAATTCATTTGCAACGGGACAAGTGGTTATGTTGCACGCTGGACAGGTTGAAATCGTAGCAATTGTTATGCCATTAATCTTTGGTCAATCACTACTCATACTGTGTGATTATTTCACAAATATTTTCGAGATTCGCGAGCATTTAAAGCTTTGCTTTGTAGACATATCATAATTACAGTGTTATCCTCTAAATTTTACGAGATTCAGTAATCATCAATGTGTTTGTTTTTGATAATATTCTTGTTTTTTTCCTCGTATTTATATAAAAAAGATAATTTTATACTAGCCACATTCAGTGCCGGTCGTATCATTATGACAATATCTCATACCATTTGTCTATCCACTGCTAGGCGGCAGATTAATTGGGCTAATCATAAACAAGTAAATTGGATTTTGGCATGAGGAGGACTTGGGTGGTATTCACTATCCCCGCCCCCGTGCCCCGGCCTATATCGTCGCTCTACTAGTTAGTTATGTCCCCACCCTGCGGGGCAGCATTTTGGTGTACTAAACAGGATAAGCCCGGCATCGCCCGGCCATTTCCCGCCCCCCCCCCCCTCCTGGGGATTCAATTGACTGGTGCATAATCTAATTCACGGCATGCGGCTCTCAGGCCACGCTGTGTAATCTTGCTAGTCACAGCTGTGCTAAAGTGGAGTCTCTATTAGTTAGCGTGCAGGCTCACCACGCCCGCTGTCTCAAACCTTGGCAAGGTGGGATTGTCCTCATGACCAGGTAGTCTAACCCTCTGTGTGGCTAGTCACATGTTTGCTGCAGTGGATGTTTGCCTAGCTAGCGTGCAGGCTCACCATGCCCGCTGTCTCAACTCCTTATCAAGGCAATGACTGTCCTCATGGCCCGGCGGTCTAACCCGTTGTGTGGCTCGTTACAGGTATACTGGAACGGATGCTAGCCTAGCTAGCGTGCAGGCTCACCATGCCCGCTGTCTCAACTCCTTATCAAGGCAATGACTGTCCTCATGACCCGGCGGTCTAACCCGTTGTGTGGCTCGTTACAAGTATACTGGAACGGATGCTAGCCTAGCTAGCGTGCAGGCTCACCACGCCCGCTGTCTCAACTCCTTATCAAGGCAATGACTGTCCTCATGACCCGGCGGTCTAACCCGTTGTGTGGCTCGTTACAAGTATACTGGAACGGATGCTAGCCTAGCTAGCGTGCAGGCTCACCAAGCCCGCTGTCTCAACTCCTTATCAAGGCAATAACTGTCCCCATGGCCCGGCGGTCTAACCCGTTGTGTGGCTCGTTACAGGTATACTGGAACGGATGTTTGCCTAGCTAGCGTGCAGGCTCACCACGCCCGCTGTCTCAACTCCTTATCAAGGCAATAACTGTCCCCATGGCCCGGCGGTCTAACCCGTTGTGTGGCTCGTTACAGGTATACTGGAACGGATGTTTGCCTAGCTAGCGTGCAGGCTCACCACGCCCGCTGTCTCAACTCCTTATCAAGGCAATAACTGTCCCCATGGCCCGGCGGTCTAACCCGTTGTGTGGCTCGTTACAAGTATACTGGAACGGATGTTTGCCTAGCTAGCGTGCAGGCTCACCACACCCGCTGTCTCAACTCCTTATCAAGGCAATAACTGTCCTCATGGCCCGGCGGTCTAACCCGTTGTGTGGCTCGTTACAGGTATACTGGAACGGATGTTTGCCTAGCTAGCGTGCAGGCTCACCACACCCGCTGTCTCAACTCCTTATCAAGGCAATAACTGTCCTCATGGCCCGGCGGTCTAACCCGTTGTGTGGCTCGTTACAGGTATACTGGAACGGATGTTTGCCTAGCTAGCGTGCAGGCTCACCACGCCCGCTGTCTCAACTCCTTATCAAGGCAATAACTGTCCTCATGGCCCGGCGGTCTAACCCGTTGTGTGGCTCGTTACAGGTATACTGGAACGGATGTTTGCCTAGCTAGCGTGCAGGCTCACCACGCCCGCTGTCTCAACTCCTTATCAAGGCAATAACTGTCCTCATGGCCCGGCGGTCTAACCCGTTGTGTGGCTCGTTACAAGTATACTGGAACGGATGTTTGCCTAGCTAGCGTGCTAGCTCCCAACCAGATGACGTAACTCCCTTAGTGGTGAAAGACAGCGAGCAGTCAGTGACAAGGCCTTAGACCACTCGTCTATCACGGCAGGCCCACAGTAGTGAGAGACAATGAGCAGTCAATGGCAGCGCCCTATACCACTCAGTGGTAAGAGACTGCGAGAAGTAAGTGGCAACGCCTCAGACCAGTCGGCTATCAGGGCTGGCCCTTAATTATCTGGGCAACTTGATAAAGAGTTCACTACAATAAAGGGCTGCATAAGAATTGTTGAGCAAGGAGATAACGTATCTCTATATATTCCTATTTGGGGCGGGCAGAAACGTCTTGCTTTCTTGATGTAGCGCCCTACCGTTTTCCGTATAAAACAACAACATTTGCTTGGTTCCCCAAATTGGCCACGGCATAAAGAGTCGCACAGACTAAAAACATTAAGGCTCACAGTGGCCAAAGGCAACTTCATAGTTTTGGTCAAACCCTTCTGGTAATGGCATTGTAAGGTAATAATTTCAAAAAGAAATGTTAAATGTATATTATATATATATATATATATATATATATATATATATATATATATATATATATATATATATATATATATATATATATATACATATATATATATATATATATATATATATATATATATATATATATATATATATATATATATATATATATATATATTATATATATATATATATATATATATATATATATATATATATATATATATATATATATATATATATATATATATATATATATATGTTACAGTAAGAGTGTCAAACCAGGGATTTAGTCAAATCCCAAAAACTTTCAGGGAATCTGTCAAATTCTTGTTTCACTCACGGATTTGGTCCCTAAATGTCTAGAGATTTGACTAAATCCTTGAGAATAGGAGGGTCAGAATGATGAAATTGATAAACGTTGACTGAGATACTAATTATCATCATCATTAAGCAATAATTTTTGGCTGAGCATTGAGTATTCAGCATTACTTTGTACCTCATTACTTTGATAATCAGGAATCATAAGTAGCGCTCAACTAAGCATAAAACAAAGGTAATTGTCATTCAACAATCCTTCTGAAAGGTCTCCAGTAAACAAGTCAAAAATGACCCACCTATTTTTAGGGGTTTAGTCATATCCGTAGACATTTAGGGACCGAATCCTTGAGTGAAACAGGAATTTGACAGATTCCCTGAAAGTTTTAGGGATTTGACTAAATCCCTGGTTTGACACTCTTACTGTAACATATATATATATATATTTCTCAATGCCCTGTGGGCAGCCAGTGCAGATTGTCTGCGAGATTGAAAGGTATTCTCCGAAAATGATTCCCTAGGGAAATACTTCTCTCGCTGGTCATAAAGCACCAGCTCGCTATGAGATAATTGTTGTGTCGTATCGAGCACGCATAGGGATCAGAGCGAGATTCACAAACACCTAGAACTATCATTCTTTCATGGAATAGTCAACTCTATTACAGAAAGCATGTCAAAACAAGACTTTTCCTATAACGCTGTTAACCAGTAATTTCCTAATTGAAATTTTCTATATGAGGGTCAATACAAGTTCATTTTTATCCTTAAATAAACTGCATTGATTGTATCACCTACCCAAGTAATGTTTGTGCAGGCCAGCGCACGATTTTCTGATAATTAAGATAACATCATGTAGGGTATAATCGTGTATACTACTATCAATGGTATTGGGGGGAGGGGGTCACTGCGGCCCTGGTATAGTGGCAGATTACACGTCTGGATGTACTGAAGGCAGAGGGGGGAGGGGGTCACTGCGGCCCTGGTATAGTGGCACATTACACGTCTGGATGTACTGAAGGCAGAGGGGGGATAAGGGGTGGAAAGGATAGGAAGGAGAATGAAGGATAGATTTTTTAGGGTAGGGGTGTTCATCTTTATTTGAAATAGGCCAGTAATTGTCTGATGAGTAATTTAGGGAGGAGAAGAAGGGGGGGAAATGAATAAATGGATATACGGTGGTACTTATGGGTGGATGGGAGATCATTGCTTTTGTAATGGACCAGTGTTACCGATGGGCAGTGAGGGGTGGCGAAAGGGGGTAGGGGAATGAGGGGGAGGGGGCGGAGGGGACTGGTGGAGGGCAGTGAGGGTGGAGCATTTTATGTCTACCCTTATATCAATGGCCTATTAAGGGAAACGGATTGAGGGAAAGCTGAATTACCAGTATAATTAACAAGGGTGTGTGGGGGCAGGCAAGGAGATTTCAATGAACTGTCATATTACTATGTCCTGGGCGTGTGCGATTACTTGCTAAGAAATCTAATTCATTTTAATACTACTCGTCAGCAGGTTTTGTTGTATTATGATCTATGTAGCGTGGGCGGGCAGCCTTATGCCGTGCGCGCTCTTTCCAAAGAAAATTATTGTCGCGTTTCATTGCAACCATATCTATCACGTGCCTCCAGTTCTGCTGAAAACACCCACTTCGTCAAATTGTATTACTTAGCTTCATTTTCGCTCGTCTCAGTAATCGCACACGCCGCCATATTGTTGTCAGGATTCATTTGCTGTAAGTGCACACTACACACATTGTTCCGCGGGTGCGGGGGATAGGGGGCCGCCCCTATGGCCGGGTGAAAGTGATGCTACAGACTCCTCGCTCTCTGTCACCACAGAGGCCTTTCCAAATAACTGAGTGGTCTTGGGCCTTGTCACGGACTGCTCGCTGCCTCTCAACACTGAGGGTCTTCATTGATGGCCGAGTGGTCTAAGCCGTTGCCACTGACACTCGCTACCTCTCATCACTGAGGGCCTGCCCTGAGGGACGAGTGGTGTAAGGCCATATCACCGACTGCTCGCTGCCTCTTACCACTGAGGGCCTTCCCTGATGACCAAGTTGTCCAAGACGTTGCCACTTAACGCTAGTTGTCAGTGTATTTGTATGGTTATTGACTGTACTCCATTGTACAAAATCATAGCATATACAAAATAGTTCATCAACTGTGAACAACATAAGTTGTTAGGCATTACAATATGTGCAGTATCTTCTAACTACTCTAAAATAGTTTTTTGTGGTGGTTATATCAAATCCACTAAATATAAAGAAATGATCCAATTGTAAAGATTCCTCCCACCACCATAGCATGTGTTCTTATCTATCCACCTCATTCTTACAAATTTAGAGAAGAATATTAACTGTACCCATGTTAAATACATACTGTAGTTTGGAATTATTCATTACGGGGTTTTCACAGGAGAAAAATACGAACAAAAAGTAGAAATTGTGACTTTGCCATGTAATATCATGCCTGAAACAGGTAACACAAAACTCCTATGGTATTTTGATTCAGGATGGTAGGCCCAATTATGTAGAGAAAACATACTATGTGAAATAGAAACCATGCCCTAGATTGCAGAAATTGAACACAAATGTATTATTGAATCTTCAACAGTTTAGAAACGACACAAATATACAGTTCTGTAGGAATGACACAAACAGCACTAGATCTATATAGACAAATGGTCTCTATAATAAGAGTAGCTCTTTTTAGCAGGCTTGTGTTTAGCTGTACAATATGATGCAAATATATCTGTTCCGTGTGAGCCCGTGACAGTGATCACGTTTGCACGAGATTTGAGTAAATCACGCTGGATATTAAGCAAGTGGCTTGTCCAGCAGACTGTAGACGATATAACATGATCAGCAGCGCGGCGGAGGGATTAGCGTGTGACAAGCGACGTGAGTTATTTGTCCTCGCGGAAAACGTGTCGCGGCGATAGCGCCCAAAACTCACGTCCGGGAATCACAGTCCCTTAACCCTTCCAATGCTGAGCCATTTCTGTCCAGAGCACACAGATCGAAAGATTTTTGAAAATCATCTAAACCCTAGCATGGTGTTATTCATTAGATAGCTCTCACTGAGCACTCTCAAATGAGTACCCATGTGCCACGGTTTCAGCCATTTTTCATTTTTTTACCAAAATATATTTTTTGTCCAAATTAAATTTAAATTCTGCTTTCCTCAATTTGTTTGTCAAATACAATATTAAATGTAAATAAGACACAATAGATAGACGCAGCTATATACTATCAAATGTGAATAAAAAAAAAGAAACAATAGAATGGGGAAAAGAAAATATTACACAGAGTTGGAAATATATGGACACATAGATGTACCTGCAGCTACCTTCACCAGGGCAGCTTTATATGTATATATTATATATCAGTCTCATAATACACACAGCGCTTGCTATAAAAAGGAAAGTCTGATCAACTAAAAAGCACACACTCAAAGATAGAATACGGTTGAGGTGATTTGATTGACAATCCTTATTCAGACTTTTCAAAGGCAAGCGGTATTTCGACAGAAAGATAACCACATGAGTGAGTATGAATGAATAAAGTATAAAAAATGAATATATAAATGCATACGTAAATAGGTGCTTGGATAAATGATCGGTCAATAAGAAATAAAAACAAACAGATTTGATAGAAAAATTAAAATAAATAAGTAGTTAGCTAGATAATTAGATATATTCATATAAATATATTTTCATTCGAATAAATAGATAATATGAAAATTGAATAAAAATACATGAACTTAGAAACAGACAGATATATGATATGATACATATATGACATTAACTAATGACGAAAATCAGTATAACAATAATAGTAATGATTATAATAATAATAATAATAATAATAATAATAATAATAATAATAATAATAATAATAATAGTAATAATAATAATAATAGTACTAATGATAATGATAATAATAATAATAATATTATTGACACGGTGTAATTGTTTGAGTAAATGCAGGCCATATTGTATGTGTCCTAAAATAATGCCTGATGTCAGCGAGCAGGATATTTCTCTCCGCGCCTGTGCTTGCCAGCATATTTCTGTAAAGACTGCACTCACGTGGTGTATAAACACCGTATCAACTACACCCTACATTACGGCGACTACTGTAATGTGGTGTTTTGATTGATTGTGACACAATATCCTTCCAAGGCTCCTCTTACTGATAGAATTGTTTATGATCTTCTCGCACATTGCTAATCAAATCAGTTGCATGGCATAACATGTTACGACGTGTAATTTGATGTGTATGAAATGAATTGAAATGAAAGTTTTGAATCAAATGATGCTGCACTTAAGACTGTAATACAGGATGTCACGTCATAGCATGAGACCTTGTAGCTAGCCACGGCCACAACGTGGCTTGTCATTGGTTAGTGTTGAAATCTAACACCCAGGGTGACTCCTCGAATAGCCACAAGTCACTGGCAACTACCTCTATGGTCAGATCTTACGTAGTAGTAGTAGTAGTAGTAGTAGAAGAAGTAGTAGTGGTGGTGGTAATAATAGTAGAAGTAGTTGTAACAATCATAGACAAACAACTGGTCAGCTTGAGATCTAGTGTGGAAGTGACCACATAGGTTTAATCACATGACTTGCAATACAGAAATAACTCAAGTAACTGGTTTGATAAAGTCGACTCTGTTAATAGATGACAGTATTTGTGTCAGTAATTAATATATTTTAATCTCACATGTTACAGTAGTAGTAGTAGTAGTAGTAGTAGTAGTAGTAGTAGTAGTAGTAGTAGTAGTAGTAGTAGTAGTAGCGCTTGTTGTCGTCGTCATCTTAGTAGTAGTATTAAATGCAATGCCCCATGGGCAGAGCTAGAATAGAGATGAGACTCAGTATTCCGTCTGTGCCTATTGCTCTATACAGCCCGGCTGTTGGGACAACCTCTCTCTAAGTCATTGACGAGCAAAAGTATCTTATCGTGGAATTATTTTGCACATTTTCATTAAATCAAATGCCTCATGGCCAAACCCTGAGTAGTACTTAGAAACGATAATGTTGGTGCTAAACAAACTAACGCTACGATTGGTGCCTATTGAATAGTGATAACATTGGTGTCTAACAAATAGCGATAACATTTGTGCCTAATTGTCCCTCGAGGTAAGAAAGTCGAAATGATACAGTCAATTTCGAGGACATAAAAAATGCTTTAGACTATGTGATGGCACAACAGAGTGTACTTATTTGACGTGTATACAGGTTAAAATTGTACACAGTAGATAAGTGACTCAGACCTTATAAAAGGAAATGGGAAAACCAAAGTCCTGTCTATACTTTTAAGTAAAAGATACACATGTACATACACAACTTTATTGTCCCTCGAGCACTGAATTATCGAGCAATGTCAAAAATGGTAAGTGTAACGTTAATGTCCAACAGAATACCTGAAGAGTAGACTGCGATAGGAGTATTCAGCAGTTTCTAAATTTGAAGTCTAGCGGCACAGACAATTGATTCTGGAGCAAAGCAAATTTTGGTAGACCCTGTGCGTATCAGCCATCGCAGTAATCATAAAGACATATCAAATAATAGGTGGTATCTATAAATGTAGTTCATGCGTTTTCCAAATACTGTTTGTATTTGAATATGCAAGTGAAAATCTAATACACTGATTAGGAAAATTTCCTGAGTTAAACAGTGATTAAAGGTTTTTTTCTTGTCGCACATTCTGAGGCTTCAGTCGCACGTTAGTTCGCCAATGCGACGATTGGGCACCCCCTATATGTAACCATTATTTCCTATACAGATACAAATAACATTTATTGTTCCTATTGTTATGGTAAGTATATATTTCCATGAAAAAAAAATCTGAAAAGACATCGGTGCCCGGTGTTTTAAACGGCTCGGCTACTGGGTCAGCCGCCTTCCCCTAAGCCATATACATATAGAGTTTCCTTGGAATCGTTTCTCACGTCAATAGCATTAGGAAGCTTTGTTAATAACGAGGGGGGGATGAGTGTTTAATCCGTGCTCCTCATTGGCAGCAATTAGCAGCAGGTAGCTGGTGCGGGGCCAGCAGCTGACAGCAGCCAGCCCCGCCTCGGGGGGGGCTCTGGCAAGGTAACACTTTGTCTCAGCCGGCCTGGGGCGCTTATCATAAAGCACTAATGAAGAGCCCACTACAATACACAGATAATCGCATCTCACAGATAATTGAGTGCAAAGTCGATATGCGTGCAGAGAGAAATAATATCTAGCAACAGAAAGGAAAGGTACCCTGAGGCAAGTGCTTTGCTTTTGATTTTTGCAGGAAACATCCTTCAAAGAAGAAGAAGAGTTTTCTGGTTAATTCACACTTTATATAGCAATTACTATATAGACAATGGCATACACCTTTCTTTATATTTGTTTTCTTAAAGTCCAGATCGTCAGTTTTTGTCGCTTCATGTAGTAGTGTCCGTTATGTCCATAAATAGCAAAGCCAATATCGCATGGGTTAACAGTATCTTTCCCTGATGCCAGACTTATGTGGATTTAACTCCAATTCCCTTCCTAATGCGTTTGCTATATTTTCCTTATATCTATATTACCGACTATATAATATGGATATGGTGGTCTACTTCATTTTCCTTTCTGGGCCTGTGATTGGTGGACGGCTATGGCACAAGCTTCCTCGAAAGCTGTGGTGTGTGTGTGATACCCTTGTGGTTACTCGGGGTCGCCTCGTAGCACCTCGGGCATATCACATACGACACATCTTCCTCGAAGTCTCTCTATAATTTATAACCTAAAGTGTACAATAACCATCTCACTCTCTGTACCAGTATCTCTGCCTAAAGTGTACGATACTTATATCACACTGTAGCAATATATGTGCAGTAATGATATGGACTTTAAATATCACTCTTTACATTTACCTCTGCATTAAGCTGAATGCTCTCCCTACAACCCCATATCCATCTTGCTGCCTTAGGGTAGCTTATGGGTTAAATTTATTTGACACAGTGACTCAGTTATTCCCCAAACCTATCAACTGTTGTTAGAGGTTTGGAAGTCTTGGTTTCTTATCTAACTCATATATTATTTGGAAAATTCAATACACCTGGCAGGCATTTACAGGGGTGTTTTCCTCTTTTATCCTTTCAACGTATATCCATCAGGTGTGATGGTGCAACATCTGTTAGTCTACAGACAGACACAAATGTCAGACATGAGACACTATGCAATACAATTAGCCGTTTTTTTTTAAATTCTCAAAGACATGGTTTTTTTATTGCATCTATTAATACATATGCGTCATCGTATTGAATCTCAAACACAGGTAATCACATAACACCCAAAGCATGTATCAGGTTGGTTACAATATAAAAAGTCATTACAAATGTTGACACTTAGCCGTTAGATCTGTATGCATAGGTTACAGCTCTAGGTAGATGCATTTATCCTGCTCGCCACAACTCCATTGAATACCAAGGTTGTCGCGACTCAATTCGGAACAAAACAACAGCGTAGTGACAAAGTATCCTTAGACACGCAACACGAGGAGAAATACGAATCGACGTATTTGGTTACGATTATGTAACTGATCGTTGCTTTCAGTTTATCAGTATCTGTTTGCCACGATGTATGTGATCGTTGCTTTTAGTTTTTTAGGCGTTTTACCTCTCCGGCTGGGCGGTCTAAAGCATAGCGTGACGAGTGAAGAATCTCTACTACCAGGAGAAATATAGATTTTGTATGAAAAGGCGAAAGAACCAATTTGAAAAGAGATATTCCTTTCTCACGCGCATATTTGAATCATGAACACAAACTCCAATATATTGTTCACATAATTCTATTCTATTTTAACAGCTATCCGACATACATTTCAGGACGAATTGTCACATTATATACTATCGTTTTTGAATCTCCTATTTACAACCGTTTATAGTACATCTCATTGTCATTACTTTCAATTGTCTTTCGTCACCGTTGCACATCCACCTGTATAGCACTATATTGACATGTTGAAAAATTAATATCAAAAAATTTAAAAATGAAAAAAATGTATGTACGTATGTTAGTATGTATGTATCATAAGCTCCAGTAACAAATACAACTGTGCTTTGATACTTATGTTTATATTCATTGAGTGCAAGAATAAAGTACAAAAGCATATATCAAACATAAATGTTTAAGACGAAAATAACACAATTACGGTAAGAAAATGAGAAAATGATCAAAATAGACATGATGAACTCCTAACATAAAATCTATACATTATGCGTAGTTTAAAAACGTATTAATTTGACCGAATGACGTTAAAGCAAATTACGCCGACCCTATGACGTAATACGTATGATACAGTTCCTCGAGCACGCGCGGAGAGAATTTATTAGACTAAGCGTGTTATCCGAGATTGGGTACAATATGAGAAGCGCATGTGATATATGATATGTCTTGTCATACAGGGAGGGGGGGGGGGGGTTATGTGTGAAGGATGGCAGTGATTGTCACTGGCTGCCTACCCGCACCAGCACTCAGCAAATAGGCGCAGCACGGCTTAGCTTGGCTCGGAGATTATCGCCCCTTTTTGCCATTTTGCATTTTTCGTGAAACGTACAATGAATTCGGAATTTCGATCATCGTCACTTTTATGACATCTTACGGTCAAGGCGTCATACTCAATTCTAAATTCCGATTACCTTTACTTTTTGGACACATTTCGCCTAATTCGCGACTAATCAGTTGTATGAGGTGGAGGAAACCGGAGTACCTGGCGAAAACCGCCGCCTAAAACCAAGTCACTACATCAGCAACAGCCGTAATGATCACGAAACGTTTCGTGCATTCCAATGACAAGGGCTGCCACATTGGCCGAGAGGTCCACCGCAATCATGACGGTCGACTAACCGCCATGATTTCTCTTCTCTGAAAAGTGGTTCTGGGTTCATGTTTTCCTGATCGAGCATTTTAAAAAGTTACGGTTACTTTGGGTTAATTAATATCTCTGATGGTTTTCACTTGGTTTCTCTCAAAATCAACTACTGGCTAGTCAGGAAGTGTAGAATATCAGGAGAAGTGAGGATAAGATGTGCTTTTGGTACTGGTTTGTGAGGGATGTGATGTTGGTTAAGTAAGAGGCAGCATTCTCAGCTGCGTGCAGTCTACGGCCGCGTCCCTGGAGCAGGCAGTTACAGGGTCGGGCTTCATATCCGCACTTATAAGTCATCAGGCTGACATTGTGTCAAGCCCATGTGGAACTTGACTATTGACGACGACACTGCTACTAACCTTATCCTCCTCATCTCATTGAACTTGCCCCACGGTGAATGTATATATATATATATATATATATATATATATATATATATATATATATATATATATATATATATATATATATATATATATATATATATATATATATATATATATATATATATATATGTATATATATATATATATATATGTATATATATATATGTATATATATATATATATATATATATATATATATATATATATGTATATATATATATATATACATACATATATATATATATATATATATATATATATATATATATTTATACATATACATACTAGTATATACATATATATACATATATATATATATATATATATATATATATATATATATATATATATATATATATATATATATATACATATATATATATATATATATATATATATATACATGTATATATATATACATATATGTATATTTATATATATATATATATATATATATATATATATATATATATATATATATACATATATATATATATATATATATATATATATATATATATATATATATATATATATATATATATATATATATATATATAAATGTATATGTATATGATGTGTGCGTTCTTTGCAGTACCTCTGTATTGGGACAGGGGATAGCGAGTACTGCGCACACAGAAATTTCACGACCATCAATGTTAAGGTGGTTTATGGGGTTATATAAATATGTGAAGATTGCTTCACGAACATTTTCTGCTGAAAACCTTCCCAGAGAGTAGCACATTGGCAGCTTCCTCGTAAATCATGTTGATATGTTTTACATCCTCCAGGTACCAGGAACCTAGTGGATTTCCTGGTCCCTGGTCATAGAAAGTTATATTGAAGCACGTTACTCGACTACTGACGCCGTTTATATTAACCCTTTGAGTACAGGAATTGCATATTTGAGCTCCAGTTTGTACCCCGCGTGTACCAAAAAGTGTGTACCTAGACAAGTACGTCTAGCTCTTGTATCTCGGTGACTTGGTCATTTTGTAGGGAGGTTAGACACGAAATAGCTCCAGGGGTCTGGTCAGTTAATGACACTGGTAGTTAAAGGACAATTACACCTTCAGGCTATTATATGTTGAGAACATACTTTGATATGTGTACTTTACTGTCCCTGTTCACCTGAATACTGTTTGGCTTCCCTACCTGTGAAATTGCACTTTATTACCACCCCCAACCAGCCATCCCAGCTGAACACCATGGGCGCCATTGTATCCCACAATGCCCCTCCAGAATCCATTTGACAGCCAGTTCATGATGTCACAATCGCTCTACTTCCTGTATGCAGAGCTGCCAGAGCCTGTCTAGTGTACACATGAGACAACAAACACTGTTGTGAAAATGGTGACTTGTGCTGCGTATGGATGCTAGAACAGATCTGACAAGGGGAAAGGAAAGGGAATTTCCTTCTTCTCCTTTCCTAACCCAAGGATTAAACCAGAAAAGAAGGATTTAGCAGCAAGATGGCTATTCAACATTGGGACAGGATGGACAGTGAAGAACTACTCTTATGATAATGCCAAAAAAGTTTGTCATGAACATTTTGAGGAATCTTGTTTTGATACTGAACTACAAGAAAGACTTGGATTTAGGATCCGTAAATGCCTGAAACCTGATGCAGTGCCTACAATATTTAGTTTTAAACCCACACAGAGCCATGCCCGTCAACAAGATAGAAAAGAAAGGGCTCAGCAGCACACAAAAACAAATGTAAGATCTGTTACATCCAGTTGTTGGACATGGAAGACATTTCTTTATTTAGAGGGTACAATTTTAAATTATCATTATTATTGGTATTATCGTCAAAAGTAGTAGTTATAGATGAATCACCTCAATGATAAAAAGAGGAAGTTAATTGTCTGCAATTGACAAATGAATATAAACAGGTGGATGTCACACTTGGAGTGTAATTGTCATACTTTGCATGATTGCCACTCTAAATAGTAAATAAAATATTCTTTTTTTCATACAGATTATCAACGATTTGCAATTACAAGTGAATGAGGTTTGAGCCTTGTATTGGACCATTATGTAGATGGTGAATCCACACACATATACACACACTCCCAGCAGCTAGTACTGGCTGCTGATGACAGCTGCCTATCTAGTGCAACTATTCTGTTATCTTCTGGCCTCAAAATGGGCGCCCCCAGAGACCCACTTCCTGTTTGAAAATCATGACTTTAAACACCAATAAACTTCTTATATGAAGGTGGGTAGTTGTGGTGTCTTGGATTTGAGTAGAGTATACCCTAAGACACCATTTGAGCCCATGTTTTATTTATGGTGGAATTGTCCTTTTAAGATTAAACGGTGAAATTGATGAGTAGACATAGGAGCTACCATCGTATCCGCAGTAAATGCCACTTCCATGGTCCGGCGGTCTAATGCATTTCGTGGCGACCCATTTCATACCACTACTAATGTCTACACGAGAGTCGGGCTGAGTTCTAAAAAAACTGCAGCCATTCGAGAACAGATGATGGCTCAAAAATGAATGGAAGCTGACGCTAATGGTAACATTTGGTATGCATTGTTCGTCGCCCTAAAGCACACTTTCAGAAATGGGAATGGACACATGTGACACTTAGAGTATACTCTGCCTGTAATCATTATAGACTACACACAGAAGTCCATTAAGAGTACAAGGGTTGTATATGATCCATGCAGTATTTGGAACCAGGGTATCTAAACTCGCATATGACTTTAATACCAAGGCATCAGGGGGTGATATCATATTTTTCTGTAGAGTGTAGGGCCTACCCTGTTGATCGAGTGGTTTTAATGCATCGCAACGGAATCTGCTCGCTGTCTTTTACAACTCCCCGTGTTCGGACCTGGCCGGGCATGCAAGAAAGATACCAGTGACTCGGGGTCAGGAGGTGGTTTTCAACAACTACAAATATTCTGTTTTGAATATGTACATGTATAATTTAGTTCTCAATGATACGGACAATAAACATACGATACAATTCTTGGACTTTCTCCCACCACTTACAAGTGGTTAGTTACAAGCTAGCCTAAATACAACAGAAAAAGTGACGATAATCACATTTCCAAATTGTGGCTTATGCGGCCCAATTTTCCTCTGTATCAGCTGTAAAATCAGGTCTGATGATGTTATGTAAGGCTCTCAAGCATTGGATCTTGGTACGTGATTTTACTGGCTCCTCATCAGACGTTTGGTGTTGTGAAGTGCTGCCTATGGCGCCTTTACAACTGAAATATTTCTGCCATATTGCAGTTAAGTACTAGCCAGTTGTAAGTGGCGGAGGAAACCGTAGTACCTGGCAAAAACCAGCGCCTTAGCCTGAAGTCACAGGCAACTTTCTCACATATTCTACCCACGTGGTTTTTAGAGACAGCAAGCAGTCAGTGGCAATGGCTTAGACCACTCGACTCTGAGGGTAGGCTTGTGATGAGACCGATCTTGGCTAAAGCAACGCGAACTTGTTGATATGTTCGAGTAATTTTGATTGGGTTTGTATTTGCAGTGGTGTACGATATTTTGTACCTTATACTGCTTGTAGATATTATCTAAGTGTTGTTCTTTCACGTTTAATTGTTTATACACAAATTGAAATAAAAATTATGTTGTACTTGTGTATAATCTGAAATGAAAAATAAGCGATGCAAAGCCCAACTTTATACACTTAGCTAATCGCATGCTGGTTGTTTTTCGCGCTAGTCATTTTATTACTAAGCGTCATTGACGTCAAGACGAGTCGCTTCTAAAGAAGGCTAATCACGTTTCCTGAGTACGGCGGAATGGTTAACGAGGGAATTGTTTCAAACTGTTAGCATCACTTATAAAAATAGCAGCCTCACGATTCGGCGGCACAGATAAGCGTTACTTACACTTCCCTTCAATTCAGTGTGATTTGAAAGAAGGCTTCATTAGACACAATGTGTGTCGTTACTCGTGCACCATAGTACAGTCCACGTCAATGGCAAGCCCAGGGTTACTTAGTGTACGTGTGATAGTCAATAGCAACACCTACAGTAACGATGATAAGTCCTGCACTATGAGTGAGTGCCGACCGGGCTATTGACTCGACTGCATGCCCCATTGTCACCCGGGTGCTTGGGCATAGCTGAGGCTATACTCCCTTTGCGTCACAGCTAAATGAACGTTTTAGCACGCAGCCAAGCGCGGCGTGACCATTAACCTGTCTAGTCATCTCAGCTTCACAGCCGGATATACCGGGCAATCGCTCTACCAGGCAGCCGCACACAACTGCTCGACCGTACACCCCTTAACGTCTTTTGCATGTGGAGTGCACACGTGCTCGGAAAACATCGAAGTTCTGTTGTATTGTATCGTACTCTTTATTGACCGTATTTAATGACAATATATTACATATACAAGCTTATAAACACACAAATAAAACACGGAAAGCTTATAGATACAAAAAGCCTTATAAGGAACACAATTATATATACATACCCGAAACATAGTAAAAATACATATATAAAACGAAGTAAACAGAAGTAAACGCAGTAGGTGAAAAGTGTCTCACACTGGTGGCTACAAATACTCACATTTAAAGTGACACGAATCCTTACAAAATAGCTAAAACGAACTTTTATAATGAGACTTTATATTGAGCTGAAATTAATCAATACCATTTCTTCAGCTGATAACCTTACTACGCATGTTACTAATAACTGTTGCAGACAGGAATCAAAATGCTAACATCTGTTTGTCTATTCCTTCTATAGTACCTCGTAGTTACTAGTACCTTATGCTGGCCAGATTCTCATTGACGTAACTTATCACTTATCCAGTAGAGTGATAGTAGGAAACTGTGGGATAAAGAATGGTTAATCCAACAAGAAAATGATGACGACGTGTCTGGCCTGTCAGAACGTATTTCTAAAGCCAGGCGTGCTTTCTATTCTATTACTGGGATTGGTATCCGTCGAAAAGGTCTTAATATGTCAGCATGCAGTATAATCTTTTGGAGTATAATAGTTCCAATTGCTACTTTCGGGTGCGAGCTCCTTGTCCTATCTGATAAAAGTATCTCCCTCTTAGAAACCTTCCAAGAACATATTGGTAAAAGGATACAGAGACTCAGTAAACATGCCCCAAACGTATGCTCTTTTTATACTCTAGGTTGGCTTAGGCTAGAAAGATATGTAGAGGTCAAAAAACTCCTATTTATTAGGACCATTTTATGTCTTAAAGACGACGTTTGCGTTAAAGTAATCTTTTGCGAAAGAGCAAACTTATTGATAGATAATCGCGAATACCTTGAGAATTCGCCCTCTCTAAGTCCTGTTCTAGACTTGATCAAGACTGCTGCTACCTTTGGTCTTATTGAATATATCCGCAATTTTATTCGAAATGGGTGTAACATGTCCAAACAACAATGGAAATGCCTTGTATGGAGACGTGCATGCGATTTAGATACGATATATTGGAATCTACAGGCTAGATCACACAAAAGTCTTGAGAATATCAACAGTATCTTCTTAACACCTAGGTATTTAAGTTGGTGGCAATTGTCCGACTTATATCCTGAGTTCATTGGAATATGTGAAATTATGGTACGCATTGTCTGTAAATGTAGTCTATTGAAATGCGATGATGTCAGACTAAAAAGGTTGACAAACAGCTGGCGTTGGTGCGATATGCGTGATCTCTCCATGGAAGAAAATATTTACCACTGTATTATGCAATGTCCCTTTCTCTATGAAGAACGTGCTAGTATGCTTGAACAGATTGAATGCCTAGCCACCAGAGCAGGTACCACGTTATTAGCAAATGGCGTTGATTTACTGCCTATCCTTATTGGCGGTACAATCCCAGGTATTACTAACGATATTATGATGGAGATATGGAAAGTGTCAGGATCATATATCAGCAAAATGTACAAATCACGCCTAAGGTATAGGCAGGGTATTAGATAGTATGCGTGTCCACCTTAATCCCGATTACATAGGTAATGACCCTTGCTAGTACCAAGGACTGGACCTTTTGACTATTGATTATTTTCTATGGTTTATTTCTTATTTAATTTATTGTTAGTTCACTGTTTGCTTTATTTGTAATTGTGTCAATTCTATGATTTATTTGTACACATATCTTTAGTATGATTCTGTTTTGTAACTACGTTACGGTCAATAAAGATACATACAATAGCTGTTGCAGACAGGAATCAAAATGCTAACATCTGTTTGTCTATTCCTTCTATAGTACCTCGTAGTTACTAGTACCTTATGCTGGCCAGATTCTCATTGACGTAACTTAGCACTTATCCAGTAGAGTGATAGTAGGAAACTGTGGGATAAAGAATGGTTAATCCAACAAGAGAAAAACACTTTCAATCAAATACTTATCAACATCTAGATTTTATCATAACAGGAGCACCATTATATGTAATATCTAAAGAGATATTCAGATATCTGGGCAGTCTATTAAACTAGGGAAACAAATGACTTGATGAGCTATACTTTAGATTACGAAATCGGATATGGCGCCATATTAAAAAACCTTATTCCGAACTACGCAATAGCCGTAATTGGGGCTGAGACACGTATCATGTTCAGTATCATGATAGTCATCAATAGTACGCTTAATTAATATGCGAAACAAGAGCATCACGATTTCACCAAAGCAATCACTTCCTTCGTTTATCCCCACATGAACTTACATCGTCATCATGTAAGTAGTAGTAGTAGTAGTAGTAGTAGTAGTAGTAGTAGTAGTAGTAGTAGCAGTAGTAGTAGTAGAAGTGGCATGCCTCCTATCCAGCACATCTATCTCAGAATCATACATACATACATACATACATACATACATACAGACATACATACATACCTGCATACATACATACATACATACGCACATACAATAGTTTATATTGTTTCACATGACATCCCAGACACTGTGACCTCATTTCGTCAGGCACATTTTTCTGGTGAATCACACGTGCTCAAATTTCTGCAAAACTTGTCTTGATTTTGCATTGTACTTTTTCGAAAATTGCCAAGATTAAAAGATTAGCTGCCTTGATGACGATTCGGGTTCTGTCTTGTAATCATTGAGACAGTAAAATGCCCTCTCTATGCTAGGTTACAGAGTCCCATAATGGATGCACAACAGTTGCACAAATATTGTGCAACCGTCGTGCAATTGTTACACCATAATCGCATAAGGCTGAGGTAATTTCACAACTGTTGCATAACAGTCACAAGCAACAGTGGCATGACTGGTTTTTGATGTGAGCTCGGCATGCAATTCTTCTACATAAGCGCATACAACTACAGGCAATTTCACTGGGGGGTTGATCTCCTGCGATCTAGGAGTCGTGAGATTATCTTTCCCCATTGTGATCTTTGCATGAACTGTCCTGTGGCGCTGTTACGGTCATAGATCATAGACCGTACCGGAAATAACTTAACAATTCTCAGAATAGTTCAGTAGGCACTTTATTGATTGTTACTTAGGCGCCAGAAATGAGTTGGATTAAAGGAGTTTATCCAATTGAATAATTAGGTTAATGACTTGGCTTGTACAACTTAGATCTTTATGCAAATATGGGTACATTTTGTTTACTGCGTACTCTTTTCCCTGCCATTTTGTTAACCAATGCATATATTTTATTGCGCTCATCTTCTAGCTCTATATAACCTTATAAGTTGTGTTATCTTCCTATGTTTTTGTAGAATGTTTCTTATTTTTGTATTCGTAGTTAAGCGTAGACTTTCCTTCCTCTCGAGGGATGGTCAATATACTACAAAAACTCATACTAGTATCTCTCTCTCTCTCTCTCTCTCTCTCTCTCTATATATATATATATATATATATATATTATATATATATATATATATATATATATATATATATATATATATATATATATATATATATATATATATATGTATATATATATATATATATATATGTAGAGAGAGAGAGAGAGAGAGAGAGACTGAGAGAGAGTACCTCTATCCCTTCTACTATCTGGTTAGGATTTCGCCTCAAATGTCATAAAATAGCGGCAATTGAGTGGACTTACATTGGAAATAAATAACTGTAATGTATCTATCTGGCATGTAGGCGTGTATATTGATAAGCTACATCCATTGTAAACACCACCTTGCTCGCATGACTGGCAGATAAATCTCTGCAAATAACTATCATGTGCACCTTGCACTTAGCAATTGGAGAGGATCTGGACTGGGCAAATAGTTTGTCGCCATTAGTGAGATGCAGAGTGCAGGAAGAATTATCTGCCTACTCCATTTCTAAATGACTGGGATGCCGCGACGGCTTGTCTACAATCCCCTGGATAACTGTGAGTGCAGGTCTCTCAGCGCATGTACACATGTAGCCACGTAGGTAATACGGCTATTTGGAGGCTTTTTCTACTAAATCTGCTTTTGGCTTTTGGCTCTCATATTTCCGGAAAGGAACCAGGTAGCCACCAGCTTTAGGTTATATGTTTATCATGAACTAATAGTTTTCTATTGTTTTATCCACCGTGTATACTTTATACAACCACGGTTTTAGCAACCTATTGGGAGGATAAAAATGGGGGTTATCCATATCGCCTAATGAAATGCTTTTTACAATAACTTGATAATATGTTTTATCATCAGCTCCACTCTGATACTAGCAGCTGAATGGTCAATTTATATGGTGTACTGGACTGTATTGCATTGCTTTTCATTAATTGCCATTGTTAGGATCCGAATAAATGTTTTATCCCCATTCGCCATGTGTTATCCCCCTTCGCCATGGTTACTATGTGTTTGACCTCAAGTGTATAGGTCACAGCCTCGTTTTTTATATCACAAGACAAAAAATAAAAACAAAAAACACACAAAAAAATAGATAAATAATAAAAGAAAATAAACAAATAAAATTTTAAAAAGAAATTAAAAAAAATCTAAAAATCTAAAAAGATAAAATAAAAATAAAAACCGGCCTCGTGCGATACGGCTGGCTTCTCCGGATACCAGGCCGTGTCCCCTTTTTACAAGGAGGATAACTAATAATATTTGTTCATGTGCAATATTCTATGTGGAACGTTGTCATTTGGAATTTCGAGTATCGTCACCACTTCTGCCTGTTCAGGCTAAGTCTTGACGAGCCAGTTGTAAGTAGTGGAGAAAAGCGTAGTACCACGTGAAAAGTACGACCTTACCCCCAGTCACTGGCAACTTTCTCAAATTCCCCAGCGAGCAAGCAGTCAGTGCCAATGCCTTTGACTGCACCGCTATCAGTGTAACACTAAGTAACAAAGGTTACCTTAAATGTGTTAAGTCGGTTGTCAATTTTATGCAAATAGCTGGCACTGTTCATTCCTGCTCAATAGTGTGTTACTTGTTATAGGTTGCGAAACTGCGATTGAGTATAACATGAATTGAAGGTTATGGAAAATCTTGCAAATGGAAAAAGTATGTGCTAACCTGTTATGTAAAACTGTAATAATTGCGCAGTGGAAATGTGTGATGGACAGTTGGTGTTGATTTAGCATCAGATGAGACAGGTAGCATGATCCATGACCTATTACATGGCAATTGAAAGGCTTGCACAGGAAATCCCAGAACTTTCACGAAACATTATGAGAGATATGGCATTTATTTAACAGGCATTTAACAACAATTGATTTCCATATTGTGAACATATAACTGTCGTTGTGAGTGGCATGTATATTGGGTGATGAGCTAAATTTAGTGAGATTTGCACCACTTGCAATGGCATTCTCACGCTGCCAAATTCTGTTTTTATATGGCTTATATGTATACCTCGTTTCGTATAACAGCAGAAGAGTCCATTCATAGGGCCCGTGTGGGTCTCTTCCCAGGGCTCAGAGAATAAGGTTAATATGCTGTATGAAGGCACCAATAAGGCTTCAAGTTAAAAGTGGAATTCATCAAGACTTGTCTTTTCCACACAATTCCATCTGGACCAAACAAAGCTGATATGGTTACACCTACCCAGTTTGTATACTTTAGACAAGCATGGTTTCAGTAACATCTTGAGAGGATTGAATTTGAGAATGTCCTTGCCCCCGATGTAATATTGGTAACAATAGCTTAATGATGCTTGATGATTGTTAATGTGCAGCTTCATATATGGAGCTTTGACATATGGAGTTTGTTGTTTGTATCTGTACCGCAAATCTGGTGGATG
This sequence comes from Maea johnstoni, assembly GCA_963942565.1. NCBI lineage: Eukaryota > Metazoa > Annelida > Polychaeta > Spionida > Magelonidae > Maea > Maea johnstoni. The sequence continues at coordinate 25,797,588 of OZ012701.1, read as the reverse complement.
GTCCACCACCATGCTCCATGTGTCACACATGACCATCACACGCACTGTGTGCAAAACATTGCTGTGTCTCACCACTTTATTATAATGTGAGTGCTTTAAGACAGGACCTGCCGTGCTGGCCGAGTGGTCTAAGGCGCTCCCACTGACTTCCCACTGTCTCGCACCAGTATCCAGGTCCAAATCCCACCCGGGGCATGTGAGAAAGTTACCAGTGCCTCTGGCGTAATTAGTGCTGCAGTCGTGTGATTAAAACTCAGACTGAAGAGAAGGGAGCATGCCTATTGGCTGTAGGCGGGGTGTTTGAGTTGACCCAATGCTGTGACTCGTAACGTAGGTCACGCAGCGCTATCTGGACACTTAATAACATAATATATTTTTTCATGTGCAATATTTTATGTGGGACGTTGTCATTTGGCTACCTATTCATGTAGATATTGATGTAGCCCGCAAGGTGTACACCCTCTTGGCTTGCTCAGTGGTGCGCAATAGGAGTTGGCACCTCACAGGAAACCCTAAGCTGGTGTAGCACCCTCCTCGCTAAATAAAAGCAGTGGGATGTGTGAATCTGTCTATGGATACCATGTATCTAAAAGGTTCTCTGCTCATTTTCTTCTTTCACCTCGAATTAATATGCTTATGCTATTATCATTAATAGGACCACTTTCACGTAATATATTTTAAGCTTGGTGTGCTAATATTGCATTTACTTTAGTCTCTCAGAGGTTTGTTTCTTCTTTTGCTATGACTACGGCAAGGGCAACAAACGAGAATTTGTTCATGTCGATATTTACACTGCCGTGATTTACATATTACCATGACAACGTACTTTAATGTAGCTAGACATGCAATTATTTGGCAAAACGTCATATTATATCTATGCGTCCAAAGGACCTCTCTTGCTCAACTTCATATTGTAAAGTACATCAGATAACAGTGAAAAATATGATGTGCTTCCACTTCGTGTAATTATATA
>OZ012701.1:25765490-25796415 GCA_963942565.1 Maea johnstoni | reverse complement strand
CTCTCAAGAATAGACAATATACTTATAATATATATATATATATATATATATATATATATATATATATATAATATATATATATATATATATATATATATATATATATATATATATATATACATACATATATATATATATATATATATACATATAAATATATATATTTATATATATATATATATATATATATATATATATATATACATATATATATATATATACGTATATATATATATATACATAAATATATATATCTATATTATAAGAGAGGAGGCCCCAATCCTTTGAAACGCATGATCTCCGTTGCCGCGCCTGTTTGCCTAATTCTGAGTTGGCAGTTTGGTGGACGAGTGTATCTAGATGGTTCTTAGTGTAAATAGATTTCAAAATGATTTACAAAAAGGTGCTTTTGATGCTGATTTCTCAATCTCGAGCGCCGGCCGGGTTTGGTATGACCACCCGGCGTAATTGGTACTACCGATATCAAACTTCTGCTTCCACAGTGGGGTTACACTGCACGAACTTTGTTCGTTGTACGGTGGCAGAAGTGCGCTGACTGTAGTAGCGTTAAGCCTACCCGGGTGATTAAATCAAGAGCATGTACAGAACGGGTTGAGGCGCCATGGAGACCCTGGACATTGCCTGCATGGGTGCTTAGGGACAAATCCCATGGGCAAAACACAACAAGGGCAGAGTGCTTCGACGGAGATTCGTCGAACAAACCCAGACAGTGCAGCATACTACGGTGGCGCATGAGTAACATGCATATTTGAGCTTAAGAAAAATCTGGACTTTTCTATAGTTCAAAAAATGTTTTTCAGACAACCAGTATATAGGCTACGCGGGCTCAAATAGTAACCATTTGAAAATGATCATTATGAAAAGAACTTGAAAATTGTGACGAATTTAATGTCTTTATAAACTTAGAACTACCTCAAGCCGTTACCACACTTTTCGGAAAATGAAAGGTCCGTTTGAAAAAAGTTCTTAAATACAGCCACTAAAATGTTATAAACCCTTTTTATATAGCAACTTCGATAAACATTTATATAAAAATAGATGGATCAAATACAAGTATCTATTCATATATACATATATATATTATATATATATATATATATATATATATATATATATATATATATATATATATATATATGTATATATATATATATATATATATATATATATATATATATATATATATATATATATATATATATATATATATATATATATATATATGTATACAGAGAGAGAGAGAGAGAGAGAAATGATATATTACTCCATACTCTAACTTTGAAAATAGTTTTGAGTAGAAATGATTAAGATTATATGTATCAGTGAAATCATAAATGTCCCATCTTTTATTACAGCCGGTTTAATAACCCATGATCTTATTTATGAAATGGTATATCTATATGCCAAGTTTCTTGAATTATTGATACATAGGTTAGGGTTAGGTGGCATTCAATGTGTGGTCTTACGGATATCCGAGTGTGACATATGGTTTTTAACGTAAACAAATTTCAAAAAGTTAAACAAAAATGTGCTCTTGATGATGATTTTAGAACTGCATATCTCCCCGGGAGGTCCGTTGAGGAGAACATGTGCACCTGATCAGGTTGAAACCAAGTTAATAGGCAAGCCACCCCAAAATAGCTGCGAACAATGAGGCCCTAACCACAACACCCACTGGTGTGCCTGCGGTTTTATTTGCGAGGGGGTCGAGCCCGACGCAACGAGAACATAAGGCTTAAGTGGAACAAACAGGACAGGGTTTGAATGACGTCTAGGGCATACAGACGGCAGTTTAACTTTGACTGTTCTCTTCGCCATTGATAAGGAAGAGGAGAATCTTAGGAGAATGAGATAAAAACAGGATATTCGGGGATAGATGGATAACTTGGATTTCATTGAAGATGGTGAAATGATAAGGTGATATCAATATATGGTGGGTTTACATGTAATTTAAAACAGTATTTTGTATTAACCATTGCACTTTCTCAGTTTAAAGAAAATGAAAGGTCAGTTTGATATAAACATTTTAAATTGCAGCTGTTAAAAAGTTAAAAAAAACTTTTTATGTAGGTATTTCAATAGAAAATAGCAAACTCGATAGATCGGAAACAAGTATCAATGTGAAATAGATGATACTTTGTAACCATCTCTCAGCCCTTCTGCTGTAAAGACGATGTGTGCCAGTCCGGGAGGTGGCACCTGAGACTCAAAATAGCAAGCGCTCAGTGCATGTACTGTAGGACTAAGGAACGTGTGTTCAGGTGTGACGAGGGAGAGACAGAGAGACAGACAGCGATACAGAGAACGAGAGAGAGGGGAGGGAGAGACAGAGAGCGAGACAGAGAACGAGACAGAAGGGAGGGGAGAGAGATACAAAGAGAGAGCGGGGGAGGGAGAGAGATACAGAGAGAGATACAATGAGAGCGAGAGAGAGAGATACAATGAGAGAGATACAAGCGAGAGTGAGGGGCAGGGAGATCGATACAGAGAGAGAGATACAACGAGAGAGAGATACGAGCGAGAGAGGGGGGAGAGAGATACAATGAGAGAGACATACAGCGAGAGAGATACGGGGGGCAGGGAGAGATACAGAGAAAGAGAGAGAGAGAGAGAGAGAGAGAGAGAGAGAGAGAGAGAGAGAGAGAGGGGGGGGGGAGAGGGACATTCGGACAGACAGACAGATAGATGTACAAATGACATATGTTACGCCATACTTTCACTTTGAAAATAGTTTTGAGTGGAAATGATTATAATTAGATATATCAGTGATATCATGAAACATACACAGCACTATATTCTTATTACAGCCGGTATGATAAACCTTTGATCTTTATTTGTCGATGGTATATCTGTTTCTTCTTGAATTATTGATACATAGGTTAGGTGACCCTAAATGTGTGGTGTCAGAGATATCTGGGTGCTCTGATATGTATGTCGTTATAAGATATTTCACGGTTTCCGTCCGCAGACGGGTACTTTTCTAGTATATATATATATATATATAGAGAGAGAGAGAGAGAGAGAGAGAGAGAGGAGAGAGAGAGAGAGAGAGAGAGAGAGAGAGAGAGAGATGTATATATATAACCACATATATGTGAGCACATCTCTGAAGGTATCAATTCTGAAATGGGCTATTTTCCCCTGTGATTGGAGACTCATTAGTTCTTCCCACGATCTCCCTGCGCCATAAAAATGCCTGGCAGCGGAACAGGTCGTTGCCCAGCTTAATTTGGGTCTGATCACGTATTGGGTTCCACTAATTAGGACAATCAGTCTATGATGAGGCTTATAAGATGTGACCATATCTGTAGGGAACATGCAGATATTCAGATATCAAGGAAATGTCTTTAACTGACATATCTGCTTGGACTTTTTATTTTAAGATTTCGCCACCATTTTTTGCACTTAAGGTAGCTAATGGAGTTGACGTCTTTGACTCAAGCTTTTTTTCTACACGACTTTATTTGTCAATTTAGCATATGCAAGGTACATATTGCCTGAAACATCCTCTGATAAGGAGTACATTGAGAATCATAAAAGTAATTCTAACAACCAATTTGAATAGAGTAAAGACAACACAATATTATAAATAAGGTAGATTGCGAATATTGCTGTTTTTGGGGGGTATTCATTTAAATTTGAGCGCCAAATGTTATTACTGCAAGTGCTATTTCTAATGCTCGGATCTGTAACGGTGGTGGTACAAGCTAATAGACAGTACATAATATACAACGGCCGTGTACCGGAGTTAGAGTTGCTCGAACTACCATGAATAGCACATTTAGGTTGCTAATGTAATTAGCAATGAAACCTTACCTTTATGGCAAGCGCTGTAGGTGACATTTTGCTTTTATTGCCCTCTAGAATAAGAGCGTCGTATTTGGAGCAAAGAAACTGAAGACAGTCGAGGTGACCCGCTGCGGCGCATGCGTGAAGAATGGTGTTGCCATTGCTCTCACGTGACTTGGAGTATGTTTTCGGTCGGATTCAGATTCCACAATCTCTTTCTGAAATTGAACTTCTCATGAATTTCACGATGTAGGTTTTGATTGGCTTTAACATCTCCATATCGTCAACATTATACAATCACTGTACATTATAGCATATTAATAAAATGATATCATGAAATAATATCACAAATGAATGTCACAAAACACGACAAAAACAATTAGGAAGAAGGGTAAACCACATCCTGCTCTCAACTGAATTTTGTTTTCTGCCAGATTGAATGTCAATTTAGTTACTGTCAATAGTAGAACTCTCTATGTTACTGTATTTCCTTGCAGAATTGCTAATTTCGAAAGAAACATACTGGGAAAATATTTCATATAATTGTCATATTGATCAATTTGTGCCAATACATGTTTGATAGTGGACAAGTATAATACATTAAAATATCTACTTCCTAATTCATAAAGTGCTCTGCATGTAAAAGAATATATGTTTATTACTCTAAAATGATGGGATGAAATTACTAGTGCGAATTGATATTCAAACTATCAAATTATGTTTTATTGAATTAAACGTTATTCATAAGGTTGGAAACTTCTTAAGAATTGGCAAAAGTACATACCAACTGATCCAAACTCCCCGAATGCACTGCGGCAAATAGTGCAGTCCCGGATGTTATTTCGTCAGTGCGAACCTGAAAATGTTTGCGATAAATGCATTCAATTATCAAATCAAAGTATTTACCTTTAATGTAATGTAATGTAATGTTTATTGACCATAATAAGAGTGAATCCTATGTGTGAAAACATTTCAATTTTTCTAAGTAGACTAATAAAGAAAAACGCATGCGTACATTTTGTGTGAGACTTTTCGTGAGTTCAACAGGTTGCGTAATATTGCAACCAGGCATGGCCACGGACAGGCAGGAATTCCCTTTATTTACAAACATTTGTAAGATATTATCTCAGTCGCAAAGGTACGGTAGATACTGTAGTCTTGATACACACAACGCCTTATAACGTTAAGCGACCGGGCAACCCCACTTAGGGTGCACAATGGACCTGAGGCTAGATTCCATTCTTGTAAGCCTTGCATTTTATCACCAATTAATTAACAAGTGCATAAGGTACAAACTTAGAAAATGAAAAATGCTATTGATAACAGGCAAAATGTGTTATACACACGTAGGAATACGCCATTTTACAATACATATATATCATTTGGTAAGGAACTTTCTACATGCAGAAAAGATATGCAATTCCTATACTGGTCGACCTCGTATAACGAGAGCACTGACCTGGACATGCAGTTGATATAATGTATGTGTAACAATTACTTTGAGCAACAAAGATCTTACTAAGAAATCATAAACAAAACATTATGGACACTAGGACAAGAGATCACAAAGACTAAAAATTTATGAATGATTCAACTCATTCGAAATCGTCTCACCTTGGTAATAGTTTTACTTTCATCTGCATCGCTGGAATGCTGTAGTTTTAACAAATGTTTCTTCGTTAAAGAAATTCTAGAATCTGACAAACTCCCATTGTTCACAGTTTCTTCGCCAGACGAACTTCCGCTCTCACTGAAATTCCCCACGCTCGTCCGGTTCAATGCACTGCCAGGATTAGTCCATCTCCGAATAACTTTCTTGGGTGGTGTAAGATGCTCCCCTTTGGAACCCCTATCATCAAGTCCATTCTTTAACTGAGTAAGGCGCTCCCCTCCAGAGCCTCTTTCATCATTCACACATTTCCCAGGAGATGGTGCTTCCCCTGTGGAGCCCCTCTCAGAGCGAGGCTGGTGCTGCCCCCTATTGGCGGCCTCTAGGAAGGGGGGACTGGGGGACGAGTGGCTGGTTCTCGTGCTCGTGTTACTCTCGTTATACGAGGTCGACGGGGAGGTGGACTCCTCTCGGTTACTATTCCCCCCAATAGGTGGCGCTGCCTTACAGTCATACCCACCATTGACACCTACATGTTCGGATTCATAAGTTCGCTTCACCTCAACGATATTGCACAAATCTAGAATGTCCAACCTCGGCTCTGAAGCCTCGTTTCGGTGTTCATTTTCCACCGTTTCCTTGACTACAGTTTGTTCATTAGAACGAGTTGTCTGATTATCCTTGCTTTTAGCGTGGGGTGAGTTTTGGTAATGATATCCTTTTTCCTTTCTCGTTTTCCTCCCCAGATCGAGTGTAGGTAGTTTGAATTTCCGTGGTTTTGGAATTGGTTTGATGGCTGCAACATTTCCGGTCCGATTGTCATTTCCGGTTTTGGCGCCATCTATATTCTGAGTCAGATCTGGTTTAAGAGCGCTGGTGCCTCTACCCTCTTTCTTTACACTCGCCTTTTTAACAAGTTTTTTGTCCTTGTTGATTTTTCGGAAGAAACCAACTTGGTTCTTATTTTTGGCCGGCTCCTTGACCAAATTGCCGCTTGTAGTTGGTGGACTATGTGTTTTGTCCTCATCACTCAACATGTATTCCTCCGCGCTGAGAGGTCTCGAGGAGGAATCACTGTCCGGAACACCGTGGAAACTCACACGTTTACCGCCATTTTGAATTGCCTTTCCCTTATCAATGCTGAGATCCTGAAAAGAAATAATAGTTTTATTTATTAAACTAAAATCAAAATCAAAACACTATGACTTTGCCCTGTAGGGAAACCCCGGTTAAGCGGTGTTTTTAGGTACTTGCAGAAAAGGTGGCTATAAACGAAATTAAAATAAATTGTGTATCATGTATGATTTTGTACCACAAATGTGTAGTCAATAAACATACAAACAATGGGCTTAATGTGATCATATGGTAATTAGCCGCCACTGTATCTGCCCCATATCTAGCTCCCTGATTCAACCAGTGTTTGCCCTGATTAAGGCCAATTTTTACTGATTAGGAAGATTTTTCCCAAAAACAATGCGAGAGGGAGCTAAAAATGTTAAACCCCAGTTTGACAAGCTTAGAACACATTTTTTCAGAAACAATAAATATTTTTTTCTATTTTTTTTAGTATAAAACATGCACAAATATAGCTTTCAAGAAATAACCTTTCAACTTTCCATAGCATTTTTTTTCAATTAACGGGGTTTTTCCTAAAACAGAAAAAAGTGGCCTTACCTGCGCTACTGCTGCGGACGGCGGGGACGTGTGTTGGTCGTTGGCGTCGTGTTGTTGCTCGCCGTGGAAGCACTCGGAGATGGCGTCTATGCTGAAGGTCTGCAGGTCGTGCTCGCTGATGCTGCCGCTCCTGTCATGCTGCCCGCCCGCCCCCTCCTCCGCCGCGACCCCTGACAGCTGACCAGTGCTCAGGAAATCTGACAATAAAAACCAATAGTGCAAACATGAAATGATGCAGATGGGCAATAAAGTACAATGGCAACGCCAAATGATTACAGCTTGATCTAATCAAATGATTGAAACTAATACAATGATTATCAGTCGCATGATGAAATGAAGTGATGAAAATGCTCATAGTGAAATGATCACCAACTTCAACGCAAAGAGGGATAAAGACAAAATAATAATCATAGTCGTAAAATGTCCCAAGAAAGCATCTGCTCAAAGACTATCAGTCGTATATATCTGGAAGTCCTAAACAGAAGGAAGGGTATCGGGTAACCCTTCGCTATCTTTAGGGCTCTTTTGTGACGCTCACCTGAAAGGCCCAGTGTTTATACTGCTATAATCTTTCTACTGCGGCTTACAGGAGGAGTGTCACAAAACGATAAAATGCAATGCTATCCTATGTTGATTTAGCTCTTTGTCAAATATTTTGGGGATATTTGAGGCGTCTCTAGTTTTTTGTGTTACTACACCTTCACTGGCAACCTTTCTATGTCATGTGTATGTATTTTCGAGATTAAATGGATCATGGTACTGGGGTTTCCCTTCTAGTACACCTAATGTCAGCTGTAAGGCAGAGGAACTGTGTGAGGTAACCAGTGCAGATTTCATCTTAGTTTAGTTCTGAAAGAGTTTAATTTAACCGTGCTGCATGGTTTCTTTCCGCCCATGCTGATTTTTTTTGTTTGTTTGTTTATTTTAAAAAGGTATAGGCCTCTTTTTGTATCCTTTTGTTGCGGGTACTTTTTGATAAAAGGCTTTTCTCTTTTTTAACGCTTATTTTGTTTGCGTTCTACTACTGTTTTTCAGTTTATTTGTTTAGAGTTTATTCTATGTTCTTCTGTATAAGTTGTATCTAATTTTGTGAATGCCATTTACAGTCAATAAATATACGATACGAGTACAATTTTCTTTCCCCTTTAATATAGAAAGTTTGTACGTACGTACGAGTTTCATTTCACCAAACTCACTAAGTATGTAATCATAAGGAAGAACGATTTCGTTTTAAAAACCTAACTCTATTTTGCAAATTGGGATAAAATATATTCATGTGAAATACATTTACATCCATTCCATTCCATTTACTAAAAGCGCAACCTTTGGTGCCCTTGCACAATTGCCTATGCAATTGCAAGAGGGGACAACCGTCAAAGCCGAGTGGGGGGGGGGGGGGGGGGGTCCTCTGTTTATCTTCTACGTTCTCAATTTGGCTTAGTACGGTGGAAGAATTTGTGATATTAAATTAGTGAAAAGAGTTGCTTTCATTTATTCTAGGCTGTTGTTCCTACTTCCTCCGTTTATTTACTACGTTGTCAATTAACCCTAGCACAGCAGAAGAAGTGACGTATAACAAGGTGGTCGTACCTAGAAAAGCCTCCGGGTTTTTCTCGAGCGGCGTGTCAGCGTAGTATTTCCCCGGGTTACAGCGGGTGAAGCACGCATAGTTAGACTGCTGCAGCTGCTTCAAGTAGTCCTAAAATGTACAAGCTACAACTTAGTGCTGCCCTCTATTGTTAAATATGTTCATTAAAAAAAAAATCCTGGGGCCGTAAGTATAAAGCTTTGCGCAATACCTATGGTGCAGGTGTGGTAAGACAATCCATTGTTCTCCCTTTGTATTCTTAACCACAAGCACATCGCATGCCATACGCAAAGATGTGTACTGAGGGCCTCTGAAAGGTACTAGAAACAACTTATTCCTGCTCCCTATCGCTAAATATTTTCACTAAAGATAAAATTCCTGAAATGTACAAGCAACAATTTAGTGCTGCCTTCTATTGCCAAATATGCTCAATAAAGATAAAATTACCGAAAGGTACAAGTAACAACTAAGTGCTGCTCTTTGTCTCTAAATACATTTACTATAGGCAAAAGTCCTGAAAGGTACAAGTAACACGTAGATCTACCCTTCGTGGCTAAATAACATTAAGAAGGTGAAAAATATCAATGTGTGATACTGATTGTGATTTTTGCGCTCCAATCCATAGACAAACTCTTGGATATTGCTGGTTTTTGATTTAATGGTTTTAGAACTCTTACACTTGTGTTCTTGAAATAGTTCATTAAAGGTTTCGCTGCCAGTACCCACCTGCCCCTTTGTGTTTGCCAAGTCATCGAAGGGGAGATCCGAGCAGTCGATTTCCGTCATTGCCTTACGGTTCTCCATAGAGAGCGCTGCCTAAAGCCGACACCCCATCCGCTCCTCGCACCCATCTTCTACATCCTCCTGAAACTAACAAAAAGACAGAGAATTATTAATCCGATGACGATATGGTGTTTATATATGGCCTGACTGTATTAAGAAAAACACAAAAAGAGCGACATTTAGGAAAATATTGGATTCAAAGTTGCTGCTTCTGTTTGTATGATCATACCCTTTTCAAAACAATTTTCAATTACTAAGTTATTGTCAAAAGTATCAATAATCCAGACGACAAAGTGTAAAAGAACTTTATACAATTGGTGGGTTAAATCGTGTATACTAATAAGTCAGACTTCGGCGATCTCAGTGAGATACCGCTTGTCCACCTTTCCCTCTAGACATTCAACTTGTAGTCTGGACCTATGACACTTTTCAAACATTACCTGGAGATAAATAATAATAAATAATAATAATTGGAATTTATATAGCGCCTTTTCCATTCATAAAATGTTCAAAAGCGCTGCAAATTGTCATAGTTTGAGTAATAGTCCACAACGCCTCAATGGGCGAGCCTGAAAAGGTGTGTTTTGAGACACTTCTTGAAGGCCTGACACGATGTAGAATCCTTCAGGTGTTGTGGAAGCGCATTCCATAATCTCGGTGCACTAATGGAGAAAGCGCGATCTCCAAATTTGAGTCTAGTCCGAGGCTCGTCCAGAAGGCCCTTTGCTTCTGATCGTAGATGGCGTCTGGGTTTATAAGGCACGAGCAGCTCCTTGATGTACTTAGGTGCAAGTCCGTTTAGCGCCTTGTATACCAGCAGTAGGACCTTAAATTGGATGCGGAATTTGATTGGTAGCCAGTGAAGCTTGATGAGAACAGGTGTGATATGTTCATACTTCCTGGTTCTCGATACTATCCTTGCTGCACTGTTTTGTAGTCGCTGCAGCTTTGCAATCAAATCCTGTTGTATTCCAATTAGGAGAGCATTGCAGTAATCCAAGCGAGACATCACCAGTGACTGCATCACTGTTTTTGTGGCATCTTCTGTTAACACACGTCTCGCTTTTCCAATATTTCTCAGGTGAAAGCTAGATTTTTTGACAACACTTTTGACATGATGTGCAATGGTCAGTTGAGAGGCAAACATAGCTCCCAGATTCCGCACAGGCTCAGATGCAACAGACACATCAGTCCCCGCTACAGAGAGTGACTTAATGTTCAGTTCAGCTAGGTGTTTCTTAGAGCCAAATAGAATGATTTCAGTCTTGTCATTGTTGAGTTTCAGTTTGTTCTGAGACATCCAGACACTAATGTCACACAAACATTTCTCAAGATTTAGGATTTCACGTTTGACTATTGCGTTATCACTTGTCTTTTTGAATGAAGGAGAGCTGGGTGTCATCAGCATAGCAGATAAAGAATGATTTTACAAAATATTTGAAGGAGAGTAGTTGTTAATGTTCAGGTTAACATTTCGATGACAAGTACTTTCCAAATCATTGTTTTCACAATAGAATCAATGAGATTTTATAAAAAAATTATCAAACTCCTTTTGGCCGCTCCAATAACTTGGGGATACATAATGATTTTACAAAATATTTTGAAGGATAAATGTTGGTAGTGTTCTGTTTAACATTTCTATGACAAATATTTTCCACATTATACTTTCTCTAATGAGATTTTATCAAAATTGTCAGACTGCTTTTGGCCGCTGTGAGCATGACCGTCACGGGATCAATGGTCGCTGATCGTTTGGCGCTCTTGTAGCGCTTGCCTGGGGCATCGCCAGGGGCTGAATGCAAGGTGAGAGATAGCATCGCTGTTACCCCTTAAGGTGACCAATGGGGCTTTTAAGCTGTCAGCATTAGGTAAGGGGTAACGGCATCCAGGCATGGGGCACTAGACCCATTATCGCCACCCACTTGACCCAACACAACAGCTACAACTGGAACATTCATTACTGCGTTGGTCAAACATGTCGGACTCTATTGAGGGCTCTATATTGGAAGGAGAATTGCTTTACGTCGATTCCAACAGCTTAGGTCACATCGTAATGAGATAGAACCTCGGAATCGAGGAGAAAATCTCTTCTCCTGAAGAATACTTTCAGGGGGTCTCTCAGTTGCAGAATCACCTTAGACAATATTGCACAACGCCGCACATTTATATAGCGACCAGGCCAACCCCCTTAAGGGAATCCAGCGGTGACTCGAACTTGCGACCTCACGCCTGATAGTCAGGCATCGTAACCACTAGTTGACCGTCCTTTGTTGTATCTTGTCTTGTATGTATTATTTATCTATGGGTGAGACCTTAATAAAATTTTCTTATCTTATCTTATCTTACTAGTCACGGAGGATCCTTCGCACTATTTTTGTGATATGTCTCTTACAAAGGCATTTTTGGTAAACCATTTGAAAAGGAAGTGCTAGTTATAACCTAACCCAATGTTTTCTCATCAAACTCTTCCAATCCATGAAGATCTCCAAAATAATCCATGAGAAGCAACGTGACCTCTAGAAGACATTGCCAAAATGATCCCTTAACCCTTCCAATGCTAAGGCTACTTTGTTTCTAACAACAATGACAGAGCTTTGAATACCTTCTAAACCGTCTCATGTTGGTATTCATTGGAAGGATCTCTCAGATGAGTACCCATGTGCCATTGCTCTAATCATTTTTAAGCTTTTTTGCATTATCATGTACTGGCAAAATTAGCCACCAGCAGCATAAGGGTTAAGCATGAAAATAATATCGATCCATGGGCGGAACAGTGGCTTGGAACTGTAGCCAGCTGGGAGCAGTATCTCTGTCCTGATGTTGGTCTCAGCTGGGAATCATATTGTCTTGATTCAGAAAAGAATTGACTACACACAGTCTGTGTTTAGCACGTGCACGTACTCGAACCCCTTTTCCCCAGTTCCCCTGCAACAGATAGTTATTGCTCACATTGCTTTACTTGAATGGCGGTGCTGATTGGACAATATCCCTCAATATGTTTCTGGGGAAAGGTAACTTTGAAGATGTCTTTTGTCTTGGAAAAAAATAAGCTATAAACATATGATTTTACCTAGTGTAGAGTACTATGTATGAGTTTCATAGTGATTTTCGAACCTCCTGACATGGTGTTCTGGGTATTCTCACTCTTTCTATACTTCTATTGTTCAAGTCACAAAGATCCTCATACTGTAAAACGATTGGTCTCAGTACATAAACCTATAGTTTTACAACAAAATGCAGGTATTACAATTAAGCAGAGAAGTACATGTACAGCAATCAAAGTACATGGATCAAGTATCCCCCAGAAAAATCATATCTCATAATTCAATATATGTAAATTACTAACACATATTTTGGGGAAATCCTCCAAAAACATACTCTTCTAAAACCCTGTATACTGCTACGTTTTTCACCTGTAAAAACTGTGAAACATTAGTATATATAGACCACAATTGACAAGAAACGAATAAAAACAAAGGTTCTTTAAAACAGAATTATCTTGATCCTGTGATCAGCCCAGGAAACCATGATCACTCATACCTGTTTCAACTGTCTCAGGATCAGGACCATATTAACCCTGATGCTGCTGGTGGCTAATTTTGCCAGTGCAAAACGAGCAAACTATCCGTAAATTACTAAAAACCTGGCACATGGGTACTCATCTGAGAGTACTAAGCGAGAGCCATCTAATGAATACCATCATGACAGGGTTTCGATGTTTTTCAGAAATCGTTGCATCCGTGTGCTTTGGATGGTAGTAGTCTTGGCATTGGAAGGGTTAAGTGTTCACTTTACCGTTTCCTCGCTGTTCATTTCTGCCCCTTCCTGCCCTGGCTGTAATCAGTGTAATTGACCGTGACCCCTTCCTGACCCCCAATTAACCCATTGACCCCACTCAGGTACCAGGTGCACGTACACCTGTGCCGCCCCTGTCCTGTCATGCGTGACGTCAAAAAGAATGACATTCCGTAAGGGTCGGACAATTTGATAAATGGGGGGGGGGGGGGGGGGGATCTTTACCCCATTCACATACGATTGGAGAGATCACATTGTCAGCGAGATGTTTAAATTACCTGCTGAGAAAGTAATATATTTTACAATATATTCACTGAAACTAGTTTCGTTTGAGTGTAACAATTCTTATTCAAAGTGTTTCTATAAGTTACTCTATCACAATAACACATGGCGTAACCACTCGCCAAATGTCACATCTTAGACTTCTGTCTTGACAAGGTTTGCTTCAGAAGTATGGATGTTACAAACGGCGCCCTGGGGCGCCGTTTGTAACATCCATACTTTTGTTGACAGAAGCAAACGTTGTCAGACAAAATTACTTTTGTCGTAGACAAAATTACTTTTGTCAGACAAAAGTAATTTTTGTTCGATCAGAAGTACTTTTGTCAGACAAAAGTAACTTTTGTAGGACAAAAGTACTTTTGTCAGGACAAAGGTACTTGTGTGTTACACATGGCGTAACCACTCGCCAAATGTCACATCTTAGACTTCTGTCTCGACAACATTGCTGCTGTCGACAAAAGTAAGGATGTTACAAACGGCGCCCCATACTCCAACACTATCACATAGGCAGTCACGGCGATTTTTGATAATCAATTAGGAAAAATAATAGATATCACCGTGTTATACGTAACTTGATGCTATTGTAAAAGGGTCAATGTTACACACATTTCGAACTTGGATAGCCCTGTGTAGTCATAGTGGAATTTTGATCTTTTTCTGCCACATTGCAGTTCAGTCATGACTAGCCAGGAAACCGTAGAACCTGTCGGAAACCACTGCCTAAACCCAAGTCACTGGCAACTTGCCCTGGCCAGGATTTGAACCCAGGATATGGTGAGAGACAGCTAGCAGTCAGTGGCAACGCCTTAGACCACACGACCATCAGGGCAGGCCCAGTAGTAGAAGTAGTAGTAGTAGTAGTAGTAGTAGTAGTAGAAGTATTAGGAGTAGTAGACTCAGTAGCAGCAGTAGTAGTAAGAGTGAGCGTGCATGGACACATGGCTCTTACGTAATGAATGATATAAAATTAATATCATTTAACGAAACTCTACACACTAACATAAGAAAGACCCCCCCCCCCCCAAGTAAAATGTGCGTCTTTGATCATACACAGACAAGTGATGGGGATATTTGATTAAATTGCTATATATATATATATATATATATATATATATATATATATATATATATATATATATATATATATATATATATATATATATATATATATATATATATATATTTATATATATATATATATATATATATATATATATATATATATATATATATATATATATATATTATATATATATATATGTATATGGTGGTATGTCTCAGAATTTAATAGGTACAAATTCGTCCACATGCACATAGCCCTGTTAGGAGCCTTTGCATGCAAACATGACTGATCTTGCTATCCTGTGTGAGATCAGATAAGCTGTTCCCTCTGGAGGCTCTGCTGGTAGTGAATACTTATCTTACCATGCCTCTAAGCCGGTGTGGGGATCCACATCTATCTGCCATCAGGTATGACCGGTACGTGCCCATAACATCTACTCACAGCTACATGTTGTCTTCTTGCTTTATAGGGCTCGGATGAACCTGAAGCTGTGCGTAAGGCTTCCTAAGAGGTTGTCACGCCACCATGATAATTGTATTTGTATAGGACCAATTTTCAGGCAGGAATACCACCAATCACCTGATCACTCTACGGATACACATACCTGTGGATCAAGGATTAGGATCCGCCCGAGAAACTCATCCAGCCAAAAACCATAAACTAGGTCAAGCAGTAGAGTCAGTAGCTAGCCTAGTAGCCTGGCGCCGGGCCGCCGGGGAGCACGGGGAGGGGGCGAGACTGAGGAAGAAGTGGGTCTCAGGTCTTCATTGAACATGTGCTGGTACACTCCACCCCTCCCGTCCCACAAGGCCACATGCCCGAGGGGTTGGGTCTCACGGTTTCATTAAATATAACTACAGAACCCAATACACTCCACCCCTCATCTCACCCCATTCCCCAAAGTCACATGCCCCAGGGGTGGGTCTCAGGTGTTCATTAAGCATGACTACATTGCCAGATACATACCAGCCCTCCCCTTCCCTTTCCCCTAAGTCACACGCCCCAGGGGATGGGTCTCAGGTCTTCATTAAGCATGACTACATTGCCAGATACATACCAGCCCTCCCCTTCCCTTTCCCCTAAGTCACACGCCCCAGGGGATGGGTCTCAGGTCTTCATTAAGCATGACTACATTGCCAGATACATCCCAGCCCTCCCCTTCCCTTTCCCCTAAGTCACATGCCCCAGGGGATGGGTCTCAGGTCTTCATTAAGCATGACTACATTGCCAGATACATCCCAGCCCTCCCCTTCCCTTTCCCCTAAGTCACACGTCCGTGTGTGTGGGTTGAGGGGGGGGGGGGGGGGGGGCTCAGATATTCATAAGAATTTCATTCCCTCTTACTTTGATGCCAATGAATATCCGGCATAACCTGAACATTTGCATGTGTGATGATACATTTGTATTCACTCGAAGGTAGTCAAAACGAGAGAGAGAGATAGAGAGAGCGTGTATGTGGTTGTGTGTTTCCTCGTCGTCTTTGGTGCCATGGGTTATAACAGATGACTAGCTTTATTCTCAGCCAGGTAAGGTACATCTGAAGTAATCTCTGCCAATAAGAACATTACGAATTTATAGCTTACCTACTACGCCTGCACGCGAGCCGTCCCATATGGCACAGGCATTGTGGATTGTAGTAATTACTACCTCCGCATGGACAGAGCGTGAGCGGCAGAAAGACTAGTAGTAGTAGTAGTAGTAGTAGTAGCAGCAGCAGCAGCAGCAGCAGCAGCAGTAGTAGTAGTAGTAGTAGTAGTAGTAGTAGTAGTAGTAGTAGTAGTAGGAGAAGTAGTAGTAGTCGTGGTAGTAGCCAATTACTGACACGTTTCTGAATGCTTCGAGCCGGTTTCCAATCCAGCACCTTAGACGGTTGTGCATCGATGCATAATACATGATGATGAATGATGATAATGGTCATAGTTGCAATGATCCTGTTGCCAGACGATGTGTACAATCGAGCGATTTTAAACCAACTATCGTTAAACAGCCTAACATATTTTGGTATATGTTTTGCATCTCATTAGCAATTTTATTCATATCAAACTATGTTTTGCAATTTACAGTTGGAACCATGCAGCAGAGTTACGTCAAAACGGGACTCCGGGGGAGGGGGGGGGGGGGGGTGGGATATCTCCCTCCCTTACCAAGCTGTATCAAGTACATGTGATTCCAGTTGTTTATTTAACCTTTAAGTCCGTATTGACAGAGGGAATTTCATCCTCACACGACCGCGAAATGCTTCAACATGATTAGGTCGGCGGTTCGCAGTCTCGTGTTGTTCTTGCCATTGTTCTCTAGAACAACTGACAGTACCTTGAAATTTGAAACGTTCCTCATGACAATAGGCGAAGGATGCAACCTTGTGGAAGCTTCATCTGGCCTAGCACGACACTGAGTTTCGCCTGGGTGTCGGAGATCAGTGCCCTAACTAGTGAAGGCAATACCCCGCAACTACCCTTTATTCGAAGAGGCACATCGTTTACCACTTACATCTTTGCTTTGCAAATACTACCAAGCTACTACTACTACTACTGCTGCAGCAGCAGCTGCTGCTACTACTACTACTACTACTACTACTACTACTACTACTACTACTACTACTTCCACTACTACTACTACTTCAATCCTCAACTACTACTACTACTACTACTACTACTACTACTACTACTACTACTACTACTACTACTACTACTACTACTACTACTCCTACCTACTGCTACTAATACTACCTTGATAACATTTTCTTGTCTTAGCTTATCGTATCTGTGTTTACCATCTTCAACATGCCGGTGCATTGTATCAACAATGATGGGAATGATGATAATGCCGACGACGACGATGGTGATGATGGTGATGATGATAATAATGATGATGACGATGTCGTAAACAGACCTGATGTCGTTATAATATGAACCATTTCTGTGGTTATGTCATAAGACGGCATTTATGGGTCGCCCTCATTGAGCATTTGCTTTAACTTACTGGCGTAAACTGCAGTGAAATATCGAAAACATGAACATACCGTATAGGCTCACTTCTCCGACCTTCCAATCCCTGGTAGACTGTGAGCATGTAGCGGTGGCATTGAGGTGGAATAATAGCTGCTACGGGATATGGGTAGGTAGGGTCAGATATCTGACGTGCTTGACATTCCTGCGTGCACGAAAATACACCAAAACATCATCATCTCTGCACTCGCTATACAGGTATGGACTGAACCTCACAAGCCCAGAATTTCCACTATACTATAGTGGCAATTCTGTGCATCTGAGGGTTTTCGACTAAGAGGAAGGTAAAGAACTTTGGAAAAAGGGTGTTTTAAGATAGAAACTATTTCTTATGTGCACTATCACTGTGAACTTCTCAGCCTTTGTAAATTATAATTTGAAAATAAAGCGTATATCAGACTAGTGCCTTCTAGCGTTATACTGCCAAACACAGCGTTTCAGGGGGCATGATGTCATGTGCATTGTATTGAAAAGGTCCCCTCTCTCTCTTGGGGGTATATGTGTATTGTATCTTATTATGTACGTTATATTGAAAAGCTGCTCTCTCATCTTTAACAAAATAGGTTCCCCAATTCGAGAGCTGTCCGAACAAAATTTCTGACATTTGGTAACCCCCCCCCTCCCCTCTCTCTCTCTCTCTCTCTCTCTCTCTCTCTCTCTCTCTCTCTCTCTCTCTCTCTCTCTCTCTCTCTCTCTCTCTCTCTCTCTCTGGGTAGCTGCTGTCAATGATGTGAGGCCCAAGAGACCTTGAAGTGCCTGGAATGACCTCTGTGACGTGAAATCGATACCATGATGTCTAGGTAGGGACAAGGTCTAAGAAACATCAGTAATGGAGCACCACCTCCGTGTACCACAGAAGACTGGATCAATAAGATAACATATAGTAGTATACTATGACCTATGCAAATAAAAATGAAAATAAATACACAAAACAATGCAATGATAAAGGATCATAACACTGAATAAGTAAATGAAATTTAAAAAATGAATAAATGAATAAATAAATAGGTAAATAAATGAACAAATATATAAATAGATGAATGTATGAATAACTGAATTGATAGATAAATTAGCAATAGATGAATAGATAAAGAAATTAAAAGTAGATGAATAAATAAGCAAACAAATAAACATAAACGCTAATAAACGGATAGCAAAATAGATAGTTTAAGTTATGGATGGATTGGTCGGTGGATGAAGAAATGAATGAATGGATAAATGAATGAATAAAGAAATGAATAAAGAAATAAAGAAATGAATAAATAAACACATGAATAAATAAATGGGCTGGTTTTTGGGCCATGGCAATTAGAATACCTACAGAGACTGTTTGTAAGGACAAGGAATTTCTTTCTAGTTATGGGCTGATATCGCTTTAAGATAACCTGGTGTATGCGATGAAGCTGCCGTTAGAGCGCTATTATCATAATGAGCTATTGCAGACATTGACGAATGCCGGCCACACAGAGTAGAGCTGTAGTGGGGAGAACTCACGTACAATGCCCCCAGATGAAACACGCATCGCTGCTGCATTCTATTGCTAGGATTCACAGCATCCAGTGTAAAACAGCTGCAGTTATCCACATGGAAGCCATGTCGGTAGCTCGTGGTTGTCCCTGGTTCTCTGAGTGAAGCTGGCCTGGCAATCTGCGCATATTATACAGATACAATCCCACCATGTACCCGGGGCAGGAAATATCACCCTGGACACGTTAAATGTTTAATACCGCCATATAATACGGTGTAATTATATTGCTGTATGTTTTGTGTTGTCTAGGACTAAGATAGTCCGTGACAGAGCCCGTGGATACCCTATATGACCCACATACTCCCTGCAGACCCTCTGTGTGTGGGTCACACACCGTGGCCCCATCACTCAATGGTATACTCTCTTGTCACATTCGTGTACGCCCCCCCCCCCCAAACACATCACACACACACACACACACACACACACACCTACGGCACATTGTCCATGTATTCGTACACTAAAAGGGAGTTCCCTTGCAATCTACTAAGACATGGAGAGAGAGAGAGAGAGAGAGAGAGAGAGAGAGAGAGAGAGAGAGAGAGAGGGTTGTTTGTTATAACGTTGCAATAAGGTATCTAATTCCATTTTTAAGAAGAATAATTGATTTAGTACGTGTTAGTTTCTCTAGTTTTAGTACTTTTATGTATATGTCCGATTTCGTTTGAAACATTACAGCTTTGTAGTCAGTCAGGTCTTTAAAGTCGCCGGAGTCAGAAAAAGGATGAGGCATTCACCACCTTGGCGAATGAATTATAATTAAAGTTGCAAACCAGAAAATGTATCCGGTGTGTGTTTTATATTTCAAGAATAGCTGACTATGTCAATATAGACTAGATATAATGTACGTGACCACATCCGAGATCTGCAATGGACGCGGGAGACAGAGACAGCTTCGGAGAGGTCATATTTCATTCACTGGTTCACTGACATTTTGGGATCCAGTTTTAATAGTACTTTCCCCCCAGAATGGATATGCATCCTGAGCAGACGACATCGGCCATTCCCTCCGTGCACATGCAAGTGCACGACTCAACAATATGTTACTGCCACTACCCAAAACCCGGGCCCAAAACGGTTTGACTATGTGTTGATATTCTTATGACCAATAGGGATTTTAGAAAATACTTCAGGGAGAGATGGTGGTTAGAACATTAACAGCAACTCTCCTTCAAATACTTTCCTCAGTTATGCCGTTTTCCCAAGATATTATCAAATTCATTACAGGTCCAGACGACACACGAAACATACATGCATACCACGGGTTGACGTCTGTCTGATGGCACGTTCAGTTTTATATAGTGTTTGGATGGTGTCTGCAAACATTGGATAACCCTAAGAGGCTACACCAGTATCCTTAAAGATCTTACCTCACGGGGTCTATACTCCATTTGGTTCTCGAGTGGCATCAATCGGTGCTCCCATTGTAGAACGGTTAATCCAATAAACGGCTTAAGGACCTCAGGTCCAGAGCAGCGGACATTTTGAATGTTGTCGTAGGCAACACTAGCGGGGTGTATAACCCATCTTAAAGACGCAGTGAGCAGTTCATGACGTCACAGGACTCATCAAAAGTCATTTTAGAGAAGAAGGCAACATATTTTTCAAAAAGAATGCACTTATGAGTAATGCGTGATGATAAATAATATTTCTGATGACTTTTTTGAGTATTTAAGGGTAATTATGTATGTATGATTATGATGTTTGGCTGATGATGACGTCATGAAATGCCCTGTTAGTCGGTGCGCATCACTTAAATGGGTCAGTGCCCTGGCATACTGGCTCCCTAACTGCGGCGGTCCTTTAAAAGGCACAAGCCCTGCGGGGAGTCTGCTGGCAGTTAAATTGCACTCAGAGAATGGAGTTATATCCAAAGGAAAATATGAAATATTAATATCACTGATTCTTCAGTGGCAGGACAACCCTAGAAAAGCGATGCGAAGTGGGTTAACAATCAAACATGATGCTCTGGACATGTCAAAGCTTTCACAGTAGTCACAAAAAGGCCCTACCATCCAGGTGCATGTAATATCTGCCTAATAAAGGCATACTTTGGGCTAATTTCAAATGGTGCAAATGCAAAAATAAAAACAAAACAACAACTATTGATTTATAAATTAGTACTTAACTGGAAAGTACCCGCCCTACAGATAGTAACCATGAAAATTTTCAAATTGACAAAACGATCAATGCACCTAGATATCTGATTGCAACATCACTCATGATTATTTCTAGTTCTATCTTAGCCGTCTTCGCAGGCTTGAGTTTAGATCCCAGTCAGATTTGAGCGTTCCCGGCATGCTTTGCGGTATTAGATCGCCGCGGGAAGGTCAAAGCTCATATAAAGCTACACTTAGCTGTCGGTCAGGAACACGTTGAGACCAGAATTTTGAATTTTCATTTTTTGTCAGTTTTTTCTGCTAAATTGCGGCTAGGGCGTATTTTCGGCAGTTGTAATAGGTGGAGGATTTAGAGAAATCCTTTTTTTTTCCATTTGGCAATTCTTTTAATGAAAAAAATATTAGAGCACACAGATATCCCTGCGACCAGACACTAAGGGCTACTTAACAAGTTCAAAAAGCTCGGTTAACAGATATGAAATTGATAAATGAGATGTTAAACCGGCTGAAGCTCATGTCATTTGCAGTCGTCCTAGTTGTTCTCCACGAACTTTGGTCATTCAGTTAAATTTACATATTTGTTCTTAATTTCTTAATGCTACGAGTATTCTCGGGGTTATCGCATGCTAATGCGATCTTGCAGTTAGTAGACCCTGCTTACGCTGCCGCGCAGGAACACGCTAAAACTTAAATTTGGAATTTTCACTTTTGGTCAGTTTTTCTGCCAAGTTCCTGCTAGGGCGCATGTAATCAACAGGGAGGTGGGAAGAAGCGCAACAATCCGGAGATTGTGCTTACCTTAACCTAGCCAATGATGCTATTTGTAGGTAGATTGAAGTACAGTAATGTGTTTAGAGTAGCGACCAAATTGTAACTTTTGCAAATTATTTGATTGAATAAAACTGTTCAACTATAACTTTATCAAAATCGTAAATAGTTCAGAATATTTCTATTGAAAGAAATATTCTTTATTTTGTCACATTGCGGAATTAGGTACTTTTATAGTCCGTGGGCTAGGTAGGGTTTCAGTAGCACCCCCCTCAGTACTCTACTACTTGGTTACTGCCTTATAGAACTGACAAGCAGCATCTAATGAAGCATGTTAACATTGCATGAATTCATTGGGAATCCGAGTTTTGGGGCATTTTCACCCGAAAATGGCCAATAACGAGTGATTTTTGGAATTTCTTCATAGAAAACTCAATTTTCGTAACTGAAGCTCCAGATGTTGTACATATATACTTATGGCCATGGCGAATAACACCGAATAAGATTTTACTGTTCAAATGACCCCCTGGTAGAAATTCACCAAAATATGGCTATTTTTGCAGTTGCTCTTATTTTCTCAGCTCAGCCACAACCTCAAAGTGCATGTTAACATTGGTTTAATGTACTGTAACACCCTTTATTACCACGCACATTTTTATTCACGCAACTGCCGTCTGAATCTGATCACGGTCATTTAATTACACGCATCAACTGTATCACTGCTAGATGGGGCATTGTTATGCTGTTTTGAACGTATATCAGCGCCAGTAAACTACGCGTTATCATCACCTAGCGGGAAATGCGGGAAATGCGTGAAATTAAAAGGAGCGCGATAATAATGGGTTTTACAGTATTCAAAAACTGCCCCTGGGTCTGTTGAACACATTGGATAGTGTTAACATGGAAGCAATTCAGTCTGAGCGTGATTTTATGGGACTTTCTTTTCTGCCTACCCCTATATCAGAAATAACAAAAAAATAGCTTAAAATGATAAAAAAAATAGTTTTTAAAATTAGAAGTGGCAATTTAATACATGTTTCATAGCTGAAATAGTTTTAATATGATATAAACAGACGGGGTTATGAAAATGGATTGCCCAGTTGTCTGGGACAACCAAATTATAACAAAATTTGCTTCAAATCATGTTTTGAGCTTAGAATCAGAGTTCTGAATGGAAACCTTACTACTGAAAGGTATTTATAAGAATGTAGGGGCTCTACAATTGATAATAGTCTTAGTGGGATACATATCAATTGTTTTAGGCCAGCTCATTATCGACATATCTAAAAGCTATCCTATGAGGCCAAAGGTCAGTCAATATAGATAAATGTAATAATGCAATGCTAGGGTATTTCCTAAAATGGATAGTAGATCAGAAATAACTTTAGTTGGATGAACACTGTTTGAACTTAACAACCAGGTTGCCAAGTAGTCAGAAACCAATGAATTGTTAACTGATATTGGCTCCAAAGCCAAATGAATGAATGAATGATTGCTTAAAGGCACATCGGCGCACAAAGGCCATTTAGTGCCATAGAAATTGTGTAAAACAATGGTCCTTTGTTATTGTTGAAAACAATAACAAAGCAATAGATGAATAAAAATGACCACAAAACAATGAACAACTTCAAAATATAATTTCCGAGCAATCGTACATCCCAATGTATACTTTCATTCATCTTTACATGTTATTGAGTCTCAGTATTCCAGCCCTACTCCCGTTACTGACAAACTCACTCCATGTTCAAATGAATGAATGAATGAATGATTGCTTAAAGGCACATTGGCACACTTAAATAAAAATGATCAAAAAACAATGATCAACTTCAAAATATAATTTCCGTATAAGAGGTTGTTTCAAAAGAAACTATAAATTCTTAAAAGGTTTTACAATCGGTATGAATGAATGAATGAATGATTGCTTAAAGTCACATCGGCACACAAAGGCCATTTAGTGCCAAAAAATTTGTGTAAAACAATGGTCCTTTGTTATAAAAAGAATGAATGAATGATTGCTTAAAGGCACATCGGCGCACAAAGGCCATTTAGTGCCATAAAAATTGTGTAAAACAATGGTCCTTTGTTATTGTTGAAAACAATAACAAAGCAATAGATGATTAAAAATGATCACAAAACAATGAACAACTTCAAAATATAATTTCCGAGCAATCGTACATCCCAATGTATACTTTCATTCATCTTTACATGTTATTGAGTCTCAGTATTCAAGGCCTACTCCCGTTACCGACAAACTCACTCCATGTTCAAATGAATGAATGAATGAATGATTGCTTAAAGGCACATTGGCACACTTAAATAAAAAAGATCACAAAACAATGATCAACTTCAAAATATAATTTCCATATAACAGGTTGTTTCAAAAGAAACTATAAATTCTTAAAAGGTTTTACAATCGGTAAAACAGACCAATCTCATGTAAATAAGATAAAATGCTGTCTGGAGGAACCTTTTCAAAGAGTTCCTTAAAGGTATCTACATTCAAATGTCTATTTCTGGACTCAATAAAATCGACACACTCAAATAAAATATGTTTGACAGTCAACTGACAATCACAGGCTATACATTGTGGAGGATCTTCCCCTTTCAAAAGGAAGCAATGAGTCAAATGAGTGTGACCAATTCGAATTCTTGCTAAAACACTCCTCACGTCTAATGATTCGAGAACCTCCAGGCCAAAGACCCAGCTGAGGATGAATCTCATGTAGTTTGTTGTTTGCTGCCTCATCCCACTGAGACTGCCATTTGCGTTTTAAAAGGATATTGATGTGCTTTTTAAAATCACCATAAGGAATGGGAACATTTGTGACTCTTTTCGAAAGACCAGCTTTGGCAGCAGTATCTGCCTTTTCATTTCCTATGATGCCAACGTGACTGGAAATCCAGTAAAATAAAATTCTTTTATCTTGGTACTGTACTAGCCAGTTGAGGCGTTCCAGTATGTAAAGGACAAGAGGATGTGTCCAGTCTTGGCCCGAAATGGCCTGAAGAGCAGACTTTGAATCTGAGAAAATAATAAAATTCCTTTCATCATCATCTGCCGTCTCAACCCGATCAAGAGCAAGGAACAGAGCATGCAACTCTGCAGAGAATATAGAAGACTTGTCTGGAAGACGTTCAATGGAAGAATAATTATCAACGACTGCTGCTGCAGCAGCCTTGTCATCTGAAACAGAGCCGTCAGTGTAGATAAAATCATAGTCTCAAAAGACATCCTTCACCTCATTATGTAAACTAATGTATTTTGAAGGATCTGTTTGATCCTTCTTGGCATACGAGAGAGTGAGGTTGATCACAGCAGTTGGATATGTCCATGGAGGAGTTTCAGGAAATTCAAATTTTGCGATGATATCAGGATCAAAATCTAACTCTTCCAATGATCCCTTAATACGAATACCAAAAGTTGGAATGACTCTTGGTTTTCTAGCAAAAAGGTCCACATATCGAGGGTTAAAAATAGTATCATACACAGGGTTACTTGGGTTGGCAGCTATTTTAGTTGCAAATTGTAGAGCAAGCTTTTCTCTTCTAAGGCGAAGAGGGAGCTCAATCGCCTCAACACAAAGACTATCTGCAGGAGAGGTTCTAAAGGCTATAAGACAAAGCCTCAAACCTTGATTTTGAATAGGATCCAGCAAAGAGATATAAGATTTACATGCTGCTCTGTAGATAAAACATCCTTAGTCTAGCTTTGAATGAACAAGGGCCCTATATAGTCGTAAAAGAACTATATGATCCCCACCCCAGTCGGTACTGGAAACAACACGCAACAAATTCAAAGCCTTGATACACTTTTTCTTCAGGCCCTTGATATGAGGGACAAATGTCAATTTTGAATCGAGTTAAATGCCAAGGAACTTTGTTTCCTTCTTTACAGGAATGGGGTTATCATAAAGTACCAAGTAGGGATCTGGATGAAGACCCCTCCTTCGACAAAAATGGACACAAACAGTCTTTGATTGGAAGAATTTAAAACCATTATTGTCAGCCCAATCTTCTATTCTATTTAGATGAAGTTGGAGCTGCCTTTCTATAGCGTGCATATGTTTGTGCAGTGTAGGAAACTTCCTTCTGGCTCAAATCGACCTTACTACCCTTAGGTAAATCATGTGATACAAAGGTGATCTGTAACAGACATCATGTAATATAATTAGAGTCATACACTTGCAGGCATTTGAGATATGTACTAGGGTTCGTATTATCATAAGCTAAAAAACATGACAATGAGGAATGTGGTAAACCTTCATAATCACATATATATCCCTGTTATTAACAATTGAGATATCTTGGCACAAAATTACAGTGAAATATAACAATATTTGGCACAGTATAAAATCAAAGTATTATTATTTATCAACTGTTTTGGAGTATGATACAACTTATATCTCACAATCAGAGGGCTGTATCACCCGAGGCGCAAAACACCCGATAGCGGATAAGATAGCTCCAGTTCTCAAAGAACAAGCCCAAAGCCTGATGTCCGAATGTGCCCTGGCCCTTCGTAATCAGGCCAGAGTGGTAGGAGGGAGGGTCCAGTATGACCAGGAGGTGCTCGAACGCACCTTCCGCGACGACAGGCACGGCTACCAGCTGGCAGTCACTCGCCTCTTGGACATCAAGGAGAGAGAAAAAATCTGTATCCACGAAACCGTGGAATACATTAAGACAAACATGTCTTATGATGCCACAGAGACAGAAGATGTCTGTGACTACATCCGGGGCAGGGCCCAACGCAAGTACGGTACCCCAAGGGCTCAAGTCAACTTCCCCAGGTGCAGGGGCACCCGTGGTAGGGGCCGAGGGGGCTACAACAATAACAGACCTACAGTGTACACTGAAACCCAAAGTAACCAGTCTTACAACCAGCCACGCGGTGGTGGTTATCGTGGGAACTATGGTAACCCACAACCAAGTACTAGCCGAGGGACATATAACATGCCCCCTCCTCAACAGTACCACACCAGGGACAGATCTAGGGATCCACTACCCCAGACACAGCGCTATCAGGCTCCACCCCCCACCCCTCAGAACAGTAGGGGCAACAGAAACACTCCCCAAGACAACCAGTCCCAGGTTCGGGACAGATCTAGATCTCCATTGGCCAGTGTGTCCAGGGCACCAATCTCTCAGGGGCACGACAACAACCGGGTGGGTCCACCATCCAGCAACCCCAGACCTAACCCCAGTGTGCAACAACCAGCCCCCACTGGGAATCAAGATCTCTCCGACAGAGATGTGCAGAGAATTGCTGAGGCATTCATGCAGAGATTCAAGGACACACACTAACTGACGATCTAGTGAGGACACACCTCAAAATGGGCCCATATTCCCCAGAAGGTCTTAAGTGATTTTATGACTATGTTATTGGGTGATTGGAGGGATAATTATTCACTAAGGTGCCCTCCATTTATTGCAAACTGACTTTGTTCAAGTTTCATTGTTAAATTATTGCCAAGTGTTTCTTTAAGGATTTAGGGTCAAATATTCTGACCCCACTAGTGTCTGGTTACACCATGGATACTGTCCAATACTTTGATTTTATACTGTGCCAAATATTGTTATATTTCACTGTAATTTTGTGCCAAGATATCTCAATTGTTAATAACAGGGATATATATGTGGTTATGAAGGTTCACCACATTCTTCATTGTCATGTTTTTTAGCTTATGATAATACGAACCCTAGTACATATCTCAATGCCTGCAAGTGTATGACTCTAATTATATTACATGATGTCTGTTACAGATCACCTTTGTATCACATGATTTACCTAAAGGTAGTAAGGTCGATTCGAGCCAGAAGGAAGTTTCCTACACTGCATGCTCTCTCAAATACCAACATCTTGCCTTCTTGGTTGACAGTCCGACTTGTTTAACACTGTACACATGAGGTATGCATATTTCATACACCAATTTTCTAGCCATATGTGTAAATACAGATATGTTTTATGTATTCTTAGTTCGTACAACCATCCTTCACATTATATTTGGTCCTTCTTCATAAACATTATGTTTGACATCTTCAATGAGATTGTTGCCATTCATTATTGGCCTTTGTTATATAACTTCACATACAAGACACTACTTTTCACTGTAATTTTTGTTTCTATTGTTGATACTTGTGTTACTGACTGGCTCAGCTCTACTGTAATTAGTTGCCACATACCCAGCTTTTACTATTATCATTATTTTATCATGCTCCCTGTGTGGAGATTCAGTTTTCTCCAAATGAACATTCCAACATGTAATTACAACCCATTGTTCTGTTACTATTGTTCGCTGTTTTTTATCAAACACTATTTATATTTTCACAACAAGAATCTAGTTGGTTTTGGTTATGCAGATGAAGACATATCTTCCTATAACATCAACAACAACTCAAAAAATATAGATAATGACAAAATGGTTGTCAACTTGTCAGATACTTCCATCACTATGTCTGAGAAGAAACTCCTTGCAAGGTGTCTCAAATTCTGTCCGAATCCGGGCGAACCTGACTATAGACAATACAAAGACGACTTAGACGCCTTTCATCTCAAACTTAAGAGAGAACTCTATTTAAGGAAGTTGAAAACCCAACTTCCAGCGATGAGGAGGATGATGTACCCCTTCACATTAATGATCAAATACGCATCATCCAACTAGTCCATTCAGTGATAGAAAATTCAAATTACCCTCCGACTGGATACCACCAGTTTTGGCACCTTTAGAATATTTCATTCAACAAAATGAATCTACCCTTAACAGAACTAAACTTCCCAAATATAATGGAGAAAATATATCAGCCGACGAAAGAACACTAATGACTATATAAATGAAGGCCTCAGGCAACTGAGAGACCACAGATTCTACATAGAGACTGATACCAGATCTCACTGAAACACACAAGGAAGTGATCCATGCTAAAATTACAAAAATGGAAGAGGACAAAGAAATTGACCTCAAATGTCATGATTATCTGATGGCATCCAAATGTAGAACATCTTTGTTCTACATGCTCCCTAAGATACACAAACGTCTTAAGGACCCTCCTGGCAGACCGATTGTCTCAGGCAACGGCTGCCCTACCGAAAAAATATCACAGTTAGTGGATCATTTCTTACAACCACATGTCAAACAATTACCTTCCCACATTAAGGACACTACCCACTTTCTACAAAAATTACAAACACTGGACTCTCTTCCTGAGGGCTCCCTTTTAGTCACCCTAGATGTGGCGAGCTTATACACTAATATTCCCAACAATGAGGGACTTGAGGCTGCTAGACTAGCCCTATTTAGGGACAGGGGACGGATATGCAATCCATCCAACGACAGCCTAATAACTTTACTTAAGATGGTTCTAACTATGAATAATTTTGATTTCGCAGGCCGACACTATCTACAAGTTGGAGGTACGGCCATGGGAACCAAAGTTGCTCCCTCATTTGCCAACACTTTTATGGGTTGGTTTGAGAACATATACGTCTACACATATCACAAACAGCCACACATATGGGTCCGCTTCATAGATGATATTTTTGTCATCTGGACATTTGGTGAGGACGAACTACAAAAGTTCATCACATATCTCAATAACTGCTTGCCCTCTATCAAGTTCGAGGCAGATCTATCTCCTACCTCAGTGAACTTTTTGGATGTCAAAGTACACCTTAATTCACAGGGTGTGCTTAGTACTGGGCTTTATACAAAACCCACTGACGCCCACAATTACCTAAGTTACACATCTTCCCACCCTTCCAAATGTAAGGATAGTATACCTTACAGTCAGTTCCTACGCTTACGTAGAATATGCAGTCTCAATGAAGACTTCACTAATGAAGCCAGACAAATGGCTGGACATTTCCATAATGGATAGATCCAGTAGTACACGACCTCTATTAGAGTATAGACTCATTAAAGGATACAGACGCCCCAAAAATGTGAGAGATCTTTTAATACGAGCATTAACCTTTAACCCGTGGGATGTTCCGGGACCACCCCCTATCAAGGACCCTCAACACGACCCTAAACTAAACACGACCCAATTGCAGGTACTGTGACCGACTGGATACTGGTGGCAGAATGTTATGTACCTTTACAAACTCTACTTATACCACTATTCGCAATTGCAATTGCGAAAGCAATAACTTAATTTATTGCATTGAGTGCAAAATATGTCATAAAATGTATGTGGGACAGACAAAAAGAAGTCTCAGATCCCGTATGTGTGAACACTTCAGGAATGTCACACAAAACAACACTTTAATACATAGTGTTGGCAGATACTTTAATGAGCCTGGACACAATGGCATCGGTGACATGATCACTTATGTGCTCCAATTTGCGAGATGACATCCAGACAATGACTCTTCACTACTACATAGATTAGACTTAGAACAGAATTGGATAAGTACCCTGCGTACCAAAATTCCAGATGGACTTAATGTTGTTGATAACAAAAAACTGAAAAAGAAAAAAAACTAAATAAGGACCGGTACACCCCCAGATACACCATACCATATAACCATCATGTAATCATGATGAATATATTCAGACTCTTATGTCTGATAAAGGAAATTCTATACTCCAAAAACACAGATGGTATTGTCCACTTCCAAGCTAGTGTCCAGTGAGCTTTCTTCAACCTACACACACGAGATGGTCACTTTATATAGAGAGTGCCAGCTGTGTGTGCATTTATCTATTTTACTCACCACCAAACCCCTTTTACACCAGGCTGTACTATGCACAGATACACTTATTCTATGCACACTATGGAACATTCAATGAATCCATATATATCCCATGTCTGGTCTCATTTAGACAAACATGTAACAACCTATGAGAATATATATACACATCTAAGAATCTTCATTAATTTTGTTTGATTCCGTTGGT
>OZ012701.1:25732990-25762990 GCA_963942565.1 Maea johnstoni | reverse complement strand
ACCTAAAATACTTGTGAAAATAAATCCAGAGTCAATCGAAAATTAGAGAAATATTTGAATGAGAGTTGATTATTATTCCTAATTCACATTACCCTTCAAATATGTTTCTGAAAATTCCTTTTTTTTAAAGATATCATTTTGCATAATACATGAACCATATCTATATGGATTTTGACTGAAAAATTATGATTGGAAAACACTCAGTACCATAAGATACAGAAAAAAACATATCTATATAGATTTTGACTGAAAAATTATAATTGGAAAAATCAAATATTCTGTACGCTAAGATATAGAGAACCATGTATATCTATAGATTTTGACCAACAATTCATGAATGGAAAATACCCTGTACCATAGAGTACAGAAAAACATATCTATACAGATTTCGACCGATATATTGTGACTAGAAAATACTCAGTACTTTCTACTATCATAAACATGAGCTTGCAAACAAATCTTAAATATACAATTAACTTGAAAAGCTGAGATGCCGAAAATCAGGTCTACTTTGATTCTGAGTGGAATATCATCATTGGAAACCCATCTGTATGTTTACCAGTATAAGCAAGAATTCTAAAGTCAAATTTTCAAATTACAGAAAACCACATCTATTTGAATTTGTATCGAAAATTACCACAGATAATACTGTACTATTTACTAACATCCAAAGAGAGATTTAAACAAACTAATTTTCCAATATACAGTTTTGTGAATGGCCAGTATCTCACAGGAAACTGCATCTTGTGGATTTTGGCTAGCAAACTACCATTGAAAATACTCAAAATACTTTTCCAAATATCTATAGAGTGTTTACCCAACACTTCCAGCCACAGTATTGGGAATTGCCCGTTTTAGACAGGTAACCACACTGATTTGGATTTTGACAGGCAAATCAGCATTGCAAAATATTTTACTTTTTACCAATACCAACAATTACTTCAACTAAGAAATGTTCAAATAAACATTATGAATAGCCAGTAAGATGCAGCAAAACATATCCATTTGGCTTTTAAGGGGAAAATTAATGATTGGAAAATACTGAGTACTTTTAACTGGTACAAGAAAAAGTTCAACAATTAAATTTTCCAATACACAGTATTATGAATATTTAAATACACAGTATTATAAACATCCCAAAACACAGTATTGTGAATATCCCTATAGACAGTATTCTCAATATCAATACACAGTATTGTGAATATACAAATACATTGTTGTGAATTTCCAATACAAAGTACTGTGAATATCCCAATAGACAGAAGTGTCAAGTGTGAATACCCTAATACACAGTACTGTGAATATCCCAATACACGGTATTGTGAATACCCTAATACACAATATTGTGAATATTCCAACACAGAGTGTTGTGAATACCCTAATACACAGTACTGTGAATATCCCAATACACGGTATTGTGTATACCCTAATACACAATATTGTGAATATTCCAACACAGAGTGTTGTGAATACCCTAATACACAGTACTGTGAATATCCCAATACATGGTATTGTGTATACCCTAATACACAATATCGTGAATATTCCAAGACAGAGTGTTGTGAATACCCTAATACACAGTACTGTGAATATCCCAATACACGGTATTGTGTATACCCTAATACACAGTATTGTAAATATTTCAATACACAGCATTGTGGCTATCCTAATAAACAGTACTGTGAAAAGCTGTGGTTAATAGAATGCAATATACAAAGCCAGTCAGCTGATAAGATTTCATCTAATTGCTATATATACAGGGGAATGATAACAAGGTCACCTTCTAGCATTATTCAGAAAAGCATAGTAATCCATTATATTTCACAAGTGTGTGTGTGAACAGTCAACTTTGAAATAGAATAAATGAACTCTCATATTCTCATGTTTCTACACACAACCTTCAAATCTATGTCACAGGTGTTTATATTTGTCAAAAGCTAGCTGTACATAGCGCTACAAATTATTGTTTATCTGTATCTTAGTATGAATATTTCTCAATATTTGTCACTATATACATTACCACTTCCTTTTACTATAGTACAGTGAAAGTCCCTATCACCATCATATCACGTAACCACCTTACCTTATTCCTAACAGAACACCATCATATCATGTAACCACCTTACCTTATTCCTAACAGAACACCATCATATCATGTAACCACCTTACCTTATTCCTAACAGAACACCATCATATCATGTAACCACCTTACCTTATTCCTAACAGAACACCATCATATCATGTAACCACCTTACCTTATTCCTAACAGAACACCATCGTACCATGTTACCTTACCTTATTCCTAACAGAACACCCATTCTTTTAACCAAGGTAAAGCCAACCATACCTTATTCCTAACAGAACTCCCAATCATTGAACTAATGCATTGTTTTATTTCACCACATATCCGCAGTAGATTTAGACTCTCACAGAAAAGCTCCTCTCTTAATTACTAGCATGAACAGTTCTAGGAGTTTTGATTTGTACCGAGTTGGCTGTAATCCATCATATTGCAATATGTTTGTGAAGACGAGCATAAGCTCACAAAGGGAATCACAAGTCTCTTCACACCAAATCAAACAAATACAAACCGAAATAAATTTTCCTCTGTAGGTTTCTTTACATTATAATACTACCCAGGAGAGATATCATACCAAGATAACTTAGAATCAGTAAGAGTGTACGCGCCAGGTGAGCTTACAACTCTCACTCTCCTGCAGCTTCACCCATTCATGTCTAGAGATGTACTCGAGGATTGTCGTCTGGACCTGTATCACTTTGGAAAATAACTGTGGAATAAAGCATAAATTCACAAAATATTTGAAAGAGAGTTGTAGAAGGAATTCTGATGAAAAACTCTCCTTCAAATACTTTCTAAATATTGCTTTTGTTAGGGAAACATCACACCTGGACCTTTCTTACTTTGGAAAATGACTTTGGAATAAAGCATAAATTCATAAAATATTTGAAGGAGAGTTGTAGAAGGAATCATTATGAACAGCTTTCCTCCAAATATATTTTTAATATTGCTTTTGTTAGGGAGACATCGCAAAACTAGTCAGGTGGTTTTGGCTGCTACAGACATGGATGGGCTCATCAGACTAGTGGAAATATTGAAAGCTAGTTTAATACCCCTTCCAATGCTGAGGCTACTTTCACCCGAAGCACAAGGATGCTAAAATTTTTGAGAAACATATTAACCCTGTTATGTTGGTATTAATTGAATAGCTCTCACTGAGTACTCTTTGATGAGTACCCATATGCCAGATTTTCAGTCATTTGTCATTTTTTTAAAATCATTTTATATTTGCCAAATTAGCCAGCAGCAGCAGCAGAAGGGATACTTTACTGTTAAGCTAAATTTCAGGGAACCAGACCCAGTGATAATATCTACCACATACATCAGTGGTATGCAGTGTTTTTATCCATAGTAATATAGAGCATAGTCATAATTAGCAGGGTTTTAGGGCATCATTTGGACACCTCAGAAACCACTCCACAGAGCACCCAAATATTTTAATGATAAAATCTTTAAAATGTCAATTACAAGCATAAAATTGAATTTTTTTCCACCTCAATGTAATTCCCATAACATTGTATGAGGTTATTATAGCTTATTTCAATAGGTAAATACATGATTACGGTTGTAATCCGAGTATATTGTGGTCTCCCTTGAAATACAGGACGCCCAAATATTAACTTATTGCCCACTTTGGGCACCCAGTGTCAGAATCCTGAGGTGAGTAGAAGTGTGAGTTTTGCCAGTGAAGGTAGAGGTGGGTCTAGTCACCATTGAGCCATGTGTTGTTATAAGTTCTGGTTTCCAGGCGTTTCTAGGACCGTGACTCCGGAGGAGAGTTCCTCCAGGACCTGCTGTGCCGTGTGTGGAGTGGGCGGGGCTTCCTGGGGCACCTCCAGCGTGGCGAGAACCGTGCCGTCCTCTGATTGGACGACCTGCGTGGCGACGTACTGCTGGTCGTCGCCGTCAGAGCCTGCCACCAGGACCTGTGTCTCCTGGACCGGGATGTCCCCCGCCGGTATCGCCGCCTGGTGGACCTCGATGCGGCGACCCGCGATCTCGATCGTCTGAATGTGCTTGCTGGGGATAGTCATCGTCTCCCCCGATGATACTGGTATGTAACTCTCCGCAGACATCCCAGCTTCCGTCATACTAGCCAGCTCCTCCGCCGCGACTGTCCCCAGCGACACAAGACCACCAGATGGCTCTGGCGTCACTGCCGCTGCTAATTCCATATTCGCCTTCACAGCATCTCCTGCGCTGTCTGATTTATCTCCGTCATCTTTCGCTGTCTTTTTCTGCTCGCTTTTCAGGCCGTGCTTCATGATGAAGTGTTTCTCGAGGGATGCGATCTTGAGGAACTTCTTCATGCAGTAGCCGCACACATACGGCTTCTCCTTGCCCCCGGCTCCCTCCGCACCGCCGCTCTGCTTCGCTTGCCTCGCGCCCGCCTGGCTCGCCTCACCGTTACACTTCTTGACGTGCTTGTTGAGGTGCCCGATCTGGCTGAAGCGATGCCCGCACTGAATACAGCCGTACGGCTTCTCCCCTGTGTGTATCCGCACGTGCTGCTTCAGGCCTGTGTGATTCGAGAAGCGCTTTTCGCAGACCTCGCATTTGTATGGTTTTTCTCCCGTGTGTGTCCTCTGGTGGCGCAGCATGTTGGGTAGGCGGTTGAAGCTTTTCTGGCACGTCGGACACTCATACGTGATCCCCTGGTGGATCTTCTGATGGATGAAGAGCGATGCGTGATGGCTGAAGGATTTCCCGCACTGATCACAGCTGTAAGGTTTCTCGCCTGTGTGAACAACCTCGTGTTTACGCAGATGCGACTTCCGGATAAAGGAACGCTGGCAGATATCACACTTGTACTTCCGATCATTCGTGTGGATCTTGCGGTGCCAATTGAAATTGCTCTGATCCTTGAAGACCTTATTGCACACATCGCACTGAAAGAGTTTTGTGTCCACCTTTCTGCGCTCCTCCTCAGGTAGGTGCTGGACGTGGTGGCGCTTCAGACCGCTTGTGCTCTTGAAGGTTTTGGGGCAGGCGGGACATTGGTATATTTTCTCGGCGGTGTCCTCGGTGACGCCGTGTGTGTAGTCGTTGTCGTCGGCGTCGTCAGGGGCGTCGTCGAGGCCCGTGTCGGCCAGCACCTCCAGCGCCTCGCTCAGCAGGTTCTGCTGCGGGGCCGGCGGCCGCACCGCCGCCGTGGGACTCGCATTCACCTCTAAAGACAAAAACATACACATATGAACTTTAAGGTTAAGCACAAAGAACCATGCAAAAAACAATTGAAATTTGAGTTCCATTATCGCATTCAACTTTAGAATAAAAAACATAGACGTATACTAAGACATATTTCTAAATATCAGATTACGTCAATAAGCATATTGCAAAATTGATTTGATTGCTGTCAGTACCAATGTGAAAGATTTGGAATGACATTCACCTCTGAAGCAAAAGATGTATATGTTGGAAGTTTAAGTAACAGAGTATGCACAAAGAACATTGCAAAAAACTTTACTATTAGTTTTTCAATATTTGAGTTCCAATATTAAAACAGATGTGAAAAATTTGGAATGGCATTCCCCTCTGAAGACAAAAACATACATGCATGAAGTTTAAGTAACAGATTACGCGCAAGTAACAATGCAAAAAAACAATGGAAAATTGATTTTCTTTTTAGTTTGAATTGATTGCTGTCTGTATAGATGTGAAAGATTTGGTCTGGCATTCATCTTTGGGACCAAAAACATTCTAACCCAGAAGTTTAAGTAACAAGTTACAAACAAAGAATATTGCCAGAGACAATGTAAAATTGAGTGTTTTAAAAAATATTGGGCTCCAATATTGATTTGATTGCTGTATTTGTGAAAGATTAATGTGTAAGTGATTCTCATCTGAAACAATTTAAAAATAAAAATCACATGCCCAAACAATTATGAAAACATGACAAAGTGAAATTAAATTTTGGAATGTATTGATACACAGACACAAATTTGAAACACATATTAGAGAAGTGCCCAATGCAATTTATGATGGATTTATTCATTATGAAATTGAAAACCCACAAATTTCATAGTTCATAATTTTTTTAAACTAATTACAAGTTATTGGAACCTACCAAGTTTCTCGCAATAGGATGTAACATCAATCTTTCCTTAACAATACAGTATCTTAAAGATATCTATATGGCGCTTTCTGCCATTCGGGGTCTGATACTAAATATTGTGTTCAATTAAGTATAATGGGTTAAAAAGTAAACCAAGTGAAAATCTAACAATAGTTCCTAAGTTGCTATACAAAAACAAATCGATCTTACCAAAACCAAACTTTGCGAGTGTGAATCCGTCGGTGACTATGGTGATGTTTCCGTTGACGGTGAGGTGGCTGCCATATTGTATGTTATCCTGGCAGAACTGCAGGATGGCGGCGGACAGGCGGTTAGGCAGATCCTTGCTATCCACGCTCGCATCCATCATAACCTAAAACACAGGAATATAGCAAATAAGAAGCGTTGACGGTGAGGTGGCTGCCATATTGTATGTTATCCTGGCAGAACTGCAGGATGGCGGCGGATAGGCGGTTAGGCAGATCCTTGCTATCCACGCTCGCATCCATCATAACCTAAAACACAGGAATATAGCAAATAAGAAGCGTTGACGGTGAGGTGGCTGCCATACTGTATGTTATCCTGGCAGAACTACAGGATGGCGGCGGACAGGCGGTTAGGCAGATCCTTGCTATCCACGCTCGCATCCATCATAACCTAAAACATAGGAATATAGCAAATAAGAAGCGTTGACGGTGAGGTGGCTGCCATATTGTATGTTATCCTGGCAGAACTGCAGGATGGCGGCGGACAGGCGGTTAGGCAGATCCTTGCTATCCACGCTCGCATCCATCATAACCTAAAACACAGGAATATAGCAAATAAGAAACGTTGACGGTGAGGTGGCTGCCATATTGTATGTTATCCTGGCAGAAATGCAGGATGGCGGCGGACAGGCGGTTAGGCAGATCCTTGCTATCCACGCTCGCATCCATCATAACCTAAAACACAGGAATATAGCAAATAAGAAACGTTGACGGTGAGGTGGCTGCCATATTGTATGTTATCCTGGCAGAAATGCAGGATGGCGGCGGACAGGCGGTTAGGCAGATCCTTGCTATCCACGCTCGCATCCATCATAACCTAAAACACAGGAATATAGCAAATAAGAAGCGTTGACGGTGAGGTGGCTGCCGTACTGTATGTTATCCTGGCAGAAATGCAGGATGGCAGTCGATAGTCATATATCAAACTGTACTTGTAACAAGGTGGTGATTGCCAACTATCCGCCTAAGGTACTCAATATTTGAACCATTTTGTTGATAAGACATACATGATACATTCTCTTATTTGTTATCGCTTATTATTATGTGACTATGGAGAAATAAAAATCCTGTTGAGTTGCACAAGTGTGCGATTTGAAATTTTTAAAAAGGCGGTTAGGCAGTTCTTTGCTATCCACGCTTGCATCCATCATCAATTAGAACTACAGAAAATAGAAAATGAGAGACGTCTCATCTAGAGTTCGGCACCTTTAACTTTTTCATGGTATGATACATTATCGATATTTCCTAAACAATATGATACCTTGATGATATCTTAACATTACTGTCTGCTCCAGGGACCTAATTTTGGTAAATTTAACACCGTCAGCTTTGAATATTTTGTAAATATACAGCAAAAGTCCTTTGTGTGGAGATGTCCAGGTAGCAATTAATAAGTCAATGTCATATATTTAAAATCTTTACAGCATCAACATTATGTGCAATGCAAAATGCTTGATTTAATGATATTGATCTGCAACCACTTTGTTCTGGCACAGGATTAACCTCCAGTCGAGAGATCCAGGCTCTTAGCCAGGATTTTCAAAATGCCTGTCCAAAACAGCAATTTCAAAATTCTGCCCGGCTACTAATCTACTTCATATCCTTATATCAGCTACAATTAATAGCCAAGTGTGTCAAAAAGGGCAATTTACACCTCATCTCTGTCCTAGAAGATGGTTTGTCAGGAAAATATTTGGTTATCACAACCTAAAAGTCAAAATTAAAAAGATCTTCATAGAAATTTTTGCCTGTCCAAACAGGAGATTTTTTAGGAAACTACCTGTCCAAAAGACAGGTAGGACAGGTCCTGGCTAAGTCCCTGGAGAGTAGGGCTGTCATTGATAATGCCTGTATCGATGAATCGACAAAAAAACCTTGTCGATTATCAATATCAAAAGGCACAACATATCGATTCATATGCAAATTAGGTAAATAAACTATTTTTCAGGAAAACACAGCTTGAACAACACAAAAAACTCCCCACTACAACTGTGTGAGTCCATTCCATTTATCCTTGAATTCACACAGATGAATGTGTTAGGGCTGCGATCAATAGGTCAAAAAATCACCCCACATGCGAACTACAACCATTCCTCATAAGCACATTGCTGATTTTCATTCTTTTTGATTTTGATTCGCTGAATCGAATCGAAGTAGCGTATCGGTAATAATTTTGTCGATTATCGAAACGATAAATATTTCATATCAATGACAGCCCTACTGGAGAGATCTAACCTTTGGCCATATTTTTACCAAGAACTGTCAATCCCTGTCCCTACCCTCCATTTCCCCCTTTCTCTAGAGTCCTTTAGTTATTTTTCATGTTTATCAATCTTTTCATTCATTAAGTTTCATTCTCGCTATTGCATGATTGAAGCCAGCTCTGTGCAGGGTTCTTCAACCAGTCCTGTTAAGAAAAGTCACTTTTTTCTCCTTTAATGTTTCCCATCATCCCCCCCCCCCCCCCCCCCACCCCCACACGGTCTAGAACACAGGGTGTCTAAACCCCCTCACTGAAAAATTTGCTCATACTGACCATATACATTGACAAATCAAGTAATTCTATGCTTTATTTCTTCAACAAATGGCTTAGTTATCATTTAAGAATTAAACTTTTTAAGATATTTACTTGTAATTAGTATTTTCAAAAAATTCTGACCAAAAGGTGATTTTTCCCCCCAAAATAGGTATTTTTTTTGTGGACCAGGGTGCCAAAAAGACCCTCCCCCACTTCTCTCCAAGTGGCATAAACTTGCTATTCCTTATCTTAGATGAAGAAAAGAATGGATATGTAGCAAGAGACCAATACCATTTATTATACCTCACATGAAGATCGTAAGCCGTGATTGGCTGACTTAACAGTGAACAATCATCATGTTGCCTGATGCCATCAGTGAGGGCTTCATGTTGCCCGTTGCCACTAGCGACACCTAGCGGGGAACGTGTGAATCACCAGTCATCTGTGACCTTGCTTTGTTTAAATTACAAATGGGGTTTGTTCGTGTATAATAAAACAAATATGCCATGCCAGTGGGGGTAACATGATGGAATGTCTCCCCTCGGGAGGATGGTTTTCCCTCGGGCTCCGCCCTCGGAAAAACCATCCTCCCTCGGGGAAACATTCCATCATGTTACCCCCACTGGCATGGCATATTTGTATAATAATATATGCGCTATGGTGAAGGGCTGGACACAGCGTGCAACATAACCACTGGACCCGTTGCAAGTGATTTTGGCAAAAAATGGCAATGGAGCAAGCTGAACAAGACCCTGACTTGCCCCGCTTGGCAAGTATAGTGTTCTGGGCAAAGTCCAATCTGACCTTTGTTTAATGAAGTGACGGGGCCAGGGGAAGTGCAGGCGGGGCAAGTCAATTTTAGGGGCAGCTTGCCCTGCTCAGAAAATAGTGTTTTGCAACCTAAGTTGCACCCTGGGACACGACATGGGTTTCTGATCTGGCATCCGGGTGAGGTCACGAGGGAACAAGGAGCAATCACTGCTCTCGAATCATTTACATTAGACCTGTACACCTGCATCATCTGAGCATGCACAGAGCAAACACGCAAGCAAATACTTTAACTTGACTTTTGAGCTATTGGTTAAGACTAGCCTGTTCCTGAAGGTAGACTGGCTGGTTTCATATCCATTTGTTTTTTATTCATCTAAGCCGTTATGTGTGTATAACCTCATCCCCTTGCACTCCATTACTACAAGTTCCTTATCGAGTTACCAACAAGATTTACTACGCAGAACAATTTTCAAAAGTAATTAATTATGGTAACTAAATCTTTGGCACTTCCACGAGTTCAAGAAAACTCTACACTACTACAGGTCATTTGTTGCATCGACAGAGGATAAGATAAACTAATTCTTAGACCTGTGTATGCAGTGGTTGGCTTTTAGCATGAAACGTCATAGGCGATTCTATAGTCTGTCTGACTCGAGTTTGGCAATCACTTTTGCCACTTTTTTGTGACAAAACGTTCGAGTTTGCCATCCAAACTTGGCAAACCTCTTTGGAGCACTACTACGTGTATGTACAAACATACTTTTTGTCTCAGCTACGCAAAATGTTGATTTCGCTCATTAGTTCCTATTGTAAAATGTGTACATTGCCGACACTACGATCTCGCGTGTTTGTCTGTTGCGAACAATACAAACACGCGAGATCGTATTGTTGGCAATGGACACATTTTACAATGGGATCTAATGAGCAAAATCAACATTTTGCGGAGTTGAGACAAAAGAAATTGTTTATACATACACGTAGTAGTGCTCCTAACATGATTGCCAAGTTTGGATGGAAAACTCGAACGTTTTGTCACAAAAAAATGGCAAAAGTGATTGCCAAACTCGAGTAAGACAGACTATAGGACTAGTTGACATTTTGCAAAACTGTGTAGTATAGATATTTTGTTTGTTTTTGTTAGTTTGAGATCCGCAACCGCATTTTTCCCGCGGGGTCAACGGAGATCACCCCTACCACCCAGGCCACTCGTCACCAACAACAACTGAACAAGTATGTTATACTGGCGTTGCGTGGGCGATAATAGAGAAACGGTTGCAAACTCGCCCTTTCCCTCTCATTTCATATTAACCGTCCTCCATGATGATTCGCTTCGAATAAAAGGTCAATAATGCCCGCATTATATCTGTAAAATTATCTAAGAACGTCAACATCTTTGAATCTTGGGGTGTTCAAAATCACCATCTCCAACATAGAGGTCTGTTGCTAATCGAGAATGCCTTACCAGAAACGAAAATTGAGACAGAGCCGAGAGAGAAAAAGCACCACTCGGAACGACGCCGCGGCCGACCTTCACCTTCGACTTAAAGCGTCATCTATCGACGAATTCACCAACTAATTATCATTGATCTGTACGGCGTTCCTTTACTTGCGCGAGTAAGCTCTGGGTAAGCGCGAGATCGTTCCAGTTAGGCGATGACGTCACCTTGGCGCTTACTCGGGCCTGGCCCAACTAACCGACCCCCAGAGTCGGTTACTTGGGTAAGCATCCCACAATGCAACGCGCAAACATGGACGCATTCGTTTACCGAAAACTGTTTTTCTTGTGAAAATAAACTAAAAGATGATCATTATTTACAGTAAAATGCTGAAAATTAATTTGTATTTGATGCTTTCGTGAGCACCTTTAAAAATAAGCAAATCGTTCACTTTTGTTACCAGCATTTAGGAATACTCTTTTAATTTTACAGTAATGCCCTGGCTTAATATTTCGGTAATGTTTATTATGACATTTGATAGATTTAGTCCTAAATTAATTGAAATTGACATTCGTGATGAAGTGCGGCTTAGACATAGACGATTTCACGGTTGCCATATATGGGCAAAGGTGAAGGCCGTTTGGCAGTTGCCATGACACTTTACTCGGGTAAGCACGAAATCTGTTCCTTTACTGGCTTTCACTGCGCATGCCTATGGTAATCCAAGTAACTCACCTAGGTCTCACCTAGATTAGTAAAGGGACGCAACCAGCTGGGAAGCCGTTTTGAAATGTTCATGGGCAGTAGACTAGCGCCAGTCTCACAATCACGTCACAGATTAGAGACTGGTATCGCCCACCATCTTGAATAAACACGTCATTTGTATCCTCAGTTCCGGGGCCATCATGAATACGTCATAAATCAAAATCTGTATACGGAAAGCACCGTCCATATTATAGACATGTTGCGTGGCATATATATTACATACGTTTAAGAAAGAACATGTATATTTAATGTGATTTCGTAAATTTTAAGGGCCGAGCAGTATATTTCTTCATTTATTTATGTTAACAGTAAAGTTTTATTCAATCCTTTTTAATGGTTTTCTTTACAAGATGTAAATTAATTGCCTG
Organism: Maea johnstoni; assembly: GCA_963942565.1. Lineage (NCBI taxonomy): Eukaryota > Metazoa > Annelida > Polychaeta > Spionida > Magelonidae > Maea > Maea johnstoni. Next base: position 25,750,732 of record OZ012701.1, on the reverse strand, counting down.
CTTCATTTAAGCATAGATACATTTCATACAGATATATGTGATTATTAAGTTGTAGGTGAATGTAAAAGGACCAGCAATTATAATTGATGTTGATCTTGTTTAAGCAATGTGTTTATTTCTTTTTACAGATATTGGAGCGAGCTGAAAAAAACGATCAGTCTCGCGCAGTGGCACCAGATCCCAACCTATCAAAGCATGATGTAGAAATCGACCACTTTTGCCAATACCTCAAGGCGCAGATGAAGAAGGTCCCAGATGACGATTGGATGGATTTCACAGTAGATGCCATGATGTTGATCAAGCGGTACTGCAGCAAGGAGAAGGTGGCGCCGGGTACCCCTGTTGAAGAAATTTCACCACCCAACCCACCGAGGAGCCAGTCACTGAAGCTGTGCAAGCATCACAGGCCATCACTACCATGAATGTGGTTCAAGCTGCCACAATTCAGTCTATTGCTTCATACTTGGCATCGCTCAATCAGCAAGCTATTGGGCAACCTATCTATGGGGACCTGATGTCTCCAAGGATGGCTCTACTTGGATCGCCCTCGGTTCAACATCTCCTCAGCCAGGATGGAGCTCACACATCAGGTGACAAGAACTGATCTATGGCAACTGACACTGGAAAAGACTTTGATGAAACCATGATAATTTTATTATGACTTAATTTGTTTTATTGTTTAATAATGTGTCCAAAACCATTGTTATATGGTGACTACCATATTGTTCAGTTAAGCTGTAGTTGTGTACAGCTCATGTTGTTTAATACAGTTACAATGTTTTTGCAGGTCATAAATGTGTGTTACACATATACATGTTTCTATGATCAGTTATTCATAGTTATATGGTAATCATGTATAGTTTTTGTTTTCTATAATCATGTATAGTTTTTGTTTTCTATAATCCTATATTTCTTTATGCAATTATCTACTTTGGATGATAATGTGTTAGAAATGTTCTTAATTTAGTCTGTAATTAATGCTCAAGTATCCTTTTAATTTTGTCCATCAATATTATATATTGGTAAACGCAATGAATGTGTTGGTTGAACATTATATTGAGCGTGAAAGACATTTGCTAAACCAAATCATTGTATCACAATAACGGCATGTCATTTGAATTTATTTTCATAATCACAACTATTGTACATTATAGTTAAAATGTGCCTCATAATGGAACCATCACCTGTCAACTACTGAGGTAGTGATATTGTAAATGGATAATCTCAGGTATTTATAATTACTTTATTTCAGCAGAGATACGACATTATTATTAATCATTTCTCATCATATAATTGATACCATGATGTACCACAGTATTAATAAATGTTACTGGTTCTAAACGTTAAGAATGTGTTGTTATCGTTTGTAAACCATATTCTTCCTCTTGTCCTCCTTTCCTCCCGTCTTTGATTATCGCGAAGCAGCAATAGCGCTGCAGCAAGTAAGAGCTCCTCATCATCCCTGAGTTGTTGTAGATGTTGATTTATGGCTCGAAACGCCATGTTTCAGGCATAGAAGTTGATAATTTAGAGATGTATTTGCATTGTGCATTTACTCATCTGATATTTCTTGGGAATGAATATCACACATATTTAAGACATGTCCCCGCATCCTCTCAGTCACATCCCAGATCCATCGCCGACACATCCCGGAATAATCTTGAGTGTCCTACATCATTCGTGGACATTTAACACCTCTTAATCATATGTATAAGATTGTCGTGAATGTCTTAACAGTGTCCCAGATGTGTCCGCGACACATCCCAGACAATCTTGCCTTGATTAAGACTTGTTCACGATTTGTAAACTCTCACTCAAATAAGTCTTTTAATACATCAGGACTGTCCCCTACCTGACGCTGACATGTCCCCAACTTGTCCCAGATATGTCCCCGACCTCATCAAGACTCCCTATTTTGCATATCTTTTGAGCTTTTCCACCCACGACTTTGTTGACTTCAAAAAAGTTGCGATGTCCTAGATGTCCTAGCTATGTCTTGGCCAAAAGTCGTGGCTTCTCCTGCCTGTGTGACGTCGGCTTAAGACTTTCATAACATATTGACAATGTCCAGACTGCCCAACTGTGTGTAAATAAGACTTTCATAACATATTGGCAATGTCCAGTGTGCCGGACATTAGTAATGTACATATGACCGGCCTCTCTAGGTGTAGGGTTGCTGTTTGTATTCAAATGGACTGCTAACCCTTCCACCTCTAGAGCCCACACATGGTTATATTTGTACAGGCACCAACATAGGTTTCAAAACTAACTTACCATGCTGGGCAAGTAGTTCATGATTTTTACTTGCCCTACTAGCCCCAACATTACAAAAATACTTCATAGGCCCAGCAGGGGTAGTTACTGCAACCTTTACTAGTCAGGGATGTCCAACTGTCGCATTGTTGCAACATTGTGCGACAGGGGATTCAAAACGTGCAACAAACCAAAAACTTAGGTCTTTACTATTGCATGCAATAAGGGCTAATATAGTAGTGCCACCAGGTGACAATATTCATAGCTATTATCGAACCACAGTCACAAGAAATTACTCTGCGAGGGACACCCCTACGTTAAAGCCCTCTACCAGGGAGGGATGCCCATCTGGCTGATCCCTCTCAATCTTATTCTTATATGTCTTTGAGGACCTGGTCAGTCAGCACCGACATGGTCTGTTAATCACCTTGCTACTAGTGCAATCCTCCCCCAACTATCATCTCACACTGTGAGTCACACTTACTGTTTTCTTAGCTTTTCATGTTCTTCCTTCTCCTTCTTGAGCTGTGCCTCTAGAACCTGGTCTGTCAGCGCGGACATGGCCTTCAGCAGCTTCTCCTTATTCTCCTAAAACAAAAACATGGCAGAATATCACAAATTAGAATGACAGTATGTTCCCACAAACATGTATATCTTGCCCACTGGGATAGGGAAACTAGGAACTAAAGAAGCAACATTCCATGAAGAAACTCCTGAGTCGCAGAAATGCTTTGTGGCATGAAATGTAGTTATAGTTTGGTTCACATAAAATTGTTGCAACTAAGAAAAGACAGAAGTACTGATGGTGGGGGAGTATGTGCATACATTCACAATGATGTGGCATTCATCCGCAGGACTGATCTAAACAGTGACACAGTCAAAGCAGTGTAGATAGACATTCCACTTCCAAAAACAAAGCCTATTTTGACAGGTATATGTTACAGACCTCCCAAAGACAATAATTTCTATATAAATCTAGAAATTATTTTAGCTCCAAAAGTATCTTTCCTGAATGAACTGTTGATATTAGGGGATTTTAATACAAATGTTAGTAAGGGCCCTGAATATGGTCTTAATCGTAAATTAATGTATTTTATGAACACTTTCAATATGACACATCATTAAGGACTCTACCAGGGTAACAGATACTACTAAGAGTATCATAGACCTGATAATGGTGTCTGATGTTGACAAAATAAGCCAACAAGGAGTTCTCCCATCAGGTCTGAGTGACCATTTTATTATCCATTGTACAAGGAAAACAGTAAAATCGCTTTTGAACAAACATCATACCACCATCATCAGATCTATGAAACACTACAGCAAGGAAATGCTAACTGAATTACTTCAAACCGTTGATTGGTGTCCATGCAGTCTTAAATTGCCTAGATGTCAATGAAGCATGGACTTATTTTCTGATTTGTTTATACCTATAGGCGCCAGAACGAGGCTCTGTAGGCAAATTCCGCTAGACGCTAACGACTTTCCGTAGGGCCCGTCCTGTTTTATAACCGAGAGGTTATGCACCAGTCAATTGAATCCCCGGGAGGGGGGGGGGGGGGGAATGGCCGGGTGATGTCGGTCTTATTTTGTTTAGTACACCAAAATGCTGCCCCGCAGGGTGGGAACTAGTAGAGCGACGATATAGGCGGGGGCACGGGGCGGGGATAGCAAATACCACCCAAATCCTCCTTATGCAAAAATCCTATTTACTTGTTTAGGATTAGCCCAATCTGCCGCCTAGCAGTGGATAGACAAAAGCTATGAGATATTGTCATAATGATACGACCGGCACTGAATGTGAATGTGACTAGTATGAAATTATCTTTTTTAATATAAATACAAGGAAAAAAACAAGAATTTTAACAAAAACAAACACATTGATAATTACTGAATCTCGTAAAATTTGGGACACAATCCGCATTATAACTCAGAGAGTGGGCTTCCTCATCAACGAGGAAAAGTCAGACTGGACGCCGACCCAGTTCCCAAAGTCCCTGGCAAGCCCGGCGAGACTATGGAAGTCTCTCTTTGGCCACTTGGCCAGCATGATTCAGCTGGTCCCGAAGGCTCGACGCCACATCCGTCTGCTCCAGTATTTCATACAGGAGTGCTGGGATCTCTCAATGCCGGACTCACACCTGGTGACTCTCAACTCAGAAGCCCGGGAGGAGCTCCTTTGGTGGCTCCATACACCCAACCTCACGTCTGGGGTTCCTTTCTCGGACCCGGACCCGGAGTTGACGGTGGTGACAGATGCTTCATCCTTCAGGTGGTGTCGTCACCTGGGAGGCCTGACGGCTTCTGACACTTGGCCAGCCCGATGGCAGTCCAATCACATAAATTGGCTGGAACTGCAGGCAGTTTGGCTCACGCTGAAACATTGTCAGTCCCAGGTGAGCGGCACAGCAGTAGAGATTCTGTCGGACAACTCAACGACAGTGTCCTACATAAACAAGCAGGGAGGCACTCACTCCCTGTCGCTGTGCAAACTAGCCCTAGATCTTTGGGACTGGTGCGACCTGCACCAGATCACTCCTACTGCAGTGCACCTAGCGGGAGAGGACAACGTCCTAGCGGATGCACTGTCCAGGGGAAATTACTGCCCTACAGAGTGGAGCCTGCACAGACCGACCTTCATGTCACTATGGCAGGTGTGGGACCGGCCATTCGTAGACATGTTCGCGACGGCCAGAAACTCCCAGCTACCAGTGTACTACTCTCTGGGGGTGGATCACCAGGGCAGCGTAACAAATGCGCTGACCATGAACTGGGATATGATCTTCGGATATGCGTATCCCCCGACCGCTCTGATCCCCCGGGTACTGAGGAAATTATTCAGACACCCGACAGCAACTATCGTCCTGATAGCCCCATTCTGGCCCAGCCAGATATGGTTCAGGCAGCTAACCAACCTTCTGGTCGATGTTTCCAGGAGGCTCCCAGACCGGTCGAACCTCCTCAGGAACTCGGAGATTCACAAGCTCTACCCAGAGCCGGCCAGGCTAAGGTTGACTGCATGGAAACTGTCCGCAGATCAATCCTTGCGCAAGGCTTTTCGGCATCGGTGGCTGACACTGCCTCCAAGGGACGCCATGAGTCAACCAGTAGGGTTTATAATGCCCGTATCAGACACTTTTCTAACTGGTGTGCTCCCCGAGCAGTGGATCCCTATTCTGCCCCTGTGACAGAGATAGCGGACTTCCTCTCGGATCTGGCCAAAACTACCCCCAGGGGTAAGCTCATGGCCCATTCCACTATTGTTGGCTACAGAACAGCAATTGCTTCTGTTCACTCGGGCTTCGGAAGGGATCTATAAGTGTCCTCCCATCCGGTGCTCAATGCGCTTCTCCGGGGCATTTTTGTTGACAGGGCCCAGGTTAGGACTCTCCGGCCTACCTGGGACCTCCCTAGAGTCTTAGAGAGACTAGCAAAAAAACATTTGAGCCTTTGTCTGGGGCTACTTTGAGAGATATCTCTATCAAAACAGTCTTTCTCCTCCAGCTCGCCTCGGGATGCAGAGGCAGCTGGATCCATGCTTGTAAGGTGGACCCGGGCCACCTCAGGATAAAACCGGGAGGGGTACGACTACTCCCGGACCTAGTACTAGACAAGAACCAGAGCACAGGGTTTACACCGGGCCCGGTTTTTCTAGCTAGTCTGAAAGATCTTTCCCCGGAGGACGAGGTTCACTGCCCGGTCAGGGCCCTTAGTGAGTACATTGACCGCACAGCAGGCCTTAGAGGATCTGAAAAGTTCTTCTTTGTCTCTACTAGGGAACCTCATGCCCGCGCAGCCAAGTCCACTATTGCGGCCTGGGTCCGTGAGGCTATATCTGGTACATACAAATATTTATCTACCAGCGAACGCGAGGAACTGAGCATTCGAGCCCATGACACCCGGGGAATCGCGGCGTCCTGGGCCCAGTTAGCTGGTGTCTCCATCACTGACATCATAGATGCCGCCGCCTGGAGGACCCCAGTCACTTTTGCTAAACACTACCTTAAGGATCTCCCTAACCTTAAAGGTCGTTTTGGCCAAGCAATTTTGACCACAGCAGGTTCTTCAGGTGGAGCAAAGACCACTACAGCATAACCCCAGTGGTATTCTGCTTCATTATTATAACAGGTAGAGTACTTCGATACTAATCAGAAAATTAGTAGTAATTTTACTATTACTGAGAAGTACTTACCTGTTATTATACCTCCCTACCTGCCCCTCCTAGTCTTTGCTGGTACGATTGTTGATCGAGCACTGACCCTTTAAGACACTAGAGGTGGATGATCGGCAAAACGGAAGCCACCTAGCGGCGGGCTGGGAGATCCACTACAAATTATTTTTCAAGTCTGTCGTTAGAGGGTGATCAGCTACACTAGCTTCATTATAATAACAGCTAAGTACTTCTCAGTAATAGTAAAATACTACTAATTTTCTGGTTGTGGCTAAAGGCACGACTATACTAATCTACGTGGCCGCGCCGCGGAGACGTCGCCCATTAGAGCCAGTCCTCATGCTGAGAATATCGTTAAACTGGCCATAAGTTCTTAATCAATTGATATAGTGCACGTACGTTGGCATACCTTTCAACATTCAACAATCTGAATTCAGAAGATTTTTCAGGCGGTTTAATAATGCGGCCTCTTCAGTTCGGTTTCGTTTTGTTTAGTTCCAATTCCGGCCACTAGGGGCCAGGTTAGTACTTAGGCTTAAGGTTTGCGCCTTTACAATTGTTAATCATGTACACGTACTATGTAATTGGGATAACTTTGGAACTTTAAATATCACCATGAACAACACTTACATTGTGAGATCTTTCAAGATCTAATACTTCTATGTTCAGCATATTATGAAATTTCTGGCTCTTGGCTCAAAAATAAATTTACTTTCGAAGAAGGGTGGATGATTTTTGAGAGATGGCAAATCAGTAGCTAATCTGAAGATTTCCTCAAATCAGGTGGTCTATCATTGTCAGTAGAGAGCATTTTTGAGGTCTGAAATCAGGAGAGTATTGCTCAAATCAATGGAGTTGACAGGTATGCGTTGGTTATGTAATTCAGCAAATATAGTCGACTGACCAATTCATACCTGTCAACATTCAACCATCCAAAATCAGGAGATTTCACGCGGTTCACCATTGGGGCTCCTTTCGCGACCAGAGGTCAGGGTTAGAATATTAGCTTAGGAGTGGGCTATTATATATTTCACAGGAGTTAGCAAATTGATAACCATAGAAATATGAGTAAGAAATCACTTTAATTTTATATAGCAGATCACATTTAATAGTCCATGACCCAGAGGGTTGCTCAGTACCATATTGGGGGGGGGGCAAATTCGGATTAATGTTTTTGAATTCCCCATATTCTCAGCTTCATGGTATTTCAGTTAAGAATATGTCCAAATCAGACCTATTCTTTCTTTTCCCAGGTGAACTTATATATTTAAATGATCACTAAATTGCTTTTACTCACTACCCATGTTCCTCATATTTCATAACTGTTACATCTCTATCCATTCCCTCTGAGACATGGATCCGTGCGCCGGCCTCCCTATTTTGGCGCACGGATCCATTCCTCTTCCATACTTGCATAACCTTTGCGCTGTGTTGCGCCAAGTGCCACTAGCTTCATACTACTTTCGAATTCCACTACTTTCATCTCCACTCCTATGACCTTGTATCGGACTTTCTCTGGGTGGCTACATGCATTGCCGCCACATTGGAATGGAATGGTGCAAAGGTATACGAACCTTCTAAGGAATTTTTAGGCAATTTTTATTGTAAGATGTGCATTAGTTTTTCCCTAGTTCCATTTTCCAACTTCCAACCTCGAATTGCAGAAAGTGGTAATGAAAAAATCATCATAATTGATGTGATAATATTGAATACAATTATTGAGGAAGTGAAATAGTGATAGACATCAATGTCCTTCATGATAATTAACAATGATTGCTATAATCTTATCAGCAACATCACAAACCTGCATAGCACTCATACCCATGAGCTTGATAGAAGATTACAAAAAAGTGTAAAACTCATATTATTTTCAGAAAAGTGTGAAAAAGTGCAATCAATGAAATTACTACTGTCAACTCATCCATGCCCAGATTCTCCTTTTAAGTGTTCTGCTTGAATGCTATGATATTTATGAAAGTAGAAGTGGAATAAAGTAAGAAATGTGATGTATTTTCAACTGACATACAATAGGGTTGGATACCGTTGAGAGGTACTGGAACTGGTATCATTTCAAAAGGTACCGTATCCTACCCTTTCATGCCTTAACCAGGTTCTCTTAACGATACTAGATTCTATATTCTAGAGGTTATCATTTATCAGGGAACAATAAAATGTATACAGTAATAATGCAGTAAAGTACCGTTAATAGTACCGTTTCATTGGCACTGATACTGATACCGTACCGTTTCTTTCTTAGATACCCATATCCATCCCTAGATTTACCTTTCTCCACCACTGGAGGCGTGTCTGCTGCCAGTGATCTAGCCACAGAGTTCTCAACTAGCCTCTAGAGACGTACCTTTCTCCACCACTAGAGGCGCGTCTGCTGCCAGCGATCTAGCTACTGAGTTCTCAACTAGCCTCTAGAGACGTACCTTTCTCCACCACAGGGTGATTTCCAATTGAGAGTTTCACTATTTTATTATCTTTTGATAGGATAACTAATCTGGAGGGGCAGAGATTTAGGAATTGCTGTTTTAGACAGACATTTTTGAGATCCTAAATTACTTCCAGAAGTATCTTTGATCCAGACAATCCAAACCAAAAGGAATTCTTTAACCCTTATGCTGCTGGTGGCTAATTTGGCAAGTATGAAATGATGCAAAAAACTTTTAGAATGACTGAAACCTGGCACATGGGTACTCATCTGAGAGCACTTGTTGAGAGCTATCCAATGGATACCAAGATGACAGGGTTCAGATTTTTTGCACTAAACCTAACTCAGCCTGATATCCAGGCTACTGTTGGCTCTGTTTTCGAATCACACACACAGGGGGAAGGGGGGGGGGAGTACTCTAGGGGTTCTGAAATAAACCAGCATTCCCTCAGACCAGTCAGCTAGACACATACGCCACTCAAATAGTGGCTATTTCTGTATCAAATACCAGCATCTAGTTCCACTGCAGTGGGCAGTGACTATGCTTCTTGGCACAAACTTATGTGGCACACATATTGATATTGTCTGTTAGTAATGTGTGTGTGTGTGTGTGTGTGTGTGTGTGAGTCTGTATGTGTGTCTGTATGTATATTTGTGTGTGTGTGTGTGTGTATATGTGTTTGTGCATCTGTGTGTGTAAGTTTCAATAGGTTTGAATGTCTCATTTTGACCATAACCATTAATATTAAAGTGATATTGAAGTTGCTAATTTTTCTGTTACCACAACTCTAGCATAAGTAGATTGAAGATTTGGTTACATTTCTCTGTTGTATATTCTATGGTACATTTTAGTCCATATCTTAACAGGATAAATGCAGACACCTTGACATACACCATTTTCACAAGGGAAGAGATATCATCAGCAACCCCTTCTTGGACATAAATATTTCAAATCACGATAAGCACAACAAGAGTGAATGGCAAGCATTTCTCACTTGATTTGGGATTTACAAACCTAATACCATCTAAATTACTTCCTGTCATCTTCTCCAGATATACTCATGTTGGCTGACCGTAATGCATGGACAGTCTTTCAAATGTCAAAAAACAATTTCTAGCGTGAAAAGTAATGGCCGCCATCGTAATTAAAGATTATATTGGCCTGCTAACATTGGCAGTTGTTAAAAGTAATGTTAGAAAGAATTGACCAATCATCTGCTAGTATAAGAGTGGAGCTGATGATAATCCTTCTTATTCTATCACACTCTCTTTTGTTTAAAATATTGGACCTCTAAAAAGTGTGAGTAGACCACATACTCTCCACAACTGTAAAGCTGAACCTGCCAGACTGATGGGAAAAACACAGTCAATATATGATATTCTTTTACACGTCTAATTGCCCTCTCAACATGAATTCTCAGTCAGGCTATTTCCTGAGTTTCCTGTACTTCCTCTTTGCTAAATTGGTCGCTTTGCATTAGAAAAGGAGGTATATTTAAAGATACATTTTTGTCGCCAAGGATGTCACCTATCAAAAAACCCTTATCGGCCATGACGCTATCCCCACTTTCTAATAACTCAATAATGCCGGACTGCCTAGTTAACTCCTTATCTGAAATGGAACCGGCAAACAGAGATGACATAAATACAATACGTCCGGATGAAGAAATGCCAATCAGACCCTTGAAAGTTGTTGTGCCCTTATAGTTCGAATAAAACTCTGAGTTAAGACTTAATGCTGATGGCATCTGAATTTTAAACTCGGTGCAGTCTAAAATAACTTGAGTGGACGGATACATGTCATGAAAGCATGCAGGCATATGCCTGTCTACCTTGTTCCTACTAGGCCATATTGGAATTGATCCAAGCTGAAAAAACAAAAAAAAATACTCCATGTTATGATGACTCTACTCACTGTCGACTGCTCTTATTTATTGTCTCCGAGTATCCTGATCTTTGCCTCTAGATTTGGCTCCATCTCGCCATCTTCTCAGTGGTAGGTTTAAGTAAATTAAAAACACTGACGATAACAGCATATGAAGTAAATCCAGTGTAAAACTGTAGCATTTTACTGTCATTTGAGAAGCGACTTAGCGAGAATTCTGACTGCAGAGATAGATTTTCGACTTTCTTTTTCAAAACACCAATGTGGTTCGCAGCCTCATTCAATTTCTCCTTATCAGATTTCTCCTCTTGTAGATATTCGTGGAATAGAGGCGGCGGTGTGACCGTGCTTTCCAAGATAATTCCTTCTTGGTCAAAACTGGAAGGACATTAAATGTTTGAGTTACTTTAGTCTGCACAAAGTTCATGTTTCAAACTAAATATCTATACTAATCCTACATTTAATCTGTCCCTCCAGATCATGTGGGGTGGGGGCTGGTTTCACAGATTTCCATGTTTCTTTTCTTTTAACAAACAATGAAATTTGCACCTGACAGCAAAGCCTTTATTTGTATTTTATTAATGTTTTTTTTTCTTAAAAATGCCATAATAATTTAACTTGGATCAAGAGCTAGAGCCAACTGGCACTTACAACCATAATGATTCCATCCCACCATCACGGTGTGCCACTTAGAGTTGTGTTATCACAGTAAGTGCCTGGCTGTATCGGCCCTACCTATTGATATGCAGAAATCAGTATATATATATATATATATATATATATATATATATATATATATATATATATATATATATATATATATATATATATATCGGAACTTGTTAACGTTATAGGAAAAATAAAATTTTGATCTGAATATACTTGGTATGCTTTGGTGGAATTTTGTTTTTGTCACTTTTTCTACCATATTACGGCTAAGTTGTGACTACCCAGTTATAACTGGGGCAGGAAACCAGGGTACCCCGGGAAAACCACCAACCAACCCCACTGGCAGCTTCATCCCATACCCTGGGTTGGATCTGAACCCAGAGAGTGGTGACAGATAGCTAGCAGTCATTGGCAACGCCTTAGTCCATATGGCCATCAGGGAAGGCCCCTTTTTTGAAAAGAAAAATATATTACAAATGTGCTATTATGGTATGGTATAGAAAATGGAGGGTTGATGTTCAAAGTGTAGAGGGATACAGGATTGAAATTTCCCCAGAATTCAATAAATGTATAAGTATCGCTCACAATGTTTAATAACGTGTTTATATGCCACATGTGAGTTTCATGTTCACAAAGATGAAATAAAAATGCTTAACAATTATAGTACATTTGGCTTAACCTTATTGCATAAGTAACGCGAAAATATCTACTTAAGTTTCCAGAATTTATCTTATCCTGTACACGACAGGTTACTCCTGACAAAATATATAACAATTGATATTGTGTTTAATTACCTATCTTCCAATCTCCGCCTCTTTAGATTAGATCTAGGCGTGGGGGGTTTCCTCTCCGATGTGTCAGGACTCCAACTAAATATGGATGGCACTGCATGCTTAACTAAGAAGTGCTTCCCTGTCAAAGTTTTCATGAAGTCATTGGGTGTGAAATGGGCCGAGCACACTTTTGTATGTGGTTTAACCTATGAAGAAAAAAAATGATTCACAAGATCAGTACATCTATTCTGGATGGGTTAATAAAATAACCATTGAATAATTCTTGGGGGCAAAGGGTTAAATGGATGGTCATCAGGTCTTCTGGTCATAAATGGGTACCTAAGTAACCCTCAACAAGTGTTTGAAATCTGTCACAATTTTCAATTTTCAAAGTTGATCACTGGTTCTTCTGAACGACCGATGACTGCTTAATAATCGTTGTGCACACATGATTTCCCCCTATATATGTCATATAGTCAAGATGCGGTACCCTATGACGCGAGGTAAATAGTACGGCGGCAGTGTTTTAGAAATTTCCGTAGTTCAAGACCAGACTTTCTGAGGAAAGTTGTATGCTTGAATGGGTGAAAGTACAGAATGAAATTAGCACCTGACAGCAAAGCATTTATTTGCATCTATTATTGTTAGTTGTCTTTAAAAATGCCAAAATAATTAAACCCAGACCAAGAGCTAGAGACAACTGGCGCTTACAGCCATAGAGATTCGATCCCACCATCGCGGTGTGCCACTAAGTGTAATCACAATAAGTGCCTAGCTGTATTGGCCCTATCTATTATATTTGGGTAAGTAGATAAAGTCATTGTGTAAAGCTAAGACGATTAAAAGAATTAGAAATAATGTGAAAATATCAAAAGTCATGTCCTGGCTCAAATGTATGCACTTTTGAAAAATAAATATGCTAATAAAAGTCACTTTTCACAATCCCCACGTGAAAAAAATCAGTTTTCCTGACACCTTAGATGGTTATGTCTTATGATTTATGATTATTATTTGAATATTATGAACTTAATTTTTTCCACCCTGTGGACTTAATACTGTAGAATGTCCCATATACATGTTTATTAGAGATCTATCATATGTATGCCAGGTTAAAATTCAAATTTGCTTGCATATTGGCTTACTTACTGTAAACAGGGGCCCTTCATCCCATCCGAATCTTGATCAACCACAGTTTTCTCCTATTATCATCAAGGGGAAAACTGTGGAATGACAGCTCCTTGCTGAACCTCTGGTCGTTCTAGCAGAGAGGAACACAGCAGTGGTGATTAGCGGCCATTTTGAAATTTTACCTACAGAGTCTCGCTTTCAATCCAACATGGATGACGCGTGAATAAGGTGTATTCAGTTAGCACTCTGCTTAGACGATGGTCCGTCAGATTGCATTGTCACGGTATTGTATCTATTTTGACCGTACAGTGTTTATGCAAAACCTAAGCAAATACAAAACAAAGGAAATAATTGTTTAACCCTTCTAATGCTAAAGCTACTTTCGCCCCAAAAAATAAGGATGCAAAGATTTTTGAATACGATCTAAACCCTGTCATGTTGTTATTTTTTTGGATAGAAGAGTACTCTCAGATGAGTACCCATATGCCAGGGTTGCCATTAAGTGTTCAGGTATTATGAATGAATTTGGATTGGGGAAATTATAAACCAGCAGCGTAACATAGCTGCAATCTTCTACCCGTAGTGCCAGCATGTATTGCTAGCTGTGAAAAAGACAATGGCGCGTGTGTATCACGTACGCCAGTTTCTAAGGAAAATAAACGCTGCACGTCACAACACACGCATATTACCATTGTTGAATTAGTGAATAGGCTTTACGGTAAAACGCATATATTTCTCTTTTTGTCCGCTACCGTGGGTGGTTAAAACATATCTATAGTTTATGTTTTCTAGGACAGAAATCTGGGCCTCGGAATTAACATAACAAAGCTCAATATTTACCCCATTTCACGCGACTCTGACGTCACTTCCTTTTTAACAGCAGGACGTACCATAATTTGGTTTATAAAAATTGAAGGCCATCGTCCTCCTGACAACAATGATGTATCTCGCTCAAGCACCCAGCGAGCTTCGCTCGTTATAACGACAAAACGTAATTATCTTAGATTGATAAAAAAACACATTATAAGTGTTATCCCTTACCCAAGGGCAGTCATAAAGCAGTGCTATTGCAGTCCAAATGAGGTGCACACCTAAATAGCACATGAGGTGCTATTTGGTATTAGTGGAGGTCCTATTGAGGTGTCAGGACAAAGGATGAGGTGCAGTTGAGGTGTCATTTTTTGGCCAGAGGTCCTATTGAGGTGCTACCGAGGTGCTATTACAGTGTGTCCGAATTATTTAAATTAGTGACTGCATTAGCACCTCAGTTGACTGAAACGACACTGCATGCAAATTAGGTGTGACTGAAATAGCACCTCCGCTGGCTTCATTGACACCTCACAGCATTCACACGAGGTGTCACAACCCTTGCCCAAAGGAGGTGTGCACCTCCACTGAGGTGCACACTGAAACGACACCTCAATGTCTTCATTGACACCTCACGGCATTCACATGAGGTGTCACAAGTCATACTTCAGTCACTGGGAGGTGTTATTGAGGTGCCAATGCAGTGCTACATGTTTACAAGGCCATTACATTTGATAAAAAATTGAAAAAGGTTTTCATTATTCTCCACTCCACTACTTACAACTGGCTTTTCACGAATTAGCCACAATATGGCATAGATGTGACGAAAAACAGAATTCCAATAACATTAAGTTACCAAGGTTTATTAGATCTAGAGATATGCATGGTCTATTATTTTTCTGTCTAAATTACTCAAAAACATGCAAACAAACCCCCATTTCCATTTGGTCTTGTGTGTGTGTGTGTCTGTGTGTGTGTGTGTGTGTGTGTATGTATATGTATATGTATATATATATATATACATACACATATATATATATATATATATATATATATATATATATATATATATATATATATATATATATATATATATATAAATTATACATACATACATACATATATATATATATATATATACATATATATATATATACATAATATATATATATATATATATATATATATATATATATATATATATATATATATATATATATATATATATATATATATACATACATATATATATACATATATATATATATATATATATATATATATATATATATATATATATATATATATATATATATATATATATATATATATATATATATATACATATATAAATACATAAATAAAAACCCTCCAAAAGTTTAGAGGTTTAACCCAGGTTTGCAGCTAGCTCAGAATCATTTGTGTGACCAGGCAAGGAGGCATGCAAATCAAAACAAAGTTCCATTCAGCTTAACTAAATAGCATGCAAGTGAACATTCTCTATATAACTTACTCTCACTGTCAAAACTTAGTTGATTTAACTGCTAGTCCTCCTTCCATGATTGTTTTTATCTTATTGCCCTCAATTCCCCACATCTCGTGGACACCCTTAGGGCAGTTATCCAAAATGACCGTTATCCAAAAATGACTGTTGACCTAGTATCATACAAGCCAATCAAAATGACTGTTCCAGATACTTGCAAGTGACCAATGAAAATAATTGTTACGTACATGAGTTATCTTGTTGCTAGAAATCTGAGGTGTGGTTACAGTGCCACTCGAGCTGCAGAATTGTAAATTGTTTGAGGTGTGTTTGCAGTGTCACAGAGAGAGTATCTAAGGACCTGAGGTGTGGTTGCAGTGTCAAGAAATGAGCTGCTATATCATATATGTCTCTGAGGTGTGGTTGCAGTGTCACCCACTGAATAGCTATATTATCAAAGGCTCTGAGGTGTGGTTGCAGTGCTATTGATGAGAGTGGCACCTCAATTCGGGGCTGGGAGGTCACATTGAGGTGTCGTTTCAGTGTGCACCTCAGTGGAGGTGCACACCTCCTTTGGGTAAGGGATCCTTCTTTTGTGAGTCAGGAATATTGCGAACATGGTCACTTTTTTTTTTTTAAATTTGATGAAGTTTTGATATTACACAATGCTTTTTTGGTCTTGTTTGTGCTTTTATTTTGTTTTCACAAAAAGCGGAAATATTACATATGTGGCTATTCCTTATTTGCATAAATAAGGAATATATTATTAGTTATCCTCCTTGTAAAAAAAGGGATACGGCCTGGTATCTGCGTGAAGCCAGCCGTATCGCACGAGGCCGGAGGTCGAGTGCGATACGACTGGTTGAACGCAGATACCAGGCCGTATCCCTTTTTTACAAGGAGGATAACGAATTTATCATCAGCTCCAACCCCCCTCCCCCCAAAGCCTCCCAACATACTTGTATTGTTGCAATGGGCAAATTTCACAATGGGACCTAAGGGTAAAATTAACAGTATGCAGAGTGGAGACAAAACGTACGTTCATCTATACACAACTTAGTGCTCCAAAGGGATTTGCCAAGTTTGGATGGCAAATTCGAGCGATTGGTCACAAAGAAAATGAAAAAAGCGGTTGCCAGACTCGAGTCCGACAGGCTATGTAGCAACGGAGATTTTTTGTCAGACCTGACTCCGACCAAACGGCAATTATTTCTCATATGTATGAACAACATACCAACCTAAATCCATCTTAATTGTATTGTATTGTATATTTATTGACCACGCGTCTGCGTAAAAAATACGATACATCAAGATATATCAATAATCATCATCATCATAAGGTACAAAAAATATAATCTAAACCTAGGTGTGCTCGACGGCGCCACAACCTCCCTTAAGGGGTGGGTTGTTATACCTGTTCTCGTTGGCAGTCACATAAACCAAACTAGGCTTGCCATGGCAAGATTAAGGTGGACTCAGATTGTTAAACCGAACCAAAACCTACCCAATAGGCCAGTTGAGCCATAGACTTAAGCTGGACTTATCGTTTTGGGACACTACGCAGTAAAAACTCCACGGTGCTTAGACAGAATAGAAAAACAAAACCAAAAACAGAAAGTATAATTCTCGGCCAAAAGGTAGACCCAGAGAAAGATACGTATAACTTAAGTAACACAACATATATATACATATCAGACAGATTGACTAGGGCTCATATTCCAGGGGCATTAGCTAGAGTCTTAATCCTACAGGTTTGCCATCTTTATTTCCATGTATACACCACGTTGGCAGACTAACATGAGCAAATAGTGTTTTAAACAGCAAAAGAATCGAGTCAGGCGGCGGTGTGAAGAGGAATCTCTGCCATTTTCTTTTTCGTCGTCAAGGGTTCAAAACGAGGCTGTGACCTGTAAACTTGAAGTCAAACCCATATTTACCATGGCGAAGTGGGATAAAACATTGAGAGTGGGGATAAAACACTTATCCGGATCCTAACATTGCCATTTAATGAGAAGCAATGAAATACAATCCAGTACCCAACAGCAATTGACCAATCAGCTGCGAATATCACAGTGGAGCTGATGATAAATATATATATATATATATATATATATATATATATATATATATATATAT
>OZ012701.1:25722990-25727990 GCA_963942565.1 Maea johnstoni | reverse complement strand
AGCTCAGTTGCACCCAAATAGGGTAAACGTTTACATATAATTTTTACAGTGTATAATCAAAGACAATTTAGATGAAAGGGTTTTGGATTTGCTTCAGATACTGTATAAAGGGTAATGTTAACGTGTGCTTAATGTTCCCGAATTTACCGAATGGGTTTGGGACGGGAACAATAAAAACGTTATCTTTAATCACTTTTGTTGGTATGCTGGGGCAAGCGATGTTTGTATTCAGATTGAGTAATACAGCCGTATATTTAAGTAATTCGCTTGCCCAGCAGATGGTGACTTATGTTATCTGAATAGTGGCGGATTTTAAAGTCAACAAAAGTCAACAAACAACGATACACAGTAAAACATATTCATTTGGCTGAAAAATTTATGACAGTAAGTGAGTAGTAACTCACAATCATATCAAATAGACATTTTAAAGCTGTCCAGTATAAGGCGCCCCATGTATTAATGGATAAATTCAGGCGGACTGATAATTTGAGTGTATTCTAGTACTGTTTGCAGTACTCACAAAGTTTCTCAACCTGCCCACGAACCGGTCCGACTTGGATTTATGCTGCTCTAATTGCTTTTAATGCGCAGAACAATAGAGCCAGCCACGTCAGCTCAATTGAGTACGGATGGCTTCGTTGTCCTTCACACCACGGCACATTCAGTGCATACAACATTCGTCTGCACTAATAGATTCAGAAGCGAAAACACACACTTTCGGTAAATTTAATATCAGTGCAGCCATGTGCAGGACGGGAAATTAAAAAACGGGAAAAAGTAGAAAACATCATTTTTCGGGAAATAAAAGTCCCGGGAAATATACCCGTTATACAGTAGTTGTTAAAATAGCACATTGTTCTTTTATTTTTAGTTTGCATAAACCAAACCAAATTCAACCTGGAAAAAGGAATAGCATACCCTTCGCTCTGGGTAACTTGTAACTACAGCATTTTAAGCGAAGCCATGATAATTTGATACATTGATATGCAGTTTAACTTATCATGCTTTTTTGTACTCAATATTGAAGGAAGGAAGATCTTGGATTTGAGTCCCTTTCAAAAACATAAGCCATATCGCATGGAGGTAAAACCTCGGAACCGGAATGAAATTCCCTTCTCTTTATGAATAGTTCCAATGGGACTTTCAGTTGCAGAAGCACCATAGACAGCCCCCACACCGCCGCACATCTATGTATAGCGACCCGCTCGTGGGGATCCAGCGGAGACTCAAACCTGCTACCTACCAGTCATGCTTTGTATTCATCGTAGCCACCAGGCCATGGCGGATCCCTGCCCAATGTAGAGGAAAGGAGCGGCTAAACATTTCTTGCTTATGATGCTAAGAGCTGTCAGATGCTCTGATACTCGATTTGCTATCCTGGCGAGTGATGCCCTAGAGAGCTACAGATGGTCTGGTTATTAGGAATGGGGCGTAGGCTATAGCTTATATAAACACGGATAATTAAAAACAAAATTACAAAAAGGATCTAGAATCCAGAAGAATATTCAAAATCGTAAATTTCGTAGGGTTCCCTAATAACTAAATTCATCCATCCACTGTCACTTCAGCCAGCTTCTGTTAGTTTTCATAATAAGAGCACGCGGAGTAAATAAAAAGTGGATAACGTGCCAGAAATTGCAATTCAATCAATAAGATATTTTAATTAAAAAACTTTGATTAAAAGTATTCTTCATATCAGGGAACAAAGTACATGTGCGTTTGAAGATTTTCGCTCTTTAAAAATATCAGAAAAAAAAGCTTTTCGAATCTTTCGTATTCTTATGTTTTTTATTGAACTATACAGATACAAGAGTATACTGATCCATACTATCTTAGAACAAAACAAATATTTCATAAGGTACAAATCTGACTGAAAATACAAACTGAATGTACCGTGTCTAGATCATGAAGAGGTTACATTATAGTAAACGAAGGAAGAGGGTAAGTAAAATTATTTGTGTCTAGTTTTGTGCGAGTTATATGATTGTGTTTTTAGCAAAGATACGCCACAGAGGGGCACAATACGGTGCCGCGCAATAAGCTCTAAAGAGGACAAGCCTGACTTGTTCTGAGCATCTTTGAAACTTTCTGATCAGCATGTTAGCTCTGCCGCATAATGATCTGTATTGCAGTTTTATATCCTTATCATCTGACTGATCAATTGCTATAAAACACCCTAGATGACATGTCTGCAACACCAGTTTCAATCATTTTCCATATAAATACAATGGTGGGAATTCAGATGTTCTTATGGATGCCGGTTTAAAGATCCTACATTCAGTTTTATTTATATACTAGATAATATCATTTTCTAGAGCATATAACTCACAGGTCGAAATAAGCTTTTGCAAGGCTTTGATTGAGGGAGCAAGGATAACCATATCATATGCAAAACTGAAATTATTCATCTGAAATCCACCCATTTTACAACCCAGTTTTGTTGCTGCTAAGTCCTGATTTGCTTTCCAGTAAGGAACACGAACAAGGAACACGAACAACCGTGATCAGATCATCAGAGAGAAAGACTCTGAGTCTGCCTCCTGCATACTTTACATACATATATATATATATATATATATATATATATATATATATATATATATATATATATATATATATATATATATATATATATATATATATATATATATGTGTGTGTGTGTGTGTGTGTGTGTGTGTGTGTGTGTGTATGTATGTATGGGTGTATGAATTTATTTATTTATTTATTTATGTATGTTTGTATGTATGTATGCATAAATAAATATCTGCATGACAAGCAACTGGTTTGGTTAACGTTGAATTTTCAACAAAAATGCTTAACTTTTCAAGGTGATCGAAAAATTGCTAAATTATTTGAATGCTTTGAGATAGTTTATTTGATTACGAAGGTTAGTGAATCTTAAAAAATCTTATTTTCGCCATCCAGACGCAGTATGAAAATAAGGTCAAGAAAACATCACGTGCCCTAAATGTCGCACCTATGTCATTTTGACACATGTGTTACAATGTGGTACAGAGCCTGCGCGACTGACGCAAGAACCGACGCCAGCCAGGTCGTGCTCGACAGCTTAATGACGGGGATCAGTAATAAGTGCCTTGGTCTTACGCCATTCTACATATCCCATATCACACATCAAATACCAGATCGAAAGTCGCGCTTCGAAAGTAGGTATGTAGGACAATAGGATTACCAGAAGTCATGACGAGAGCACCGTTTTATCAAACCCTGCAGCTTTATCTATTTGTAAACAATGTAACGACCAAGTCTCTGTCTTTCCATCAGGACCAGGTTCCCATCCCAAGCCGTGCGTCCTGGCGGTCTAGTGCGTGACTTACTGAATACTCTCGGTATGCTACCACAGTCAGGGCCAGCCCCAATATCCTAGCGCGCTAATGTATGGTTTACTAAGTACTCTTTGTATCTTACCACAGTCAGGGACAACCCCAATATCCTAGCGGTCTAGTGCGCGACCTACTGGCGGCTCCCTGTATCTTACCATAGTCAGGGACAGCCCCAATATCCTAGCCGTCTAATGTATGGTTTACTAAGTACTGTCTGTATCTTACCACAGTCAGGACCAGCCCCAATATCCTAGCGGTATAATGTGTGACTGACTACTGTCTGTATCTTACCACAGTCAGGACCAGCCCCAATATCCTAGCTGTCTGATGCAAGGTTTACTGAATACTCTTTGTATCTTACCACATTCAGGACTAGCCCCAATATCCTAGCTGTCTTATGCGACGAGTATTGAGTACTCGCTGTATCTTACCACATTCAGGACTAGCCCCAATATCCTAGCGGTGTAATACGTGACTTACTGGCGGCTCTCTGTATCTTACCACAGTCATGGCCAGCCCCAATATCCTAGCGGTATGTGTGTTTGTATGCGTATATGTATGTATGTATGTATGTATGTATGTATGTATGTATGTATGTATGTATGTATGTATGTATGTATGCATGCATGCATGCATGCATGCATGTATGTATGTATGTATGTATGTATGTACATATGTACGTATGTATGTACGTATGAATGAATATCTAAATGACAAACAACTGGTTTGGTTAACGTTGATTTTTCGACCAAAATGCTTAATTTGCCTAAGTTTGGAAAATTGCTAAATTATTTGACTCTCTTGATAGTTTATTCGACTAAGAGGGTTTGTGAACCTTTTAAAAATCTTATTTTTGCCAGGTGCAGTATGAAAATAGGTTCAAGAAAACATCACGTTCCCTAATTATCTCACCTATGTCATTTTGACACTTGCGTAACCATGTGCTACAAGCTTGGCGTGATTGACGCAGGAGCTGACACCAGCCAGGTCGTGCTCGACGGCTAAATGACGGGGATCATAAAACTAGCAAGTTACTTGCCCTACAAAGCCGATATCGCATATCAAATACCAAATCAAAACAGTGGTGGGTCGTGATCTATGGTATATTATCTTCTTAATGCTAGACGCAGCACGACATCAAAGGTTACGCTTCCAAAACACACATACAGGGCGATAGGATTAAGAGTATTCATATAGATTACCATTCTAATAAACCCTGCAGCTTTATCTCTTTGTAAACAATGTAACGACCAAGTCTTTGTCTTTCCATCAGGACCTGGTTCCCATCCATGCCGTGCTAGGAAATCAAGGAGATTGTCAAAGTCGTTATCAGAGATAGGCCAAAAAGTTAAATGCTAAGGTTATGCCTTTGGTGACTATTGACCAGAAGATTATGTTCCATGTTCGCAGTGCGATGTTGTCCTTCCTCATCCAAAGGCATGCACATGCATAAACCCATGGTAATCTATTCTGTAACTCTAAACTCATCCTCGCTAGACAGACAAGTTGTAAAACCCACATCGTCATATGCTTGTTTCTCAGGTACCTGATCTCTACCTTGTATTTGGTATCTCGATATTCTTTTTTTTAATCTTTTCCATAAACTAAGATGGCTTACTCCTTGCTAACCTCAACTTTTCCCATACATATCGACTATG
>OZ012701.1:25674960-25722790 GCA_963942565.1 Maea johnstoni | reverse complement strand
GATGTATGTATGTGTGAATGTATGTATGTATGTATGTATGTATGTATATATACATATATATATATATATATATATATATATATATATATATATATATATATATATAATATATATATATATATATATATATATATATATATATATTATATATATATATATATATATATATATATATATATATATATATATATATATAATATATATATATATATATATATATATATAATATATATATATATATATATATATATAGTATATATATATATATATATATATATATATATGTATGTATGTATGTATGTATGTATGTATGTATGTATGTGTGTGTGTGTGTGTGTGTATTTATATATCATCCATGCTTCACAGATTTGACATTGATGATCGGATTATGTTGAAAATGGTACAGATTATCACTTAGCTATCCTTCTCTTGATGCCATGAAGTGTTTTAATGTTACTTCAGCTATTTGGAAAGAGTATTGGGAAAAGGGGAGGATTGTATTTTTTTGGGACATCCTCTCTCTCTCTCTCTCTCTCTCTCTCTCTCTCTCTCTCTCTCTCTCTCTCTCTCTCTCTCTCTCTCTCTCTATATATATATATATATATATATATATATATATATATATATATATATATATATATATATATATATATATATACATATATATATATATATATACATATATATATATATATACATATATATATATATATATATACATATATATACATATACATATATATATATATACATATATATATATACATATATATATATATATATATATATATATATATATATATATATATATATATATATATATATATATATATATATATATATATATATATATATATATATATATATGTATGTGTGTTTGTGAGTAGGCATGTAGGTAGGTCGGTAGGTAGTTAGATAGATATACATACATACATACACACATACGTACATACATACATACATACACACACACATAAATAGACAGACAGAAGGGTAGATATACATACATACCCACATACATACATACATACATACATACATACATACATACATACATACATACATACATACATACATACATACATACATACATACATACATACATACATACATACATACATACATACATACATACATACATACATACATACATACATACATACATACATACATACATACATACATACATACATACATACATACATACATACTACGCCTTGTTTACTTGAGGATTCACTTTTCAGGAGCAGTACATCCCAAGTCCTAATTAACATGTGAAACTGCCGTGTGTTTTGCAGGAAGTCAGTCGGCTGCAGGTGTGTAATACAACCCCATCTCCTGCTGCTGTCAGGCACAGCAATGCAAAACATTTGATTGCAGCCTAAGGATCCATTTCACACAGCAGCAACTATAGAGGCATAATTCCACCTGCTTTGACACGCATGGCTGGTATACATGATTCATCTGTCGTGCAGGACAGTGCTTAAACTCCGTCAAACGCTAGCTGCTGTGCCCCCTTCCCCCTGCATTCTTGTTGGAAATAATAAATTAACACAGTTTGTATGTGGGGTTTGAAGAGTTGATGGATTCATGCATGTGGGGTTTAAATACATGTGTATGGCGGGAAGGCAAGGAAGGGAGACACTAGGTACATGGTAGAATATCTGTACAGGACAGGGGAGGGTACGGAACTGATTCAGGAGGCATGACAAAAGTATGGGGTGACTGGGAACGTGAAGAGAGATAAGGCCTGGGGTTGACGAGTGGCCTGGGTGGTATGGAAGCTCTCCGTAGGTCCTTCCCTTGGGAGTTGACCCCGTGGGACAACTGCGGTTTCGGGTCCAAAACATGCAAGCAGACAATTTTGAATAATATAAGATAAGATAAGATTTTTTTTATTAAAGTCTCACCCAATAAAGAAGTGTACACACATGACACAGTAATAACAATGGACGGTCAAATCTGACCTATGAGAGACTATACAACAAATAAATACGTGATATACATTGTTAAAAAATATTAATATTACATAAAACCAATTCTTGACCGAGTCGGGATTCGAAGTGCCCAAGCACGTCACTGCCCGTAGGGCTTAATAGGTTCAGCTTTCTCCCATTCGCCCAGATGGGATATTACTAGGTAATAGGGAGAATCGACGATAACAAATTCGTCGTCAATAACGGTTTATGGTAGGAGTTTATTGATGAAACTGAGCGGCCAAAAAATCAAGTCATGCGTGCGATTGAAACATTGTCTGAAGCTTATATATGGGAAAATTTTTGGCATATTTTCGCGCCCGTGTACTTTTAGCTAATATGTCGAAAAAGGGAACGACTTTACTGTAATTCCGCGCATAGCGAAACAGCGAAATATGTATAGGACGTACACCTACGGCATACTATTAAACTACGGAGATGCCTCATTCTGAGAATATCGCTAAACTGGCCATAAGTTCTTAAATCATGGTACGTGTGTGTTATGAATTGTTCAATTGATATTGTGCACGTACGTTGGCATACCCGTCAGCATTCAACAATCCAAAATCAGGATATATCACTTATCAGGCGGTTACTGCGACGTCTTTTGGTTTCATTTTGTTTAGTTCCAATTCTGGGAGGGGCCAGGTTAGTACTTTTGCTTAAGGAGCGGGCCTTTAGAGTTGGTAATCATGGAAACATATGTTAATAGGATAACTTTAATTTTAGCAGATCACAATTGCTGCATGATAATATTCACACAGTTTTAAAAAACACGCAGATAGCTTTGGAACTGAAAATGTCGTCATCAACAACATTTACATTGTGTGATCTTTCCAGACATTGTGTGATCTTTCAAGATCAAATACTTACTATGTTCAGCATATTATGAAATTCTTGGCTCTTGGCTAGAAAATGAATTTATTCTTGAGGAATTGTGGATGATTTTTGAAAGTTGGCAAATCAGTAGCTAATCTGAAGATTTCTGACCAAGTTATATAATTCATATCTGTTAACATTCAACCATCCAAAATCAGGAGATTTTATGCGGTTCCAATCCTGGCCACCAGGGGTCAGATTAGTTTATTAGTTTAGGAGTGGGCTATCATATTTTACAGGTGTTGGCAAATTGATAACCATACAAGTATGATTATGAAATAACTTTAATGGGAAATTCTGATTAATGTTTTTGAATTCCCCATATTCTCACCTTTATGGTATTTCAGTAACAAATATTTTCCAAATCAGACCTTTTTTCCCAGGTGAACATAGCTTTAAATATTTACACGATCACTAATTTGCTTTTCCTCACTACCCATATTCCTCATATTTCATAACTAATACATCTATATCCATTCCCCTTGAGACATGGATCCGTGCGCCGGCCTACATATTTTGGCGCACGGATCCATTCCTCTGCCATACCTCCCTAACCTTTGTGCTGTGTTGCGCCCAGCGCCACTAGCTTCATACTACTTTCCATTCCTTTCATTTCCCCTCCTATCACCTTGTATCGGACTTTCTCTGGATACATCATTTCTGATATTAAGCATTTTGCAACAGGTTTTGGCAATGAAAAATATGATATCACAGTTGGACAATAAGAACACCATTTAATCAGTATCATTTAAAATATTAAAAGTTGTCAGGATTGTGCATGCCTTGCTTAACAGGTTTTCTTTGTGAGATTAAAGCGCAGGGTGACGACAGCGCAACAGGAAGTGCTCTTCTGACTCAATTTCTATAAACCCTTGTTTATAACAACTCAGGCATACCCTCTCCTCTTTAGGAATTCTATGATTATATGTTTTCTCCCAGCGACCTGTTTCTAACCTCAAAGGTGCAACTCCACATCTAATTTGAGCCAGCGCCTTCCTCTCCTTCCTAGTAATTGGCATCTCGAGGTATGGTTCAGACAAAAATTCTCTTTTGAATAACTGATAAGTTCTTAGTTTATTACTGATTGCTGAATGCAGCCAGGGATTCTGCGCAGACCAATTTTGACTTCACCTGACAATTGATCAGTCATTCGACTTTCATCAGTGCATTTCTAACAAGTACCAATAGCAGCTGTCTGAAGATATGTGTGCCTAAATATGTTTGTCTGAAATAAGTGTATAACATAATTCTGTACTTTTGCAGTTACAACCAATACACATACAATTTAATACAATCAATACATTTACACTTTAATCAGTGCATTTCTGAGAAGTAATGATAGCAGCACAGTTTATAGATGAGTGTACATAATACTACCCTCTTGGCTTGCTCAATGGTGTGCAATAGAAGTTGGCCCCTCTCGGTTCCGGAACCCTAAGTTGTGGCCTTGTGGGGCCTTGCCTGCTTGCCAAATTAAAGAAGATGGTAGGGGGTGGTGTTGATCTCTCTGTGGATACCATGCACTTAAAAGGTCCCTCGACCCTCTTTAGATCTGAGAGCTCTGGTCTTACTTTCTCTCTTTTTTCTCTCTAGAGTACTTCATGTTTTACCATTGTTCTTTAATTATGACAAAGGACCACTTTTTGGTAAGATGTTATTGTATGAAATGGCCGTTGTGATCCGGCGTGTCTTAAAACCCTCATTCATTCATGTATTTATTAGACTTTTCCTCGACTTTATCAAATCCTTGATATTTATCAAAAATCTTCACATGACGGTATCTATCCTAACTGCCTTATTTTCTGTATATTCAATTTTATACTGGTGAAAACCTCAAATATTCAATCGTTATAAAGCATACATGTGTAACGCTACAAGATTAGAGGACGAATTTCATTCCCTTGTACCTAATGTGGAATATATATTATACAGAATTGGTGTCAGGTTTAAATTGCCGTTCCCAAACTTTATCTGAAGATGCAGTGCAGTAATAAGGTATTAGTCGAGAGACAGTAGCCTTCCCAGTAATCATGTTCTTCACACAAATTGAATTAATAGCCGGTAATTGGCGATGGTTTCAGCTGTCATTAAGTGGGTATTGCTCATACCTCTGACGACATCGTAGATACTATAAGTTATCCCCCTTGTAAAAAAGGGATACGGCCTGGTATCTGCGAGAAGCCAGCCGTATCGCACGAGGCCGGAGGCCGAGTGCGATACGGCTGGCTGAATGATTTTATCATCAGTTTTTTTTTTTTTTTTTTAATTCTTTAATATTTTTTTTAAAAATTCAAATTAAAAAAAAAAAATTCTATCTATTTTTTAATTTTTATTTATTTTACTTCAAAAATTTCTTTTTTTTTTAAATTTTTTAAAAATATTTTTATTGATTTTTTTTTCTTTTTTAATTTAAAAAAAATAATTTTTTTTTGAATATTTTCAAAAAAAAAATTATATTTAATTTTTTTTTTTTTTAATTTTAATTTTTTAATTTTGTTTTTTATTCTTTTTGTGTGTCTTGTAATATAAGACAACAAGGAGGCTGTGACCTGTAAACTTGAGGTCAACCATGGTAACCATGGCGAAGGAGGATAAAACATTGAGCCTCGATTTCAAGAGTGAGGATAAAACACTTATCCCCATCCTGAAATTGACAAGTAATGAGAAGCAATGAAATACAGTCCAGTACCCAACAGCAATTGACCAATCAGCTGCGAGTATCAGAGTGAAGCTGATGATAAAGATTATTATCATCCTTGTGAAAATGGTAAACGGCTGCGAGAAGCCAGTTGTTATCGCACGAGGCCGGGGACCGAGTGTGATACACCTCTCTGAATGCAGACATCGACTGTGTACCATTTTCACAACAAGGATAACGTATTTATCGTCAGGGCCCAAAGTTACACCATGAATAAAAGATAGCCCCAAATAGTTTCTTAGAGTATTCTCTACTTAAACCCAAGTTCCCGACACTGCCAACTATCATACAAGAAGTATATTGCTGTTTAATTACATCCTAACACACTAGAAGTGCAGGTACTGCGAGCGGCCATTTTAGTCTATTGAAAGCTTATATGAGGCTGTTTGGTACACACTTTTCATAAGTTTTCCTCATATAGAATTTCACTAAAAGATGAAAGTTGTTTAAACCTTATGCTGCTGCTAACTAATTAAGCCATTACAAGATAATGGAAAAAACTGAAAAATGACTGAAACCGTCATCTGACAGTACTCAGCGAGAGCTATCCAATGAATACCATCATGACAGGGTAAAGATGATTTTCAAGAATCTTCTTATTCTTGTGATTTGAACGAACGTAACCTCAGGATTGGAAGGGCTAAAATAACATTTTCCCTCTATCTATTCATGTTTTATTTAATTCCCTCTCCCTCAGCTATGGCCATTGCATAAGGACCAAGTACACAGTACACATATTTGAATGCTTATGAGCCAGTTGCGTCATATAACCTGATTGGCTTCGATTGTTTATTGTATGTTTGTTTATTTTCAGGACTGGCTAGGTATTCGCAATGTCCACTCTCCTCCTTGCGGCGCTGTGCTGTCTTCTGGTCAGGTCGCCCCCAGGACTAGCAGGCAACGCCACCCTGCTCATCACCAGAACAGCATCTTCCTCGAACTGGGATCAGCAAACAACCGTCGATGGACGCCCGGAAACATCAACTGCAAGTGCCCTTGCCCACAGAACCACGCGATTGCTCATCACCGGGCCGACTGCTACTGTCAAAGCAATGTCCCATGTACCGTCCACAGGTAGCGGCGGGGATATGGCTACCAGTTCCACCGCTGCAGCAACTGACCGGATGTCCTACAGCACGCCATTAAAAGACACCGAAACTAGAACTGCTTCAGTTTCCGAATCATCCTCTCGTAACTCAGAGGCAAGCCCAATCAGTCACGTGATTGAGATGAGCACCGGCACGTCATCCCAAGACGTCGAACCTGTTTCCGAATCCTCCTCTCCTGTCTCGATGGCGAGTACAATTGGTCATGTGACCCAGATGAGCAACAGCACGCCACCCTCAGACGTCGATAATGTTTCCGAATCATTCGTTCATGTCTCGGTGGCAAGTCACGCGGTTCGGTTTAGCGACAGCACGTCACCCCGAACCCTCTCCGTTTCTGAATCCTCGTCGCGTACCTCAGAGGCAAGTCCAATCAGTCACGTGATCCAGGTGAGCAACGGAACGTCATCCAAAGACGCCGATCCTGTTTCCGAAGCCTCCTCTCGTGTCTCGATGGCAAATAAAGCAAGTCGAGTCGCTCTTCTGAGCGACAGAATCGTTCCATTTGACGTCGCACCTAAAGCTCCTCCCGTTTCCCAATCCTCCTCCCGTACCTTAGTTACTACAAGTCACGTGACGCTGTCCACTGTTGCGTCTAAAGGACGTCACATGCCCATCAAAAACAACCAGACCACAGATCACCGTATTCCCCAAGTCTCGCGCCATCCTCGCAACGCATCGGCCTCGGAGAAGCCGCAGCCTGGGAAGCTACGGGCCAAGCGGGGCTCGATCAGCGCCAAGCTGTACGCCAAGATACACTTCGTCATGTCCGGCATCGTCATCCCCGTCATTGCGCTGTTTGGTGTGTGCGGGAACGTGCTGAGCATTACGGTCCTCTCCCAGACCAATACGGCCATTTTCAAGTGGCTCATCGGGCTGGGCGTTGCAGACACGATGTACCTGATCAGTCGCTTCATTATGTGCGTGCTACTCTGGGTGCGGAGCTACGATACAGAGCTGGCGGCGTACTTCACGGTCGCCATTCAGCAGCCAGTGGGAATACTCTCCACTCTGGTGTCCATCCATGCAAGCAACTGGATCATTGTTTTCTTAACTCTTGAGCGTTTTACCGCGGTTAAGTTCCCCCTTCGCGCAAAAACCTCCGTTTTGGAGAGATTTCCCAGCGTCACCATAGTCTGTATATTTCTTCTCTTTATCGCTTTTTTCATTCCGATGATGTTTACTTATAGGCGTGCAGAAATCATGGACAAGGGACTTAATATCACACTTCCGGTGTTGCTCCCCACTCCGTTCTACTACTCGAGGGAGAAGATGATCTATGCGTACTTCAGTTTCGTTGCCTTCCGCGTGGTTCCCATCATAGCCGTGCTGGTGCTGAACGCCCTCATACTGCACAGCCTGCACAAGCGAGAGCGGCACCGCAAGCAGCTGACCACGCTCAGCAAGTGGCACGAGCACCGCCAAGTCACCAGGATGCTCCTGGTGGTTTCGGCCGTTTTCCTCATCTTCATGCTGCCGCGGTCTCTGCTTGGCTTTGCATCACTCATTTCAACCAAGTTCGTGTTTAACGGCGCCGAGCACTATCTGTTTTTTACCATGCTTGATTTCTCGCACGCGTGCGAATCGATCAATTCATCGGTGAATTTTTTGATTTACTTCGTCATGAGTTCGAAATTCAAGATCACGTACAACAAAATATTCTCATGCAAAAAAGGCTCTGCTCAAACGAAGGAATCTACCACTTCTACTGTGGATATTGTCACACACTTGTGAATACATTATCTATTTAGTCAACTGCAGAGGCTGCCCGAGGCGATGCCACTGACTGCTAATTATCTCTCGCCACTGCCTGGGCTGGTATCCCGACTGGGGCTGAGAGAAAGTTGCCAGTGATTTGCTGTTAGGCGGTGGTTTTGCCGGGTACTCCGGCTTCTTCCACAATTTATGACTGGCTAGTCACAACTTAGCCGCAATATGGCAGAAAAAAGTGACGATAATCGAAATTCGTTAGTTCAATACTGTGTTACTGTTTTACTGTTTTATATCTATATCTAGATAAAGAGTTTTTGAGCCCTTTGAACGGCGCGATCAAAAACCTCGGCAGCGGCCGACTCCTGTGGTGGAATTCGTCCCTTTTGGATGAATATGACTAGTATTTAGTATATATTTCTAAAAATACTGCCTTGCATGTCCGAGTAGCGACCGAGTGATGACAACAGTTTTTTTGTTCTGGACATAATCTAGTGTGAAAGTCCACACAATTGTGAATATGGTCGGAAGCAGTGATTTTGAACTTAAAACATGTTGTGCACGTGGACCGGCTATTGTATTTTTCTTCAGTTGATCATCAAATATATGAATATATAAATGTATAACTGTCCATACATTACAGTGCAAACTAAATACTAACGGGTTTACCTTCGGCGCAACGTTACTTTGGCAGTTGAGACTCCTTTGTTCTTCGGAATCAACGACATTTATGACATTTTCTGTTGTGTGTGTGTGTGGTAGTTATTCATGTAGTGATGATATTCTGGGTATATTTATAAAGCATAAATTTGTATAAATTGTGGCCCACACTTCCGCTTAATTGCACGTGTGTGACTTTTAGCAATGCGATCGTGTCATCATGGAATGTGACTTATAAACCATCTACGGAGTAAGATGAAAGAAGACACTTATTCAGTTTGCCTTCTCATACAGGAAATACAGGAAGGCGCATCGTCCTAGCGCTCTTTCGCAGGAATCAGTATCCATGTTGATTGCACCAATTTGGCATTTCATTTACCCTCACTTTTTCAGCAGTGTTTTGGCTAATTCCTGACAAGCCAGGCGTAGGTGGTGGAGGAAACCGGGGAACCCGTCCAAAAACACCGCCTAGATCAAAGACAATTTTCAGTAAAAAATGTATAAAAAATATCGATTTTGTTAAAAACAAAAATTTGATGAGTCAAAGATGTAAAATGAAAATAAACAGAATGATAATCAACAAAATGAATCAACGGTGATTGGGTAAAAAAAATAGGTTTTTCGGTCACTGATTGCTGTCTGTTTCAGCCGATGTACACCTATATAAAGTTACTAAATTGACCAAGCTCAAGTAAATAAAAAAGGTTTTCTTTGTAGATATGTATAACTCTTATTTTAGCCATTGAATGATTGTTGATATTGTAAAAATGGTTTAGTCATAATTGTAAAACTGTTCTTCATGATATTTATGAAAACAACGTTGAAATAGAGAGTATTACGGTTATTTAAATAGGGATTATGCAGCAAGTGTTTGCTAAAATGTCAGTTCTTTCTGAAAAAAAATACGTAGTTATAAAATTGATTTTCAAAGAAACAACTTTTTGAGTGAACTGTACTACGATTATTTAAACATGGAGTCTGCAATATGAGTTTACTCAAAGATATTTATTTTGAAAACCATTTTGAATACGTATAATGTCAAGTTATAAAGGCAAGGGCGATGTTCAGAGGTGGTAGACATAGTAAAACTGGTTTAAAAACCAATTACATTTTAAGTAAAGAGTAATGTGTTGCTAAAACACGGAATCCTCAGCAAGAATGAATAAAGGGTACGGAAGTCGACTTGTAAGCTGAGGTCTATTCTCCAGTCTCTATGTATTCATAAGCAAAACCAAATCGCAAACACCATGCAAAGTTTTATACGTATTCTTCTGATTCCTTGCATATGTTGGTGTGCAGGCCTCAATCACAGCTGAGGGCCTGCCCTGATGGCCTAGTGGTTTAAAGTGTTGCCACTGACTGATCGCTGTCTCTCACCACTGAGGGCCTGCCCTGATGGCCTAGTGGTTTAAAGTGTTGCCACTGACTGATCGCTGTCTCTCACCACTGAGGGCCTGCCCTGATGGCCTAGTGGTTTAAAGTGTTGCCACTGACTGATCGCTGTCTCTCACCACTGAGGGCCTGCCCTGATGGCCTAGTGGTTTAAAGTGTTGACACTGACTGATCACTATCTCTCACCCTTGAGGGCCTGCCCTGATGACCTAGTGGTTTAAAGTGTTGCCACTGACTGATCGCTGTCTCTCACCACTGAGGGGCTGCCCTGAGGGCCTAGTGGTTTAAGTGTTGCCACTGACTGATCGCTGTCTCTCACCACTGAGGGCCTGCCCTGATGGCCTAGTGGTTTAAAGTGTTGCCACTGACTGATCACTGTCTCTCACCACTGAGGGCCTGCCCTGATGACCTAGTGGTTAGATTCGTTGCCTCTGACTGCTCAATGTTTCTCAGCACTGAGGGCTTGCCATGGTTGTCGAGTGGTCTAATGCGTTGCAACCGACTGCTCGCTGTCTCTCAACGCTAAGGGCTTGCCCTGGTGGCCGAGTGGTCTAAGGTGTAGGTCTGAGGGCCTGTGCCGATGGCCAAGTGTTCTATGGCGCTGCGGCTGACTGCTTGCTGTCTCTCAGCCTGCCCTGATGCCCTAATGGTCCAAGTAGTTGCCATAAACTGCTCATCGCCTCTCGCCACTTAGGGCCAGCCCTGATGGTCTATTGGTCAAAGGCGTTGCCACTGACTGTTTTCTGTCTCTCACAGTTGGAAACCCGGCCCGGGCATGTGACGATTAGCATTGATGTGGCAGAAAAAGATGACGATAATCAATAGTTCACATCCCATTTGTATATCAAGTGTACACTGTCATACAACATCTGTATAGTACGCACAACATACAGGAACAGTATTTTTCCGCCCAAAAACCTCAAAATATTGCTATGTTCCCATGATATTTATATTTTGTCAAACTATGCGTATCCTCCATATTTGACTGTCTTTCGCAGAGTTCCTGTAGTGTAGTAGTGATAGGAACGGCGGATATGTAATTGTGTACGTATACTGAACCAATAAATATCATATTCAACCATCTTACAAATGGCTCGAATTTTGCTTACCAAAGTGCCTCATGGAAAAGGTTCGAAATATGCTTGCAGCTCATCCTAAAGTAATACAGGACTTGACGTCTTAAATAGGAAAAATGGCAATCAGCGACTACGCCTCAGACCCATGGCATGCCAAAAATCAATCAGATGGATAAGAACGCAGGATGTTATAGAGCTTTTGCGTTATCTTTAGCATGTGATTATACTTATCTGCATGATGAAAAGCACAGACAGTCCCTGTGATACATTGTGATACATAACAAGAAATAATAGATATTGTATTTATTATGAACATGTCTTGCTAATCGCTGCACGACAATTTTCAGTCAATTAGTTTCGAAGCTGCTTTGCTATCAATACAGTTCTATATGTGTCAGTCCATGTGAAGATCCCGATGTAAATGGTTTGATCAAGTATGACTAAGCGTAAAATGGTATTCTTTTTTATTTCGAAATGGAACAAACTGCCTGAATTTCTTAGAGACAATAGACGAAACTCAAAGCTATCAGATGAATATATATAAGATGCGTAGAAGTGCTCCAATGGCGTTTGACCAATGCTTCAGGTACCGCTGGAATTCCCTCAAATATTTTGTAAAATAATTCCTTATTCTGACGTCATCATGTTAAGTACCATACATCCAGATGACAATTTTAGGACGACCTCTTGAGAACTTAATAAAGAGTGGCTTAAGAGGTGACTTACTTTTCCAGTTTGCCGTTAGGGGATTCACACATTTCTGGCAGATTTTTGCATTCATAGCTGGCAATGACTAACTAATAGTTGGTCCTTTGGGCTACTTAGTTGCTTCAAATAGTCTCCCCATTCCCTATCTTAACGATGTTTCATATATTTTCTTAGATTTGATAAGGGAAAGGCCATGAACTCGCTTTTAAACTGCAGAATGATGAAAATTAGGACTGGTAATATTCAAATTGCCTTTTTGTTGAACTCTGTCATTTCTCCCTGGAACTTAATATTTAGGTCCAAAATGATTCTTGTGATGCAATTGTACTCCTGCGTTATGGGCGAGAATGGGGACTCCCGCCTTATTCTGACAAGCATAACATAAAAACTATTTCAAGTGAATTTGTGATATGGTAACGTCAGGATGTTTCCTTAGCGCTTTGACTGGAGAAAAAATGAAAAAGTATTGTTGTCCACAATTTAACGTCCTCTTCAAAAATCGTCTAACACATCTTAGCCAATCTTAGATTCAATTACCACCTAGAGCTACGTTGATACTATATCCGTGTCCGCTTACACTTCTTAACCCTTTCATTGCCACACACTCATATACTAGTATGCCTTTGGAGCAACACTAACATAGAGAAACATGCAGGCATATATGCGTGAGAGACGACCAAATTATTTTTTAAGGGAGATTGGCTCGCCAATCTTATAAATTAAACAGTTGCCTACCAGAATGTGTGCTTGACTCAATTCTTGTTGCCATGTCATACGACTATGCTAGACCAAATGCTTATAAGATCGTCAAACAAAGGCAACTTGGTTCTGGATTTTGGGCAATAGTTCCCATTACAACTTGGCATAAGGCAGCTGGGGGCAAAAGTAAAATTCGGATATCAGTTAACAACTTGAAATACAATATATCAGGTCCTCCAATCTAGAGGAATATATGGGTGGCGCCACTTTACACTTAAAGTAGTGTGCAAATTAGTTCCCGCTTTCACCTTTTAAATGCTTTCAGAAAGGGCACACACACATGAAGCGATCTTTATGCAAAGTTTTTAATGGTAAACGTTTGGAGGTGCTGAGCATTTGTGTCATTATTTTATTACAAAAGAGTAACTCGGAAAGAGCAAATCTACGGGCCGTGAACATAGGAAAAAAAATCTTAGGAGTAGATTTTTGCATAATTTAATATGTGACATATCGCCCCATATTTGAATTCCTTTTGAGGGAAAAAGCATTCATTTTTTATATGAACCCTACAGGGTTTTTCTGTGCAAAATATAGGATCTTCTAAGATAAAGTGTATGTCTTTGACCAGAAAGAAGATATATTCCATTAGCTACACAAAGATTAAGAATTTATTTTCACATGCTAGACCTATGACATTGTTGTTGTTTTCAAATAAGATAGTGGTTATAAAGTTTAGTTGCCCCGCGCGCCGACCAGCAGGAGTCTTTTTAGAAATCCTTCCATTAGCAAAACAATAAGTGCCGAGGCAAGAATAACTTAATGAACAGGGACATAAATGAAAATTAATATGTAGGTGGCGCCACTTCACACTTAAAGTGGGGAAATCTGTTCCCAGGTTTCTGTTCTTAAATGTGTTTTAGAAAGGGTAAGAATGAAGGACATAAATATACAGTTGGAAAAAACTATACAGGACTCACATAACCTATACCAAAGGTGAAAAAGGGTACAGTGACGACATTTAATTCGTGCACTAAATGCGTGGGCAGCCCGGTCATAATAAACGACTGTATGCCCGACTGTTTCCCAGTTTCCTTGGCATATGGATGACATTAAAACTGAATGTAGCTTTGATTCGCAAGCTATATGTGTCATTGCGGTGTTTGGATTATCTTCTTGACATTTTAGCATGGCCTTTTATACAACCAGGCATTGGCAGACGTCCGGTCGACTGGAGCAGAAGTTAAATGTCTGTACTGTAGAGAGTTTCTTTTTTTTACATTGTTGTCTTCATGTTTTTCGTCTTCTTGTTCCAACATATTGTGTATTTGTAATTTCGTTTCGTGCTGATAAGGCCAATACAATACAATAAACAACTCAAACTCGTAAATGATAATCAAAGTAATCGTCATATTTATCAAGAGCGGTGAAGATACAAAATCAACTGAAAATCACAATGCGAGTAATATCTTATACAGACATTTCACTTTTAACGCTGTTACACTCACATTTCAAATTAATTAAATGTCAATGTCTGAAAGATCCTTGGAACTCCTAATTAGATAATGTATACGTTATCGATTGCATTAAAGAGTGTGTAACATTAAAGGCATAGAAAAATAAAAAGGTAGAATACAATTTAAAGTAAATTCGAGTACAAAGATGCTTCGCAATTTAAAGACAAAACATTTATGCAATATGTGGATTTATCCTTTTATGCAGAAATATATACCATTCGTAAAAGAAGGCGACCTTCTCACTGCCACATTTCTACAAATAATTAAGTTTTTGCGAAGAATGATTAACAGTTGCCAATGAAGGACAATAATGTGGCGATGATGCTTCGTATTACCTTCAAATGAACCTTAATGAGATATTTTACATGTTTTTCTTTCAATGGTGGAACCATGTTTTCTTTTTCAAACTCTCGATTTCGAATGGAAACAGGAAATGCGCATATATGTATAAAGTATGGAAGGACGCCTTATGGACTCTACTCTAAAAGCAATTGATGATGATGATATTCGTTTTCAAAACGTGAACGGTTTTCGCAATTTCTCGGTGTGATCACCTTGATTTTGATTGCGATTTAAGTGAAAAAATAAGTTAGGCACGCCTCGCTTTGGTTGGTGACTAACTCGTGTGCAGAAAGGCAAAAATGTGGGATGTTCTGTTGATGGCGCGTGATGAATAAATATTACAAATTGTCAGGCTCGTCATGGAGGGGTGTTCCACTTTGGAACACTAACACAACACTAGCGTGCATTCATGGGAAACATGAATAAACCACTAGCAGAAAGGGAGCTAAGAATTATACTTATATTTGTCCTTTATCTTGGCAATGATACTGTTAAAATACATAGTTACTACAACAGCCTGTAGGGTTCAAAGTCCCAGATCAATGCTATGCAAATAGGCTCTCGAAAAGGCCTCGGGTCCAACTTTCAACCCGACAAAGCACGTTGTCTGTGACATTGGACTTGAATATTTCGTTATCGTCACTTTGCCTGCCCTAGTTCTTAAGGCTAGAGGGAATATTAGTCAGTGTTCCAAAGTCCAGCACTTCTCGTGACGGTGCTGTAGAAGATGCTTGGTTAAATAATGTCTATCTAGAAGAGTGGCTGCGAAGCCTGGTAGTCTCTCCACGTCCACGGTTTGATCTTGTCTCTCATCTCGGCGAATACGTCTATTGCGTGCTGGTACTTGTGTTCTGGGATTGTTAGGTTTGGTACGAGACGTATGAGGCTCTTGCCCATGGGCGCGAGCGGGTACGTCATCATCATCAAGTTGACGTCATTGTCCATAAAGGAGGTCATGATGTCGATGGTGCGCTCTTCCGGTCCGGGCACCATGGCGATGATAGGAGACTCTTTGACCTCTTTCACATAACGCCCCTCGTACCCGAGATTGTAGAGGTTTTCCCTCATGAAGCGCGAGCCTCGCCAGAGCTCTTCTCGTCGCCACTTCTCGTCGATCGTGATCTCGAGGGCCTTGAGAAGTCTCGCGCCAAGCTCGTCCTGCATGGCGAAGCTGAAAAGCATGGGCGTGGCCGAGTTTTTCATGATATAGGCGTTCTCCTCGGAGCAGCCAATCAAACCGGCCATGCATCCGAGAGTTTTGCCGAGACTGGCCGTGAAGAAGTGCACGCCGTCGGATAGGTTTAGAGACGCCATCAGGCCCTCGCCGTCCTTGCCGATATTGCCAATGGAATGCGACTCGTCCAGGAAGACGGCGCAGCCGTAGTCGTTGGCCAGGTTGACCATCCGCTCTAGCGGGACGACCGTGCCAAGCTGGCTGTAGACGGACTCAATGGCGATTATCCCCGGGCCGTTTTCCTTGATGAGGCGCATGAGGTCGTCTGTGTCGTTGTGCTTGAAGTATAGGACCTTTCGGGGCCCGCCCACTTTGAGAGCGAGGCGGATGGAGGCGTGGATGAGCTTGTCGCAGTAGACGGGCGTGTCGGTCCCGCGGAGCACTGACTGGAACACGCACAGGTTGGCCTCGTTGCAGGACTTGGAGAGAACGGTCGACTCCATCTTGATCCAGTCGGCCGCCTTCTCCTCGAACTGGGTGACGAGCGAGTCGCCGCCACGTGGCCAGTTGTGCGGCGCATTGTGGTTGCAGCCGCCGTACCTCAACACGGCGTCCGCGTGCGCCTTATTGATGCGCGGGTCGTGGCAGAGGTTCAGATAGTCACACGTGTTAAAGTCAACGGTTTTCATGCCGTCCTGGTCTGCGAGCAAGTCCACGGCGTCGACCACGCCCCTGCGCACGTTCACCGCCATTCTGTGAGCGACATCTAGCGTGTCTTCCGCGAAGTGAACTTTATCGGATATTTTTGTGGTGACTTGAGGGACATCTAGGAGATATTTGTTGTTGGGTTGGGCACTTTGAAGGCGTTTGCTGGTCTGGGATAACAGGGCTGAGCCTCTAGAACACACGAGTTTCAGTTTGGATGATGTGGCGGCCGCCATTTTGTTTCTGAAAAAAAATGAAAACAGGCATTATATTCACATGACAAACTATTCATATTCTGCATAACTAGGGCATTTAAGTGACATGGGGTTATGCGGTGGTTTTTGCCGGGTTCTACGGCTTCCTCCACCACTTACAAATTGACCTAAATGTCGCAGAAAAGGCGACAATACTCGAAATTCAAACTTCTCATACACTAGATCGCTCAGCCATGAAGGCAGCCTCAGGCGTCATTAACCCTTTAAGGCTCACTGCAGCCAAAATCACACTGACAATTGTTGGGAAATCGTAAAAGAAAAGACACACTGCCAACAGGTATTTACAGGTGTTCCTAAACGCCCAGTATTTGTCAAAGATGCTACGGATTCAGATGACGAAGTGTGGAGAAACTTTAAGCATTAATGGGTTAGCATACTAGTAAGTGCTGATAAAAATAATAATGATAATGATAATAATAATAATGGTAATCAAACGTAATAATAATGATAATGATGATGATGATGCAGGTGAACTTGGATATGACAGGCTCAATGGGACCAGCAAAATTGTTCCGTCATATGCAAAATCCGTCGTATACATATGACGAATACTTGATATGCATCGGACTGGGACCAAGCATATCGTCCGTCATATGCAAAAATCCGTCATACAGTGGTCCGTCATATCCAGGTTCACCTGTATTAATAATGTTATAATGATAATAATAACAATAATAATAATAATAATAAAAGTAATACTAGTATTAATAATGACATTGGTGATAATATCATTTGTAAAATGTCATTTTCATTCTAGAAATGCTCTAGAGCTCTACGCATGAATGGGTTAGCATACTAGAAAGTACTGATAATGATGTTGATGATAATGATAATAATGACTAATAATAGTAATTACAATAATAATAATAATGAAAATGATAATAATAATAATAACAATAATCGACATAATGATGATAATGGTAATACAACTGATATTAATGATGATAATAATATCATTTGTTAGGTGTCGTTTCCATTCTAGAAATGTTTAAAGGAGCTCCAAAGAAAGTGCTGGTAAGATTTCGTCTACATGTATATGGTCCTAGTTTTCGTACAAGTTGATATAGTAAGGCTGTCTTAAAGAGATGAGTGTCAGCGCATCTCCTGCTGGCATTGTTTTGATGACTATCTAATCAATCCTTTGTGTAAATGTTATTATCAATATGAAGGCCACGACCTGTTATGTTGACTCTCATGCTGGTAGGCACTGATTATCGCCGACAAACCATCCACCAATTTGACACTCTTATCAATTCCTGGACTCTTACGACATATGCTCTTATGGCGCTGCTTGACCAACGGTCAGTACTGTGGACATTGTCCATGCCGTGCTGTGGCTGGCCATTGCTTTCCATGCACCATGTAATACCCCCCCCCCTTGTACACCCCAAGCTAAATAAAGGTCGCATCCTCTAATGTCTGTCTCTCCATCCATTAGAGAAGTTATGGACAATTGAAAGAAATGTGTGGAGCAGAAATATAAGCCATCTATCAAACTGTAAAATATGTACCATGTAATTATCTACATGTTTCTATGATTACGGATTAATAAAGTATTTTTTTAAAGTTTGCCTTGTGCCTATGTCGGAGACTCTAATACTTAGTGACATGACAAAACGCCATTAATCACGTGACTACTAATCCTCGGAGACGAAATGCACGCCGGAGATATTCGTGTCTTTACTAAATTAGGTATGTGAACCAGGAACCTTAGAATATTCTAAGGTTCCTGTGTGAACCAATGATTTGAACGTGACAAGGTGATAACTCCACATGCAAATTCACACCTTTATCTGGATTCTAGAAATATGTACGTATCGCATTAAACCATTCATTCGCAGAACACAACACGAAAAGCGTTGCCTGAATGCCATGATGACGTTGCAAATAATGTCTTAATTAAGCATAAAGGATTTTCGTTGAGAGTGTCATTGCTGTGACACCACTTCAAATGTTTTTCATGAAGATCAACCCAACAGAAAGATGTCAGTAAAACAGAGAGGCGGCCTCTTTTGATCGATGCATGAGTATAGATGTGTTAAACAAAACATATAAATGTACATGTATAACTTATGATAAGAGACAAATGCATCATATAGTGCTAAACCGAGATTAGCCGTAACAATACATGGATGATTCAGGTTTATCAAGTGGACTGGGGTAGGAATATTTTGCAAAATATTCAAAATTACTATTGACATGCGAAAGTACATGTTTACAAATCCGCAGTTTGAGGTATGATTCAAAACTATTTCATTTCTTTGAGTACCCAATACTCAGGTCCACACTTAAGTACCTGTGAACAAAGACCAACCATCTTGAAAGGCCCATCGTGAAATCTTCCACAGGTAAATATATAAAAGTGTACGTCACCTATAGGTAACCATCACTTCCTTTTATAATGCATCCATGTTGATATGTTCATCAACTGTATATATTCAACGGTACAAGGACAATTCTTGAGTTACCATGCAAGTGGTCTTTCTAAACGGGTTTGAATTTACGTTTCCACTATCCATCCAACGGATGAACTGTTTTAGGGTTACGATTCTAAACAATATATTTAAAGGAAATGATATTAGATGTAACTAATGTTATCATGTTAAAGATTGTGAATTTTAAGGCTGTGCAGTATATATGTTTATTGACTGCAATTTCACAATTACAAAAGCATACTTCGTAAAGGTAATAACACAAAATGGTAGTAATAAAGCAAGTAAATGATGCATAATATCGGTTACAAAACAAATAAAAGGAACTTTTCTAACATAATAAACTAATATTTACAATATGTGTGTGTAAATGCAACACAAATAAAGTAATATTTACAGAATTTGTGTGTAAATGCTACACCTGTAATCAGTGATAACAAAGGTATATCTTACCTGTTGATTGTCTTTCTATTGTAGTCGGTCCACCTGAGTTAGTAGGCTTGGTTCTGCGAGAGGCATCTGCGAGGAGGACGCGTTATCAGGGCCTTATATACAGCTCGCTATCACTCAGCAAACATCAAACGTTTTCAGGGTCAGAACCTGGTCCTATCTATCATAATTTCGTAAGCCCTGGCAGAGTGGGGATCGCCCTTTGCTCCCGGAGCGCTACGTAAGCCCTAATCTCCACAGTCTAGATAAGGCCAGGCTACTCCTGTTTCCTAATCAGCCCACAAACAAAACAAAACAGTTCCGCGAATGCGGGTGGGAGTTTTCGAATTCATCATTATCCAAATATTTTCCATGCATGCTGTGTTTAATTCTTGACTAACTAGTAGTGATGAGGAATCGGGAGTTTACTGAGAAGACCACCAACCATCTCATGTCACTGGCGTCAATGTTATCATTAATGCTGAACACATTACGACCCAACGGTCTCACACCTACTTGACGATATCGTTATGTATATTCATTTGATTTGATCCTAGTGTCTATGTTCCTTCATGTGTATTCTTATGTCATACTCGTGCTGTGTAGAGGGTATAAGTCCCACTTCCTTTTGCGTTGGCATCCGTAATGCCTTTTTCTATCTGTTTGCAATTATATTGCAATTTTATGTTGTTATTATTAATGTTATTTCGCAAACTTTTTCATGTTGCATCATTTTACACCTGATGACGTAGTCAATAAAGGAAGATGCTATACAATTAACATATGCCCTATAGATATGGTCTGACAAATATGGCCATATGATAATGACAATGCAGTATGTAGTATACGAGAAATATTCGGGCCGGCTCCGATAGCCAAGTGGTCTAAAGTCGCCGACTGCACGCTATCATTCGTCAATGCGAGATGACTTGCAGGTTCGACCACATCTCTGAGCAATGGAAGACGTTGCTATGGACTTGGAGTGGATCGATGGTTGTGCACAGGCTCTCCTTCTCATTGCCTTTCACCACTGCACAAGGTCTCAGGTTCGAAACCCGGTCGAGGCATGAGACAGAGTTGCCAGTAACGTGGGGTTCGCCGGTGGTTTTCCCCGAATACCATTGCCAAGAACTGACAAAATAAAATAGGTGTGATATGGACAATGGACACTGCAACCGGGCAAACAGACGCCTTTTTGAAAATGATATATACATGTAGTTCAGTATTTAGTTTACCAATAATTTCTCTTTTGTTTTTCTTATATTTCGTTCTATCTACCTTTCATACTACTAGTATGGCCAATAAAGGTGAAATACGATACTATTCACAACGGACTAGATACAATTAAGCTTCTACACATCATTAAGTTGGATAAATGACAA
This sequence comes from Maea johnstoni, assembly GCA_963942565.1. Lineage (NCBI taxonomy): Eukaryota > Metazoa > Annelida > Polychaeta > Spionida > Magelonidae > Maea > Maea johnstoni. Next base: position 25,701,633 of record OZ012701.1, on the reverse strand, counting down.
TCAAGATCCAGGTGTCAATTGGCAAATATGAATGAAGGTATTTAGTCTTGCTGGGCTACATATACATCTTCAAAGAGTTTTCCAATATCACTAATCTCCGTGATTAAGTTATGTTCAGAGTTATCTGACTGATATGAAGGCTGCAGGTGCAAATGGGTTTAAGTGGACCTCCAACACGGAGTCCTATTCTGAAGTGAGGCAACAACAATACATAGGTTGCTATTCACATTCAAAGGTATAGGTAGATACCTTTAAATGTCAAGATCAAATCATTAAAGAAAGCCTTATCGACCATGTTGCTATGGTAACTCTACATGCCAGCATAGCCGACAAGAAGACCCGAATAATTTCCTTATTTCTTTCCGACCGAAATATATATTTTAAAAATATTTCAAAAGCAATGATTTAAATCAGTCTCTTCGAATCTCTCTCAGATAGTTTGCCCTCTTTTGCTTGAAAGAATTCACATTGCAGGCAGTAAGAATCTGTTTAACCTTATCATTTGCGATTTACAATATACCATTGGCCTGATAATGCAGTTATACCAAAATAGGTATCATAGTAATTAACATGCATTCATAATGTTTAAAATAATCTTGGGGAAATATATCCAAGTATGAACTAATAAGATGTATAATTGAGGGCCTGGCCTGATGACCGAGTAGTCTAGGGCGTTGACAGTGACAGCTCACTGTCTCTCACAAATGAGGGCCTGGCCTAATGACCGAGTAGTCTAGGGCGTTGACAGTGACTGCTCACTGTCTCTCACAATTAAGGCCCTGGCCTGATGGCCGAGTAGTCTAAGGTGTTGACAGTGACTGCTCACTGTCTCTCACAAATGAGGGCCTGGCCTAATGACCGAGTAGTCTAGGGCGTTGACAGTGCCTGCTCACTGTCTCTCACAATTGAGGGCCTGGCCTAATGACCGAGTAGTCTAGGGCGTTGACAGTGCCTGCTCACTGTCTCTCACAGCTGAGGGCCTGGCCTAATGACCGAGTAGTCTAGGGCGTTGACAGTGACTGCTCACTGTCTCTCACAGTTGAGGGCCTGGCCTGGTGACCGAGTAGTCTAGGGCGTTGACAGTGACTGCTCACTGTCTCTCACAAATGAGGGCCTGGCCTAATGACCGAGTAGTCTAGGGCGTTGACAGTGACTGCTAACTGTCTCTCACAGTTGAGGGCCTGGCCTGGTGACCGAGTAGTCTAGGGCGTTGACAATGACTGCTCACTGTCTCTCACAGTTGAGGGCCTGGCTTGGCCTGGTGACCGAGTAGTCTAGGGCGTTGACAGTGACTGCTCACTGTCTCTCACAAATGAGGGCCTGGCCTAATGACCGAGTAGTCTAGGGCGTTGACAGTGAATGCTAACTGTCTCTCACAAGTGAGGGCCTGGCCTAATGACCGAGTAGTCTAGGGCGTTGACAGTGACTGCTCACTGTCTCTCACAATTGAGGGCCTGGCCTAATGACCGAGTAGTCTAGGGCGTTGACAATGACTGCTCACTGTCTCTCACAAATGAGGGCCTGGCCTAATGACCAAGTAGTCTAGGGCGTTGACAATGACTGCTCACTGTCTCTCACAAGTGAGGGCCTGGCCTAATGACCGAGTAGTCTAGGGCGTTGACAATGACTGCTCACTGTCTCTCACAAGTGAGGGCCTGGCCTAATGACCGAGTAGTCTAGGGCGTTGACAGTGACTGCTCACTGTCTCTCACAATTGAGGGCATGGCCTGATGGCCGAGTAGTCTAGGGCGTTGACAGTGACTGCTCACTGTCTCTCACAATTGAGGGCCTGGCCTGATGGCCGAGTAGTCTAAGGTGTTGACAGACTGCTCACTGTCTCTCACAATTGAGGGCCTGGCCTGATGGCCGAGTAGTCTAGGGCGTTGACAGTGACTGCTCACTGTATCTCACAATTGAGGGCCTGGCCTGATGGCCGAGTAGTCTAGGGCGTTGACAGTGACTGCTCACTGTCTCTCACAATTGAGGGCCTGGCCTGATGACCGAGTAGTCTAGGGCGTTGACAGTGACTGCTCACTGTCTCTCACAATTGAGGGTCTGGCCTGATGGCCGAGTAGTCTAGGGCGTTGACAGTGACTGCTCACTGTCTCCCACAATTGAGGGCCTGGCCTGATGGCCGAGTAGTCTAAGACGTTGACAGTGACTGCTCACTGTCTCTCACAATTGAGGGCCTGGCCTGATGGCCGAGTAGTCTAGGGCGTTGACAGTGACTGCTCACTGTCTCTCACAATTGAGGACCTGCCCTGATTGTCGAGTAGTCTAGGGCGTTGACAGTGACTGCTCACTGTCTCTCACAATTGAGGGCCTGGTCTGATGACCGAGTAGTCTAAGGTGTTGACAGTGACTGCTCACTGTCTCTCACAATTGAGGGCCTGGCCTGATGGCCGAGTAGTCTAGGGCGTTGACAGTGACTGCTCACTGTCTCTCACAATTGAGGGCCTGCCCTGATTGTCGAGTAGTCTAGGGCGTTGACAGTGACTGCTCACTGTCTCTCACAATTGAGGGACTGGCCTGATTGCCGAGTAGTCTAGGGCGTTGACAGTGACTGCTCACTGTCTCTCACATTTGAGGGCCTGGCCTGATGGCCGAGTAGTCTAGGGCGTTGACAGTGACTGCTCACTGTCTCTCACAATTGAGGGCCTGCCCTGATTGCCGAGTAGTCTAGGGCGTTGACAGTGACTGCTCACTGTCTCTCACAATTGAGGGCCTGGCCTGATGGCCGAGTAGTCTAGGGCGTTGACAGTGACTGCTCACTGTCTCTCACAATTGAGGGCCTGGCCTAATGACCGAGTAGTCTAGGGCGTTGACAGTGCCTGCTCACTGTCTCTCACAGTTGAGGGCCTGGCCTAATGACCGAGTAGTCTAGGGCGTTGACAGTGACTGCTCACTGTCTCTCACAGTTGAGGGCCTGGCCTGGTGACCGAGTAGTCTAGGGCGTTGACAGTGACTGCTCACTGTCTCTCACAAATGAGGGCCTGGCCTAATGACCGAGTAGTCTAGGGCGTTGACAGTGACTGCTAACTGTCTCTCACAGTTGAGGGCCTGGCCTGGTGACCGAGTAGTCTAGGGCGTTGACAATGACTGCTCACTGTCTCTCACAGTTGAGGGCCTGGCTTGGCCTGGTGACCGAGTAGTCTAGGGCGTTGACAGTGACTGCTCACTGTCTCTCACAAATGAGGGCCTGGCCTAATGACCGAGTAGTCTAGGGCGTTGACAGTGAATGCTAACTGTCTCTCACAAGTGAGGGCCTGGCCTAATGACCGAGTAGTCTAGGGCGTTGACAGTGACTGCTCACTGTCTCTCACAATTGAGGGCCTGGCCTAATGACCGAGTAGTCTAGGGCGTTGACAATGACTGCTCACTGTCTCTCACAAATGAGGGCCTGGCCTAATGACCAAGTAGTCTAGGGCGTTGACAATGACTGCTCACTGTCTCTCACAAGTGAGGGCCTGGCCTAATGACCGAGTAGTCTAGGGCGTTGACAATGACTGCTCACTGTCTCTCACAAGTGAGGGCCTGGCCTAATGACCGAGTAGTCTAGGGCGTTGACAGTGACTGCTCACTGTCTCTCACAATTGAGGGCCTGGCCTGATGGCCGAGTAGTCTAGGGCGTTGACAGTGACTGCTCACTGTCTCTCACAATTGAGGGCCTGGCCTGATGGCCGAGTAGTCTAAGGTGTTGACAGACTGCTCACTGTCTCTCACAATTGAGGGCCTGGCCTGATGGCCGAGTAGTCTAGGGCGTTGACAGTGACTGCTCACTGTATCTCACAATTGAGGGCCTGGCCTGATGGCCGAGTAGTCTAGGGCGTTGACAGTGACTGCTCACTGTCTCTCACAATTGAGGGCCTGGCCTGATGACCGAGTAGTCTAGGGCGTTGACAGTGACTGCTCACTGTCTCTCACAATTGAGGGTCTGGCCTGATGGCCGAGTAGTCTAGGGCGTTGACAGTGACTGCTCACTGTCTCCCACAATTGAGGGCCTGGCCTGATGGCCGAGTAGTCTAAGACGTTGACAGTGACTGCTCACTGTCTCTCACAATTGAGGGCCTGGCCTGATGGCCGAGTAGTCTAGGGCGTTGACAGTGACTGCTCACTGTCTCTCACAATTGAGGACCTGCCCTGATTGTCGAGTAGTCTAGGGCGTTGACAGTGACTGCTCACTGTCTCTCACAATTGAGGGCCTGGTCTGATGACCGAGTAGTCTAAGGTGTTGACAGTGACTGCTCACTGTCTCTCACAATTGAGGGCCTGGCCTGATGGCCGAGTAGTCTAGGGCGTTGACAGTGACTGCTCACTGTCTCTCACAATTGAGGGCCTGCCCTGATTGTCGAGTAGTCTAGGGCGTTGACAGTGACTGCTCACTGTCTCTCACAATTGAGGGACTGGCCTGATTGCCGAGTAGTCTAGGGCGTTGACAGTGACTGCTCACTGTCTCTCACATTTGAGGGCCTGGCCTGATGGCCGAGTAGTCTAGGGCGTTGACAGTGACTGCTCACTGTCTCTCACAATTGAGGGCCTGCCCTGATTGCCGAGTAGTCTAGGGCGTTGACAGTGACTGCTCACTGTCTCTCACAATTGAGGGCCTGGCCTGATGGCCGAGTAGTCTAGGGCGTTGACAGTGACTGCTCACTGTCTCTCACAATTGAGGGCCTGCCCTGATTGTCGAGTAGTCTAGGGCGTTGACAGTGACTGCTCACTGTCTCTCACAATTGAGGGCCTTACCTGGTGACCGAGTAGTCTAGGGCGTTGACAGTGACTGCTCACTGTCTCTCACAATTGAGGACCTTACCTGGTGACCGAGTAGTCTAGGGCGTTGACAGTGACTGCTCACTGTCTCTCACAATTGAGGACCTGCCCTGATTGTCGAGTAGTCTAAGACGTTGACGGTGACTGCTCACTGTCTCTCACAATTGAGGGCCTTACCTGGTGACCGAGTAGTCTAGGGCGTTGACAGTGACTGATAGCTGCGCGTCACCACTGCCCGGGTTCAAATTACGGCTGTGGCATGTGAGAAATTTGCCAGTGACTCAGCAGTGGTTTGCAACGGTAACCTCCATATCTTACACATATAAAGTAGTCAGTCACGACTAAGCCTAACAACGGCAGGACAAGTGAAGATAAACGAAATTCAAAATTGAACTGTTCGATGTGAGTGAGGAAGAGTGTCCCAGAATCTCACTTGTACTGAATAGAAAGTAGGCCCTAGAAGCGTATTGGATGTGTCGTGGCGAGGCCAAAAGTCAATGGTTTTTTATAAGATCACAAAGCGAGTATTCGTTTGATGTGATTTGTGGATTAATGACCTTCACTTTTTCTAGAGCCCACTCGAGTTGACACGTGTTGTAATTATGAGCATTATCGCATGACAAATCCCTTCCTCATTCTCTACACCTATAAACCCAAGTGCAAAGATGGGAAATTGGTTCGAACTATACTATCAGGTACATTCAAATAATCTAACACAGATAGTGCAAAGAGGAATCTTCGTCAAGGTGTCCATATTAATGGGTTCGCGTCAGGGACTGCGTTATATGAAATTTATGAGTAAAAATTTGGTCAGACTAAAGTCAAAATCAATATCTCTGTGGTTCCAATCAGGTTCGTATTTACAAGGTATTGCCAATCTGCTGAACGCGTCAACCAGTACATCACTACAACTTCAAATCCAACATTAGTTGAACACTTTCTAAAGCACCCATCGATGAATGAACGAATGAATGAATCAATCAATCAATCATTTGATGATTGCTTATGCAAAATCATAATCCTTTCTTTTTAGATATTTATTTTATTCGGTTCTCTTTCGGTCCGCGTGGCTATTCAGCATTTACACCCACACCAACACACATACATATATACATACATATATATATATACATACGAATGTAAATATATACATACATACATACATACATACATACATACATACATACTTACATACATACATACATACATACGTACGTACGTACGTACGTACAAATATATATATATATATATATATATATATATATATATATATATATATATATATATATATATATATATATATATATATATATATATATATATTCACAATGAATATGGTTACATATACAATCGGTCTTATTCTAGACATATATATCAAACATGTTTATTTTTGTTATAATGTCATTCATGATCTCTGCTTGTTAATGTGTTTACCTTATAAATGAGACAACATAATGCATATATGCCACACACATACGGAGAGACAGAATCGAATGGCCTGTATCCACGTGACAGCATGCTTGTTAGAGAAATTGCCATTTTGCTCGACCCTAAAGAAATTATTTGTGTGTAACAGTTTGATGTAGGAGATTATAGTTTGACTGAAATTAGGCAGATTTAAGCAAATTTCGATAAAAGGCCACTCTTTATTGTCACAAGTTTTAGCAGAGTGCACTTTACAGGTACAGTACAGACATTTAATTCTGCACCTGTCGAGCAGACGTCTCCCAGTGCCTGGTTGTACAAGCACTCATGCATATAGCATGTCAACACTATAAGCCAACCACATCAACGACCCGCGTAGCTAGCAAATCAATGCTGCGTTCAGTTGTGGGGTCATCTATGCATTAATGTCCAGGAAACTGGGTGGATCGGAAGTACGGTCGTGAGTTATGCCCGGGCATTTAATACAGGAATTAAATGCTGGCACTGTATGTTTTGAGATTTACCATAGCATATAAGGCACCACAGAGTAATCTTGTGTTTTCTCTAATGAATCTTTTGGAGATAAGTCCAGTTTGGTATGGGTTGATAAATGCTTCAAATGTAATTTTTATCCTGCTATCAACTAATAAGGAAAATAATTTATATGTACGTTTTAGGATAGTCAATGGCCTGCAATCTTTAAAGTCATTCCTCAGTTTTGCGCTTCATGGATGCAAATGCCCCTTAAAGCAATATGTAGGTATGCCATAAAAACCTTAGTTTATTTGAAAAAAGCTTAACAATGATGAAGTTTTTGATTACTTCGTTGGATTGTACCTTTGACCAGGAACAGACCTAGTAAATAGAGAGGGTCTCCACAACAAAAGCCCTTCAAACTCTGCATAACTGGAAGATCTTTAACAGAGGTACAATGCAAATCATCTTTTAACTAATCAACAAAATATAAAACGTGTTTGACCATTGAACTTTTGTTTCCCATGGGTATCAAAACCATCACAGTTTCTAATGTTTGCATAAATGTGGTATGTTTGTCATTTGCAGCATGTTGCAGCATTAGCAACTCCACATCAGACATCACTTTCATGTCCGGAAAAAGTGTTCCAAGGTATTTAAATCTGAGAAAAAATACAATGGACCACTCAAAGTCTATTTTCTACCTATTAAGTAGAATTTAGGACCTCCACAAATCTGTCCATATATTATACAAAAATGGGGTGTTGTATATTCATTGCTTGTTTTATATAATATGACTTTTGCAAAGAACTTCGAGACCTTTGATAACAACTAAACGATGGGTACCAAGTCAAGTTCCCCACCCATCCAGTAAAGCATTCCCAAAGAAGACGATTTCTGGGCGTCTTCATTGGCTAGATAGATTCTCCATTTAAAACGTCTCAGCCATCTCAACTTGAGTGCTATATCAAGAGTAGATAGATTATGCAGATTTAAACCAGCATCTTTATTTTCAGCTTCTATTGATTTGTTTATTGTCCCAGATAAAAGAAATAATGTCATTTATATAATTTCAAGGTTGTATCATGTGGACTACGCAAAGACAGGAGTGTATTCATGAGTGACTTTGGGGAAGAAAAGTTAGTTAAATATCGTAATCATACCATAATTGGAAACATTTCCTTTTGAAAAAAACCTGCGTGCGCAACTTTTGTTTTTGTTTTTTGAGCACTTTTATCTATTTAGTACTTTAGCAATAACAATAACAAATAACAAAAGGTTATTACTGTAACATTTTATTGCACTAAATGGCCTTCTTGTGCCGAATTGTCTTTAAGCAACTATCCATCCATTCATTTATTCATTTCCGTAATGGGTCAATTTCATGCTATTCCAGACAGACTCTTATAAGCTTTTTAATCTCTGGTTATCTTAATGATAGACTCTTCTCTGTTGTTTCACTCAAGTTGTTAGTGAATTCCCAGGACTGCAAATGAATTTGTCCAGTGTAGTCCAAGCTTTCTCTCCCAAGATATACTCCTGTCTTCGGACAGACATTTACCAGATATTTACCACCTTACAGTGCAAACGTTTAATTCCTGCACCAGTCGACTGGACGGCTGCCAGTGCCTGGTTGTACAAACATTCATGGATAACATGTCATAAAGATAAGCCAAGCATATTAATGACCCACGTATTGTACGTAGCTTGTGAATCATAGCTACGTTCAGTTATGAGGTCATACATGCATCTAGATCCAGGAAACTTGGTGGCAATATGGTGTGCGGTCGTGTAGTAGCTGCCCGCGCATTTAGTGCGGAAATTAAATGTCGGCACTGTGTATTTCTCCCTGTTTATGCCTAAACCTGATATTCTCTTAAAACATATCAGTATGTTTCTGACATATGGCAATAAAACGTGAGTTGCCTCTTCCAAACATATAGTAGTGTCTTCGGCATACTGAGATATTTCAGTGCAACCGAATTTGGAATTTCGTTTTTCGTCACATTTATGCCAATTGTGGCTGACTCGTGACTAGCCAGTTGTAGGTAGTGGAGGTAAGCGGAGTACCCGGCGAAAACCACCGCCTAACCCCATCAGTGCCACCGATCATAATCTCTTCAACACCTCCGCACTCCTGTATAACATGTGACCTCTACAGAGATGGCGAAGACATATAACGAAAGAAGATTACGTTGCAGACATGTGCCACCAGCATACTGAAACAATTGTAATTGAGTGCCAACCATAACCCGTAGCACACCTCTGCATACACATCACAGACATACCACGGAGTGAAAGGATCACGTGGCCGGTATCACGTGATAGTAGGATCTTGTTTTTGTTTTTGCTCGACCGTAGAGATTTGTGTGTAACAGCTTAATGAAGGAGGTTATATATTGACTGTGATTAAACATATTTAAGCAAAATTCTATAGAAGGCCACCCTCTAGTATCATAGGCTTTAGAGTAGTCCACTTTAATTCTAAGCTAGGTATATGTTATGAGATTTACGATAGAATGAGGTATCAGAGCAATCTTGTTTTCTCCAATGAATCTGTTGGAGATAAATCCAGTTTGGTAGGGATTAACAAATGTTTTAAGTGTAGTTTTTTCCTGGTAGCAACTAATGAAGAGGTGAATGTGTATGTTGCTGTTACATCGTGTATGTTATATTGTAGATGTTATTTTGTAGTCTGCCAAGATTCCTGGTAGGTTGTGTAAAATTATTACCCACTTGAAATACAGATTATCTAACAATGACTCTATAGATGTAGAGTTCAGGAGAGTCAATAGGTTCCAATATTTAAAAGTGTGTCGCTTCAGGGATACAAACGATTGTTCCATCTTTGTGAATCACTGAAATTGCCCCTCAAAAAATGTGTAGGTATGCCATAAAAACGGTAGTTTAGATCTTAAAAATGATGAATATTTTGATTACTTTAATAATCAATTAGATTGTATCTCTAATTAGGAATAGCCCTAGTAAATTTAGAGGATCTACGCAACAAAAGTCCTTCAAATTCTACAGAACTGGAATATATTGGTCAGAGGTACAATGCAAATCATCTTTTAACTAATAAAAAAAATTAAAAAAATATGTTTGACCATTTAACTTTTGTTGTGTTTTCCTTGGATATAAAACCATCACAGTATATAGTGTTTGCATAAGTGTGGTATGTTTTTCATTTTCAGCATGTTGATATTCCACATCAGACATCACTTTCATGTTCGAAAAATGTGCTCCAATGTCATAGAATCTAAAACAACAACAACAATGGACCACCCTAAGTCTATTTTCTAACTATCAGGTAGAATTTAGGACCTCCACAAATCAAAAACATTATACTCTAGGTGTTCAACGTATCCAGATTCCTGATTTCTTAGCTATTATAAATATTTACTTTGTGTACTTGATTAAACCCCTGAAAGTGATTAGAAGCTGTGATTGTGTGTGTGTTGGTAGTAAAGACATCATCGCTGTAAGCCAAGGGAACTTCAGCTAGCCTTATATTTGCTTAACCGCATTGAGTTGACCGATATAAACAAATGAGCCTCTATCGATCTTGCAATCTATTCGATATTAAACCAGAGTGTTCTTGTTTCCCCTGCACCTGTCATTTAAACCAGAATGAATGAGCACTGTACTTGATAACATTGATTTGCCGGATGTGCGCTCACCCTTGCACTGTAGCTTGATAAGGCCAACTACAGTGTGAGATCCTGTTTGTCTTTACCTGTCAGACTAGATTTCTAGGCTGTCATATGTATGTTTATGCTATGTTTTGTCTGATACCAGGCACCAAATAGTACAGGTGGCCATAGTGGTTAATTTAGTTTACACTTATCTCGCCAGGGGAGTAGAAGACTCAGTTTGAGTATGGCCTAGCCTAGATTTCTAGGCTGTCATATGTACTTTCTAGTAAGCACCAAATATTCTAGGTGGCCATAGTGGTCCATTTAGTTTACACTTATCTCACCAGGATTCAGTTTGAGTATAAGGACTTCTACAGGTAGGAGGATCAGGTGGCGCCATCTATCTACCATATCTGGTACTACACCACACAGTTTGCTCTAAACAGTAGGGAATGTCAATTATTCAGGGACTAGAAGCCTAGTCTATTTATCTGTCAGCATTAATTGCTGACCATGCTCCTCCTTAGCTCTCAGCCATAGTTTCGAATCTTATTTTCCTCACAATGCACCTTTTCGAATTCTGTCTCTCTCAATTCAATTCAATTCAATACTTTATTTAAGGCACAGGTGGGCCATTTACATAGGTATAAATATGACTTGAAGTTGTACAGTGAAGTCTCCATGTGTTTACCTACACTGCTATCGATGATAGACTTTCCCACTCGTTTGAAGGCTACTATTGATACTGTAATAAATACGAGTTTTGAATTTGTAAATATTCTGCCGAGTTAGTTCCCGAAAGCAGGGATTCTATTCAGAATCAACATTTCTCTGGCATTATTATTTCTTCTCGGGTGTAAGGGCTACCCAGGGGTATTGTTGTAACATACTTCGAGCGAGCTGTATGTGCTTCTTGCCCCACGATCGGACACAATACAGTAGAGTGCAATATAAGCTCTAAGAAGAACAAGCCTGACTTTTCCCGAGCATCTTGGAAAACGTATAATGGGCATGTTGGCTTTGCTGCATAATGATCTGTACTGACGCTTTATATCCTCATCATCTGACAGATCACCTGAAACAGCGCACCCTAGATAACATGACTGCGACACCAGTTCCGATAACTCTCAACATGTCGGTGGTTTTCTCAGATTACTCTGTTCGCATGGAACAGTCGTTTTCTTTCCAATATGGAACAAACTCCTGGACCAACAATCTTGATTTTATATTCTCAAATGTGAGCCATTGGGTTCTCTCTAAAACATGTTTCCATGAGACTAACATAACATTTCGTTGCTTCTTTCACAGTGGTATAATATATTGTTTTCCTTGCTTGTCAGAGTTGATCAGTTCACCTTTAAAACTCGGAGAAGCCAAGACAAAAACAAATTAATATCCCCCTAGCCAGATCTTATCGCATTCCTCTATCTCTTCCTCTTGAAATCCTCCTAACCGCGGTTAACACTTTCCTTGGAACATACGGATTTAGGAAAACATTAGAACATGAACTTGGAACGAAGTCAGAATTTGGTTTGGACGCTGAGTTTGCAAACAAACACAACATACCTTAAACAAATGTATAGCAAATTTAATGACGATTGCACTATGATAAAGAAGTATTTTTTGTTTATATGTGTATGTTTATTGACTGTTCCTGATGAAGGTACAAAATCATATTAGATACACCCTCTTTTCTCATATGATACATGTATATTACATCTTGTAAGAGACGATGGGTGAGGACTTTGACACATCGTTACGTTTCGCTCATTCAAGTGTTCAATGGGAGATGAAGAACAACCGGTAAACCCAATTTAAAAACACTGGCAAATTTCTAAGCTGCCCCAAGTGGGGATTAAGACCGAACACGAGCAGCGGCGACGAGATTCAGCGATTAGCGAATAAGAGCTGCATCAGATCGTGCAGCACTGGGGGTTACCATGGGGGAGGGTTGGGCTTTACGCCACTTTCTACACCTAGGCCATATCGCAACGACGGGGCAAAACCATCAACCGAGACGAACTTCCCTTCTCTTCTTGAATAGTCACACAAGGTGTTTCATCGGGATGGAACCATAGGCAGCCCTTTACAACGCCGTGCGTCTGTATAGCGACCATGTCTACTCGGGTAGATATAAGCATCGAGGCACCCTAGTGTGCCAAGAATCCTCTGAAAACAGTAGGAGACTTTTGCACTTGGTCCATTAGGTCAGGTGGCCCACTTATATACAACATTACGCTAACACATCGTACACAGCATCATCTTCCATCAAGGTAGCGTTATACATTGTCGGTTAGTATCAGATAAATAAAAGAAAATTCCATTAGAGTGGTACAATTTTCATTAGGGTAGTTAGGGTTTAAATAGGCATAGTTAACCTATTCCGCCCGGGTATGCTTCACAAGCACTATGGCACAGCTGATCTTCTGGTAAAGTAGAACCTGTGAGATCGTATGTACTACAGTGACAGGAGCACTCAGTGATCTGTAATTCCAAGTAACTGGATCTGTGAGATCACGCCACTTGTAGAGGTCAGAGTTGACTGTAGTTGTCACCTGCTGTCATGAATGCATGTGTTCGAGTTCTTTGGTCAGTGGCGGTCATCGTAACCTTCAGCATGACTGACAAGGATCTCCCTTTCATAACAGATTGTTTTGATCCAAAATCCAAAGTTAGGTAGAAGAAAATGGAACTGAATACACCTCCATTTCTGCCAAACGTAAGTCACATTGTTTAAGCCCATTAATACTCATATCGGACAAAAGGGGCGTGTCTATCTTGACAAAAGCTTTTAGGCAAGTGGAGATTTTGGGAATATATTTGAAGGAAAATGATAATCAAGACACTGCCAACAACTCTCCTTGAACTATTTTGTTAAATGATTCAAAAGTATCTAGATATTAAGACATGTATCATAGATCCAAACTTCTAGAGGGTAAGCATACTACTACTACTACTACTACTACTACTACTACTACTACTACTACTACTACTACTACTACTAATAATAATAATAATAATAATAATAATAATAATAATAATAATAGCAATAATAATAATAATAATAATAATAATAATAGTAATAATGATAATAATAGTAATAATACTAATAATAATAATAATAATAATAATAATAATAATAATAATAATAAACATACAGAGTGTCCCAGAAGAAATGCAGTCCTCCCCTTTTCCAAATATTTTTTCAAAAACAGCATAAGTAACATCGAAAATGATTTCAGAGTTGATGAGAATGATATCTTATAGATAACCGGTTCTAGTTTCAACCAAATCCGATCATCCATGTCAATTAGTTGTGTGGCAAAGTTTGACAAAGAGTGAAATGATAGAGGCGTCAAACTTTCCCTCACAGCTGTGTCATGGATGATGAAATTTGTGGAAACTGCAACAGCTTATCTCTAAGATATCCTTCTCTTCAGTCATTTTTGATGTTTTTAAGGTGTTTTAAAAAATATATTGACACCCTGTATATATATATATATATATATATATATATATATATACATATATATATATATATATATATATATATATATATATATATATATATATATATATATATATATATATATTAATATATATATAAAATATATATATATTTATAAATATATATATATATATATATATATATATATATATATATATATATATATATGTATATATATATATATATACTAGTATATATATATATATATATATATATATATATATATATATATATATATATATATATATATATATATATATATATATATATATATATATGTATATATACTAGTATATATATATATATATATATATATATATATATATATATATATATATATATATATATATATATATATATATATATATATATATATATATATATATTTATATATGTATTCTTTAGAAACACTATCTCTCTCTATCTATCTATCTACCTATCTTTCTATCTATCTACATATATATATATATATATATATATATATATATATATATATATATATATATATATATATATATATATATATATATATATATATATATATATATATATATATATATATATATTTATATAAAATTTCCAAATTTTCAAAACACTTTACACATTTATACTATTGCATGTATAGAAAAGCCGCAGAGTGGCACACTTAATAAATCATATTTCCAAACTTTTCCTAGCGGTACCAAAGTAGTTCTGTTACAGTGTTATTTTCACATATATAATACATTGTATGCAAAATAAAATAAAATGTTACTTTTCAAAGGAAATTGCAAATTATAAGAACAATGGATAATTTCCGCAAGTTATCAAGAATGGTTGAGCGACCCACTTGTCTAATCTATTATTAGAACGGCAGCTTCTAAAATGCGGAACTGGAATTTACGTAAAACTCGTGTCGATATGATGGACCAAGTGTGAAAGAGCAAATAAAGAATTTTAATTTCAAGAACGTCTTTTGAGGAGGGTAAATAGAACTTTATTTGTGCTCGACTAATCCATGGGGAGGATAATTAAAACTTATTTGTTCCCGACTTACCCGACCACTCTAGTGAATAGGTATCTATTAACATATATCATTTGTCTAACCTGTCTGTCTGTCTGTCTGTATTTCTGTCTATCTATATATCTATCTACTATCTATCAATCAATCTTTCTATCTCTTCATGTGTGAGAGCCTTAGATAAATAAAACTTTGTTCTTCATCTAAAGTGAGAGCATCCAAACACACACACTGACACACACATACACATATATTTATGTATGTATGTGTATGTGCGTGTGTATGTATGTGTTTTATTTACCCTTCCTCTGGAGTGGTCTGGAAGAAATAAAGTTTTATTTACCCTCCGGTAAAACAGTGTTATTTTTCCTCCCACTAGAGTATGCGAGAACTTATTAGTTAGATCGTATGTGCGTGGGGGAGGGTGGTATGTGTGCGCGGGCGTGCATGTATGCGTGTGTGTGCGTTCACGTGTGTGCGGGTTCACATAAAGACAGAAATATGATTTGGTTCATAAACTACGTTATGATGCAATCAATAAACTATATCATATTATCTACCTGTCTTTCCGTAGTTCTCTTTATCTACCTATGTACGCACACATACGCACACACACAAACATTTTTTTTGTGTGTGTGTGTGTGTGTTTGGATGCTCTCACATTAGACGAAGAAAAGAATTCTATTTATCTAAGGCTCTCACACTTAAAAAGATAGAAAGATTGATAGATAGTAGATAGATATACAGTTTAATAGACAGGAATACAGACAGACAGACAGGTAGATAGATGATGTATATTGATCGATATTCATCCAAGTTCTGTGTTCCCCCCTTCACACATGGTCCATCATATAGGCACGAGTTTGTACATACATTCCGGTTCCGCATTTTACAAGCTGCCGTTTCTAATAATAGAATAGACAAGTGGGTCGCTCCACTTTTCATGTTCATTAGCGTTAATGACAGTTTAAGCATAATCAATATCCATAATTGCAACATTTGAAGATATAGGAAATTAAGAAATGCGTATTTCATATCCTTAATAAGAACAGCGTCTTGATGATAAATAATTACATTGACAAAATGTGGGTCGTGTTTGTAACTTAAGGCAGCTTTTATAGCAGTCCGATCACCGTATATTTGAAAGTTTCACATTTTATATTAATAAACGTGCCATGTCAAACTTTCAAACTTCCAACACGTTTTGGAAGTTTGAAAGTTTAGATATTTGAAAGTATGGAAGTTTGAAACTTTGAAACCTTAACCAAAGTTTCAAATTTCCAACACGGTTTGGAAGTTTGAAACTTTGGATATTTGAAAGTATGGAGTTTGAAACTTTGAAACTTTAACCAAAGTATCAAATTTCTAATACGGTTTCGAAGTTTGAAACTTTGAAAATATACCCAAAATTCCAAATATCCAATACGTTTTGAAACTACAGAAAATTGAGTTATTAAGTGTACCACTGACTATATATATATATATATATATATATATATATATATGTATATGTATATAACGTGCTAAAACGTAGCTGACTAGAGGTCAAAAAGTAGGCTAGGCCATGGGATTATTTCTAGAGTACTTCCAACTCTAGAATCAGGCTTTGATAAAGTATGTTTAAGGTACTATGAGTTCGATTTGGCTATTTGATTTTGGAGATATGGAGGCCATTAGTCATGAGCTGCTCACAATATACTAGGTCACTGCTCTCGCTTGGTAAAGCATGGTGTAAAGAAACACTTAAAACACCTATGTCAGCTAAGGGAAAAAGATCCAGTATTGGTCAAGAGGTAATTTGTATGAAGTCTACTGACAGGAGCACTTGATGATCTGTTATTCCAAGTAACCGACTCTGTGAGATAACGCCACTTGTAGAGGTCAGAGTTGATTGTATTTGTTACCTACTGTCATTGATACATGTGTTTTCTCGTTCTCTGATCAGTGGCGGTCACTGTATAAACTTCCAAGTTGACTCACAAGGGTCTCCCCTTTACATAAGATTACTGTGACTCAGAATCCAACTTTTGACCGATGAACATTAACGGAATTCACTTACATGACTGATAAATGTAAATCATCTCATTCTAAACCGACTTACTTTTACTTCTCTAAGACTATAAGTATGTCCTAAAGTTCCCTGTATAGTGTAAGACCGGCGTACATGTGCCCCTATACAAAGGCGTGGACACCAGTACGCTGTATCCCAACAACTACAGGGGTATAACACCGCCCTTCGTCTTTAATAAACTATGTCAGATTTTAATCAGGAATTGATTGGAAGGATGGTAGAAAGATAACAATTCTAAATCAGATTTACAATTGCCATGGAATAAAGGACTTCCTTTGACTCGTCCTGCATTTCTACCATAGGAAACTACGGCTACGTCGTTGGAGGCCGGTGACAAATGTTATTTGGCATTGTATGATACAGCCAAGGCTTTATTCTCCGTGTGGAATGATGGATAGTTTGTACAGCTATGGGAAAAGGGTAACCAATACGGAGACTACTATATAGCTGGTATTGTGATTTTTGCTGCTGCGTACATGTTCGAGGACATATATCCACGATGTACCTATTTAAATGTGGTATCCATCAGTGGAAGAGATGTACCTTAAATCAAGCATGTATTAACGCTCTTCGACAGCATTACGAAGTGCTAACTATTGCTGCAAAATCTCCAGAACGTCTGTGGGTTATTCAGATGACTCTGCGGCCTGCTGTCGTTCACATACAAATTTATATAGAGTGATGCATATTGTCCCACGTTTTGCATTTGATTATAATGCAGAGACGGGCTGGGATTTAGTCTTCAGAGAAGCCAAGAGGGAAGGTAGAAAAATACCCTAGTGATAGGTTTCCATCTGGGTACTGAGAGGGTGCTAGAAAGAGAAAATCTTGATTACATACATACATACATACATACATACATACATACATACATACATACATACATACACATGTACATATGCATATATATATATATATATATATATATATATATATATATATATATATATATATATATATATATATATATATATATATATATATATATATATATATAAATATATATATATATATATATATATATATATATATATATATATATATATATATATATATATATATATATATATATATATATATATATATATATATATATATATATATATAATATATATATATATATATATATATATATATATATATATATATATATATATATATATATATATATATATATATATATATATATATATACATATAAAATGCTAAAACGTAACAGACTAGAGGTCAAAACGTAAGTCCAAGGGAATATTTCCAGAGCCCTCCCGACACTCGAACAGGACATTGATAACGTATGTTTCAGATATTAAGAGTTTGATTAAGGATTGGTCGGATATTTGGTTTTGGAGATATGGAGGCCATTAGTCATGAGCTGTTCACCAGTTTGGCCAATGCACCTTCTCCTGCTAAGAAAAGATACGCACTACACCTATGTCTACTGAGAGAATTGTCTAAAATTTACAAAGAGGATTGGCATGAGGACATTTCAGATAAATCTTTATTTGATAAAACAATTTAAACGTGATTGAATTCGATATATTTTCCTTTTTTGTCACTTAGGTTTTATCGAAAAGATTGTGGCACCACCAGCATATTTCTCAGGTACTGCATCTATTATATTGATAGATTATGTTAATAGATTTAACCTTGGCTACACTTCGAAAGGGTTAAATGTATGGACGTGAATGGGTTAAAGTCTCGGAAGACAAATTGCGAGGATATCAATATTGACAGGGCTATTTATACACCTCAAAATGTGGGCGTCTTTTATCTCCTATCAGGTTAACGATACGTTTGTTGACGTGATGTGTCAACCTTTCTATAATTAGCTATTGTCCAGCGATAAGACGATTGCCAAAGGTGTACCATGCATTTAGAACTATTTACTCTCTCTCTCTCTCTCTCTCTCTCTCTCTCTCTCTCTCTCTCTCTCTCTCTCTCTCTCTCTCTCTCTCTCGATCGATCGATCGATCGATCGTAGTTTTATATAAGTCAATGTAATGCTTTACAAAAAAGAGCAAAATGCAAGCGAAAATTGCACACAGTTGTCCACCTATAATCGTCAATTTTTTTGCTACCTAAATAAGTCATATTTAGAATGAAAATAGTGAAAAGTATATATAAGTAAATGTAACGCTGTTCAAAAAGGAGCAAAATGCATGCGACAATCGTCATTTTAGCTAAGTGGCCTAATTCTTGACCCCTGTTCTTAGCAGTGCGGGTACCTACAGTTGTCCAAGTACAAATATTACTCTATTTGCTGCCTAAATAAGTCATTTTTTAGAACAAAAATAATGAAAGTTTTAGATAAGTCGATATAATGCTGTTCAGAATGCAGGTAAAAATCGTACATTTTAGCTAAGTTACCTACTTTTGACCCCTGTTCTCAGCATAGCGGACACCTAACGTTGGTCAACTACAAATGTCAATTTGATTGCTACCTGAATAAGTCATATTTAGAATAAGAATAGTGGTGGACTCTTTTATTGTGATTTAATGATGCTCAAATATTAGCATATACACGCGGAAATTGGTATATACTATCTAAATGACCTACTTCTTGACCCCTGTTCTCAGCAATAAAGGTACCTATGGATGTTCAAATACAAACATATATCTATTTGCTATCTAAATTGAGCCTATGTAACTTTATGGGTCTGTAGGTCTCTTAGATTTTAATATCTTGATCAACCAAAACCGGAGAAAGCCCAATTTGTCCATTTTATGTACCATGGGGCTAGGCAAAGATGGGTCAATATCTCAAAATGCCCAAGGGTGCCAGCCCGGCACCCGGCAGATTCTTAAAGTGGGTACCCTTGGCTACCAGAATCAATTGAAAAAAAAACTATATCTAAAGAAAAAGGGTTCAGCCCAAAATCCAGCTTTCTGTGCCGGACTAAAAACAAATATTCCTTGAACAACCATAATTGGAGGAATCAAACTGTGACTGTTTTATAGAATATTAAGGAAAATTAAAAAGCTTTTGATAATATTTACGGATCTTTCCCGTTGTATTAACTATTGACATGTGGAGATCTAATTATTTTGAGACTCAACAATTAACAATGCAACCACCTACACAGACTGGCTAGTTCCAACTGGATGTAATGCATACCACTTAGTATGGCGGACATGTATGAAATGTATCGACTAATATTTTTCGAGTTTAGTCTCCTTAAAGAGTGCTAGTTGAATAACTTCCCACTGTGACACAAGCTATGTATACTGTATTTCATATATTCAAAAATGTTTTCTGAGGAAAGCCCAATGCCGTTAGTCCGCGTGTGCTCTCGAGGTGCGTATGGGTCGAGCAACGGGCCCGCGGCCTCCATGGCATTGCTAACTCTCGCTGTGTCTCGTTGCAGCAGTTACTGGTCTCTACCTTTCACAGCAGAGACTCGGGCGCCACCGGGAAGTTGGCGTGCACTGCACTAGACCACTAGGCTGATGAGGATGCCCCTCACACGTCGTGGTTGTGACATGCGCATTGGTCCTAGATCATCCTACCGCACGTCACACGCCACGCCAAATAGATATTCCCCGTGCATTCCTAGATAAACATTTACGAAATTCATGAATTGCACTTTCCATTTGATAAGCCTAGGGAATGACGTATGAGTCCCTAGCACTCCATGATTCCTAGTACAAATCGTGATCTTCGCACGAGCAATAGCACGTGCGAGTCCGCCATCTGGATTTTATCGTCATGAGTGAAGTGGGGATGTTGCAAAGTCTGCTTTGGCGAGTTTTCTCCTGTGTTCTCTCAAGGCGCAGAAACCACGACTAAAACAGCTGCCATTTGAAACAGAGGAGATTAAAGGTAGTATGGCTCAACTGATGCTTTGGAACTAGAACCTTACACGCTATGCGACCAGTACAGCCCCACACGTGTACCAACTACTGATGACTGAAAATACTTCTTAGATATTTACTTGATTACAATATAGCAAATTGGTGCCAGTTGATGTTACTCTGGTTATTCATTGTGTACAGTTTGAGAAGTTTAACCATAACTGTAAAGCACATATATAATGGATATTCCTGGAGATAGTTTATGTTGTTAAGAGGTTCACACAAAAGGTGTTGTGTACCACTTTCCATTGGATAATATCGTTCAATTTCTTGGACCAGCATTTTTTGTAATTTAGAATGACATTTTATTTTAGTTTGGCATTCGTTTATGAGTACCATCACGTACTTTCCTGTACCATTTGGTTAAAATGATCCAACATTAATGGTTAGTCTGGCAATACGAAACCTTTCACACATCTGGAAGAAGGCATTGTTTTATGAATATCATCATAATCCAGGAAAATACATGTCACTTCTTGTCTAATCCTAGAATCCTGTCTGGACATTATATTAAATTTTCATCTTGTTTTGATGCCTATTTTGGACCAATCTCTCCAATTATGCAACTGATTGATTATTTTGTATTATACTTGATCTGCATTCATATTCTCTTTTCAACCATTGCAAAAATTGTGCTCAAAATAGCATTTTTGATTTATTGAAATTGTTATAAAGGCGTGTCTAGGAATTGATTACTCTGGAATATCACTCGGGGGCTTGAAATGGTTTCTGTGTGTACAGGCCTGCTAGGGAAAAAAGGTCGTGTGAGTCTTTCGGTGGATACAAGACTATAAAGCGAATACCTTTATTTTGGATTATAGTAGATCTGTATTTAAACATTGCAAAAAATACACAAAATAACATTTTTGATTTATTGAAAATGGTAACATAGGCCATGATTATGATTAGCATATCAAAAGTTACTCTCCCCTTTAATCTGGGTCCAGACCAGCCGAATGTTATGGAATATAGTTATCCTATTGTTACTCCCAATTTTCATCCACTTTGCTTTTTCTCAATATCCATTTCAGCCCTTAAACACCTTGGAAATTTGTTATGTTTCATTGTTTTCCGCAAAACTTCTCCTTCCTTAGGGGTGTTGCCACTGACTGCTAGCTGTCTCTCACCCATGTCTAGGTTTGAATCCCACCTGTAGCATGTGAGAAAGTTAGCGGTGACGTGGCGTTAGGGGTGTTGCCACTGACTGCTAGCTGTCTCTCACCCATGTCTAGGTTTGAATCCCACCTGCAGCATGTGAGAAAGTTAGCGGTGACGTGGCGTTAGGGGTGTTGCCACTGACTGCTAGCTGTCTCTCACCCATGTCTAGGTTTGAATCCCACCTGTAGCATGTGAGAAAGTTAGCGGTGACGTGGCGTTAGGCGTTGGTCTCAGTTACAACTGGCTAGTCACGTCTTAGCCGCAATATGGCAGGAAAAGTGACGAAAAACGAAATTCCAAATTCCGACCTCCTCCTTTACTATATACAAACTATCATGGGCATGTTGGAAAACCTTGACTTGTTCATGCGTCAGTGGGTGTTGATACCTTCTATTTTCCTACTGGTCCTAAAGGCTTTAACAAGAAATTCACCGGCTAAGACACATACATATGATGACAAAGAGTCGCCAATTCGACAACCCAAAAATGTGTGATTTCGCTTTATATCTGGCCCATTGTAAAAATCCGAAGGGAGCACCTCTGTGTAATGTCTAAACCTAGTTTTTAAGTCGCAAATGACAACATTTTTTCAAAGGTTTTTGAATCACTTTCTAAGATAATGTATTAAACGCTTTCTCAAAATCAATTATGATTTTAAATTTTGAACTTACTTTCTTCTATTATATCTGACATGTTTTTCTCCAATGTATTTTAAATCAATAAGAAACTTTTGGTATGTTTGAATCATTTGGTTTGCTTTGTTCTATGGAAAGCCAAATGTAAAAAAAATACGAAAGATCATACGTGACAGGCAGATAAAACATAATTTTCTCAACACATTTTCTGATTTTTCTGCTGTCACGTATGCTCTTTTGTAAAAAAACACTTTCATCTCAAAGAAAATTCTCACTCGGGAAAAACATCTGCCATGTCAGAGAAAACAATTATGTTTGAATCTTTTTTGTCCTGTACACAGGTAAAAGTTGACGGGCCCGTAACGGGCCCAAACGGGCCCGTTACGGGCCCGTTATAACAGGCCCGTAACGGGCCCGTTTTCGATCCATCAATATATCTACATTTCAAAAAAAAAATGATACCAATGTCTTCCGCAGGATTTATACCATGTGACCTGTCGATACATACCCATTAAATCCTACCTCATAATGCCTTACTATAGGTTATTGAATCATGCTTTAACAAGAGTTTATTGCTTTTCATATACTAAGTACTGATCTCTGACCTCTTATATAGATACCATTTGCACGCATCACAATCCCATGCTTTGTAAGTGTCAGTGCAAAATGAATAATGCTTACAATATGAAGATTCTGCTCAATTGATCATTTTGGAAATATTGAATACATAAAACATTTTTTATTACATTTTCAAAGATTTATTTTAGAAGAAAAAAAATTTTTTTTGAAAATATTTTGCTTTTTATGAAAAAAATATTGTAAAATATGGCCAATAGATGTCTCGGGCCCGTTACGGCTTGAAAACCCGTAACGGGCCCGTTATAGCGGGCCCGTTACTGACCCGTTATAACGGGCCCGTTACTGGCCTGTTATAACGGGCCCGTAACGGGTTCTGAGCCCGTAACAGGCCCGTCAAAGTAACGGGCCCGTACGGGCCCGTCAATTTTTACCTGTGTATACAGTTTTATTCTTTTACTTTTTTCTTTCTCTAATAAAAGATCATTTAGTACTATATTTTGTCCAGAAAAAGCACATTTAGTTCAGTAAATTCTTTCCTTCAGTAAAAGAATTCATTGACGAAGATATTTTGTTGGAAAGTTTTTTTTCGTAGACCGCCAACTGTTCCGATTTTTTGCGTGAGAAAATATTTATGTTATAATATCATATACTATTATTAAATCTATTTTTCTTGTTATTTGCATTTAAGTTGTAAGTGATTTTGAAAGAGATGGTGGTAAATCTGAGTGTCTAGTTACTAATTGATATGTGTGAAGTTTCGTAGCTTGCAACATTTTCTCATTTTCTCGATAGATACTCGTCCATTCAAGTAGTGTATGAGAGTAAAACTGCCACTCTGACTGCCTCCAGTCTCGCAGTTTCTGCCTTTGAAATTGCAAAAGCCTTTTCTTTTTTCTCTTGTTTGTGTACCTTGCAGTCTACATTGTTTGAGGCTTAACTATTCAATCCAACTTTGTGGAATCCAACTTCTTTCTAGTATGTCCGCCACAAGATTTTTTTTTGCTTGTGGCGAACGATAGCAAAGTAGTTGAAGATCTCAGAATTAGGCTTAGCCCATATAAAACAGATTTTTGAGGAACTGAGCAATGATTGGAGGTTTTCACTAGAAAAGCGATTATTGTTTGTTTGTTTGCCTAATTCTAATTGAGTGTGGGGGAGCAGATGATAGATTCGTTATGCCCACTGTAAACAATGTAGTACGTCCAGAGGTCTGCCAACCGTATCGCACTCGGCGATCAAGATGTGGATATCAACCTGCTGGGTTGCTCGGTAGTTTTGGTATAATTAGCCCCCCATCACACCCTCGTCAAGGGTTGCCGCATTTAAAATCATACCAGTTACTAATGACGCAGATTATGCTCCTGATACTAGTATTCGAACCACCTTCAAGAGTGATGAATCCTCTCTCCCGCTCCTTCATCGTGAGCAGTATCTGCAAATTCCTCTCTCAAGTGCCTTCAAGAAAAAAGATCCTCTTACTATTGTACTGTTACCAACCTTTGCTACATTTAATCACTCTATCGACCATACGAGATGATTTCAACCTTAGTGATTAGCTTACCACAAACGCACCTCCCTTTCATGTTGATAACCCATTGACACACTTGCTTTGATGAGAAGAGCTAATCTATTGGGAACTATGGCTTAGTAGCCACGATATGTATTTCTCATTAACTATAGAGGCGGTTACAAGAAACGTCAAACTGCCAGGGGTCCGCCCTGATGGCCGAGTGGTCTAAGGTGATGTCACGAATTGCTAGCTGTGTCTCACCTCTGCCCGGGTTTAAATCTCGTCCAGGCATGTGAGAAAGTTTCCAATGATTGCGGTTAGGTGGTGGTTTTCGTCAGGTACTTTGATTTCGTCCATCATTTACATCTGGCTAGTCAGGAGTATGGACGAAAAAGTGACGATAATCGAGGTTTAAAATCTATAATCAAACTGTCAGGGATTGGGATACTGTCAGGGATATTGCTGCTGCTGCTACTATAACTACTACTACTACTACTACTACTACTACTACTACTACTACTACTACTACTACTACTACTACTACTGTAACTACTACTACCACTTGTACTACTGCTGCTCCTGCTACTATAACTACTACTACTACTACTACTACTACTACTGCTCCTGCTACTATAACTACTACTACTACTACTACTACTACTACTACTACTACTACTACTACTACTACTACTACTACTACACTACCACTTGTACTACTGCTGCCGCTGCTGCTACTGGGTCATTCCATGCCAACTCACTCACTTTTTTCCCGGCCCATCTCTGATTTTGGTGAAATTTGGCAGACATGTTGGCCCCCAAAGCGACTAGCACACACCAAGTTTCAGCTCATTATCATCATTATTGATGAAGCTACAGCACTTCAAAGATTTCTGGAATTTTTCAAAACTTTCGACTTTGGGATACAAAATATACTTTAACCTGAAAAGTAACCAACTGATTTTTAAAACCGTGGTACCGTTAGAAAGAGGAGACAATTTCCTTTCCAACGATATGTTACTTGATGACCTTTTGAAACATTTGACCTTTCAAGGTCATTTTCTGTGACCTTGACCTTTGACCTACATTTTCCGTAATACCTATCCTTCAATTTTCCTGAATTTTGGGGATAAGGTGCTTAGTGATGTAGGTAAAAGGCATGTACAGTTTGGTTTTGGAGAATTGGGTATTTCTTATTAAAAAGCAGGAAATAGTATTTGGTGTAAGGGTGCATCATACGAAAAGGGACATTTCAATTTCATAATGCACATGGCATGGTAAACAAACTGCATATCAATAGCTATTTGTTTTAAAGACAACCTCAGGCCATTTTACATGTATGCCAAACATATCTGACTCCATCACTGCCTTTTGCCATAAATTATGTAGCCAGTTGATGTCACTAAAATCCCTGGCCAAATTCACTTGTAATCAATCTTTGATCTATATGAAAATTTGTACAGCATATACCTTAATGCATTCTCATTACAGTTTTGGTTTCACTACAGAGCAAACCTTACCTTATCATTATAAGTAACATCTTTTTATGCCTAAGGCCAACATTTGATGAGTATATCCAGTATGATTCTATGCCTTAACAACCTAAACTTTTTGAGATTCATCTGAGTTTGTTAAAAAGCGTTTCACTAACAGCTTGTGTTCCCCAGGAATATGGTGAAATGCAACAGTTTCTGGGTCTCTGAAAACAAATAGCTATTGATATGCAGTTCGTTTACCACGCCATGTGCATTATGAAATTGAAATGTCCGTTTTCGTATGATGCACCCTTACACCAAATACTATTTCCTGTTTTTTTAATAAGAAATACCCAATTCTCCAAAACCAAACTGTACATGCCTTTTACCTACATCACTAAGCACCTTATCCCCAAAATTCAGGAAAATTGAAGGATAGGTATTACGGAAAATGTAGATCAAAGGTCAAGGTCACAGAAAATTACATTGAAAGGTCAAATGTCTCAAAAGGTCTTCAAGTAACATATCGTTGGTAAGGAAATTGTCTCCTCGTTCTAACGGTACCACGGTTTTAAAAATCAGTTGGT
>OZ012701.1:25664960-25669960 GCA_963942565.1 Maea johnstoni | reverse complement strand
ATATATATATATATATATATATATATATATATATATATATATATATATGGGTTGTGATAGCATATAGAATAATAATAATAATAATAATGATGATAATAATAATAATAATAATAACCTTTATCATTTAAAGAGGGTAATACAGTCCAATGGAAAGGATCTTCCCTGAGGCCCTCTGGCATGTTTACAAGTAGCCCGAGGGCCATAGGGTTACAAAGTAGTACAGTACATTGCTTTTAGGTTTCGAGACTTGAAGGAAGGTAGTGATGGTGCATTGCTTCAGTTCAGCCATGCCAAACTGTGGGTATGAAATGCATTTTTATCCAATTGATTTATTACATTTTAGAAGAGTTAGTAGTGAGGAGGTTGCATTTCGAGTACCATAGCTGTGGTTATCGTGTGTATATGAGAAGAGTTTGCTCATATAATGGGGGTTTAAATCATTAAGGCTTTTGTATACAGTGACAGCATGTTGGTATTCCACATATTTAGGAAAAGAGAGCCATTTAAGTGTTTTGAATAGATCAGAAGATGGAATTGAACAAATCGGCATCTAATATGAAGCGGGCTGCCCGCTTTTGTAATTTAGTTATCATGATTGGTTGATTTGCCGGACAGTTCCCCCACACTGAACATTAGCATTGGCTCAGCCTGAATGCACCGAGCTGGGTGCGCCTGTATAAGATGACTCACGTACAGTACAACCAAAGGCTGATTGCTAGTGCAATGCACTGTACCCTGTACCCCACACACCACGGCTTGACCTTTGACCTTAGACCCTACAGTGACACGATAACCACATCAAAGCATCAGGCTGACAGCTGGCGCGATAATACTATCACATATAGCATCGATCTGGGTAATTTATAAGCAGTCAATAACGTGCGCCGAGCACCGTTGAAGTAGCAGTTATCATCCTTATGAGTGTAGTCACTTATTACAACACAAACTGTAGCCATTGTCAGGAACGCAAAATCTACAATCTATATACACATACATGTATTATGTATGTATGTATGTATGCATTTATGTATTTATGTATGTATGTACATGTATGTATGCATGTATGTGTGTATGTATATATATATATATATATATATATATATATATATATATATATATATATATATATATATATATATATATATATATATATATATATATATATATATATATGTATGTATCACGTATATGCGTGTATTTATGTATGTATGTATTATGTATACATGTGTGTGTATATATATATATATATATATATGTATATATATATATATATACATATATATATATATATATATATATATATATATATATATATATATATATATATATATATATATATATATATATATATATATATATATATATATATATATATATATATATATATATATATATATATATATATATGTATATATATGTATATATATGTGTATGTATGAACGTATGTATGTGTATGTATGTTTTTTGTATGTATGTGTGTATTATGTATGTATGTATGTTTTTTGCATGTATGTGTGTATTATGTATGTATGTTTTTTGCATGTATGTGTGTATTATGTTTGTATGTATGTATGTATGTATGTGTGCATGTATCATATAGGTGTGCATTAAAGCATACGGGTATAACTGAGTTTGCACTGAAAAGGATAGACGCAAAGAAAAGAGTAAGGACGAGTGTGAGGTCCAGGAAGTGAATTTCCAATTACACATCAGTAAATTTGATTATTGATTTCGCCAATCCAAATGGGGTTCGACTAAATCAGCATATCCACCGCCTTACCGCCAGTCAGTTGCGGAAGCACGGATCAACGAACCCCCTGTACAATAATGGATGTTCTGTGTTTACTAAAATCGTCATTTTTTTGGCTTCTTCTTCGAAAAATGATGTTATCTACGCACCCCCCCCCCCCCCTGTACAATTAGAATCCCTTCACAGATGAAAATAAAGCTGCCTCTACCGGTCAATGGAAACCCCTTTTCGACGTGAGAGGGGTCGCAATGCAGTACCACTCGGCCATTGGCGCAGCCCTCATCGACATTTTAGACGGGTTGATCTTTTAAGGTTTGTTTGGGTAGATCGCTATTTGAAACTGATAACGTTAGAACTGCATATATCCCACAGCAAATGAGAACCTTAATATTCAAACACACGTGTAGAGTCAAACAGTGAAGCGCGAATAGGCTCGAATATTGCTGTTTTTTTTGGAATTTTGTTTTTCGTCATTTTTTCTGCCATATTGAGGTTAAGTCGTGACTAGCCAGTCATATTTAACTGGTGGGGAAACCGGAGTAACCAGCGAAAACCACCGCCTAACCCCAAGTAACTGGCAACTTCCTCACATGCCCCCGGTGGGATTCGAACCCGGACGGTGGTGAGACACAGCTAGCAGTCAGTGGCAACGCCTCGAATTCCTACTACAGGTACAACATGCTGATCTGAAAACGCTAGTGACGGAGGCATCAGCGTTTAAAACGCGCCTGAGGCACAAGCTTCAAAACAACATAGAGGGATCTGATAATGTGCAAAATTCATGAAAATCCAATTAAAAATATTGCAGCATCTTGAGGGGAGTTATTAACTATTTAGGCACTTTAATTATTTTCTTTACTTATTTGTCATGCAGTTTTGAATATCATAGTATGAAAGGGCGAAAAATTATATATCACAAATGTATTAAATATCACTTAAAATATTTACTATTGATAATGGCATAACCATAAACACCAAATAGGGTAACGACCGTACTCACACGCGTACAGTAGAGGCATTCAATTCCTGCATTCAATGTGCGGGCAGCCCAGGCATATCAGAAAATCGCACCTTCCAATTGCCACCTGGTTGCCTGGACATATAAACGACCACACGCCAATAACACCAAAGCGAAAGATCAACTACTACACAGCTACGCTACCACAAACAACCACGCTACCAGTCGCTCAGCGACGACCGGTAGCCAGATGGAGTAATTGACTATCTTAACTGTGCCTGAGCTTAGTACAGTGGCCAAAGTGTACATATTTCGTAAACTTCAGATCATGAGGAGTAAGCCCCCCCCCCCCCCCCCCCCCACCAACTTGGGAACGCATCATTGGCCGTAGATTTACAAAAGATAAGTACTGATTAAATTTGTAAACAAACATGGATTTTATCAGCTTGCACATGATCACATGTCCATCATGCCTCAAATGTGTGTTTGTGGGTCTCAAAGCGTCTTACAGGTACATAAACATTGTATATAACTATATATATATATAACTATATATATATATATATATATATATTTATATATATATATATATATATATATATATATATATATATATATATATATTTATATATATATTTATATAACTATACATAACTATATATATATATATAACTATATATATATATATATATATATATATATATATATATATATATATATATATATATAACTATATATATATATATATATATATATATATATATATATATATATATATATATATATATATATATATATATATATATATATATATATATATATAATTTTTTTCAGTTCGTCGAAAGGGTGGATCAGTGTGGATAACTGTCCATCTGATTGTCTACTTCGTATATATATATGTATATATATATATATAAATTATGTTTATGTTTTCCTTTCTTTGCTGCCACATTGGCTAAATGTATCGCAGTCTACCTAGTTGGCAAGGGTCGTCTGTAACAACTGCTTATGTAATAATCACGGTTTATGTAATATTAACCGCTTGCGTAATAAAAAATCAACTGCTTATGTAATAACAACCGCTTGCGTAATAAAAAATTAACCGCTTGTGTAACACAACCGCTTGCGTAATAAAAAATTAACCGCTTATGTAGCACCAACTTCTTTATGTAATAAACAAAATCTGCTTATGTAATAATAAACCAAATATTGAAAGAAAATAAGTTTT
Organism: Maea johnstoni; assembly: GCA_963942565.1. NCBI lineage: Eukaryota > Metazoa > Annelida > Polychaeta > Spionida > Magelonidae > Maea > Maea johnstoni. The sequence continues at coordinate 25,666,024 of OZ012701.1, read as the reverse complement.
GTTATGGGTGTGCAATGCACAAATAAAGGACCTGCCGTTTTCAACTGCATACATGTATTAGTATCATGGAAGCAGGCACAGACGGAAAGGAGTTGTAGGTAAGCTTGTATTTATTTTATTTGATACGGGGTATTTAATTTAGTTTTGCCTTAGAAGACCAAACACAAATGGAATGGAAACCAGCCGGTCAACCTGAACATGCTAGCCTCAACCAGTGTCAACTAATAGTCGCTAATAGGTGCTCTGGGCACCCCCAGCAGGTGGTGGAGATAAGGTTTTTTTCTGTAATGTAATCGATGCAAGAGCCCTGATTGGTCCTTGTTCCCACGTGACCTCGCCCTGCTGCCTTATCTGGTAGTTCTGGCATGAGGCCAGCATGTAACTATAGGGCATATAGTAATTGGTCTCTCGTTACATATCCATTCTTTTCTTAATCCAAGGTTTTGCTCAACATACCTGACCCTGTTGAAAAATGATTGGCTAAAATTCTTGCCTGTATTTATTCATCCATGACATAGAATAACTAACACAGCAATGCCCCACGGAGTAGGGCCAAATTCATTGTAGAAAAAGAAAAATATATTTAAAATCAGAAACACAGAAGAGTAAATACAGGCAAGAATTTTAGCCAATCATTTTTCAACAGGGTCAGGGGTGGTCCTGATCCCAGATCAATGATGATGATGATGAATGACACTGAATGTGGATGATGATGATGATGTGGATGATGCATGTATTATGATACTGGTTAATACGTGATAGAGGTGATTTAAGGAATGCAGGAAAAATAAGTTGTAAGTTGTTGTGTGTTTTTTTTTCGATTGGTCATGGATGACTGGTAAATGGATATCATCGTTCAATTCTCATTGTGAACATTTGATGTTCAACGGGGGGGGGGGGGATGTTCCAGCAAAACAGGTATGAAAATCTGGTACTGATAGATGTTTAATTCACAACTCAAAATAATGGTAATTAGTTGTGTTTTTATCAATTATTCATGGATGACTGGTTGAATATTACATAAGCCGTGATTATTACATAAGCAGTTGTTACAGTCGTTTAAC
>OZ012701.1:25607981-25660481 GCA_963942565.1 Maea johnstoni | reverse complement strand
TTTAACAAACGAAATTAAGTAGGCATCAACAACAATAAATACGTATATTTTGCATTTTTTGCCCAAAAATCTATGTCGGATATGGAACTTCCCTCCTTTTCGACCTCATTGCATTTCCGGTCAATGGTTTAATTTTTTACACCTGTCCCGCTCAGGACGTGGAAGAACAGTTCAGTTGGATTCTCGCCACGGAAACGAAGACAGAATGAGGAATCTCATCCTCTTTGCCCTTATCTGTGCGGTGGTCATCGCCATTGCCCAGGCCCACTATGGACATCGCAGAGGCAGCGGATGTATGTATTGATACCTTATGTATAACTTGTGTAGCTACAGAACGGGTTGTTATTAAAATGTGCAGAACTGGTTGGTGCACGGTGGGCTCTTTTTTGCGCGCGAGCACGTACACACCCTATTGGAAGACTATTTTTTCTTATCAACAGGCTTACAGTTCCGGCTATACGAGTAGTGGTTTTAAGTTTATTGTCAGGTCTTTCCGCTCCGAGCTCGGTTTAAATTTGGTTAGAATTCGAACCATCACTTGGATATAGTGAAAAGATAAAAAGCCATCTCAACTGTGGACCGGTGACACCTAGTGAATATTGAACAGACTAAAAGAATTCATAACAATTTTTCTGCCAATTTTGAAAAGAAATTGTTACAAAAAGAGATGTTTACTAAATATGATTCATTATGGCAGACCTGCCTATTTAAGTAGCAACCTGAGAAAGTTTTGAACACTGAATATTTTGGCTAAAGTGATTATCATATACTAGTATATTGAATTTGACTTCATAGATGACGAATATATTTCAATATATTATAACATATTAACTATCACTTAAATTGCTGAAATAGGGAGAAATCCCAGTTAAGGTCTGACGACACTTTTAGGAATCTCAGTTTAACGTTACTGAAATGAGTAAAGAACATAGCACAGTGATCTTCAAAACAGCTTCAATTCATGGGGTCATCGATTTCATTTTGCAGATTTTGGATAATATGATTCAATTCATGTCATACATATCTCGTTCTCCAAAACTGGTCTCTCTTTTTGCTAGATTTAGCCCTTCAGAGATACTGACACTGCCTGAAATACTGTTTAGCCATGTCGAAAGTATTGTTTGCTGTTATATATAAATTATCAAGGAATTCGAGAAACAGGTTTTAACCCAAAATTGATTTGTCAAAATTGCCAAATTTAATTTTCACCAAACTCTGTCCAAACCTTCTACCCAATTCTCGCAAGAACTAGACATAATGAAAAGGACAGGTCATCAGGTTAGTTCTGGAACCACAGATGGTTAGAGTTTTTAAATATATAGGACTTTTTGGTCAGATTTCATAAATAAAAATGGCACAAAAGAGCTAGCCAATTGGTACCATATTTCCCTTTCTTCTGTAAGATATTGTTTAGCAAGTGAGCCCCATTTTATATATAAAGATAAATGATCATACATATTTTCTTAATATGTGTTAAATCACCAAATTCAATAAATATGATAATCACTATAGCCAAAACAAACAGTGTTAATAACAGTCCCTTAAAATACTATTTAGGATAGACAGGTATAGTCATAAAGGTACATATTTAATAAAGATCTGTCCTTGTAACAATTTCTTTTTCAAAATTGGCAGTGGTATCAGGAAAATTGTAATAAATTATTTTAGTTTGTTCAATAGTCAATAGGTGTCACCGGTGTGTGGTACCGTAAGACCTTAAGGGATAACGTTAACACATCACATGAACCATGCATGTGTGGCATTCCACGAATACAGCCCTTCTCGTAAAATAAAGTAAACTAATTTCCTAAAGCAAAAACGTCCCAGACTATTGAGGACCTCGTTATTGACGCATGATACAATTAAATACATTCAAGACGCGCATAACCAGTTAGTCAGCGGAGCAGCGTATGCTGACATGATAGACTCTAAATCCCCGCAGACCTCAGGAATCGACGCCATGGAAACTTGTGATCTTAGAATACCCTGCCTATGTTTAGGTTTAGGGTTAGGAATCAGGTCCAGGTTTAGGGCTAAGGTTACGTATACCTAGCCCTAACCCTAGCCCTGTTTCTGATTCCTAACCCCAAACCCAAGTAGGGTATTCCAAGATCACAAGTTTCCATGGCGTCGATTTCTCAGGTCTACGGGGATCTAGAGTCTACCTGCTGACATGACGCATAGTTCTTCCATTGCACGCCAGATGGGGCTAGATACCAACGGGCCACGCAACGCCATCTATCCTTGAGGATTATAAATCTCACTTTCTGACGCAACTCGTTCTGCAATATGAATGTACAGGAAATCATGGTGTTTAGCAATGGTCAGACCCACATGCGTCTACGATCATTTCATACCGTCTTTATATCGTTTACGAGATGATTGTAAATAATCATGTTTTGGGAACAGAAATAACACACACATACATAGATACCATATATATATATATATATATATATATATATATATATATATATATATATATATATATATATATATATATATATATATATATATATATATATATATATATATATATATATATATATACATATATGGGTGTGTGTGTGTGTGTGTGTGTGTGTGTGTGTGTGTGTGTGATACAAATAATCATATATTTAGACCTCTCTCCATAGGATCCTTGGATGAGGTATATATGTTATATATGTTATATAAATGTAGAGTTGGGGTTAACAGTTAATTGCATACTGGAGCGTAGTATAAAGAGAAACTATCCTTAAATATAAGGAAGCCCTCCTCTGAGGCAACTCTTACCGTGAGATAGTGTGCGCGTTTAAGTCATGATTTGACCTCGTAAACGTTTACTTCTAACCACAATAAAGTTAATGTTGACCACTTGTTCAGAATTTGTAGCAATATTGTTTGCATATTTCTTAAGTACCAGTTAATGCCTGGCCACTACTCGAGCTCTAACTTTTCCACCGCCTCTGATGAGTGTATAAGTTTTGCACGACTCTGATGGCCTAGTCATATTGACTTGCCCCAGGGGGAGCCACCTGATCGTGTGATCCAACTTGTTAATAGTATATTACTTGAAACTATTTCAAAGGGACTCTCAAAACCAATAGAAAAGAGTTTAGTCAAATATTTAATAAAAAATATTTGTTATCAGGATATGTCCATTTGTACATTTCCGGATGTGAATTGGTTGAAAGGAAATGAAAACTACTACATTATCTTGGTTTGTTTCTTAGCTACTGGACTGGGTAGATTCTCACGGTAAGATTTCTATTTGACCCAGCCACACCCCTCCAACATGATGATGTCCCATTACACAGATGCCCCTTATTGTACGCAGAAGAGGGGAAGTGGTATTTTCTATTCCTATGAAGGGTTTTTCTTTCCTTTAATATCACACAATATGCAATCACTGCACAGTAAAGATATCTAACTCCTGTACAAGACGACCAGTCGCTGTCGGCGACTGGTCGAGCGGTTGCACTGTCTTGTCTGGATGCGCGGTCGAGATATTAGGCACTCACGTTCTTGACCCACTTAGCAGCGTACCGTACGTCTGTAACAACTGCTTATGTAATAATCACGGTTTATGTAATATTAACCGCTTGCGTAATAAAAAATCAACTGCTTATGTAATAACAACCGCTTGCGTAATAAAAAATTAACCGCTTGTGTAACACAACCGCTTGCGTAATAAAAAATTAACCGCTTATGTAGCACCAACTTCTTTATGTAATAAACAAAATCTGCTTATGTAATAATAAACCAAATATTGAAAGAAAATAAGTTTTGTTATGGGTGTGCAATGCACAAATAAAGGACCTGCCGTTTTCAACTGCATACATGTATTAGTATCATGGAAGCAGGCACAGACGGAAAGGAGTTGTAGGTAAGCTTGTATTTATTTTATTTGATACGGGGTATTTAATTTAGTTTTGCCTTAGAAGACCAAACACAAATGGAATGGAAACCAGCCGGTCAACCTGAACATGCTAGCCTCAACCAGTGTCAACTAATAGTCGCTAATAGGTGCTCTGGGCACCCCCAGCAGGTGGTGGAGATAAGGTTTTTTTTCTGTAATGTAATCGATGCAAGAGCCCTGATTGGTCCTTGTTCCCACGTGACCTCGCCCTGCTGCCATATCTGGTAGTTCTGGCATGAGGCCAGCATGTAACTATAGGGCATATAGTAATTGGTCTCTCGTTACATATCCATTCTTTTCTTAATCCAAGGTTTTGCTCAACATACCTGACCCTGTTGAAAAATGATTGGCTAAAATTCTTGCCTGTATTTACTCTTCTGAGTTTCTGATTTTAAATATATTTTTCTTTTTCTACAATGAATTTGGCCCTACTCCGGGGGCATTGCTGTGTTAGTTATTCATCCATGACATAGAATAACTAACACAGCAATGCCCCACGGAGTAGGGCCAAATTCATTGTAGAAAAAGAAAAATATATTTAAAATCAGAAACACAGAAGAGTAAATACAGGCAAGAATTTTAGCCAATCATTTTTCAACAGGGTCAGGGGTGGTCCTGATCCCAGATCAATGATGATGATGATGAATGACACTGAATGTGGATGATGATGATGATGTGGATGATGCATGTATTATGATACTGGTTAATACGTGATAGAGGTGATTTAAGGAATGCAGGAAAAATAAGTTGTAAGTTGTTGTGTGTTTTTTTTTTCGATTGGTCATGGATGACTGGTAAATGGATATCATCGTTCAGTTCTCATTGTGAACATTTGATGTTCAACGGGGGGGGGGGGGGGGATGTTCCAGCAAAACAGGTATGAAAATCTGGTACTGATAGATGTTTAATTCACAACTCAAAATAATGGTAATTAGTTGTGTTTTTATCAATTATTCATGGATGACTGGTTGAATATTACATAAGCCGTGATTATTACATAAGCAGTTGTTACAGTCGTTTAACTGTTTTGTGTTATTACATACCCAGTCAATTTCTTATTACGCAAGCGGTTGTATTACATAAGCTGTAGTTATTACATAAGCAGTTGTTACAGACGTTCCAGTAGCAGGTTCCCTGGGTACGTGACACACATTAGGAATCGCCATTAAAGAGGATACGTGCCTTTAGACACCTTTCCTCGCCACCCAGACAGTCGCCTATCAATATTGGATTAGACGAACACTTAGTAAGCTAGATGTTGCCTATACAATATGTATTCCTACGCCGTCTCTATCTGAATACTAGTATGTCTTTATATGTCTCGCCCAACAGGGAGAACGCCTGGATGATGGTTCCAGAGTTGTCTCCGGAGTTTAGTGTAACGTTACTTTTTGTACCAGATATGATGACCGACCAATACTAAAATGTGGAACTATGCTTTGAGAGTCAATAATGATCCAAGGCCTTATAACACTTTCCTCAAATCCACTTCAAACGTAAGCAATAAAGGTGTGACTAAATTTTAAAACGTTTTTACTTAAATATATGTAATATACAGAATGTGCTATGTGCAAGAAATGGATACCAAAGACAAATATACCGCTAACTTAGGAAGAAATAGGCAATGGTTTTTATCGTAAACCATGAAATTAGAACCAATCCCCCAGTGAGATAACCTGCAGGTCTCATCATTTAAGAATTCCAGGACTAAATGCATTAGACCATTCTCCCGATGAGGTAGCCTCATGTGTTCATTATAGTTGCACTGAGAGAGAGAGAGAGAGAGAGAGAGAGAGAGAGAGAGAGAGAGAGAGAGAGAGAGAGACTATAATCCATGTGTTTTTGTTCTGTGTCTGCTGTCATGTTTTTACTCTGACCAGGCAACAAGTGGTCAAGCCAGGTGGTCGGAGTAATCAAATTTGTTCACACATTACTCACTAGGTGGTTACAGGGCCTTGTTTGAGTCAGACACCCTCGAGGATAGGAGGAGTATTTGACCCATCTGACTGATCAGCTGAGAGGGGTGCATTTCCGGTACGAGGTACCTAATACGTGTACAATCGGTTGAAACGTGTAATAAATACCTTGATATAGGCTCAACTGGCCAGGCTCTGCCAGAATTACCGAGCTTGACATCGCTTGGAGGATCTGTCCTGTCACACATCTCTTGTAAAGTCTCTTTCGTACGCTGGTGGGACATTTGGAGACCCTTGAACCAGTAGGTTTACGCGAGAGTTATAGGCTGCATGTATGATGTTGACTGAGCGACGCAAGCATTAAGCAGTCGCTACGCAGACCCAGTTTTGCGGTCATGTGACGCCTATTTATAGACCCTCCTGACGCAACAAGACTTGTATTCGTCCCGTAGCAATAGCGAGGTAAAATGACTTCGGATTGACATTGACAAATGCAGGTAACTAATTCACCAGAGAAATGTATAGTGATGTTGGAATATATCTAAGAATTAAGAAATTCCTAAAGTTCCGGTTATTGATCCAGCGTGTAGTTAGATTAGCGCTGTTTTCATGCCGGCACCCCTTTATCTGAACGCATATTTTCCCTCTTGCAATGGGAGTACATATACGGTTCATTTTCGAAATTTAGTCGAGCCTCGTGCTCCCACCGCTCCCTGCTATTGGGTCCATTGCACCGTGGTACCTTTGCACCATATGGTGAATTAACAGTGGCTTGGGGTGGGTTAATGAAAATTAGATCCCCGGCCTATAGTTTTAAACTTTCTCCTTCTCTTCCCTTCTCCTCCTTACCTCTCTCTCGCTTTCCTCCCTTCGCCTCCTCCTCTCCTCCCTACCATCTCTCCATCTCTCATCCCTCCTCTCTTCCCTTCCCTATTCCTCCTCTCTCCTCTCCTCCCTACCTCTCCCACTCTCCTCCCTCACACTCCTTCCCTTCCCTTCTCCTCCTTACAACTCTCTCTCTTTCCTCCCCTTCGCCTCCCTCCTCCTCTCCTCCCTACCATCTCTCCTCTCCATCTCTCATGCCCTCTCCCTCCTCTCTTCCCATTCCCTATTTCTCCTCTCTCCCACTCTCCTCCCCTCACATTCCTTCCCTTCCCTTTCCTCTCCTCGCCCCTTCTCTCTCGCCTCCCGTCTCTTCCTGCAACTCCGCTTCTCCCTGTTCCTACCCTTCTCCTCTCCTTCCCTCTTCCTGCACTGGAAGTTGGGTAGCCCGGGAATAATAAATGACAGACCGTTTGCCATATTGTTACCCAGTTTTATACCTAGCATGGATGACTCTATAAATGAACGTAGTAAGCTACATGTACCATTGATTTGTTTGGACTATTTTCTTGACATCTTAGCATGGCTTTTTAAACAATCAGGCATAAGCAGACGTCTGTAACAACTGCTTATGTAATAATCACGGTTTATGTAATATTAACCGCTTCCGTAATAAAAAATCAACTGCTTATGTAATAACAACCGCTTGCGTAATAAAAAATTAACCGCTTGTGTAACACAACCGCTTGCGTAATAAAAAATTAACCGCTTATGTAGCACCAACTTCTTTATGTAATAAACAAAATCTGCTTATGTAATAATAAACCAAATATTGAAAGAAAATAAGTTTTGTTATGGGTGTGCAATGCACAAATAAAGGACCTGCCGTTTTCAACTGCATACATGTATTAGTATCATGGAAGCAGGCACAGACGGAAAGGAGTTGTAGGTAAGCTTGTATTTATTTTATTTGATACGGGGTATTTAATTTAGTTTTGCCTTAGAAGACCAAGGTTTTGCTCAACATACCTGACCCTGTTGAAAAATGATTGGCTAAAATTCTTGCCTGTATTTACTCTTCTGTGTTTCTGATTTTAAATATATTTTTCTTTTTCTACAATGAATTTGGCCCTACTCCGTGGGGCATTGCTGTGTTAGTTATTCATCCATGACATAGAATAACTAACACAGCAATGCCCCACGGAGTAGGCCAAATTCATTGTAAGAAAAGAAAAATATATTTAAAATCAGAAACACAGAAGAGTAAATACAGGCAAGAATTTTAGCCAATCATTTTTCAACAGGGTCAGGGGTGGTCCTGATCCCAGATCAATGATGATGATGATGAATGACACTGAATGTGGATGATGATGATGATGTGGATGATGCATGTATTATGATACTGGTTAATACATGATAGAGGTGATTTAAGGAATGCAGGAAAAATAAGTTGTAAGTTGTTGTGTGTGTTTTTTTTTTCGATTGTCATGGATGACTGGTAAATGGATATCATCGTTCAGTTCTCATTGTGAACATTTGATGTTCAACGGGGGGGGGGGGGGGGGGATGTTCCAGCAAAACAGGCATGAAAATCTGGGTACTGATAGATGTTTAATTCACAACTCAAAATAATGGTAATTAGTTGTGTTTTTATCAATTATTCATGATGACTGGTTGAATTTTACATAAGCCGTGATTATTACATAAGCAGTTGTTACAGTCGTTTAACTGTTTTGTGTTATTACATGAGCAGTCAATTTCTTATTACGCAAGCGGTTGTATTACATAAGCTGTAGTTATTACATAAGCAGTTGTTACAGTCGTCCCCTTGGATAGACTACAAGATGACATGTTTGCATGATATTTAACACCACCATCCAATAACAAAACGTGACGTAACGAATATGGCTTTGTTTTGTAGGCATGGTGTTGCCGAGGGAATTTCCTACGTCTGCGCAAGACGAAGATGGCCAAAGGTTGGAATTATTATATTGATACGGCTATGTTGTATAACCTGCCGTTGACCAGAGAATTTTCAGACACGTAACAAGGCCTGGTTTGGTCAGAGGTCACCGGTCTCTTTGAACTTCCTATCACATACTGTGATAGCTGAGCTTAGTAGATGACGGATGCCAACTGTTTTGTTTTTTTGCAGTTCTTTAATTGTTTGATCTTTTTGCTGAGGAACTCCTTGGATAGATCACATTGCGCATACAGATAGCCATTCCATCAAACGGTTACATATCAGAGGAAATAACAAAAGCATTCTACTGATTCACACACTCAATTTCTCTTTGGTACAAGATGTTTATGATATGGTTATTTTAAAACCCATTCTATTAGTTATCTTTCAGGAGTACGCTGATAATCATAAGCATTTTGCATGCCTAACCCTTCAATGCTGAGGCTACTTTCCACCAAAGCACAAGGAAGCAAGCGATTTTGAAAACCATCTAAACCCTGTCATGTTGGTATTCATTGGATAATTCTCACCGAGTACACTCAGATGAGTACCCATTCTTTCCAGTTTTTTTGCATCATTTTGTATTTGGCCAAATTATCCAGCAGCATAAGGGTTAAGTAGTTGTTAGATTTACCGAAAGTAATTGAATTTATCGAGTCCATGCATCTGGTGATACTTTTCTTGAACTCGTCATGAGAATAATTTTTTTATTACAATGTTTATTTTCATTAGAGACCATTGGCCAAAAATCCAGCACCACGTTGTTTATGTTTGACAATCTTACACAAAACTGATCTAGTCATATGGCATACCAAAATGAACTTCGCATCGAGCAAAACATTCAATATATGGCATAATGTCCAGCCTTGTAAGGCGGCCAGTTATAGGCCAACAAGCCCATCACATTTTAACCACTTCATGCCTGTAGCCGCCAAACTACCTAACAATGTTGGTGATTTCTCTCTTACAAGAGCAGTATTTTGGTGATTTCTCTCTTACAAGAGCAGTATTTTGGTGCTTTCTCTCTTACAAGAGCAGTATTTTGGTGCTTTCTCTCTTACAAGAGCAGTATTTGGTGATTTCTCTCTTACAAGAGCAGTATTTTGAATGTTTTGGAGGAGATCGGTTGATTAGAACTCAAGCTACAACTCTCCTTCAAATAGTATGAGAATTAATGCTTCATTCCAAAGTTATTTTCAAACGTATGACAGTCCAGACGACACCGGTCAAGTAGATCGCTGGGCTTGAATGGGTTGAGTGAATTGTGCTCAACTCTTGCGCATATATGCGTGCATGATTCGCAGGGTAGCGAACCTATTTATGTGTGTGACATTGGGAGGGTTAAGTATGCCTGTTTCACTTGCTTGTGTATGAAAGGGTAATTTTGAATCACTAAATCTTGTTTTACTTCTATTTTGACTCTATAATAACGGTAAGTAGGAAGATTAAACAAATAGTTTACCTGGTATTAACGTATTAATGAAAAAAAGCCACAAGGGGACTGCTTGTCAGTATAGTAGACTGTGTTAACGACTTCTTGTTGAATCAGATAAGTACCATTAGCCAGTTCTACAAGCTGCTTATCAATGATATCTTTTAATGATTTATTAATATCATAAAGACATTTTTAGATATAAAAATATGTTTAAGTTATTACATTTACTTGTCTTGGCAGTTATATGAGTATCCACAATAGAGGGGTTTCACTGTAATTCATGTGTAGAACATAAATGTACTACACTTCTCAACCAACAACTATTTTTAGCTGTGTATCCAGTACCTACTGGGGCGAATGATGTAGACATGTCAATTAACCTCAAATATTAATTTTCGAGTGTATCAATAGAGGGCGCTTTGCTCAGCATGACTAAATTGGTCCAGTACAGATGCCCTAATGCTGTAGCCATCGGCCAGGCGCCGAAATTAAGTGTCTTTAATAGTGCTACTATGGAATGAGGGAAAGCCAGGGTAAACATATTACACTTGAAAACGTTAGAGAGTAGTTGATTATGTTTATTAGCTTTACATAGAGGTTTATATACAAAGATTTCATACAACAAACAATCTTACAAGACTCTGTCATGATAATGCAGGTAACTTTGAAAACAGACGGAGCTACAGCCAATAGTGTCAATAGTTCAATATAAGCAGCCGCTCACTAACTGACAGTTCCATAATGAAGATCCATGATTAAAAGTTGCTAGTACACCTGATTTAATGTTTTATTTTGGATAAGTCTTATAACACTTAAGTTAGCTGTGAATTCAGGCATGGCCTGAAATGAATATCAGTACAATATTTGTGAGGGTCATAAAGAAATAACTCAAAAATGGAATGTTTGTCCCCAAAACTAATTATATACTGTAAATCACTTAAGTATATATATACATATATATATATATATATATATATATATCTATATCTATATATATATCTATATATATATATATATATATATATATATATATATATATATATATATATATATATATATATATCTATATATATATATATCTATATATATATCTATATATATATATATATATATACATATATATATATATATATACATATATATATATATATATATACATATATATATATATATACATATACATATATATATATATATATGTATAAATATATATATATACATATATATATATATATATATATATATATATATATATATATATATATATATATATATATATACATTCTCATAGAACGATGCATTTTCTTTGCATTTTCTGTGAGTAAATGTGTCACTTAGTTTCTCTGTATACACAAGTTACTGAAGGAACCAAAATCATCTGTCTGAAAGTAGAAGTCAAAAATCTCCAAAATTCCCCAACACATCAGACTTAATTTTATGATAGAGATTATTTGTTTTTATGATCACTTTTCTTCTCTCATCAGTTATCTTACTGGGAAAGTTAAACTGTACATTTCAATACCTTAATCAATATATATATATATATATATATATATATATATATATATATATATATATATATATATATATATATATATATATATATATATATAAATATATATATATATATATATATATACAAATATATATATATATATATATATATATATATATATATATATATATATATATATATATGTATATTCATACTCACACACATATGTATGTGCATATGTATAATGATATATTCACAAGTTCATGGAACTAGCTCATTCGTGGGCAAGTGTGGGCCAGACACCTATTATAAATACCTGACAAGATAGATGTGTAAGTTATGCAACAAGGGCTGGACAATATATGAACTCACATTTGTTTTGTATGTATGTATGTATGTATATATTAGTGCTCGGACTTGGCTGATTTTTTTGCTATCGATATATCGTCCCATATAACGATAGATTATCGATAAAAAACGATAATTTTGTAACTTGAGGTGGCACGGAACTTACCCACATTCTGCTCCTGATGGCTCGTTATACCAGCGATACTTTCCGGTAAACAACATCCGCCATTTTGAAATTGACCAAAATCACGTTCGTGGCGTGATTAGCAGCGTGATTTTGAAGACCAAAATGGCGGTTAATTTACCGGAAGGCACCGCCGGTATATCAAAGTAATAGAAGTGGCGTTGTGGTGAGTAGTTAGCTTGCATTTTTCTAAATTTCATATCATTTCATGTGCTTCTATTTTGGACGAGAATTATCGTTCATTATCGATAATTCATTGAGTTATCGATAGCGCTACTATCGTGGTGCAACGATCAATAAGGCGATATTTCAATTTATCATCCGAGCACTGGTATATATCATGTTATTCCAGTCCAAATAAGATTGTCCATTGGTTCAACACCAGAACATGTTGACCACTTGTGTTTGGCCTGTAGGTGTTGTTGTAGTGTGTCTATAGCATGAGTAGGAGGTCTGTTCTGTCGATGCCGGCAGCGCGGGCCTCGGCCACCTCTCGCTGTCTCTCCGCCTGGATCATGCGGATAGACACCTTCACATCCAGGACGCCCGCCCGCTCCAGGTGGATGTTCTCCGTCAGCTCCTTGCTCTCGTGCTGAAAATACAGCAACAACAACAACACATTACTAAACACTTTAGGATACCAACACACACAAACATACATATATATATATATACATATATATATATATATATATATACATATATATATATATATACATATACATATATACATATATATATATATATATATATATACATATATATATATATTTATATATACATATATATATATATATATCAGGGTTTATACTGGTTGACCACAATACAATTCAAGCACTTTCAAGGACATTTTCAAGGAACAAATTCTACATTTCAAGGAATACACGGGATCAATAGATACTGATAATTGAGAAAAAAATGAATGTCAGAGGAGAGAATAATGAAGAAAGACAGTAATATATTTATGCACACACATAAGGTTACCGTTTATTTATAAAAGTAGTGGTAGTATGTTATTCATTTTCTTTTGTAGGTTATCATTTTAACAGGGGTAAACATCTGGGTCAAAAATAACTAAGTTTCTTTACCTGAAAAAAAAATTGGGCAGAACTCCGGTGTGTGTGACAGTAATCTCGTTCGTAAGAATGAGATCTCATCACTTGTTTAAATCATCCCCCCAATTCCCACCACCTATATCAGGACAGGGGTAGTAAACATGCATTAATTCTAACTTAAAACCCATGTTATGTATGACAAAATCTATGGACCCCCCTGGTGGCATCCCAAGTTAGTGATATAGCCAATAATCTTACCATCTGCCTCTGTTCCAGATGACTGGGTTAGGCTTGAAAAGTACCTCAGTGTTAACTCTGTTCCTTTGCTTTGCAAACGTATCATGACGTCTGATATAGTATGAACACAATTCGCATGCTCTAACATCATAGTAGTAACGATCTCTCACAAACACAAGAGGTTGTATAAATACTTGAATAGGCATATAAACTGACTTTACTCAGTTTGCTTATTGTTTTGCAACCGTCTGATAAGGTGAGCACTATGCAATTAGCGTGCACAACTGCAACACGGCAGCGGGCAGCGGCATCGGCTTATCTGCTCTTAATCTCCCAAGAGGCTGGTTAATGGGCAGTTGAATCTCTTGGGGTACCGCTCTCGACAAACAGGTCAAGCAGGCAATGAGTGATAAGGCCGTCCAAACCGTCCAAACTCGCTAAGATAGTGCGTCTTTTGGGGATTTCCCGGTTTTTCAAGGAGCTATCGTAAAATTCAAGCACTTTCCAGGTCAAAATGGGAGGTAAACAAAATTCAAGCACTTTCAAGGATTTTCAAGGAGCGTACGAACCCTGATATATATATATATATATATATATATATATATATATATATATATATATATATATATATATATATATATATATATATATATATATATATATATATATATATATATATATATATATATATATATATATATATATTATCAGTGAGAGGCCGAGTGTTATCACATGAGGCCTTAAGTGAGATACCACTGGCTGAAGGCATTCATCGGGCGTATACTATTTTCACAAGGATCACAAATTTATCATCAGCTCACCCCCAAAACACACATTAATGTTTGAAGTATGTTAGGCACAACAAAATCTAAGGTCAAATTCTTGTAGTGACTTCCTACTTCAGCAGCCTTGACTTGGGCAGATCGAGCGACCCGCAAGGTTTTCTCACTTGAACTTGTGAGTTACATAGTTACCTAAATCCATCTTAATTACTTCCTACCATCTTATCTTCCTGATATATACCATGTTGGCATATTATATTGCACAGATAGTGTTTTAAACACCTAAAAACAATTTCTTCTGTGTTGCAAGCAGTGGCCGCCATTTTGAAATCCCTCCGTTGCCCAACAACTGTTGTCATGGCACTTCCGGAAGTAGTATAAATATAGTGGGATCATAACAATGAACGTTGTGAGAAGCATTATTAGGATTAATTGATACAATTTTAAAGGTGCCAATACCCACAACTTACACCTGTCTAGTCACGGCAAAACCTGAATAGGGCAGAAAACATAGTATAATTTTAAAAGTTTTTTCTGCCCTTCGAACTCCCAATCATGATAAAACATGCATGAGACACATATTTTTTGAAAAAATATCTTTACCTACCTACCATTTTTTTTCAAACCGTTAAAGGAAACAAACATTTTTTTAGGCCTAACTGGAATTCCAGATTGATACGAGTGATGAATCTGCTCACCTCGAGTTGTTTGTTTTCTTTGAGCAGCTCCGCGTATCTCTCGTTTAGAGTATCATCATCGTCGCTCTCTGCTGAGCTGTCCGACGTACTGCTGTCCTCCACGTACAGTTCCTCACGTATGCTGCGCAGCTCGGCAACCTCCTGGTGCAGACGCTCTATCTCACTCTGCTCGGTCTCAATCTTCTGCCTCAGTTCATCACCTAAAATAGAGACATTCATCATAGAATGATATACATAGAGTATCAGGCAAAAACCATGCAATGCCCTGCTGCATCTTGCAGTCATTCATTACAGTTAAAGCCAAAAATGCCCTTATTATTTTGGTAAAATTTTTGTGACTAGATCATTTTTCGTAAAATATCTCACTCTGCTCTGTCTCAATCTTCTGCCTCATTTCATCACCTAAAACACAGACAAATATTGTTAAGTAATCTACAGAAAAACATCATAGAATAATGTACATAGAGATGCTCAGGAAAACTATTGAGCTTGGCCACCTCCTGGTGTGATATAGATGCTCCCTTTCACTCTGTTCCGTCTCTCTGTCATCATAGAAAAATCTACATAGAGTACCTCTCAAAAACTATGCAGCTCAGCAATGTCATGGTGCAGCTTAATCCAGTCTTACAAAATATTACTAGGTGGCATTTTGCCAAAAATCTGATGTTTGGGGGTCAAAATGACTCTCTGACTCCTGACAATCTCAGATGCAGCTTAAAGACGAACAAACATCATGGAATAATCTACATAGAGATCCTTACAAAAACTCTGTATGTATCTGCTTTATGTCATGCTGTCCTTCTGCATCCGTTCAGGATCTGACATAGATAGAAATATCTTAAATTGCAAAAGAATATTTTGATAAATATTTGGCTAAAAGTTGTAGATCTTGATGGGTTTAACAATCCCTCTTCAATTATCTTTCATGTACAATACTATTTGAGGCTTCATCTTCATCTTCACCAGTTATCAGACCTATTTCACACTACAGATGTTGACGTGTTCAACCCTAATGCCAATGGTGGCTAATTTGGCCAATACAACATGATGCAAAAACATCCCTGTAAAATGACTGAAACCCTGGCAAATGGGTACTCATCTGAGAGTACTCAGTGGGAGCTATTCAATGAATACCAACATGATAGGGTTTAGATGGTTTTCAGAAGTCTCTGCGTGCTTGTGCTTTGGATGAAAGAAACCTTGGCAATGGAAGGGTTACTGAGAGCTAACAGTTCCTCCTCCTCCAATAGCAGGATCTCCTGCTCCCTGACCAGCTCCCTCACATCCTTATATTCCACCTCATCATCATCATCATCATCATTGAGACTTACTGAGAGCTAACAGTTCCTCCTCCTCCAATAGAAGGATCTCCTGCTCCCTGACCAGCTCCCTCACATCCTTATATTCCACCTCATCATCATCATCATCATCATCATCATCATCATTGAGACTTACTGAGAGCTAACAGTTCCTCCTCCTCCAATAGCAGGATCTCCTGCTCCCTGACCAGCTCCCTCACATCCTTATATTCCACCTCATCATCATCATCATCCTCCTCCTCCTCCTTCTCTGTCTCCTCGTCCTCGTCCTCCTCCTCCTCCTCGTCCTCAGTCTCCTCTCTCTCGCTCGTAAAGGCCTCTTGCTGCTCCGGCTTCTCTGCAAAAACATCACAAAACAAGATATAGACATATAAGAAAAAAGCAAAAACAGCCCCAAGGGGCAACAGAAATAAACAAAAAAGACAAAACAAGACATACATATAAGAAAAAATAAAAATAAAACGGCTCAAGGGGCAACAGAAATAAACAAAAACAAGACAAAGCTAGATATATACATACAAGAAAAATAAACAGGCACATGGGCAACAGAAATTAACAAAATCAAGACAATACAAATCATATACAATATTATACATATTAGAAAATCAAATCCCCTCTTTCCACAAACAGCCCCAAGGGAAACAGCATTTCACCACCAACTACCCTTCAGAACAACAAACATTTGTAAAGCAACCAGATCATGAAGATCCAGCAGAACCTTTAATTCAACAACTATACGCTTAAGAGAAGGGCATCGTTAGCAGAGGGATTTTCCCCAGAGAGGCAGGCATCTTTGCCACTAAGCCACTGCCAATCTTGAGTGACTCCAAGCCAAGATTTCTTTCTTGAAAGCTATGATCAACAACTAACAATTTAACCATTATGCTGCTAATGGCTTATTTGGCCAATACAAAATGATGCAAAAAAACCTGAAAAATGACTGAAACCCTGGAACATGGGTACTCATCTGATAGTGCTCAGTGAGAGCTATCCCATGAATACCAACATGACAGGGTTTAAATGGTTTTCAAAAATCTTTGAATCCTTGTGCTTTGGACGAAAGTAGCCTCAGCATTGGAAGAGTTAAAAATACAACTGAAAGAAACCCATGTTTTACTTACTTGGCATGACAGCAACCTTGTCCACCACCTCTATGGTGGTCACAGGTGGAGCCTCTTCCTTCTCTTCCTCCTTAATCACCTCCTCCTCCTCCTCCTTATCCTTCTCAACTTCAACTTCTCTTTCCTCTTCCCGATTTTCAGTATCTTGACTCTCCTTTGCTGCCACCTCAGCCTTTTCCTCTCTAGGGATCTCATCTGTAACCTCTGATTTGACCTCCTCAACCTCTGGTTTGACCTCCTTGAGCTCCGGTTTGACCTCTTCAGTGACCTTTGGTTTGACCTCTTCCGTGACCTTTGGTATGACCTTTTCCATGACCTCCCCAGCGACCTCTGCTTCAGTCTCGTCCGTAACTTCAGATTTGGCAACTTCACTTTTTTCCTCGCTTTGAACAGCGACATCTTTTTCAACACCCTCTTCACGTGTGTCGCTTTTCTCTACTTCTTCATTTGCTTTGGTGCCTGGTTTGACCTCTTCCGTTGTGACCTTGACCTCAGACTTCTGAAGGTCAGCGTCAGCTTCCGCCACCTTGTCTCTGGAGGCCACAGGCTCTGGTTGTTGCTCTGGTTTTGGTTCTGGAAGGTCCCTCTGCAGGTCTGCTTTGTTTGGTCTCTTAGGAGCAGCGTCATTCTGATCAGCCTCTTTACTTCTGCCGCTGTCAGTCTTGGCTGAAATAAGATATGAGCGACAAAGATAATACCACTTCCTACTGGACAACGATCAATTCTAGACTCGCCACCACAATTCTAACTTGCGCCATGAATATGACCAGCTAAGACAGGTCATTTATAATTTTAACGATTAAAATTTGCTTCACACATAGGAATAAACTTTAAGATACATTATTCCATGAAACAGATTTCTTTTCTAAATTTTATATACAAAATACATATTTTACAAATAGCAAATATATTCAGGTTTCTAAAGAGTTTGAAATAATCTAAAGAGTTTTCAAAAGCAATGAGTATGCCTATTTGTGTCTCCAAAATATCCCTCTATTTTGGGTAAATTGTCCTGATGAAAGCAACATTTGTTTAATATTGTACAGAGAAATTACAGCCAGAAACCAAAATGTAATGTAAGTAAAAGTTTAGATACCTTTTTCTCCAGCAGGGGGCTCCACCTGCTTATGGGCCTTCTGCATTATGAGATTGATTTGATCTGCTTCCAGTGATCTGCGCGCAGCCATCTTCTGTTGCCTAGCGAGAAGCATTTCCTGTTTGGTCCTTGGTTGCCTAGTAACCTGAGTTTCCTGTTTGGCACTTTGAATTTCCTTTTCTCGGAATTCTGCCGCCTTCACCGCTTCTAAAGCCTTATTCACGGTCTTCAGCTGTAAAAGAAAAAGATTTCTTTGATTTTTCCCATTTAATAGCACTTTTCTTGTGTGTCGTGTGTTTTTTATAAATTCCTCCCATTCAACAGAATTTACCTTTCTGGTTTATAAATAATTCACTTTCAACGGTATTTCCCATGTGTGTGTGTTTCACATAAATATTTCCCATTCATCAGCAGTCCCAACATTATTTCCTGGGTGTGTTTTTCAATAATAGTTCCTATTTTTTTAATTTTTCTTGGTAGCCTAAAAAAAGGAAACAGGCCTTTTTTGTTTATTTTCCTGCTCGCCGAGCATCACGGCTATGCTAGAAGCATATATCAATAAACATACAAGGTATCAGTTTTGTAGGTGTGTACAATATATATAAATTTGGTACAAAAGATATGTAAATATGTTGGTTCAAATATACAAATCTATTTCAAAACTTATTTTGTTGTTCCTCCAAATAATCACTTAGTATGCCCCATCTTTGTTCAAACTGTATATTCTTATGTGAAAGTCTAGCTTTTAATTGTTCATGCTTATAAACAATTTTAGTACCATACTTTACAGAAAATAGTCTGGGTTTTTTACCATCAAGTTTGGCATTAAAGATCACCTTCTTTGTCATCAATAACACAATATTTATCCAATATGATTTTTGGTATTCTCCCAATATGATCTTTTGCTCATCAATTGCATAGTTTGCTAAGCCAATTTCAGATAACCAATGTTCCACCTCTCTCCATATTTCCTGTGATACTGTACAGTTGATGAACATGTGTTCATTTGAGTCTTCATCTGTATTGCACATTTCACAAATAGGAGATGGCTTTATTTTCATTTTGAAAAGAATATTACTTGTATAGAATAGTCTGTGGAGAGTTCTAAATTGAATATATATTAGATAAATGTCATCAACCAAGTTTATTTTAATAAAAGATTTTCTCATTGAGAATATTTCAATTCTATTTGTTATTTTTTCTGACCATTTTTCACAAGCATTCTCAATTATACCTTCATTTTTCCCCATCAATTGTTTGTAAGTAAAAGATACACCTTTTCTATCTTTTGATAGAAGTACTTTCAAATAGGAATTACATGGATGTACTCTGCTCCCTTCAGTAATATCCTTCCAATTCAGATTAATAGTTCCTATTTGGCAGCATTTACTATGTGGGATAAGATTTTCACATATACTATGTGGAAATATCTTACAAGATATTTCCAATATATCATTATTTCCTGTGTTCCTTTTTTTTTTCATGATTCCCCATTCTCTGTCCGTCCCTAGGGTGTGTGTGTAAGTGGATGCACACAGGATGTTCTCACCTTGCGTTTGAGTCCGGTGACGACTCTCTGTACCTCCCAGAGTTGCTCCTCCTTCTCTGCGTCTGTCACCCCCGTGTTGAGCTGTGTGGTGTGTGTGTGTGTGTGTGTGTGTGTGTGTGTGTGTGTGTGTGTGTGTGTGTGTGTTCTCACCTTGCGTTTGAGTCCGGTGACGACTCTCTGTACCTCCCAGAGCTGCTCCTCCTTCTCTGCGTCTGTCACCCCCGTGTTGAGCTCGGTGTGGAGCTGGTTCAGCAGTGACTCCTGCTTGCGGATCTCCTCCTCGATGGCGTGCGGGCTGTCCGGCAGCTCCAGCGACCACCGCGACGTCACCGGGCGCAGCGGCGGCACATACCTGAAACACCACAACAACAATCAGCAAACACAAACAACAACAATGGCGTGCGGGCTATCCAGCAGCTCCAGCGACCACCGCGACGTCACCGGGCGCAGCGGAGGCACATACCTGAAACACAACAACAACAATCAGCAAAAACAACAAAAACAATCAGCAAACAAAAACAACAGCAATGGCATGCGGGCTGTATGGCAGCTCCAGCGACCACCGCGACGTCACCGGGCACAGCAGTGGCACGTACCTGAAACACAACAACAATCAACAAACAAAAACAACAACAATAGCGTGCGGGCTGTCCACGGCAGCTCCAGCGACCACCGCAACGTCACCGGCACAGCGGCCCACGTACCTGAAACACAACAACAACAACAATCAGCAAACACAAACAACAACAATCAGCATACACAAACAACAACAATCAGCAAACAACAACAATCAGCGAACAACAACAATCAGCATACACAAACAACAACAATCAGCAAACACAAACAACAACAATCAGCAAACACAAACAACAACAATCAGCAAACACAAACAACAACAATCAGCATACACAAACAACAACAATCAGCAAACAACAACAATCAGCGAACAACAACAATCAGCATACACAAACAACATCAGCAAACAAAACAACAACAATCAGCAAACACAAACAACAACAATCAGCAAACACAAACAACAATCAGCATACACAAACGAGAACAAGCAAACACAAACAACAAACAATCAGCAAACAACAACAATGATGGAAACACAAACAACAATGAGGAAACACAACCAATGAGGAAAACAAACAATGAGGAAACAAAAAACAAAAAGGAAACTCAAACAACAAATTAGGAAACACAAACAACAGCGAGGAAACAAAAACAATGAGAAAACATAAACAACAATGAGGAAACAAAAAACAATGAGGAAACACAAACAACAATGGGGAAACAAAAACAATAATGGGGAAACTAAAACAACAATGAGGAAATATTAACAAGGATGGGGAAACACAAACAACAATGAAGAAACTAAAACAACAAAGAGGAAACAAAAACAACAATAAGAAAATAAACAATTGGAAATAAAAAATGACACATTTTTTGAAAATTGTAAAAAGAAAATGAAAATTAATAAAAATGATAAATATAATAAGAATATCGTTTCTGAAAACATGAAACTAACAAAAAAGTATAATATCTAAAATAGACAAAACACTAAGTAAACATATAACATTGAAATAGTGATTTGAAAATACAAAATGAAGGGTCAAATATCAAAGCTAAAAGGGCAAACACAACCATACATAATTGAAATTGAAAATTAACTAAAAAATAAAATTTACGAAAAAAAATTCTAAAGGGCTTAAAAATAGCAAATAATCATTTCTACAAAAGAATAAAACCAACAACAAAAAGAATAAATCAGATACCAAATACTGAAAGGTTTCCTGTGAGAGAATACCAAATACAGGATGAAAGTCCATTACAAGCAAAGGAGACCAAACTAAGGGAGACTATCTGTCAACAGAGAGCATTTTGTATCAGATCTTAAACGACGCGATACTTCTTCCCATTTTATTTTGGTATTATCTGGTATATAAGGTGGACCTCCGGGAGCCTTCACAGGTAAAGGTTAATGGGCCTGTATGGGTCTGTTACATGCCCATTCAAATAGGCCCATCAAAATAGCGGGCTGGTTATAAATGTGCATGTAACGTGCCTGCTGAAAAAAAGGTCCTGTACAGGCCTGTTAACTTTTACCTTTGTAATACTAGGGTTACAGTTAAAATGCACCTGAAGCAGCCCGCTTGGTGACCCCTGTATAGGAGCAGAGCTGGTCGTCTGGGCAGATAACTTACTTTTTGAGCTGCACCTCCTTGAAGAGCTCCTTGGAGTGAGTGAAGAGCACGTTGAGCACGCGATGGCTGATACGCATGGTCGGGCTCAGCACGATAGACACGTTCTGCAGACTCATCTTATTCTGCTTCTCCTGAATACAACAACAATAACAACAACAATTAAATACCAACAAACAACAATCACTTAGTATTCAAACTAGGCAATGGGAAAGTTGCAGCACTGTAACCATAGGGGGCGCTGCCTATATTGGAACAAAATCAATCATACCTTAATATTAAATATTTTTCATATTCTTTATATTATTCTCATAAATAATCTGAAGTCAAGGCAATATTTGAACATGTATATATAGGACAATTGTTTTTACTGTGTTCTGTACGTACCCTTGCTATGACGTGTGACATATGAGCGATGGTCCAGCACACCAGGAGTCGGTTACACTCTGGTAACTCATCTAGGAGTTTCTGGAATGTCTCAACTCGCTTCTTGGCCACGCGGATAGCTGAAGAAAAAAACACAAAATGAATTCAGAAAGTACACATAAAAACCTACAAACGAACACCAGCATGTCTCCACCACAAGTTATAGATGTCAACAGGGTCTTAGCCAGGATGTAGAAACTGGGTGCACAAAAAAGGGAATTGTAAAATTTTGGGGCTTCCTGTTTTTCAAGGGAGGCCACAGTATACTCAGATTACAACCGTAAACTATGTATTTACTTATTGAAATAAGACATAATATCCTTATGCAGGGTCCTAGAAATTGTACTGAGGTGGACAAAATTCAATAATATGCTTGACATTGACATTTCAAGAAATTATTTACTAACAAAATTGGTCTGCTGAGGGGCGATTTTTACGATGGATGTCAATATCATTCAAATAACTCAAAAGACCTTGAAACCTTGAAACATGGGTACTATCAGTGAGTACAAAGGGAGGGCTATCCAATGAATATCAACATAACAGGGTGAAGATGTCTTTCAAAAAAATCTACGTTCATGTGTTTTTTACAAAAGTAGCCTAAGCATTGGAGAAGTTAAGTGTGTTAAAATGCTTTTCCGGGTAAATTACTTTGCCATCAGCTGAGTATGGTACAATGAACTCCATGTTAGTTCCCCTGCCTGCCAATAGAGGGCAATGCTGTTAGTACTCACTTGAGGCCTCCTCAAACTTGGGCATGAGGTTGATGGTGAGCACGGGCTCGGGGATCTCGCGCAGGAACTGCTTCAGCAGACTCGCCACCACGTACGGCTCATGCTCGTGGAGGAAGACTGGTGGCGCCCCCTTGTTATACGCGTCCTTCAACGCCTGGATCTTAGACTTGACGCCAGAAATACGATAAATACCCTCACTAATCAGACCTGGAAATAATACAAACCACACATGCTACTTTTCGTAAGATAAATACTAAAAGATACACCTATAATCCAATTGAAATTCCATTCTTTTCATGAAAATTGCTTTAATGCATGCATAACTAATAGAATCTTAATTTCTTCATCATTTTACAGATATCCAAGTTAAAACTGTGACTTGCCAGTAGTTACTGGTGGAGGAAACTGTATTACCTGGGTAGAATTATTAACTTATTCAAAGTCACTGGTAACTTTGCCACATGCTTATTATTATTATTATTATTATTATTATTATTATTATTATTATTATTATCATTATTATTATTATTATTATTACTATTATTATTATTATTGTTTTATTACTATTATAATTATTATTATTATTATTATTATCATTATCATTATTATTGTTATCATTAAATATTATTAATTATAATGATAATAACAATGAAAATAATAATAAATGATAATAACAATACATTCATAAGATACAATACATACATAGAAACATAGATATAATCCGAACTCACCAAATTCCTCGATATGGTCGATGCATTCTCTGAATATTGCTGGCAGCTCGATGCCGTCATGTGACTTGCTCCTGGCCACAGCCACGGCGAGAGGAACCCCGAACACCGGCTTGCTCTCTGAAAACGTTAACAAGACATTATGAGGGTGAGTCATGTGACTTGCTCCTGGCCACAGCCACAGCGAGAAGAACCCCAAACACCGGCTTACTCTCTGAAAACGTTAACAAGACATTATGAGGGTGAGTCATGTGACTTGCTCCTGGCCACAGCCACAGCGAGAAGAACCCCAAACACCGGCTTACTCTCTGAAAACGTTAACAAGACATTATGAGGGTGAGTCATGTGACTTGCTCCTGGCCACAGCCACAGCTAGGGGAACCCCAAACACCGGCTTACTCTCTGAAAACGTTAACAAGACATTATGAGGGTGAGTCATGTGACTTGCTCCTGGCCACAGCCACAGCTAGGGGAACCCCAAACAACGGCTTGCTCTCTGAAAACGTTAACAAGACATTATGAGGGAGAGTCATGTGACTTGCTCCTGGCCACAGCCACAGCGAGAGGAACCCCGAACACTGGCTTGCTCTCTGAAAACGTTAACAAGACATTATGAGGGAGAGTCATGTGACTTGCTCCTGGCCACAGCCACAGCGAGAGGAACCCCAAACAACGGCTTGCTCTCTGAAAACGTTAACAAGACATTATGAGGGAGAGTCATGTGACTTGCTCCTGGCCACAGCCACAGCGAGAGGAACCCCGAACACTGGCTTGCTCTCTGAAAACGTTAACAAGACATTATGAGGGAGAGTCATGTGACTTGCTCCTGGCCACAGCCACAGCGAGAGGAACCCCGAACACTGGCTTACTCTCTGAAAACGTTAACAAGACATTATGAGGGTGAGTCATGTGACTTGCTCCTGGCCACAGCCACAGCGAGCGAACCCCGAACACTGGCTTGCTCTCTGAAAACGTTAACAAGACATTATGAGGGAGAGTCATGTGACTTGCTCCTGGCCACAGCCACAGCGAGAGGAACCCCGAACACTGGCTTACTCTCTGAAAACGTTAACAAGACATTATGAGGGTGAGTCATGTGACTTGCTCCTGGCCACAGCCACGGCTAGGGGAACCCCAAATAACGGCTTGCTCTCTGAAAACGTTAACAAGACATTATGAGGGAGAGTCATGTGACTTGCTCCTGGCCACAGCCACGGCTAGGGGAACCCCAAACAACGGCTTGCTCTCTGAAAACGTTAACAAGACATTATGAGGGAGAGTCATGTGACTTGCTCCTGGCCACAGCCACGGCGAGAGGAACCCCAAACACCGGCTTGCTCTCTGAAAACGTTAACAAGACATTATGAGGGTGAGTCATGTGACTTGCTCCTGGCCACTGCCACAGCGAGACGAACCCCAAACAACGGCTTGCTCTCTGAAAACGTTAACAAGACATTATGAGGGAGAGTCATGTGACTTGCTCCTGGCCACAGCCACAGCGAGAAGAACCCCAAACACCGGCTTACTCTCTGAAAACATTAACAAGACATTATGAGGGTGAGTCATGTGACTTGCTCCTGGCCACAGCCACAGCTAGGGGAACCCCAAACAACGGCTTGCTCTCTGAAAACGTTAACAAGACATTATTGAGGGTGAGTCATGTGACTTGCTCCTGGCCACAGCCACGGCGAGAGGAACCCCGAACACTGGCTTACTCTCTGAAAACATTAACAAGACATTATGAGGGTGAGTCATGTGACTTGCTCCTGGCCACAGCCACAGCGAGAAGAACCCCAAACAACGGCTTGCTCTCTGAAAACGTTAACAAGACATTATTGAGGGTGAGTCATGTGACTTGCTCCTGGCCACAGCCACAGCCACGGCGAGAGGAACCCCAAACACCGGCTTGCTCTCTGAAAACATTAACAAGACATTATGAGGGAGAGTCATGTGACTTGCTCCTGGCCACAGCCACAGCGAGAGGAACCCCGAACAACGGCTTGCTCTCTGAAAACATTAACAAGACATTATGAGGGTGAGTCATGTGACTTGCTCCTGGCCACAGCCACGGCGAGAGGAACCCCGAACACTGGCTTACTCACTGAAAACGTTAACAAGACATTATGAGGGTGAGTCATGTGACTTGCTCCTGGCCACAGCCACAGCGAGAGGAACCCCAAACACCGGCTTGCTCTCTGAAAAATTAAATACTATTTAACTAAAAATTAAATACTTCCTAAAGACAGAAAAATGAGATTCAAATGAGTCTCAAATGACGCTTTTGTAATGTTTGCAACATAACACATATGATTTCCAGTACTTAATAGAGAGTTAAGATTATACATCTAATACATGACCCATGGAGTTTGGAAAAATTCTCGCATTTCGAAACAATCTTCCTACCTTCCATTACTAAATAGAGAGTAATAAATCTAACATCTAACCAGGAAACTAAACTGATTTTACTTATCCTGATTAGCCCATTCAAGCCTGTGCACACCATACATCCAATTCACTAGTTTGGTGATATTTCTGAACACGAGATTTAATAAGGTCTAGATGACACTTGTCAGAGAGGTATGATGGGTAAGCGAGTTCAAAGGGGTCCGGCTAACTACTAGCTTCATAGTATGAGTCTCCAGAAAATTGTGTGGGGCTATAATAATAATCTTTATCTGGTTATAAGGAAATTGATATTCTAAGATTATGCGCAGAGGAATATCAAGAATATCATCAGTCAGAGAACAATATTTGACACAGAAGTTCCAAAATTTAATAAAACAGTGAAAAGATAGCTTACAACTTTAAAATTGTTTTGAGAAAGAACTACAGGATTTAGCAAAGCTGGAGCTATGAGATCTTGGCTAGGAGAGTTTGAAGTCCTGCGGTCTCACAGAATTATTATTCAAAGCCTGTCCCCTGGAGATTGGAAAAATTCTTGCATGTCGAAATAATCGTCCTACTTTCCAGTACTGAATAGAGTAATAAATCTAACATCTAACCAGGAACCCTAACTTAACTGTTTTTACTTATCTTGATTAACCAATTCAAGCCTGTACACACCATACATTCTCCTTACTGGTTCAATATTTCTAAACGAGAGATTAATTAAGATCTAGATGACACTTGTCAGAGAGATCTCAAGGTATGAATGGGTAATTAATTTTGGAAAAATCTCACATCTCTAAATAATCTTCCCACGTTCTGCATCTTCAGGATTTAGCAAGGCTTGGGATATGAGATCTTGGCTGGAGCTAGGAGAGTTTGAAGTCCTGCTGTCTCACTGAGGTTTTAACCAGTGAGAGTTTTTAATCCTGACCCTGTGGAGTTTGGAAAAAAATCTTGTATTTCTAAATAATCTTCTACCTTCTGCATCTTCCTCCGTGTAGAACTTTGACTTCTTCTTGTGTTTGAGTTTGAGCTTGTGCTTGTGTTCCTTGTCCTCCTTTCTCTTCTCCTCCCTCTTCCCCTCCTTCTCCTTCTCCTTACGCTCCTCCTTCTCCTTGTCCTAAACAAACACACACACATGTCACAAAGTGGACACTGACTAGGGGTTAGGTGGTGGTTTTCGCCCGGTACACCGGTTTTCTCCAGCACTTAACTCTGGCTAGACCCGAATTCTTGTAACTATGGCTAGTCATGATTTAGCCTATATATGGCAAAAAAGGTAAGATTTTCAAACTTCCAAATTCCTGTTAAAGAAAAGGCAGGAAAAGGGCAGGCAGAGTGCCCAAAAGTGAGGAAAGTTTAGCAAACTGCACAAAGTACTAAGTTACCATTTTGCAATAATTATATAGTGTTTCTACATATTTTAGGAGCTTCTAAACATATTCTTAAATGAACTGTTAACAGGACACCTAAAATAGTGTTTTGAAAATACTGGTGTTAAATGGGTCCCACTTTTAATACAAAAGTTTCCATATCACATTTTACATATCATTTATATATTACAGTTAACAACCTAGTTCCGGGTCTAAGCCATGATTTAGAAAACTGGATGCCCATTTGTGTGTCCTCAGGGTTAATTTTTGAGGGTTTGGGTGTTCGAATGACGCCTAGACCCCCTATTGGCTAGGACTATGCCCTGGTGAGCAGATATCAATGATCAATGATATCCTTGACACTTGCCTTCACTTTGATGACAAACTTGTCCTTCTTGACAAAACGGAAGCTCGGCTTGCCATGCTTCTTCAACTTAGAGGGACTCCTGCAAGAAATCAACCATACAGATATCAAACATATATTCTTGGACTGTGACAATAACCCATTTTAAAAGATTAGGCTGCCTGTGGCTACAGTGACAGACACAGCAGCTGAAGAAGAAGTGGTAGTGGTGATGGTTGTGGTGGCGGTAGAAGTAGTAGTAGTAGTAGTAGTAGTAGTAGTAGTAGTAGTAGTAGTAGTAGTAGTAGTAGTAGCAGTAGAAGTAGAAGTAGAAGTAGAAGTAGTAGTGGCAGTGGTTGATGTTGTTATTTCATTATTGTAATTATTAGACTGATTGTTGTGGTTGTTTTGTTGTTGTCTGATTGTAGTTTCATTGCTGTTCATTTAAATAATGCTGTTATTATTTCTGTTGTTGTTGTTGTTGTTGTTGCTGTTGCTGTTGTTTTTTGTGTTGCTATTATTTTTGTTGTTGTTGTTGTTTCATCACTGTTCATTTCATTGCGGCTGTTGTTATTGTTGTGTTTGACAGGAGCCATTGATACCAACCTGATCACCACCTCCTCCTCCTCCTCTAGACTAGCGCCACCTGCTGAGGCTGAGTGACACCACAATTGGTACCTGCTCATCTTTGAGTTCTAGATGCTCTACACACAGTACCTCACTGAGCGCCAATATTAATGCTGATCAGCAAAATATTGGTCCTTTTAACAATCATCACCACATGTAAAGATTCTGTTTTATCCAATCAATTAGGACTGAATCACCTCAGCCCTATTAACTGACATGACTCCATGTCATATGTCAAATTCCCATTACACATCATCATGCCTAATTACTAAGAACAGGAAAACTGTTGACCAGTCGCTGTCATGTTGATAAGTTGAATCCTCCAAGATGTTTCTAGATGAGTTTATCCCTAAGCCAGGCAGGTCAGATGCCACGCGAGGAGGAAGCCACAGGATACACTCCCAGGCATATGGAAATAGCATGCATACAATAAAATCAATTTCATCAAGTTCAAATAGACTCACATCCAGTCTCCCCAGTGAGAGGGAACAGGTGGCAGTGGTCTTTGCAGTGCGTAGACTACTTAATTACTACTTTAGCTGGGAAAGTTATGATTTGTCACAATATAAATAAATTGACGGCATTTGAAGTATTAAATTAGTGGTCCGATTAACCAGGATTTTTTGACTGAAAAATAAAAAGTAACAACCCTATAGACTGAGATCCAGTTCTCCTCATATACAAAAATGCACTATGCTCTACTGCCATGGAACTTCTACCTAGGAATAAAGCTATTTCAAGTTATGTGAGGTCACGAGAATCTATTATAGTACTATATTAGTATTATATAGACAAGGAGCTACTCTATGCGTTCCTGTGCTACACACATATGTACACAAACATGTCAAGTTCATCAGAGCAGACATGTGTACCATGACCTGGGTACTAATATCCTAGGTACCAATATCTACATATTATCTACATAGACTAACGGCCAGTTCCCTCAGCCAGCAAGAAAATATATACATGTACTATCATCACTACTTTTGCCATAGGTCATCATAGCAGACAGGTATACCATGACCTGGTCTATCCTACCAATATCCATATGTTATCGATATAGACTCACAACCAGTTCCCTCAGCCACCAAGAAGATAAGAAAGGTAAAACTTTTCAAATTTGAAAAAAGTTTTGCTTCCCTCCTATAAACTACACAAGTATTAGCATTGGTCTATGTGAAGTGTGTGTCCATGTATTGAGAATGTTGTATCAAATAATTACATTATGCATATCTAGTTTTTACATATGAGTTATCCCATTCATGCCTGTGGCATTACACTATGGCATTTTGATTTAGAATTTCATTCATCAACACTTCTTCCACCATAATCTGCTTAGTCATAAAAAGCCAGTTGTAAGTAGTGGAGGAAACCAGGGTACCCAGCTAAAACCACCACCTTACCCCAAATCACTGACAATCTTCTTCAATGCCCAGGCCAGGCCAGTGATGAGAGACAGTGAACAGCCGGTGTCGATGCTTTAGGCCACTCGGCCATCAGGCCAGGCCCATCACCTATAAAGGTCTGGTTATGTTGTTCATATTTTCCTGACTAAACATATTTCAGAAAATATTTGAAGGTGAAATGTTAACCAGACCGAAGCACCTAACTCTGCATCAACCGCTATTTTTTAGGTTATCATGAAAGACACGGCTGGTGGTAAGACTCGCCTGGCAGTCCCCATTGGAAGGCACCAACATTCTTCAAGAATAGTCAGTCAAATATTACAGCAATATTTGCAGAAGACACTTCAGAAAATCGTCCTCTTGGAAAACATGATGAAAAGCAAAAGAAGCTTTTTTGCATACAACTTAATGTTCTTTCAGCATATTGGACGATGTGAGAAAAAATAACTCATGCAATTAAGTGAAAACACCAAGAAATATATTACATCAATTCTACAGATAAAGGTAACAAAAATAAAGACTGACACTAGTTCTGTTTGCAGACCTCCCATGCTAACAGGCGCTAATATGGACACATATTGTGGCCTGGTCACTAGTCTATTCGGGAAGAAGCAGGTGTGCAATCCTGTGCCAGACTAGGGGCCAGGTCCTCATGCATCAGACAGGTGTGACAGCTCTGGTTTATCTCTCTCATGTTTGAGCTAGCCAATAAAGTGTTGTTTAGATCTATAACATTTTGGTGGTGGTGATAGTAGTAGAAGTAGTAGTAGTTAGTGGTCGGACGATTAAGCGAGAACTCAAGCATTTGGTTGAGGTGAGGCCGACTCGACCCGTTTCAACGGAATTTGAAATAATCGATCATTTCAAACAGGAAATTTCTGAATAAATTTTGCGAAATTAGGCAGCCAAAACATACAAAACATAGAAAATTCTCCAGGACTTTCGCGAAGTGACACGGACCGGCTCCGTGTCAACTCTGAGCTCACTCTCAAGAGTAAACAAATCTATTGTGCCATATTTGGTGCACCGATTCGTCAATTGCCGCGCTACACCAAATGCGTGCCTGGCATGTGCCGGTGCATGCCTCGGCCCAATAATGTTTAAAATTGTTTGCCTTAAAACTACAGCATGTGGCCGTAAAACTCGAACCAAATCGATTAATTGTTTGAGATATTTTTCGATCAATCGATACCAAAAATCTCTTCGCATCCGAACCCTAGTAATAGTAGTAGTAGTAGTAGTAGTAGTAGTAGTAGTAGTAGTAGTAGTAGTAGTCAATTTAATTGTCCTCACCATCATATTCGTCATCATCATCATCATCATCATCATGTTTTCATTATCATTCTTATATTAATCATTATCATTATAACTAGCGTCATAATCATCACTGTTTACGTACCTTTTATCATCATTAGTATTATTTTTTCAGTGTTATTTTGATTACTCATATCATAACTATCACTGTTTACTTACCTGTTGTCGTCAGTGACGAGTTCCTCCCCAGAGTTTTACTCCTCAAACATCATGTATCCTTTGTTACTACTCATCATAACTATCAGTGTTTACGTACCTAGTGTCGTCAGTGACGAGTTCCCCCTCAGAGTTTTACTCCTCAAACATCATGTATCCTTTATTACTACTCATCATAACTATCAGTGTTTACGTACCTGGTGTCGTCGGTGACGAGTTCCTCCTCAGAGTTTTCCTCCTCAAACATCATGTATCCTTTGTCTTTCTTCTCCTTCTTCTTATCCTGGCGCTTCTCCTTCTTCCGCGACTGCTTCTCATCGTCGGAGTCTGCAAAAACAACACAAACACCAATCTCAAACTTTCTTCTTAATGTCAATGATATCTCTAAGGTTACTCTGAACCTGCAATGACCATCACCTGTGTAAGTAATGAGATTATGTCATTTGAGCCTGATTGCCACCCAGTTTCCTGGGCATAGATGCATGAATGACCTCAAAACTGAATGTACCTTAGATTCGCAAGCTACGTAGGCTTATTTTTTTGACTTGTTATTCATAGACGTTTGTACAACCACACACTGGCAGATGTCCAGTTGCCCAATGCAAGAATTAAATGCCTGTGCTGTATATAATTTACATTCATATATGTATTCCATGTTCAGGATGTAGGATTTTCTGGAACTTGGTATAAGGGAGGACACAAACCTTTTTGATTGTATCACTGACTGAATCAATTACATGTATATTAACCCTTCCAATGCTGAAGCTACTTTTGTCCAAAGCACAAGAATGCAATGATTTTTGAAAAACATCTAAACCCTGTCATGTTGGTACTTATTTCATAGTTCTCGTTGGTTAATATCAGATGAGTATCAATATGCCAGGGTTTCAGATATTTTTAAATTCTAAGTCCACTGGAATTTAAAGTCAAGTCAAGTCAAGTACATCAAGTCCACATAGTATATGATGTTTCAGCACTTTAAACCTAGCAATTTCTCATGACTGTAGTCTACAAAACAAGACAAGAAAACAACTATGCATAATTGCATATACAGTTATAGATCTAGCAACTTCTCAATGTCTGAGTCTACAGCACATGTAACAAAACACATAGGGCCATACATCTAATCTACAACACATGACAAGAAACATTCCACAATACAATTCTAGTCTACAACACAAGGCAAAAATATAGTGTTGTTTCTGCAATAATAAAGTCTGGGCAAATTGGACTATCACTGTTGTTATACGCTACATCAAGTCCACTGCACGTAGTATCTATGATGTTACCACATGCAGTTATTCTCCTGTCTATTTCACAATGCTTTGAACAGGAATAGACTAACAAGCTCCATGCTTCATCTTCATATGCATACACAGTCATCTTCTATACAAACCATGATTTGAGGCTTAACCCATTAACACTCAAGAGTTACAGTAGATGGATCGTCTGCTTCTCTCATACTTTTGAAAATAATTTGTCAAAAAAGCGAAAGTTCACAAAATATTTGAAGGAGAGTTGTTGTTTGGCTTCTGAATGACATTTCTCCTTCAAATGTTTTCAAGAAATTGCTTTTGTAATTGAAATATTTCAAAAATTGTCAGGCCTCTTTTGGCCGCTCTGAGTGATATATATATATATATATATATATATATATATAGATAGATAGATAGATGAATATAGATATAGATATAAATATATATACATATATATGTATATATATGTATATGTATATGTATATGTATATATATATATATATATATATATATATATATATATATATATATATATATATATATATATATATATATATTTATTTATATAATTAAATATATATATATAACCCAATCTCTGGCTTACTCAGGCTTCACACAAAAGTAATCTAGACATGCACACCTGCACTGCAAGAAAAAAAAAAGATTAAAGGGGGTTTAATAGAATAATTTTCCATTAGTTGGGTTAACAAAAAAAATCCTTCTGAATTTGAGTCAGACTTGTCTTGTCTGACCTGACTACCTCTGTAATTTCAAATTCACGATTGTTAAAAAAAAATCAGTAGAATGGGGAACACATTTCTTTCAAACTGTTTTCCTATTGATTTTCTGCTTATCCAGTTAACTAAAACTAGTAAGTGTGCCCATAACTTTAATTAAAACATTATATATAGTCTCCATTCATATCAAGGGTATTTTTTGACCCGCCAGCAGCTGATTCTGGAGTCAAAAAGAGTGTCCAAGACAAATTCACTAAAATATCTCAAGTCACTGCTAACTTTGTCATATGCCTTAAGTAGGATTCAAACTCTGGGCGTAATGCCAGACCTGGCTTAGAGTTTGCACAAACCCACTCAGATAAGAGAGAGTCCCACTCAGATAAGAGAGAGTCCCACTCAGATAAGAGAGAGTCCCACTCAGATAAGAGAGAGTCCCACTCAGATAAGAGAGAGTCCCACTCAGATAAGAGAGAGTCCCACTCAGATAAGAGAGAGTCCCACTCAGATAAGAGAGAGTCCCACTCAGATAAGAGAGAGTCCCACTCAGATAAGAGAGAGTCCCACTCAGATAAGAGAGAGTCCCACTCAGATAAGAGAGAGTCCCACTCAGATAAGAGAGAGTCCCACTCAGATAAGAGAGAGTCCCACTCAGATAAGAGAGAGTCCCACTCAGATAAGAGAGAGTCCCACTCAGATAAGAGAGAGTCCCACTCAGATAAGAGAGAGTCCCACTCAGGGTCTTAGCCAGGATTGAGAAACTGAATGTTCAAAATTGGCAATTAATATAATTTTTGAGCATCCTATTTTTGAAGGGAGAGCACAATGATAAACTTGTTTTTTGCATATTGATATATGGCATAATATAATATAATTATATTGTGGTTAAAAAATTCAATCATATGCTTGAAATTGACATATTAAGAAATTCCTCAAAAAAGATTTGGGTGACTTTTGATGGTAAGGGTGTCCAAATAACACCCAGATGCCCTACTGGCTAAGGCTATGGTCCAGGCCATCATTGCGAGTTGACATTGCTGGATTTCACAAAATTAGTTTTCTAGGGGGCAGGCAGTGTTATCAATAATATCGCTAAGATACTTATATCCTGAATCCTATACCTCTTTGGTTCTTGACCCTAGTACTAAATGAGAAACAACATTCAACTCACTATACACCAACAGTGCTAGTGTTCTGGTGGTTAACAAAAGTAGATTCCTGGGGCAGGCAGTATTGTAACTATTGTTAATAATCGTTGAGGTATTCATATCATTAAGGAAATATCATTGTATCACAAAAAACCTTAAAGGTGCCAATTCCTATAATACACAGACATGATACATTGCCATGTCTGAAGTAGGTGAAGCCAGGCATTGGAAAACATGATATGTTCCTTACTAACAACGTTGCATTCCATCCAGGGGTCTATGAAAAGAATATGGAAAGATAAAAATTCCTAGTAGTGTTATTTATTACATTAAAGTTCACCTTTCCCAGGGGCATACCAGTATATCACTGTATATGTCCTACAGATTTTTTATACTAGGGCCCTAAAATAGTACTTATAACCAGAAATCCTGTTTTTCACCACTAATTTCACCAAAAGAACACTTCGGGCTAATCTGAAATCTCAGACCCGGGTGGTGAAATTAATTTCTGGTATAACTGTCCCAGGACCCCCACCCAACCTAATTCAATGCAATCTGACCTAATACTATGGAGGACCCAAACTCTAAAATTGACCTATGAACGTGTATCAAAATGCTATACAGATCATCTGTTTCCCATTTCAGGGGGCTTTTTTACTTTATTTCATAAATCAAACAGGTACTTTGGGATCACCCAAAATTTTATGGAATGCCATTAATGATAGTTGGTGGACTTCAAAATCCAAAAGTCCATCTGAAGAAGATGCACCTAAGAGCGTGAGCGATGAACGTGCATCATCGTAAACTGGTGTGGATCTGCGCCTGAAATATAGCAGTGCATGCTGAAATATGGTTTGGGTTGTGTGTTTCGTGCCATGCTGCAGGCAGGCAGGCAGAGCAGTGCATGCTGGGATTGCTGTAGTAGTAGGCGTGGCGGCGGCGGTGGCGGCATGCATGAGGACTGATAGCACCCCTCACCATTGTCCTGGTAGCCCTCCGAGGCGTACAGCCCCGGGAACTCTTTCTCCACGTCCGGGGACTCAAAGCTCATGGCTGCTGCCACAGAGTCAACAAGCCCCGACGCTGACGACGCCGACCAATGAGAGACCCAGGAGCAGGTGCTGCCACCTGGGGGGAGAGAGAGGAGTGAGCTGGGTGGACGGTTTTCAGAGTGAGGCTTGTGGTGGACGCTGCAAAGTGAGACACATTTTTAATGGAAAAAAACAACAACAACACAGAGTCGTGAGCATCCAGAAAGTCGTGGGAAAGATTCAAATATTGCTTGTGTAAAAGAGAACAAAACAAAGTTAAGAGAATGTGTACACTGAAACCTCCTAGTGTGAACGTCTCAGAGATGTGGCCAACTGC
This sequence comes from Maea johnstoni, assembly GCA_963942565.1. NCBI lineage: Eukaryota > Metazoa > Annelida > Polychaeta > Spionida > Magelonidae > Maea > Maea johnstoni. The sequence goes on along the minus strand of OZ012701.1, from coordinate 25,624,355 downwards.
CTTTGTTGACATGTTTTCTAAATCCTATATATGTTCTGCTACTTCATCACTAGCCTGAAAAGTGTCTGGTATTTTGCATTACCAGGTGCATCTGGGTCATTTTGGCAAACACGCTTGTTACCCATTCATGCCTGTAGTTGAGAAAAAAGGCCCGACTATTTTGGCCATATGTGATGTGACAACAGTCTCTTTAGGAAAATAGTTGAGGGTAAAATGTGACATCAGAACAAAACTCTCTTCAATCCTTCTTCAAACATTCAAACAATTTCTGAAAACTTGTTGATTCAAAAGTTATAAGTAACAAAGGTACAGACAAACTTTGTCAAGAACTACAGACTAACATACCCAATTACCCATTGTTATCTCTATAATCATAAATATTAGTGTTATCCAGTGCTTGAAGAGCCCACCAACTCAATTCCAAGCCAAATTTATGTGTAAAAGACGTGTATAACAGTCCTGAATCCCATACCTCTTTGGTTATTGGCATTCAACTCACTATACTCCAACAGCAAGTTGTATTGATGGTTACCCATTATTCAACAAATTCAAAAAAAGAGATATTTTGCTTGACTCTTTAGAACTGCCTACACAACCTACGGTTCTGGTCAAACGAGCATTTTACCTGGCAAAAGCACTTATAGCAGGGTACTCTTTTTAGAGTAATCAGGGTCTTAGCTAGAAAACAGGGTGCCCAAAGTTAAAGCATACATGTGTAAAATCTTCAGGTATAGATAGATAGATGATAGATAGGTAGATAGATATTTTGTAGGTCATAAACATGTGTTTACTTGCAACCATTTGCAAGAAATTGACATTTTAAGAAATTACAAAAAAAAAATGGAGTGTCCCAATTTGTGACTTTTGAGGGTTTGGGTGTCAAAACGCCACCCAGACATTGTGCTGGCTAAGGCGCTGACAGTAATACATTTCTCTGTAGACTGCCGGAGCGGGCGGCTAGCCTTTCTTACCTTCAGTTCTTCTTGCCTGAGAATGTCTGTCTTCTGACATCACCAGCAAACTCCTCACAACGCCGCCGCAAAACACCTGAAATGAAGAAAGGGCAACTTTTACCACTTTCCTTTATAGCTCTTATACCCATATGTATACATCTGAAGGTTTGCCTACTAAAGATTTGTCTCAACAGGGCTTGTAGACAGCCATCATTAATTATCAGGTAGCCCAGCAGTGCAATTTGGGAAACTAGGGAAACAAATATGAGCCCTCCTTTATAGGTTATATGTACAGGACAGGAGGATATGGGAGGGTACGGACCTGATGCAGGATGCATGACAAAAGTACGGGGGGAGAGGGAACAGAAAGTGAGACAAGGCCCGGGGGTGATGAGTGGCCTGGGTGGTAGGGGTGATCTCCCTAGGTCCTCCCTTGGGAGTTGACCCCGTGGGAAAAATGCGGTTGCGGATCCCAAACAAACAAACAAACAATCTCTTATAGTGATGTCACACTGAGGTGATATTAGGTGTGTCTAGGGCTTTACAATGGGCCTTATGGTAGTTGGTCTATGGTGACCGATCCACGTTTTATTCATCTAAGGTGTAAGGTAAGGTCCAGTGTACAAGCTGGCTGTATGATTGGACTCCTGGCTGTGGGCTGCTGACCACAGTTGGCTGTGTGCTGTACCCGCTTCCCCTCCGTTCTAATATAGCAGCACAGCTCGATCGTGATGAAGCCATGTTGTTGGGGCAAACTATTCACTGAAAGTCTAAGCTACACAAGCAGGTCGAGGTGCCTCCAGGATAGTGGGCGCTACTATTGTATAATCACTAATAGCGCAACTTCAGGTGGGATCCGTCCACATTGTTCAAGCAAATTGAATGGCATCATGGGTAATTTTACCTACCGGTATGCTTGCACTCACATATATCATTTTACCTTCTAAAGATGAATAAAAGAATGGATGTGACACAAGAGACCAATTACTATATATGCGCTACAGTGAAGGCCTCGCTATGCCAGGGGTCTCAAACCTTGTCTCAGTGTGACGTCACTAGGAGACAAAGAACAATGAGGGCTCTCGTATTGTTCACATTACAGAGAAACGTGCGCACCACCATGCGCAGAACAGGACTTTTGCACCATTCGCTGCAGCTAGCTTGTTTAAAGGGAGACCTACCTGCCAGTGGCGTACCCAGTGGATCGATATTTGTGATATCTTTTTTACCTGAGCTTACTGTAAAACTGGTTTAGGCTTTAGCCTAATAGCTAGGCTATCTAGAAGAAGATGGGCATGCACATGACAAAAGTGAATGCATATAAGTAATAGTGCATGCACGATAAAACAGAACCTACGCTTGTATCGCAGCTTCCTACAAGCACTCTGGCCGCCATTATCGCTCGCCAAGTTCTGCGAAAATATATCCACATGAAAAACTGACATAAAATCCTATGAAATTGGCCCAAACGATCCCCTCTGCCTCTGGTAAACAAACCCGCCATTTTGAAATTGAACCTTAGAACGGGATCATCAATGTGATTTACAAAGTCCAAAATGGCGGTTTGTTTACCGGAGGGAATCGCAGGTATATATATATATATCGATCTATTAGTCAGTATTAGAAGTGGTGGTGTGACTTAAAGCTTGCATAGTTCAGATCAATACAAGTGGTTTCATTTTTGACGAGAATTATCATACATTATATAGATAGTTCCTCAGGTTGTCGATAGCGCTACCATCGTGGCAGAACAATCAACTCAGCGATATTTCGCATTATATTCCAAGCACTACTTGGTACAATCAGGAATGTTCATTCTAAAGGGATTCGAAAGGCTTAAGCTACTGCCTCATTAAAAAAATATATATTATTAGCTCTAAACTAAATTTTCTCATTAAAAAACTTTTAATGAGATCCCTAAGATGTCTTCTTATCACATGGTTAGTTTTAAATTTGTAGATTGAATAGTTTGGGAGAAATCTTCCATAACTCATAAACAGGTTCCTTTAGAAGTTCTGCCATATCTTCCAAACAGGAAGTTGTCTAAAAACTTCCAGCTTCTTCTTCTTTCTTGATAACTTATCCTCCTGTATAGGAGCTGTAGAGTTTAAAATAATATATAATAAATATCAATGCTAATATGTTACATGGATTTTATAACATATATACATAATAAGATACGGATTTATGATACGCGTGTATCCCAGCATGCATCACTAATCTCCAGAATCTCCATTTGTGTTCCTGAGTGGATCACTGGACTTTCTACAGGGGGACAGATATGTACTTATTTAGATTGTACCACCACTTTCTATGGATTTATGATTATTTGGATGGAACCTGATCAAGCTTAGGTAAGTGTTGTAGATAAAGCTTGTGTGATAAACTTAGTGTGTAAGCCAGTTGAGACCATAACTTTTTATAATTTACTGTTTTAGGTTTCAGAAAGAAGTTGAAAGTATCATTACAGCTCTTCTTTAATATCTCACATATTCTTTGTTCTAAAAACATAAAACTTTGGTCGCTATAATTAATTAGAAGGGATATACATTAAGGCATCCTGGTATTTTCACAATGAAATTCAGCCTGAAAGTATTCTTTTCATGTCTTGAAAATCTTGGTTAGTCCAGTGTCTTTCTTTCAGAGGTGGCCATTTTGTTTAGAAAAAATTCTTGTACCCGTTACTAATCTGAATCTAAAAACATACTGCTTATTCACTTTATTATAAAGGAATATTTTTTTTCTGGAAGAACATATTCTAAACTTAATTTTAAGCCAGGTTTCAAAGGAAAATCCTGCCTATTTTTTCCTTTATGATTTTTATACTTTCAATAGCTTATGTATTTTGGTTCATTTATAACATGACAAGCTGAAAAAGAGCTTCTAGGTGAGTCTCTAGTTGCTTTCAAACTCCTCCCATGCCCTTTGTTAGAAAAACCTGAAATTTAACATTGTATTAGCAGAGATATATGTTCAAGGGAACCTGGTATTTTTATAGTGAAATATAATTCAGAAGTATTTGTTTACATGTCTTGAAAATCATAGTCAGCAGTGTTTTTCAATGCGTGGCGGCCATTTTGTTATCAATATCAATTTCTAATTTTAATGTATTATGTAACTGTCTATTCACTACACTATCTACGATTGTTTCATTGGAAGAAAACAATTATAACTTAATTCTAAGCTATCTTTCAGTTTTTTAAAGGATATTTTTCATATAACAGATTAGTTATCTTATCCCAAACCAGGGAGAATGGGTTAGTATGTATGTGCTTGACCAAACTTCACAAGTGCAATTCTATACTTAGGGTTTCTTATTGTTGGACTGGCTGGCCTGCTAATCTTTTCAATTGGCATTTATTCTGAATTGATGTTTGTCTGTTATTTTGAAGCCACAAAACAATGCTGTACAAATTTAATGGGAAAGCAATCTACAGTTCATCCAGCTTTGATTCCCCAAAGCTAGCTCAATATATAGCCAGATATCTAATTAAGCAGGGGTCATCTCAGTGAATACAGGCGAAAACGCCCGATTTTTCTTACTTTTCACAACAGTGTATTTCTTCTTCCTTTCTCTTCTTTCCCTTTCTCGTTCTCTTTATCTTAGTTATTTACGTTCTTAGTCGAGTTAGTCGTAGTGTAGTTAGTGGTGTCCATTTTTTCTTGGCAGGTTTATACTCTCACGAGAACACACTACACCTGAGAGTTGGATCTGGCTGCCGTGGATTCATTTCACTCGTGTCTCGGCACACGCTATGTCACTTTTTTAACATTGGAATAAAGTTCGAAAATGAGTTATTTCACCATTATAAATAAATATATGGCTTCACCCATCAACGACAAGCAGACACACGAGGAACAGCACACACGTAGATATATTTAAATTGCTGCTGGCAATGACAGTTGACAGACTGTCAATAACAACAGCTTCAACAACTGTCAATGACAATATCCATGCATTATGTACCCATGAATTATATGGAGACAGTAATTATTAGAACTGAAATTAAATTGACAACAACAACTGTCAATGCCACCGACGGAGAGAGCACTTCACTTCACAGCAAGCCGCCGCTCTAGGGCTGGGCTCGATAGGCATGACATCACTGGATCGGCAAAGTCGTAAGATCGATGTTCAACATGAGAGGACATCGATTGCCGAACTCGATACGGACCCCCCTACATCCATTGTTTTCCCTACCCCCAAAATACAAAAGAGCCTACCCTATTCTTTAAAAAGACCGCGGCGCTGAGCTGGCCACAGACGGTCGCCATTGAAACTGCACTACGATAGATACTATCGCGCGCCGTAGTACTTGGAAAAGTGTGGAGAGGGCCACACAATGTATTTTACATGGTGCTGGTCCGGCCCCCACCACACTTTTCCAAGCACTACCGCACGCGACAGAATCGAATCGAGAAAATCGACATCGAAAAAAATTAGGCAATTAATAGGATTTCAAAAAAATGGCTGATGAGCACAGCCCTACGCCGCTCACGGCAGCACTAGAAAAGTCGGGCGTTTTCGCATATCGGGCGTTTTCGCATATCGGGCGTTTTCGTCTGACACCATCTCAGTCACTTGATACTGGGTTTGGATTAAATGAGGGCTTAAAGTATGTTAAAGTTTAATCCGAGTGATCACATGATGCAGTAAATCAAGTGAAGAAAGTATGCAATGAACCTATAGATATTTACAGTATATATATGCAAGAGCATGCTAGACTGAGAAGTGAATCTAGCCAGTGCAAGCATTTATCTATTTAAGCTGCGGACCTGCTGTCAGTTTCTGCTGAAATCTAGCTATTCTATACATGCAACTGTATTTGAGGACTAGTCGCATATCCCTTTAGAATGAACATTCCTGGTACAATGTACATGTAGTTTAGGTTGGGACATAGGTTTTTAGGGTCCGTTGGTAACTTGGTACGAAGTAGGTATAGTTAGGCTCGCAATATCATATGTCGATTAATCGCTCAGTGATTTCATCAATTGGACGAGCAGTTTTTTGGCGACGAGTCCGACCTCTAATTAGTAACAAATTTGCTGAACATGGCAAGACCATTGCCCTGATTGGGTTCCCCTATAGTCTGTCTGACTCGAGTTTGGCAAATTTTTTCGCACTTTTTTGTGACAAAACGTTCAAGTTTTCCATCCAAACTTGGCAAACATGTTAGGAGCACTACTACGTGTGTGTATAAACATGTATAGGAGAGGGCCCTATTAAGAATCAATTTGAGGGTTTCTCATGAAATAAAGAACAGCGTTTAGAATTTATACCAGACTCACCTACTGTTAGGTAGGTGAGGTACTTGTGTTTATGCTGTATGGTTAGTTGATGTGGATCCCCCACCTTAGATCCTCCTTGAGGGCTCGGAAAATATGGTTCTCATATGTGTGTTATTGAAAAAAGGGCCCTATTAAGAATCACCTTGATTTTGTTCTAAAAGAATGTTTTTTTGTAAATTAATTGACTTCCAAATATTTTTTGCAATTTAATTGAATTAACAAACAGACCAAATATTAACTTTTAATCATTCTTATTTGTAAGAAAGAGGCAAGCCAAGGTAGGGTTAGATAGTAATTTCAGTTCCTTGTTTTTTGTGGAAAAATGGAAGGCTGTCAATTTTTGGCCATTGCACCCTACAAGTTTTTGGCTTGGTCATCACATCACTACCTTCTTCCACCAAATTTGTTAGTTATCAAATAATCTCAATTAGATTTTCTATAGCCCCAAAGTCACTAGTATTCACACGGGAAATATCATGATTTTACATCTTGTGATGACATTTCCACGGGAAGAAAACCAAATTGATTCTTAATAGGGCCCCGATTCTTAATAGGGCCCCTTCCGATATATTTTTTTGTCTCAACTCCGCAAAATGTTGATTTTGCTCATTAGGTCCCATTGTAAAATGTGTCCATTGCCAACAATACAATCTCGCGTGTTTGTATTGTTCGCAACAGACAAAGAATGCGAGATCGTACTGTCGGCAATGTGCACATTTTACAATAGAAACTAATGAGCAAAATCAACATTTTGCGAAGCTGACGCAAAAAGTATGTTTGTACATAGACGTAGTAGTGCTCCAAAGACGTTCACCAAGTTTGGATGGCAAACTCGAACGTTTTGTCACAAAAAAGTGGCAAAAGTGATTGCCAAACTCGAGTCAGACAGACTATAATCAGCTAATGATCCCATTGGCTGAGTGCTGACACTGGTCCTATGCTATTCGCCGACCCTCAGCATTTATCAAATCCTTTGACATCTGCTAAACTAACAATTCTGTAACTTCTTTAGCAGCCTGCTGTTAAATTTTCAGTTTAGAAATGATAAAATGATGACCAGAAAGGTAAATAAGGATGGTGCAAAATTGCGATGAAAGACGTCAACTTCCGGAGGCGGATGAAGAGAGAATTAGAAACATCGTTCAGAATGATAAATCATCTTGCAACTTCCATCTAGAACATAAAGCAGCAAACAGATATTGAAGGCATGTATGCTTTTCCAACTCGAGCATTACTTACCAACGTGCAGTGAACGGTAATTTGGTAAAAATAATGATCAGCGAACAGATTTCTTCGCTTACGGCTCCATTTTGACTATTGCATTGTGGGATACCTTAAAATGGCGGCTACTTCAAAACTATCTTGTGAGTTGACCTTTAGTTTATGAATCTCTGGTCTTAACTGTAGTAAGCGATCATTTAAATAATGAATTACAATTGAAAACTAGTGGAGCAATGTTCCTAATCTACCAGTGCGTCTATTTGAGAGTTATTTTAAGCGAAACCACCAGATGAATGATTGGCACTGCGTTCCAATCAAACAACTTTAACTTAAAACAAGTGTGCGAACTTGTAAACAAGTGCATGGATCAACATCTTCAATAATTTAACATGGAGCAATTTTGCACATGTACGACTAACTAACTATCCCTCCAGTTAAAAGAGGCTCAAGTAAAGAAGTAAAAAAGAGTGGCTGTTTAAAGTGTAAGATTTAGGTTGTTGGTGACTTGTAAATATTGAACTTAATGTAAATGTATGTATACTTGTACTGTACAAATAATCTTGGACTGGGAGTTGAAAATCAAGCTGGAAGAAGTAGAAAGCACATGATGTAATTATCATAACTGTCTAACACAGTTGATGTTGGTTCATACTAAGAGATAAAGAGGAACGGCGAGAGGGGCGCTTGAACAGATAGGCATGGAGGATACAGGGGGGGGGGGTAGACCAGGAGACTAATGCCCCCTTAGGCTGTCCGTACCGTTTGCCGTAGGGGCAAGGGTCCTCACGTTGAAATTTTTGGAACCTGATACGGTGATTTTGCGCTGACACATTTGAATGAAATAAAACTTACTTGTATATTTGTAGACCAGTGTTTATTTCGGTCATTCTATAATTGCGGTACATTTTGGGGTAGATTGAAAATGACAATATCATGTAAATTTAACAAACTTTTTTTTGAAAAATACAGTGACTGACATTCCTACAGTCAAGGAAAAATAGCTGGTACAGGTTGTTGATCATTATTTCTTGATAAAAAAATATGTTTTTGTATCACCTTTGGCAAAATACTGTCCACTCTGTTACTTACAAATCATGAAATATTGCAGGTACTTCAGAAAGAGTTTAAAGAATATGAGCAACACAACATATATGTCTGAATGTCACCATAATGATACATATGCTTGCTTTTACAGTTTTTGTATTCAAAGAAGCTGAAAACTTCTTCTTTGTTGACCGTTGGCATGAAAAAAAAATATCTTAACACATATATGATGGCAATGGGACTGTATCAAGTTTCCAATGAAAGTCCTTTTGTAATATATTAATGGGAGGATTGAAATGGAACATTTCCCAACTTTCCACCAATCTTGCCTGTTTGTTTGGGAAATAAAATGGCAAACAAAGAAAAAAGGGTGTCCACCCTGTTACGTCCACTCTGTTACATTATGTCCACTCTGTTACATAACAGGGTGGACATTTCTGAGTGGACAGCTTCTAACATTAGCATAAAGCACCTTACTCTAAGAAACAGGCTTAAACATCTTAAATCTAACAGGTCAATACAGGCCAAAGGTCACTGAATAGCAGAAAAAACAGAAATGCTCCCAGTAACAGACATATCAGGAAAACATTTCAAAGACTTTTTTAACATTGACTAGGCTAGACTTTCTTTTCGTGTAATGAATCAAATTGGTCTGGCCTGATAAAGATTTGCACAATCTAAAGTGCACTTTCAACCTCTGCCATTATTTTTGGATCTAATTGGTAGTTTTGGCCAGTAGGTGTCTCTGGAGCTGAAATATCTTCTGCTACAATATCATAATTTGAATACCAACTGGGACAGTCTTCAGGTCAACCATCGACAACATGGCTTGAGTTGAAATTTCAATGACCTCTGCTGGTACAAGGTAGAGTTGAACTTTGCAGTTGGCACTTTTCAAGTTTGTATACATATCAGTGGCATCTTTGCAGTCACTTCCTTGGTGAGCAATGCAGTCAGACATTCACTTAAAGGTGGCACCCACCCCATCAGGGACTCCTTTCCTATGACCACTCTCAATAAAGTGCCAGGTTCCAAATGTCATACCCCTTTGAAACAGGCTCTGTGTGAACAGGGAGACATTTGCTTTTTGTTTATATTGGGTACATGGCCCATCACTAAAAAAGTGGATTGTATCAATTTCTGGATGCTTGTTTTGGATTAGATTAAGCATAGTGTCAAGATGAGCCCATATTGCAGCAGGACCATGCTGAAGGCTTTCAGAAATAGTGCAAACTATCTTGGCTTCACCATCATGCCCTACATAGTAAACACCTGTATGAAGGCTGGTCTGTTTCTTGGAGGCCCCAAAGTGTGCACTTAGAACTTCATTTTGCATTTTACACGCATAATTTTCAGAGAAATCAATGTGCATGAGACACTCATTTGACATCATGTTCCGTTTTAAAGTACGATAAAACTTATACTGATGTCTGATGTTGAAATAATGGGGTTTGAACCGCTTTAGCTGGGAATGGCATTCATCAAGGAGATCTCCAATAGTTCCTCTCATCTTTTGTTTTACTGTTATTGTAATTTTTTTCATGGAATCCTTGATTTAAGTTTGAGATTGCCCACTCTGTTTCCCTGCTCAGTCCACCCTGTTACTATTTAAGTAACAGAGTGGACAGTAACAGAGTGGACAGATTTCTAAAAAAGTAGAGCATAAGTTATGTCACCCTTCACTTTTTGCATGTGGCATGACTCAGCTTGAATCTCCATTTTACAAGTTTTCTATAGGCAATCTTTTTAAATTTCACATTCTAGTAATTCTATATATATTCAAGTAACAGAGTGGACACTCAAATGGGTACCATAAGGGTTCTCACGAAGATTTCTTTTATAAATGACCAAATGAAGTTGTCTGCTTAATGTAGGTCAGCCATGTCAGTCTGAAATGAATGGAGTTACCCTCTATTAATCATATGTGACACTAAAATAGAGAGAAGCTAGTTATTCATGTTGAAATAGTGTATGGTAACAGAGTGGACACAGAACTTAGCGACACGCCTATAAAGCACTTTTTTTCTCATATTTAGGTGAAATTATTTATTTTTGAGAATTCAAAGGTAATCATAGCATGACATTTAACTCATTTTGCTCTAAAAAATCAATTCCAAAAGTCAAGTTATAATCCTTTTTTAGCTTCATTGTTTCCCGCATGTACATTGCGACAAGTGGGAAAGGCAGTATGTGAAACATGTTTGAGCTTGAATGGATGACTAGTTCCCAAAATTATCATAGAAATAACCTGTATTATGTAAAGCAATGATCTAATAAAGGTAAACATCCCTGAAAAAAAAGAAAATTGTTTTAATATTTATGAAACACAGTTGAGTGTAGGTGAGTGACGTAAAATGTCCCGCAATTATAGAATGACCGATTTATCAATCAAGATTTAGAGAAATCTTAACTTGTTTATGGAGGCACATTGAAGCCCTCCCAAATTCGCAAAATGGCCGCTAATTCTCGCGTTGTTACACAAGTTGTTGCGTTATCTCCAAGCACCAACACACGTCCACGTGCCGTCCAACAATTGAACTTAGATAAACTTTTACGACGTGCGCGGCCAACTTACGTTACTACCGCTCTGGCAGATTACAGTGACCGAGGGAACAGGTCAGAAAAAACACTTTTATAGCAGTTTAAGAACTTTATTCAAAAATCTGGCCCTTATGAGCTTTTATTAACTAAATACCTACACACTTGTTCATTAAACTAGTGACGGAGTATTTTCATCACAATACACCGACCCAGGTTCCATTTTTTTGCATTGGAGGACTTAAGTGCCGTATAGGTGAGGCCCGTCAGAGCAACAATAGCATAGGGCCGTAACATTACAGCACGGATGGTCTAGGGGGGGGGGGGGGGGGGGGGGGGGGATATGTTGTGTTGTGAAGTAATTCATAAAGCTTATAGGAGAGGGCCCTATTAAGAATCAATTTGAGGGTTTCTCATGAAATAAAGAACAGTGTTTAGAATTTATACCAGACCCACCTACTGTTAGATAGGTGAGGTCCTAGTGTTTATGCTGTAAGTGTAGCTGTGTAGGGTGAGTCGATGTGGACCCCCCAGGCCACCTTAGATCCTCCTTGAGGGCATGGAAAATATGGTTCTCAGATGTGTGTAATTGAAACAAGGGCCCTATTAAGAATCACCTTGATTCTGTTCTAAAGCAATGTTTTTTTGTAAATTAATTGATTTCCAATATTGTTTTGCAATTTAAGTGAATATACAACAGACCAAATATTAACTTTTAATCATTCTTATTTGTAAGAAAGAGGCAAACCAAGTTAGGGTTAGAGAGTACTTTCAGTTTTTTGTTTTTTGTGGATAAATGGAAGGCTGTCAATTTTTGGCCATTGCAGCCTTCAGGTGTGTGGCTTGGTCATCACATCACTACCTTCTTCCACCAAATTCTTTAGTTATCAAACAATCTCAATTAGGTTTTCTATAGCCCCAAAGTCTCCAGTATTCCTATGTACAGGAAATAGCATGTGATTCTACACCCTGTGATGATGATTCTTAATAGGGCCCTGATTCTTAATAGGGTCCCTTCCAATAGGGCTGTGCTCATCAGCCATTTTTTTGCGATCCGATTAATTGCCTAATTTTTCTCGATGTCAATTTTCTCGATTCGATTCTGTCGCGCGCGGTAGTGCTCGGAAAAGTGTGGTGGGGGCCGGACCAGCACCATGTAAAATACATTGTGTGGCCCTCTCCACACTTTACCAAGTACTACCGCGCGCGATAGTATCTATCGTAGTGCAGTTTCAATGGCCGACGTCTGTGGCCGGCTCAGCGCCGCGGTCTTTTTAAAGAATAGGGTAGGCTCTTTCGTATTTTTGGGGTAGGGAAAACAATGGAGGTAGGGGGGGGCCGTATCGAGTTCGGCAATCGATGTCCTCTCATGTTGAACATCGATCTTACGATCCATCGATGTCGTGCCTATCGAGCCCAGTCCTACCTTCCAATATATATGTGGGGTTTGAGGGGTTCATATTTGTGGGATTCAGGAAGACAAGGAAGGGACAGACCGGATACTTGGTAGGATAATGTACAGGGCAGCTGGGGCTCGGGGGCTTAGCCGCCTATGCGTCCAGCGTGTCATTTGGACACCCAGAACACTGTTTTTTGACAGTTTGGACACCTAAAACAATTTTGTCAGAATTTGCTGATGATGACTTTTAGAAGATAGAAGATGTAGAAGCTGTAGTGTTACTTCTATAAGACACACAAAGCAGTAACTGGCCTAAAAAAGCAAAATCTGTAAATATATATAGGGCCACTCCAATTTAATTACTTGTCTTACGAGCTTTCTTTGGAAAAAAAATCCTGTCAGACTCCAAAAAAAAAAGAAAAAAAAAGTCACCTTTGGTGTCTTACGGACGAAAGTGGTTTTGAGATTTTCTGTCAGACTACAAAAAAAAAAAAAAAAAGTGCAAGTTTTAAGAATATTCTTTGTAAGTGTGATTCAATCAACTACAGGAAGCTATCATTGCTGTAGTAGAGCCTCAGACTTGAGGAGGTATACCTCCCACCCTTCAGGTTACAGGGATTAATAGATTGACTGATTTTATTTAGTTGAGAATAGGCTGGTAGAAACATCTCGCTACCAGTCCTAGTCGGCAGACTCTAAAAAGAATAAAAAAATTTAAAAAGCCACATTTTTCAACTTTTTTTTTATTCCAAAATGGCTCATTTCCTACCTCCTGAGCACGTAAGACAAGTAAATAAATTGGAGTGGCCTAGGGTTTATTTTATTAGTAGTTATGTACTTTGTACCCCACTTTGGACATGCAAAAGTCTATGAAACCTCTATTTGGACACCCTGTTTCAAAATATTGGCTAAGACCATGCTGGGGCTTAGCCGCCTATGCGTCCAGCGTGTCATTTGTCCTGACACCCAGAATGTTCACTGTTTTTTGACAGTTTGGACACCCAAAAGTTTATGTCAGAATTTGCTGATGATGACTTTTCATAGAAGATAGAAGATGTAGAAGCTCTAGTGTCACTTTTATAAGACACACAATGAAGTTACTGGTTGTGTTTGGGCGATCATTGATTATATTCGATAATCGATCGTTTGCCTCTCTTTGACTGATTAATCAATTACAAAACTAACAATCGATGATAGTCGGAAAAGGTGACACCTACTGGCAAAATATATAACTAAATGACAGGCAAGTTGTCTGCTTTCTTGCTATGAAACTAAGCTCCAAAAACACTCCAAAACATATTAGGCTCTAGACCTCTAGTACCCAATTACTGAAAAAGTGTGAAGAACATTATGATCGATAATCGCTCGGTTGGCTGCAGCTGATTATCGATTATTAAATTGCAACCGATTCCCAACCCTAGTTACTTGTCTAAAAAAGCAAAATCTGTAAATATATAGGGTTTATTTTATTAGCAGTATATACTTTGTACCACACTTTGGACGCAAAAGTCTATGAGACCTCTATTTGGACATCATGTTTCCAAATATTGGCTAAGAACATGCAGGACTGGGTGGAGGGTACCGTCCTGATGCAGGATGCATGAGGATGCGTTTCCACTAGGCGGCCCGACAGCAGCGGTTTTTCCATTAGAAAGCTGCTGTCGTACTGCTCCGTCGTCTGGGAGTGTCCCAAGCTGGCGGCGGAAAACCGCTGCAATACAACCCATCTCAAAGTCGCTGATTGACAAATTGAACAACTAACCAATTTTTATTGGTTGAAGTAGCAACACTGCGGCGGTTATTTCCTGCTTGTATCGCTCAAGTATGCGATCCAGATATTGCCGTGGCGGGAACCGCTGCTCCTGAAAACCGCTCGCAATCCCGCCTACGGCGCCTTGAAACGGGCCCTGACAGAAGTACGGGGGGACAGGGTACATGACGAGAGACGAGGCATGCATGGGGTTGACGATTGGCCTGGGTGGTAAGGGAGCTCTCCATAGGTCCTCCCTTGGGAGTTGACTGTCACTCCGTGGGACAAATGTGGTTATAGATTCAAAACATTTACGAACAAGTCAATGGGGGGGGGGGGGGGGGGGGGGGGGGGGGGGGAGCAGCATATTTCCTAGAAAATATGCACCCCATGCAAATAAATATGCACCTACGCTGAAAATCAGCCTACCCCCACTCATATAATTATTGGGTACATTTTCCAAGGAAATTTTACTCCTTGTTGAGAATATTTCCCCTGTACAGCCAGGCACCAACATTTATAAGTACAAGCCTGCTTGCCCCGGCAAGTGAATTTTTGAAAAAAGAGCTTTCGGGGAAGTACATTAGTTAGCCCTTGCCCCTATGGGCAAACTGATTTTTTATGAACACTAAACATTTTTTTATGTACATAGAAAATTGCAGATTTTCAGGATGGGGGAAAATCTTTCCTATAGGAATTTCTAAAACACCCTTATTCCAAAAACAACCTGCTGTTTAAGGCCCTGAGCTCAACAAACCCACCCGGCTAGTAATGATATATATATATATTTCTGTGCATTTTTTTTTTTCAGGTGGTTAATGACTTTTCTAGCACGACTGTAGTTTGGCGAGATGAATCCAGGTGGCAGCACTGTGCAGCAGCCACTGCCAGGGACCAGCATCAACTTCGATGCTCAGGCTCTACATGACCAGGAAGAGGCGGAATTCCAAAGGGAGGAACAGGAACGGCAAAATGAGGTATGGTGAAATCTACATGTGAACTCCTGAGGCGTGAACACTTGTTAACCAGGACCGGATGTATCCTACCCATGGATTTCTGAAGACAAATGAAACCCATTCATTGTTCATAGATTTCCTTGACAATTATTGTCTGGACCTAAGACAACTATTGAAAAAAACTTAGGATTTAAGCAGCATACATCAGAAAAATATTTGAAGGGGAGTTAAAAATACATGTATGTAATGAACATAATTCTTTAAAATATTTTCTTAAAAGTTGCCTTTTTTAGATATATATATATAGTGCTGGGATAGTTGGATAATTTGAGCTCGCTTTTGAATTGTCCAAATTTTTGATCGATTAAACGAATTATAATTGTTTGTTTGCAATTTTAATTAACCCACTAGGCATTAGGCAAGTATTTAATTACCTAAAAACTTTGATTGTGTTCAGAAACTCAAAAATATCTGTACCTGAATTTTTTACTGGCCATAGGTAATTCTGACTTAAAATCATATTTAAGTTAGCTGGGCTATTTCTGAGGTGTTCACATCTTAGGAGTTTATTTCATTGCTTAGTAGAGGTGTCATCAAAGTCACAAATGGAAGTACACCTTTAGTGAAAGTCTTGCCTTTGCAGCTATGGTTTGTGCATAATAAGGTAGGTCTGATAGTTAAGTTCATCGACAGCCTGGTAAGACCTAAAAAAGTTGTTTGTTTCCTGTAACCCAACTCTAACAAGTTTTTCCTCAAAAAAGTCCCTACCCTAAAATCTTTTTTGCCCTTCCAACTCCTAATCAATATAAAACATGCCTGAAACACACATTTTTTGAATATGAAAATAATTCCCCCCCCCCCCCCCAAAAAAAAAATAATAATAAAATAAAATAAAATAAAAAATAATTACCTACCTGTCTACCCTATTTTTTCGCAACAGTTACAGGAAACAAACATGTTTTTTTCTCTTAGACCTTGGGGTGAATAACGTCTGGACTGGACCAGTTATTTGCAATGTAAAATATTTGCAGGTTAATATGACTTTGGATATTACTGTAAGTACTGAACCACATGGCATCATTAAGGAAATATTGATATTGGATCATATTGCAAAAACTCAAAGGTGCCAAACCCCTAGTACTGGTGCTCATCCCTTTAGTTTATAAATAGCCTTGTAGTCTTTAAGCCCAATTCCGGTGGGAGCAGCTCTTAAGGTAAGTGAAG
>OZ012701.1:25602339-25607781 GCA_963942565.1 Maea johnstoni | reverse complement strand
GAGGATATGCGGTCCACGGTGGGCATGGGTTTGTGTTACCCTATATATCCTATTTTGGTACATTTTGTTGTTTTTCGTTGAACAGAATGTTTTTGAGAAGATTTACTTTACGCAAATAAACATACTACTATCTACCTAGGATTAGGACTACTAAGACGGGGTCGCGTGGGAATGGGTGTCCCGTGAGAATGTGTGCCCTGTGAGAACGTGTGCCCCGTGAGGATGTTCGGTCCACGGTAGGCGTGGGTTTGTGTTACCTATAAACGCTATGTCGGCATATTTTGTTGTTTTTCGTTAAATAGAATGATTCTGTAAAAATATTTACTTTACGCAAATAAACACACTACTACCTACAATTATGGCATCGGAAGAACATATTTGGGATCACAGCCCAGTCACACAAACTCACGCTATGAGGGAGCACCCCGCCACGCGGCCATCACCATGACAGCGACGATCAATCAATCACATTTCAAGAAGGACAACTCCATAGCGGATTTAGAGAGGCGCCGAACTTCCTTTACAATTCAAAATTCCTATATTGTTGCAAAAAGCCCCTGTCATACATATACTAATGGAACGTCTCAATAGGGCTCGCTGGAGTCTCACAGACGTCGTGTGGCTGTCACGATCATTCAGATCGATGTCTTGTTAAAGTCGTTCTCATCATTGATTGAATATACAACAGGGAAACATGCAGGGGACACATAGCACACTAGCAACTCTGACTGAAGTATACAAAACCACATCAGCAAGGCATGCGGTATAGACTCTTTCTCCGCGCAGTCCTCAAGAAGGAGGTCAAGGAAACTTATGATCTTGGAATCCCCTAACTAGGGTTAGGGTTAGAGTTATGCACCAGTCAATTGAATCCCCGGGAGGGGGGGGGCGGGAAATGGCCGGGCGATGCCGGGCTTATCCTGTTTAGTACACCAAAACGCTGCCCCGCAGGGTGGGGACATAACTAACTAGTAGAGCGACGATATAGGCCGGGGCACGGGGGCGGGGATAGTGAATAGCACCCAAATCCTCCTCATGCCAAAATCCTATATACTATGATTAGCCCAAGTAATCAGCCGCCCAGCAGTGGATAGACAAATGGTATGAGATATTGTCATAATGATACGACCGGCACTGAATGTGGCTAGTATTAAATTATCTTTTTTATATAAATACGAGGAAAAAAACAAGAATATTAACAAAAACAAACACATTGATGATTACTGAATCTCGTTAAATTTGGAGGATAACACTTTAATTATAATATGTCTACAAAGCAAAGCTTTAAATGCTCGCGAATCTCGAAAATATTGTGAAATAATCACACAGTATGAGTAGTGATTGACCAAAAATTAATGGCAAAACAATTGCTACGAAACCTGTCCAGCGTGCATCATAACCACTTGTCCCATTGCAAGTGAATTCGGCAAAAAACGGCAATCTGGCCAGCAAAACAAGACCCTTACTTGCCCTGCCCGGCAAGAAATGTCTTTTGGCAGAGTCCTCGCAATGTAACTCACCTTAGTTAAACAGGGTAGTGGGACAAGTGGAAGTGCCAGCGTGGGCAAGTAAACTTTAAGGGCAGCTTGCCATGCTCGTCAAGTAATGTTTTGGAACCTATGTTGCACCCTGCTAACGCAACATCGTCATTTCCCAACATATTTAAAAGAATTAAATGGCAAGTAGAATGAGTTGTGGCGGTTATATCATTCTAAACTGCATTAAAGTTGACCCACAGAGATGCAAATAATTTATCTTTTTTGTGAAAATAGAGAATACCGCCGTGGCAACTTTTCCCGCTACTATAATCATGACGTCGCATGAGCATTTGTTGCACTGAGGATTTGGTGCGTGGTTGCGCATGTTGCGTGGTCAGTGACGGCACTTGGGTATTTAGGGGGGTGCATACGTTCGTTATCAAAATTAAAAAATACCCCTAAAGCACTGATTTCTGGCCAAAAAAGCACCCTTATTTTAATAAAACGCTGATTTTTCCCACTAAATAAACATCCCTTCTTTTAACAAAACACTGACATTGGATGAACGGGAGCACGTATTTTGACTTTCGATTTTATAATCCTCTGCTTGTTTAGCGGCAGCAAACTCGGAAGCCCAGTCACTTCGGCAGTCACTCGGCATCAGAGCCGCGTATATTTTGTGGATTGTAAGGGGATTTTGACCCCCATACTTCGTACCTGGGTACAAAAAAGTACCCTTCTTTTACAAAATCGCGGACATGCGGAGGTCTTAAAAAAAGACCCCTTCTTCCGCGAAATACGTAACGCAGGTGCGACCCCCCTCTGTACCTGAGTGCCCCCACCGGGCGTGCAACGCACTAGTGCGTTCCCTAATCATTCTGCATTAACTTTTAAAGCAGTCACAACGTTATGACGGGATTCTGTCTCACCGTGACGTCATTCTTTCCCAAATTCAGCCGATAGAGGTCGCCGCTTTTGTTTTGTACTTTGCAGAAACAAGTTGCCACAAATCTTGCGCACATAGCAAATTTCGTCCAAATGGCCTTCGAAACTGTAACCTTTTTCAAGGTATCAGTACATATGCTTATGCCAATCAAAAACACTTCTTTGCAGAAGGGCTGCACAAGCTATTATATGCCAGAAATATCTAAAAATGAAATAGCCATTTTAAAATCCAATCATGGTAGCCTGACCAGATAAGAATTGATAGTTTGCATGAGGATGTACAGTGGCTGGAATTTCTCACGGTACTACAGACCAAGCTGCTATGGACTCTTCAACAAAGACAATCTTCATGAGGTGCATGAAGGCCCTCAATATGATAGTTTTTTTCTAGGATGTTCCTGCATTTGTACAAATCAACACAATAAAAGTTTATTTTCAAATTCATCTATCATATTTTTGATGCCCACATGGATTGAAAATATGGTTTAAAGGGGAACTTGGGGAACATTACAGGAAATGTGCACATAGGGTACCGTCGCCGCCATTCCACTTGTGGAGTGTCGCCGGCGAAGGCACACTGCGCTGCCGCTGTGCTTCCTGCCATTCGCTCTCCCCAGAGAACGCTATCTATCAGGCAGGTACTGGCTTTCAGGTCCTTATCTTTATGGGTCATAGCAAGGGGTGTTACCGCAAGAATAGACAGTCTTAAAGATTTCCACTTGCAGTGGAAAATTGAGTATAAAAGCGGTTTTATTGGAAATAACTACAAAAAAGTGGTATAATTAGGTAAGGAAGTATATGATACACCGGCCTGCAGCATAGTTTAGGAGTTTAAGCGTGCTCTTGAGGGTGAAAGTTGTAACTAGTGACTTTAAAAAGTTCTATGTGACCATTTCCTGTCATGAAGAACAAATCATAGGTTTATATGAAAGTTCATGAACATAGCTCAACATCTCTCATAAACAGGGAAGCCCTAGAGCTCCACACAAAGAGAAATCTAAAATTGTAATTAGTGAGTAGCACTTCCTCGAAGCCAAGGCCGATGCCATTGTGAATCTGGGTCATCAACCCCTGCTGTGGTCAGTGTTATTGGGTAGCAAAGGAGCTTAGGGGTGCTTGAAATAAGCACAGAGCTAGGGGCAGGAAGTGATCTCTGCCACCCAATTGAAAAACATGGCCGCAGCCAGTGGCTGCCAGGGGCTGGGCAGGATGATGGCAATATGCAAAAATCTCCCCTCATGGGATCACTGAGAGAACAAGAAGGGCAGCATCCTGTTCTTGAAGTTTATTACTCTCATATGAGCTGATATGTATGTGAGCCTTTAAAAAATGTGCCCCGGGGGCGGGGATTAGTGACAAAAAAATGTGCCGCGGGGGGCGGGGACTATGCAAAATAGTGCAGAAGGTCGGTGCACTATCCCCGCCCCATCCCGGCCCCCCCCTCCCGGGGATTCAATTGACTGGTGCATTATTCAAATAAGGTATAATATCTATACAAAATGTCATGGGAGGTGAAAAATTCTATTATATGCTTGAAATTGACATTCCTCACGAAAAATATGGGTGTCTTAAAGAGTGATTTTTGAGGGTTTGGGTGTCTAAATGACAACCAGACGCCCTACTGGCTAATTAAGACTATCGTCACTCGTGCCATTCATTCAGCACTGCATGCAGTGCCTTATAGCTATATCTATGGACATCCTATTTCTCCAGGGTAACCGCAACAGGGTATTAGCCAGGATTTAGAAACTGGGTGCCAGAATTGGCAATTGTTATTTCTTTGGGCGTTCTATTTTTCTAGGGATACCTTAATGGGATATTAGCCAAGGATTTAGAAACAGGGTGGCCAAAATTGGCAATTGTATAATTTTGAACATCAGGTTTTTCAAGGGAGACCGCAACAGGGTATTAGCCAGGATTTAGAAAGTGGGTGCCAAAATTGGCAATTATAAAATTTTGGCGCGTCCAATTTTTCAAGGGAGAGTGCATTATTATTAGATCACAAATATTATGAGTATTATCATTTACTTTGTGAAATAAGTCATGATTTCTTCTAAAAATGTCATGGGAATTATATATGGAGGCAAAAAAGTCAATTAAAAAGCTTGAATTAAACATTTTAATAAATTACTTTAAAAAAAATTATGTCCTTAGGGGTAATTTTAGAGGGTTTGGCCTAACAGCCTCTTGCGATACCTACCGGCTTCTCGCAGACATCTTGCTGTATACCATTTTCACAACAAGGATAGCTAATAGTCTCACACATATATTGAAGGTGCCAATCCCTATCTCAGAGAGATATCTCTGAGATAGCCAGGCTTTCATTGGGCGCTGCAGGCATGTAGGGTTAATTGTTCTAATTGTCTCTCCGTGCGTGATTCTCGTGGCCTGTCCTCTCCCACTATAAAATCATGCTCCACCACTAGGTAATGCCAGGGTTCACCCCAGGCAGGACAGCCTGGAAATACACATACACACATAGTAGATATGGCTGCACCAGCCATGTTTAAACATACTCAACCATCATGGTATACATGAGATATGTATATGTATATATATATATATATATATATATATATATATAAATATATATATATATATATATATATATATATATATATATATATATATGTATGTATGTATATATATATATATATATATATATATATATATATATATATATATATATATATATATATATATATATATATATATATATATATATATATATATATATATATATATATATATATATATTGGCAAGTAGGTATTGCTATTTACTTGCCCAGCAATGCAAGCAGATATTCAATAACGTTTCTTTTTTTTTAATGATCTAGTAAATGAAATTGTAAATTGATATTAAAACACACAAATAAAATTTGAAAATGAAAGTATGCCCTCAGGCAATTTTCAACTTTAGAGATAACTTGATATATCAAGGGTTGCCCAGATTTCCGATTAATTGTTTTTCAAAATAGTTATATAGTGGCCTTAATTTCTGAGGATTTTCAGTAATAAG
>OZ012701.1:25522339-25597339 GCA_963942565.1 Maea johnstoni | reverse complement strand
ATATACCCAGGGAAGAACTTTACAACAATGCTGATCAGTTTGACAACCCTCACCATAACAACCATCACCATGGCAACCCTCACCATGGCAACCCACAATATGATAACCTGTCACTTGGCAACCACCAAACAGGCTATGGGCAGCAGCACCTAAATGCTTGGCAACCCAGCAAATATGGTGGGGAGCAATATGCAAATGAACCTGGTCATGTGACTGGGGAGCCTGGTTACCATCGGGAACAGGGTGATGGGGGTAATGACCCCTACCCTGAGTACCACAATCATCATCATCATCATCATCATCAACCTATGTATCCTCCCAGCAGTTATCCCTTCAACGGACAATATGTGCCCAACCATTTCTACTATGACAACAATTACCATGGCAACATGCCACCCCCTCCCTCTGGTTACTATGGTAACCACGATGGCGGAGGGTACGATGATAAGCGCCCGGGTGTTCCAGAAGAGGGCGCCACTGTGAGAGGAGAGGGTATCGATACGTCGGCTCCTCAGCCAAAGAGCACGGCGCCAAACACGCCACAGGGGGAGCAGCAGGTGCAGGTCAAGTACCAAGGCCCACAGAGCCAGGCCGATGTTAGTTCAGGAAACCCACCACCAGGGGGCAGCACTGCTACGCCCGGAGAAGGAGAGACATTTCCCAACCAAGGTGAGAACTCTCAGTCTTATATCAGAATACTTCTACCTATGTGTGTCTGTAGGGCCCACATATTATATATACAGCCTTGCTCAGGGTTTGACCTTTGGGGTAGATGGAAGAACTTACCCCGTCACTTTTCCAAGAGGATGATTGAAACAAAATGTGGGATTGCCTGAAGGGCAACAGCACATTTTCAGTGAATTCTGCTGAATATATCAGTCCACTTGTGACTTGCAACTTAACAAGAATTTTTTGAAATATTTTTGTCTGTATGCACCATGCGACAACATTTCGAATGGTCTGCAGTGCCATGTGCTGCTTGCAGGTGTTGATGAGCAAATCTATTGCAATAGATGGAGAATTAGAATTACAGAGAATCAACTGTATCATATAGTAGGTTCTGTTAACCCTTTCAATGCTGAGGCTACTTTCGTCCATAGCACAAGAATGCAAAGATTTTTGAAAAACATCTAAACCCTGCCATGTTGGTATATGCTGTAGTTGGCGAATTGGATATCCCCAGGAATGACTTTCTATCAATCATATAGTATGTTCTATCATAGTTAATCTATTGCTGTAGTTGGCGAATTGGATATCCCCGGGAATGACTTTCTATCAATCATATAGTATGTTCTATCATAGTTAATCTATTGCTGTAGTTGGCGAATTGGATATCCCCAGGAATGACTTTCTATCAATCATATAGTATGTTCTATCATAGTTAATCTATTGCTGTAGTTGGCGAATTGGATATCCCCAGGAATGACTTTCTATCAATCATATAGTATGTTCTATTATAGTAATCCCCGGGAATGACTTTCTATCAATCATATAGTATGTTCTATCATAGTAATCTATTGCCTTACTGCACTGCCCTGCCCTGTTCTCTTCAGTGTTGCTCGGCAACCAGACAACACAGGTAATTGGTCACCTTGACAACCACCATTTTTCAGCATGTTTGGCATATTGCCAGTAATTGTCTTGTTAGTGACGATGCCGCGTTGGTTATGATATATATGTATACATGTTTCCGGGGATGATGATGACGGAGTGAAGTTGATCTCTGCTGACGAGTGCTGCTGGAGAGCGGGATGCGGTTGCCATGGTGATTTGTGGGTCTGCTATGAAATATGACATGTGATGTTTAGTTTGTGAATGGTGAGGGGTATTGTAAGAGCTGGTGTGTAGGAGTGGCCTAATACAAGGTGCGGTGTGAAGCGTGGTCTTTACCTGGTGCTACTACTTGCTTCAGATGGTCTCTCTCTCTTGGTTTACAATAAGGTAAGCTCTGCCTAGCGATGGATAATGGCACTCTATTGCATTATTACCTTATAAATTCTGTGGCGAATAGTAGTCATGTTTAGGATCCTAGACAATCCCTTATCTATGATAATTTCACAGTGGTTATTATCGTTAAGGGTAGGGAATGAAATGGTACGATACAGTACTTTTTAAAATGGTGCCGGTACCAGTACCTGTACCTAATAACCCTTTTTATGACATTTGTCCGAGGTGCATGAAAATAAACTAAACCCTGTCATATTGGTATTCATTGGAAAGCTCTTGTCAGGTGCTATCAGATGAGAACTAATATGGTAGGATTTCAGTCATATTTTAGCCTTTCTGGCATCATTTTGCTTAGAAGTTAGCCACCTGCAGTGAAAGGGTTAACAGTATCTGACCCTAGCTGTGGCTGAATTTAGGGTATCTTTCCGGCATGCGGTACAATACCAAATGATATCTAGTGATGAAAGGTGTTTTAACGAGGGATTTGTGCCGGTACTCGGATAATATACTGAATATCCATATCAAATGATACACTACCAAATGCGATATGAAATGGAGTACAGTACAGCTAATCTCGCTTACCTCAGACTTGCCTATCTCAGATTTTTGCATAGCCAGGACAAAAACTCTGGTCAGCAGGGGTCCAGCTAGACACTAGCCCGATAGCCAATGGCTACAGAAAATTGCGCTTGGCTATAACAATATTTGCCTTTGTAGCCCGGTTGGCTATAAGAAAAGTAAAATTTTAAGATAATGCTCAGAGCAATATCAATAACATGATCAGTTGAAGAACTCCATTTGACGCATCAGTTGTCCTTTGGTACAATTCCAATACGGTATAGAACAGTGAAAAGATAGCTTATGCCTTCAAAATTGTTTTAGGGAAGGACTGCCGTGGGACTGCAGCATTTAGAAAATCTAGGGCTATGAGATCTTGGGTCGGGCTATGGCGATTTAAAATCCTGAAGTCCAGTGGTCTTCTAGAGTTTTTAACCAAAGCCTGACGCCCTGACCCCTGGGTCAGGAACTTATCCAGGACCTGTTCAGCCTGTCTTTTAGACAGGTAGTTTCATGTAAACCTCTTTTTTGGACAGGCAATAATTTCTATGAAGAATTTTCAATGTTGACTTCTATGGAATGATAACCATTTTTTCCTGAATACATCTTCTAGGACATAGTTGAAGTGTGAAATGCCTTTTTTGGCACAATGGGCTATTAAGATTAGTTGGTCAGAGGATTTGGGCAGCTGAGTAGCTAAGTCTGGATGGGCAGAAACTCCCCAATTACTGTTTTGGACAGGCATTTTAGAATTCCTGGCTAAGACCCTGGCTCTGGTCCCAAATTATTTTGGTCTACTTCATTGAGTTACATGTAATATAACTTGGATTTCGGACTGTTAGGGTTGGAAATATTTATCATGAACAACCTTTATTCAATAGTATGGATTACAACTTACTATAGCTAGTTGCAGACTCATTTTGGTGAATACAATATTTATGTTCATGATTATGCTGCTGGTGGATAATTCAGACAATACAAAACGATGCAAAAACCCTGAAAATGATTGCAACCCAGAGTCCCAGACACAAATGGGTACTCATCTGAGAGTACTCAGCAAGATTTATCCAATGAATACCAATATGACAAGGTTAAGATGGCTTTCAAAAATATTTGTGTCGTTGTGCTTTAGACCAAAGTAGCCTCAGCATTGACACCATAGAGAGATGTTGCATACGGCTACCTAGTATCTACAAATGAAGTGATTTCCACATTTCTAAGACAAGAAGATAGATTAATAAAAAAGAAAAATGCTAGGCTTATAGTCTTGTTTCACTATAGCATATGCTTCCTCTCTGCCATCAATTTTTAACTAAGTTATTAACACTGATCATCACTAGCGGTGTCCCTGCAAGTTTGCCTGATTAAAAACTGATCATCAATCACTCTGAAAGACTGATGAAAGTCTGTGAAATTAGGAGTGATTCCCAACACTAGATAATATTGCTAAACGTGTCATAAACCTAGATGGCACCTATGGAGAGGTACTCTAACTCTCTAAGCCTGAGTGAGATATTGTTTACTCTGCATTGATAAGTGTTGAATAAATCTAATATCAAGCTGTGCAGTGACGTGTAATCACGGCAGGTATAATTAATAATTAAACAATAGCTTTTCTACCTTGATTCACCATGGCTGACTCTGGAGACCAGGGCTCAGGGACTGTCAGCATAAAACATGCTGTACATAGGGGTAGCATGGAATATGAATACCTGACCAAAATATGAGAATAAAACCTCGCTGTACGGATACCATAGAATTTGAGTACCTGACCAAAGTAATAAGCATAAAACCATATGGTATACAGTGCTGGAATATGGATACCAGGGCCCAAAACAATAAGCATAGAACCATGGTGTAACATGCTGGAATACGAATACTTGTTCTCAAAACAGTGCATAAAACCATGGTGTGCCATGCATGAATATGGATATCAAAACCATGGTATACCCTGCTTTAGGGATACCATGGACTGTGAATTCCGCACCAAAACCATGAGCATAAAACCATGGTATATCATGCTGGAATATGGATTCCAAAACCATGGTATATCATGCTGGAATATGGATTCCAAAACCATGGTATATCAAATTGCTTGAATATGGATTCCAAAACCATGGTATATCATGCTGGAATATGGATTCCAAAACCATGGTATATCATGCTGGAATATGGATTCCAAAACCATGGTTTATCATGCTGGAATATGGATTCCAAAACCATGGTATATCATGCTGGAATATGGATTCCAAAACCATGGTATATCATGCTGGAATATGGATTCCAAAACCATGGTATATCATGCTGGAATATG
This sequence comes from Maea johnstoni, assembly GCA_963942565.1. Classification (NCBI taxonomy): domain Eukaryota; kingdom Metazoa; phylum Annelida; class Polychaeta; order Spionida; family Magelonidae; genus Maea; species Maea johnstoni. Next base: position 25,592,520 of record OZ012701.1, on the reverse strand, counting down.
GATTCCAAAACCATGGTATATCATGCTGGAATATGGATTCCAAAACCATGGTATATCATGCTGGAATATGGATTTTAAAACCATGGTATATCATGCTGGAATATGGATTCCAAAACCATGGTATATCATGCTGGAATATGGATTCCAAAACCATGGTATATCAATTGCTGGAAATAGGATTCCAAAACCATGGTATATCATGCTGGAATATGGATTTTAAAACCATGGTATATCATGCTGGAATATGGATTCCAAAACCATGGTATATCATGCTGGAATATGGATTCCAAAACCATAGTATATCAAATTGCTGGAATATGGATTCCAAAACCATGGTATATCATGCTGGGATATGGATTCCAAAACCATGGTATATCATGCTGGAATATGGATTCCAAAACCATGGTATATCATGCTGGGATATGGATTCCAAAACCATGGTATATCATGCTGGGATATGGATTCCAAAACCATGGTATACTCTGCTGGGATATGGATTCCAAAACCATGGTATATCATGCTGGGATATGGATTCCAAAACCATGGTATACTCTGCTGGGATATGGATTCCAAAACCATGGTATATCATGCTGGGATATGGATTCCAAAACCATGGTATATCATGCTGGAATATGGATTCCAAAACCATGGTATATCATGCTGGGATATAAATACCAGGCCCTTACATGGTGCGCATAAATACATGTGGATGCTCACAAAGTTAGACAAATGTCTGCCAGAATGATATCCTTGATTCAAGGTTCATTTTGCTATGTCTATGGCAGAGCAATTTTATATTTTCATGATGGTCCAATACGAACAGGCAGCTGCTTGATTACCGCCAACTTCAGACTTCCCTTTACAACTTGGTATTTGTAGGCAAATGTGGACTCACATAAAACCATGCCTGATTAGGGTAAGATACCTTTAAGAGGTACCCCTATCATTTCTGGAAGAAAGGTACTGTATTGTACCATTTTATACCTTAAAGGTACTCTATAACGATACTTACCACTGTGAATTTCATCATTTATTAGGGATTTTCCAAGGTCCTTAACATGACTATTCACAACAAATTCTACAAGGTAATAATACAATAAATCACCATTAACAGTACCGTTAGAAATACTGTACCATTTCATTTTTTACTGATACTGTACCGTACCGTTTCCTCCCTAGAGGTATCTATCCCTATGCGTGATAGATGTTGGTTTCCTGGGCTCAGATGTTGGTAATATGAAAGTGTCATTCGTACCTCTTCAGCTGTGTTATTTACCGCTGTTGTTTATCTTTATGTACTTTCAGTGGGCAGCAGCGAGAATCGTCAGTCCGCGCAGCTAGAGATCCTGTACAAAGCTAGGGGGCGCCACCTTGAGCAGGTTCAGCGAGACCTGCAGGTGCTACGTGAGGAGAGCGACAGGGAGATCCGCGTGCTCAAACATAAACTAGCCCTGCTGCAGGGTAAGTGTTACAATAAATAAACCCAGCATATACTGTATATACGGTGTTGATATTGTGGCAGTTTAAGTAATGCGTAATTTGCAATCCCCTGGAGTCTGCATTTATTAAACTGCACACCATTATTTTGACATCTGATCTCTATGATAGTGTTGGTTTACTTTCAATATTTTTTGCAAGTCCAGTGAACTGTGTGCTTCCAGATTATCTAGATCACCTTGGTAAACAGGTGACCAACTGACCATGGAATTGATTGATTTTTGATATGGTGAACCACTAGAATCAGTGGAGAAATAAGATGATCAACCACTAGAATCAGATGGTCAACCACTCTAGTGGTTCACCATCTTATTTCTCCACTGATTCTAGTGGTTCACCATCTTATTTCTTCACTGATTCTAGTGGTTCACCATCTTATTTCTCCATCAATTCTAGTGGTTGACCATACAATTTCTCCACTGATTTCTGGTGGTTGACCTCGTGGTTTCTTTACTGATTCTAGTGGGTCACCAGGTAATTCATCCACTGATTCTAGTGGTTCACTAGGTAATTCATCCACTGATTCTAGTGGGTCACCAGGTAATTCATCCACTGATTCTAGTGGATCACCAGGTAATTCATTCACTGATTCTAGTGGGTCACCAGGTAATTCATCCACTGATTCTAGTGGGTCACCAGGTAATTCATCCACTGATTCTAGTGGGTCACCAGGTAATTCATCCACTGATTCTAGTGGGTCACCAATACTTCATATACTGCTTCTAGTGGGTCACTAGCTAATTCATCCACTGATTCTAGTGGGTCACCAGGTAATTCATCCACTTATTCTAGTGGGTCACCATGTAATTCATCCACTGATTCTAGTGGATCACCAGGTAATTCATCCACTGATTCTAGTGGGTCACCAGGTAATTCATCCACTGATTCTAGTGGGTCACCAATACTTCATATACTGCTTCTAGTGGGTCACTGGGTAATTCATCCACTGATTCTAGTGGGTCACCAGGTAATTCATCCACTGATTCTAGTGGTTCACTAGGTAATTCATCCACTGATTCTAGTGGATCACCAATACTTCATATACTGCTTCTAGTGGGTCACTAGGTAATTCATCCACTGATTCTAGTGGGTCACCAGGTAATTCATCCACTGATTCTAGTGGTTCACTAGGTAATTCATCCACTGATTCTAGTGGGTCACCAATACTTCATCTACTGCTTCTAGTGGGTCACTAGGTAATTCATCCACTGATTCTAGTGGGTCACTAGGTAATTCATCCACTGATTCTAGTGGGTCACCAGGTAATTCATCCACTGATTCTAGTGGGTCACCATGTAATTCATCCACTGATTCTAGTGGATCACCAGGTAATTCATCCACTGATTCTAGTGGATCACCAGGTAATTCATCCACTGATTCTAGTGGGTCACCAGGTAATTCATCCACTGATTCTAGTGGGTCACCAGGTAATTCATCTACTGCTTCTAGTGGGTCAACAGGTAATTCATCCACTGATTCCAGTGGATCACCAGGTAATTCATCCACTGATTCTAGTGGGTCACCAGGTAATTCATCCACTGATTCTAGTGGGTCACCAATACTTCATCCACTGATTCTAGTGGGTCACCAATACTTCATATACTGCTTCTAGTGGTTGACCACCTGATTTCTCCACTGATTTCTGGTGGTTGACCTCGTGGTTTCTTAACTGATTGTGTTGTGTGTGTTTAGATGAGCGAGATGGTGCTGTGCTGAGATCGGAGCAGTGCCAGGGGGCGCTACAGGAAGGCCAGGGGGAAAGACAGCAGCTTCAGGACAAACTCTCCGCCCTCGGGAACGAGCTAGACACACTCAAGAAAGACAAGGACAAGGTAAGCAAAAATAAGAATACCGTATTACCCCGCATAAACCCTGCACCCCTTAGATGATATGCACCCCCACCCCAAGTCCCTTTACATATGTAAAATACGATTCCCCATTTATAATACGCAGGGGGAGTTGGCCGGCCATTAAGTGCAGAGAGCTATATGCCTGCCCTGGTCTTTCAGCTGAGAGGAGCGAGTCTAGGGCAAATAAACAGGACACAATTACAATTTGATAAGGGTTTGTGATGGCAAATTGTAATTGATACTAATTGGTGCCCATTTGTTGACATCACTTGTCAAAAGAGCAGACACCAGCTCGTGCCAACTCTGCTCCCCTGGCTTATCCGTATCAATTCACCTACCCGAGGCCCTTTTATCCCCTAATTATAATGTAATTAAAATCGAAATATGGATGCCATTGGATGGACATGCCGTCCTTTCCTCCCGGGGGTAATTAAATGGTGTTTTCCAACCCTGCCCCACACGTCCCCACACCCGTGGCATCGATGTGAAAAAGTTCTGGTTCTTGTACCCGTTGATAACACGCACCCCCTCCTTGACATAGGTGCTGCACTGTATAAAAGTGTTATAAAAGTGTGGGGTGTACGCGGGGTAATACGTTACTCACTTTTGATGCAAATTTTACTCTGTACTTGTCTTCTTATCTGTCAGGACTCAGGATGTATATCAATGACTTATAACTCTGTACTGAGTTTGTTTTGAGGTCAATAAAATCAATCAATCAATCAATCACTATCAGATGGAAATACCAATGAAGTAAATCATTCCCAATGCATGGCCATCTTCAATGATTGATGAGAATTGTGTTTGCTTCCATATCAATGTAACGCTCGTTCCTAAAATTGAAAATGGCACAACTCATTTCAGAATTATTTTTTTTCATGATACATCTCATGACAGAAAAATTTCTTCCTAAACCTTTAGCAGATTGAGCAGGCTCTTTGTAATGCTGATTCCAACATTAGCCAAATGAGACACCTTATGACTGAAATAAGTTCCTATAACCCACGCGTTAGGGAACCCCGCTTTTTCTTTTGCAGATTGGTCAGGAACTGCAAAGTACTGAGTCCATCATCCATAAAATGATATACCTCATGACAGAAACTTTGTTCCTTTACCATACTCACTTTTCCTTTTGCAGATTGAGCAGTGCCATGTCCACCATGGGGAAAATGATACACCTCATAACAGTAACTTCGTTCCTATACCATACTCATTACAAAACCTCGCTTTTCCTTTTGCAGATTGAGCAGGTGCTTCTGAATGCTGAGTCCAGTATTGAGAAAACTTTACACTTTATGACAGAAACTCTGTTCCTAAATCACAATCAGTGGGTAACCTCTATTTCCCTCTCAGATTGCGCAAAAGATGCAGAGTGCAGACTTCACAATTGAGACAGGAACTTTGTTCCTATACCTCACTCATTATGGAACCTGTTTTTTTTTATTCCTCAGATTGAGGAGGAGCTGCAGAGTGCGGAGTCGACCATCGAGACTCTGCAGTACCAGCTGCAGGAGCTGGGTGGCTCAGATTCCCTCACCAGGGCGCGCCACCAGCACGAGGCCGTCGTCACCAGTTTGCAGCACAAACACGAGCTCGAGATAGTCACCCTCAAAGAGAATCTCGACACAGTCCAGCACAACCTGGGAGAAAAGGTGAATCTCTGAGCTTATTGTGAGCAAACAATGGAAATGGATGATATTCCATTGTTTGATACAAAAGCGGTCTGTAACATCATAGTGATAAGTTAAAAGTTAACAATTGTTGGTAGGAAATTGATCTGATTGAGAATATTTGATCTCATGGAAATATTCTGCAGGTTATACCTTTAACAGGGGCAATGATGATATTCTTCATATGGATCATAATAGTAGTAATAATATTTATTCAGCATGTGAGAAAGTCGCCAGTGACTTGTTGTTTTGCGATGTTTTTTGCCGGGTACTCGGGTTTCCTCCAAACTAGATATGGCAGAAAAAGTGATGATAGACAAAACTCAATACCACAAAACCAAAAAGGTTGGGCGTTTTTGTGCGAGACAACGAAAAACAGGGGTTCATGACATATCTTCTTGTATCTTTTCAGACGGAGGAAATCCAGAAGCTGAAACGTCAGCTAGCGGACACCGTTCGTGAAGCAGAGAATTGTAAAATTGAACGTGCAGAGACGATCAACCGCCTTACGCGTAGCCTGGAGGAGAGCCAGCGGCAATGTCGGGACCTGCTGGAAGGTGGCGCCACCAAGGAGTACGGCCAGCTGAAGATACAGGTCCAGGAGGCCATCGCGGGGCGCAGCATCAGTGAGGACATGTGTTCTGCACTCAAAGTAGGTCAACCTTATAATCCACTGAAAGTAGGTCAACATTGTACTGCGCTGAAAGTTGATTAACTTTGTACTGTGATGAAATTAGGTCAACCTTCTTGTGCAGCACTGAAAGTAGGTCAACCTTATAATCTGGTGGAAGTAGGTCAACCTTGTGTAGCAACTAAAAGTTAAGGTCCTACTGTGTTTGAAAGTAGGTTAACCTTGTTCTGCGATGAAATGAGGTAAACCTTCTTGTGCTGCACTAAAAGTAGGTTAATTTTCTTGTGCGCTGCTGAAAGTAGGTCAATCTTTTCATTTTATTGTTCTCCGTTAGAGTTGTGGTCTCAATCCTGTAAAAACTAGAATGAAAAATATATTGTATGTTAAGTATTACATGTTCACAGTAATATTCCCATAAAAAGAATGACACCAATAGAAAATAGAAACAAAAGATATTTAGGAATACCAAACTCTTTGCATACTTGATATATAGCTTAGACTCTCCACTCAGAAGGAGGCCAAGTTGACCTCTGACCCTGCTCAGAAATCTCCCCCAAACAAAAGGTGGCAGCACCACAGAAATTAAAGATTCACCATAGAAATCAAAGATTAAAACAATTTTATTGTACTTTACTGTATTGTATTGTATATTTCCGTCTGTCTTAAGGATGAGCTTGGTGCAGTGTTTTAGCCAGGATCTAGGAACTGGGTGCCTAAAATTGGCAATTGTAAAATTTTTGGGCGTCCAAATTTTTAAGGGGGATCACAATATACTCATATTTCAACCATAAACATGTATAAATTCATCAAAATAAGGCATGATATCATTAAACAATGTCATGAGCATTATAAGGAGATGAAAAGATTCAATTATAAGCTTGAGATTGAGATTTTTAGAAATTCCTCACTAAAACATTTGGGTGCCCTGAGGGGTTCTTTTTAAGGGTTTGGGTGTCCAAAAAGGCACCAAGACGCCCTGCTGGCTAAGACCATGGCTAGGTGAACTGAAGGAGCAGCTTCTGATGTACGAGTCGGCCTGACAGTTTGGTGTGTTACTGTAGTATTGTATTGTATTGTATTGTATTGTATATTTCTGTCTGTGCAGGATGAGCTAGGTGAACTGAAGGAGCAGCTTCTGATGTATGAGTCCGCCTGACAGTTTGGTGTGTTACTGTAGTATTGTATTGTATTGTATTGTATTGTATATTTCTGTCTGTGCAGGATGAGCTAGGTGAACTGAAGGAGCAGCTTCTGATGTACGAGTCCGCTTCGCAGTTCGGCGTGTTATCTCCCTCCCTCTCCGCGTCGCCTGACGACCAATCAGAATCCTTCGCCCAGCTCGGCATCAGGCGCAAGATGGAGTGGAAGACACCGAAGCCTCACAGGTAACTATCAGCAGGACTTATTTTTTTAATAAAGGGTCGGGCACCTCTTTTTAAAGGTTGGCTCAGACATATAAGGAGAGCTTTTTCGTATATGCAGATAGCAGATTCCATCAACGATGGTATGAATGAATATGAAACTTTTCAAAGTAATCTTACCCTAAATTTGGGCGACAGACAATAAAGAGTAAGAAATGTTTTAGGTGGTTGTCCCAGTTTATAGAGGAGTCGAACCCCTTCTCGCCCCAGCCTGGGATTGAACTTTTGACCACATTTCTCCCAAGACTCAGGCCACTGCACCATTGAGTCTGGTCTATGGACTGGTCAGAAGGACTTCTTGTGTGATGTCTCACTATGAGTATGAGTACTACCCAGGATCTTAGCCAGGATTTACAAACTGGGTGCCCAAAATTGGAAATTGTAAAATATTTTTCAAGAAAGACCATTTCTTGAAATACTCAAATTACAACCACGAACATGTAGTTACTCATCAAAATATTGCATGACATCCTCATGCAATATCCTGGGAATTATGTAAAGGTGAAAAAAATTCAATTATACGCTTGAGATTGGCATTTTTAGAAATTCCTCTTGTGTTCTTTAGAAGCGAGGCCCTGTCCAGTGATGAGACGGTGTGTGGTCTGAAGTCGGAGCTGGAGCGGTGCCTGACTAACTACCGTAACAAGAGGACACAGGTGACGAAGCTTCAGCAGGACCTGAGGACGGCCAGCTCCGAGCGCGACCGGGCCCAGGGAAAACTAGACACCACACAGCAGCAACTAACACGGAAAGAGGTAGGCAAAAATAACAAGCATTCAGATTTCAATTCTCAGCACAAGCACAAGCAATGAAAGAAGTAGATTTGAAGAGATAGGCCCAAATACCAAGCATTCACAATTTCACATTCAGGGTATTAGCCAGGATTTAGAAATGGGTAGCCTAAAATAGCCAATTGTAAAGATTTTGGGGTGTCCAATTGACACCCAGAGGGCAGAGGCCCTGCTGGCGAACGTTATGCTCAGATGTTAATTATCATCACAAGCACAAGCAATGATAGAAGTAGATTCAAAGAGGCAGGCCAAAATACTTCTCAGAATTTAATTCTCATCACAAGCGCTTTAAAAATGAAAATTCTGATTTTCTATCTAACTTTAGAAAAAGGGCCTTGATATTTAAGAAATGCTTTTGATTATTAAAACATCTCTTAGAATATATGCAATTTCCATCAGAATTTTAATAACAACTTTCTTTCAAATATATGTATTTCATACTTTATAACCAAATTACTTAATTAACAGTAACAGATTATACAAATATCATTTTCCATTTTATTGGAATTACATCACTTTTCTGAATCCTATTCTGTGCTGAACTGAGAAGTTTCTTGTTGTTTCTGTTCTTGCAGAGTCGTATCAAGGAGCTTGAGGATGTGGTTAAGGAGCTGCAGCCCGGAGAGGATGGGCTGTCTGTGGTGGAACAGCGACTGAGGAAAGATATAGAGCGGCTACAGCAAGAGAAACAGTCTGCCATGCACGAGATACAGGTAAGTCTGTGATCTTAACCCTTCCATTGCTGAGGCTACTTTCTTTCAAAGCTCAAGGAGGCAAAGGAAACCTGGTCATAGGAGCATGAAGAGATCTTGATCCAAAAGTAGTGTCTTTAAAAAAAGTGACAGAGTTGTTGATCATGTTGGGTTTAAGAGTCATTCCCTCTTCTAATATATTTCAAGTGGTTTTCAGACTATTTGTGTTTTCCAGGTGCAAAAGGGTCAAGGTAAGAATGTCTAGTCACCATATTTTATCCTTAAACCGTTGATGCCCAGAGATTATGGAGTATTTGAAGAGTGTCGTCTGGACTCGTCATGCTTTGAAAAATAACTTGGGAATGGAGCAAAAATTTGCAAAATATTTGAAGTAGGGTTGTAGATTAAGTTCTGATGAATTATTCTCCTTCAAATATTTTCTAAATATTTTTTTTGTTTCAAAGATATTACCAGAGTTATCAGGCGGTTTTAGCTGGTATAGGCATGGAAGGTTTAAAAAGTCTCTTTTATTGTATCTTTGCAGGAACTACGCGAGCGCCTCGATGAAGTCGCACACAGTGAGGAAAAACTGAACGAGATTAATGCAGATCTTCGCCACCAGATGTCTCTGATGGTCAGCGAATATGACGAGGATAAACGAATTGCCTTAGAAAAGTGAGTTGCCATAAACACAGTGCAGTGGATGTCAATGCACTGTTCTTAAGAAGTGGCCTTTTGACCTGTTGTGCTTTTGAAAATAACCAAGGAACTAAATATAAATTGACAATACAATATCATTTATGAATTATCTTAGGAGCCTGTATAAAGAGATTTCTCGATTTTCTTTTGCAGCTTACAGAACAGTTTCAGATATGAACTATATACTGTAGAATTGCTTATTTTTCCATGTAACAATTTTCCCTAATTTTACAATTTAGGGTGTTTCCGTTTCTAATATTTTCAAAGAGAGGACATGTATTGGGAGGATGAGATTTATGTGAAATTGTTGTTGTTGAGTCCTGTAAGGTATTAAATGGAAGGGTCTTTGCCAGGATTTTTTCTGAAAGAGCAGTTATCTTTGCATCCGGATTCAGCAACATAGCTGCTTCTAATTAGTGTACCAACTACTCTAAAAAGTCTTTTGTGTGAAAAGCAGCAATTTACACTTCAGTCACGTCTTTGTTCACCATCCAAAAACGGTCAAGAAAATTTGTGATCTAAATTTTGTGTGTCTGAAAAGGAGGTTTTCTAGAAAGTGCCTGTCCAAAAGATAGGCTCGAAGCGTTCTGGCTAAGTCCTTGCCTAGAAGTATAAACCAATTCATACTTGAGAGTTGATCTATGATTCTATTGACAAAAACTTTGGAATAAGAAATGATTTTATGAAATACGTGGTAGTGTTTTGATAGAAATTTCTCATTCAAATCTTTATGTTAAATAAGCTTTTATGTATAAGATTTCACAGAAATCGTGAAGCTGCTTTTGGCCACTGTGGGTTAAAGGTTGACAGAGAGACTTTATCAATTATTGTAAATTGAATTGCAGAATTTCCTTTCTTGACTCGGGATCTACTGTGGTTACAATGCCTGGCTCCCAAGCATTAGTTTGCTGGTTTGAGTCTCCGCTGGATCCCTATAAGCAGGTTGGCCTGGTCGCTATATATGCCTGTCCTTCACAATATGACCTAAGCTTTGAAAGCCACATAAAAACCCATTCCCCCCCTGCTTGCTTGTAGGTGCCAGGAGGCGTGTCTGCAGCACCACGAGAGCAGCAAGAGGGCGCTGCAGGAGGAGCACCTCGCCGCGCTACACACCGAGCACGACGCCCTCGCTCAAGGTCGCGCCAAGGTCGAGCGCGAGCTAGACGAGGTGAAGGAGCTCTACGTGAAGGTGTGTGAGGAGAACGAGGCAAACAGGGAAAGGATAGACAAGGTTGGTAGCAAGAGGATATGTATATATATATATACACATATATATATATATATATATATATATATATATATATATATATATATATATATATATATATATATATATATATATATGTATCATATAAGATATTTTGATTTTTTCACCACTTGTATTATTTAAGTTGATTTTTTTTTTTTGCAACAAAATGTTCAATGTAGTATATAGTATGTATCATCAATGTTTACAGGTACTGTCTATTTTTGTTATGTTACAAAACTACACATGACATTCCAGTAAGCGTGAGAAACAGTTTACGGGTTTATTGATAGAATCTCATGCCTTTAGTTCCTAGTTTTTGATTTTCCCAACAGGGGAGACACTTTTATCTGCGGATATGTTTTAAGCTGTAGAAGTATGTTTATTGGCTAGAACATAAGTGAAGGCAAAAACTATTTGAAGGGGAAATGTTAATATGAAACCCTAGCAACAACTCTCCATCAAATATTTTGTAAAAGTATTCCCTATCTTAAAGTAACTGTCAAAGGTTTTAAGACACAGACAACAAATTTCCAGAGGATAAATTGTTTAATTTTCTGTTCTCTCTGTGATGCCTTAGTTGCTGCGAGATCAGGAGGGCAAGCTGAAGGAGGTGCTCAAAGGAGGTGAAAAGGAGGCTCAGCAGAAACTGGGTCAGGAGGCGGACATCAAGCGACAGATAGAGGCCAAGGTAAGATTATGTCACAACTAGGGGATTGGATACCGTTTAGAACGAAATGTTATGTTGTGGTATTGGTATCAACGAAATGGTACAGAATTTTAACAGTACTGTTAACACTACTTTGCATTTTTACCATGTAAATTGTGTTACAAAAAGTCATGTTTAGGATCTTGGACAATTCCTAATAAGTGATAACTTCACAGTGTTCAGTATTGTTAAAAGTACTTTTAAGGGATGAAAGGCAATCTTTAAGGCAATTTCATTTTAAGACCATATTTTTTGTTTCCAAAATTTAGGTGATCAATAGTCTATTTAAGGGATGTATAGCTTTGATATCATAATTAGTTTAACATTTTGAGGGGGGCTGCCCTGATGGCCGAGTGGTCTAAGGTGTTGCCTCTGCCTGTCTCTCACCACTACCTGGGTTTGAATCCTGGCCAAGGCATTTGATAAACGTTGCCAGTGACTTTCGGTGACTCTGGGGCTAGGCTAGGCTAGGCTAGGTTAGGTTAGGCTAGGCTAGGTTAGGCTAGGCTAGGCTAGGCTAGGCTTGGTTCCACCGAGCACTCTGGTTTCCTCCACCACTTACAATTGGCTAGTTATAATAAAACCTATATGTAACAGAAAATTGAAGATTATCGAAATCCTAAAAAATAAATTCTAGAAAACTTGATGACAATCGAAATTCTGAATTAGTTTCTGTGTTTGCTTGTAGGTGGCGCTGTTGCGACTGGATTGGTTCTCGGAGCACCGCGCGGCCAAGGAGACGGCCGTGGAAACCGCCGTCAGGAAAACGGAGGCCGAGTGGAAACTGCGCCTCACACGCGAACTGGAGGAGAAAACAGACGCACAGATACAGGAAGGTAATAATGATGATGATGATGATGATAATAATAATAATAATAATAATAATAATAATAATAATAATAATAATAATGATGATGATGATAATAATAATATGACTAATAATAATAATAAAAATAATGATAATAAATAATGATGATAGCAATGATAATAATAATTATTATATTTGATATTTGATAAAGCGGTAGAGGCTCTTAATGAATAAGATCGTATCGATTCATCAAATCAATATCTTTTTATAGCAAATAATTGATATATATCAAATAAATACGGGTGAACTCGGATATGGCGGACCCAGTGGGACCAGGAAAATTGGTCTGTCATATGCAAAATCTGTCATATGCATATGAAGGACTCAGTCCGTCATATGCAAGTGTTTATGCTATTGCATTGGAGACCTCATTTGATAGGTATAAAAGTCAAAGGAAGAGAGAAAGAATGTGCCTGCCTGGACTTATATAATTCAAGTATTTGTCTGCTACGCGAACTACCAGACGGTGCAAACTGAGTGCTGTCTGGCCAAACGTAACTCAGCACATGTCTTAGTCTCGGCGGGATTAAGCCGACTGCTAGACATGCATTTGTCCAGCATACACAATGCTAATTACATCGTAGATAGCATCGTGTGTGCCGTGATATTGGTCCGTGGTAGCCGAGTTCCGGCATACGGAATCCAGCCTACGCATGGTCCAATACACGTACTTTGATATGCATGGGACTGGGACCAAGCATATTGTCCGTCATAGCCAAAAGTCTGGCGCACAGTGGTCTGGGGTAGCTTAGTTCACCTGTAGTTGTATAAATTTGATTTTAAATAGCAAAATTAAATCCAGGAAGGTAGAGTTATTACTGTTGTCATTGAATGACATTGTAACAATACATTAAGTAAATCTTTTTAGATTTTAAATACCAAAAAAAGATAATGATTTGATTTTAACGTATTTATGCTTGTAGCAGCCAAAGCTGCCTGACCATTTTGTGATATCTCTCATACAAACTCAATATTTAAAGCTATTTGAAGGAAAGTTGTTCATCACGATTCTATCCACTACTTTTCTCTAATTATTTTGAGAACTTATGATTTAAATCAAAGATTTTTTCTAAAGTATGACCGGTCCAGACAACATCCATCTAGTAGATCTCCTGGCATTAATATGGGTGAACTATCAAAACTCAATCAAAAGTAAATTCATAGCTGCCCCTTTCCTGTTGAAACTGTCATTTATATGTTAGAAATAAAAGGGGAAATCTTTATAGGACACAACCCTAACACCATGAAATAAAACAGGGCTAAATAGTTGTGTAGAGTATTCTGTACCTAAATCCAAGTCCCCACCAGTGCCAACCTTCATACAAGAAATATATTGCTGTTTAAACACATCCTATTATAATAGACAAGACATGGGGCTACTGGCAAGTATGAACCAAGCAGCTTCAGATAAGCAATTAGTAGACTTAAATGACACTGAATATATCAAGAAATAAAAATCCTTGTCTGTTTCAGCCAAGAAGCAGTGGTTAACGGAGCGCAGGGTGAGTTTTGAGCGTGAGTTGCAGCAGAGGATTGGCCTGGAGAGAGAGCGCTGGCAGACCGAGAGCGAGAAACCCAGGGTAAGTCCTCCTTCTAAAGGATCAGCTAGGCTTAGCCAGGATTTTGAAAGTGGTTGTCCAAAATGGGATATCCTAAAATCGTCCAATATTCTAGGGGAGACCATGATATCTTCAATTCGCACATATAAGGAAGACAATAACTGAATAATACCTCTAAGTAATAGGCTAGAATTCACATAGAAGTGAAAACCTCAAAATCATTTGCTTGAAATTGGCATTTCTAGAAATTCATTACAAATTTTGAAGAAATTCATCACAAGAATTTTTGAGGGTGTGGGTGTCCAAATGATGCACAGCTGGCTAAGACACTGCCATCAGGGCAAGCAGGACCCAAAATCTGGTTGCCCCCTGCCAGAAAAGCAGGTTGCCCTGCCTACCTATCACTTATGATTTTTCTTTCAATTAAGTAGAGCATTCTGTGCCTAATGCACCCTTACAAAAAACCCTCCTTTAAACCCCATGTGCACCACGAGTACGATAGTACCCAAGTGCCAAGATTTTAATCTTTTTTTCAGGTTTTTTGCATCATTTTTATATTGGCCAAATAAGCCACCAGCAGCTTAAGGGTTACAAGATCATATCATAGATATTGACTGAAATAAGATAAATATTGTTTTCTACAAATCAAAGCATCATGAAATGGTTGAAAATTGAATTATGCTGGTTGGACACTTAAGAATTAATATATTAACAAAATTAAAGTTGGTTGAGTCAGAAATATTTGAGGGCCGCCTGAAATCTAGTACTGTTATAACCATTGGCCACAACCTCCAGTTAACACTTGTCTTCTCATTGTAGGGTTCTCTTTCACCTGCCGCGGAGGACGTACCTGCCAGCTCTTCAACCAAGAACCAAGAACTTGCACGCGAGGTGGAAACTCTGAACACCGAGATAGAGAGACTGAAAGAAGAAGTGATGAAAGAAGGAAAACTTAAAGACGACATGCGCCAAAAGTTCTCATCGGAGAAGAAGGAGAAAGATCATCTCCAAGAGACGCTTCTGTCGGAGAAAAAGATCAAAGAGAGACTGAACGAGCAAGTGCTGAAACTGGAGAAACAAAATGATCGACTGAATGAAGAAGTGGTCCGGGCCGAGGTGGAGCACGAGCGACTGAAGAAAGAAATCAAGAAACTGGATCTGGAGAAAACGAGGCTGGAGCGAGAGCTGGGAGAGATGAGAGCAGCGAAGAACGAACTCGGGAGAATGGTCATCTCTCTAGAGGAGGAAAAAGGCACGCTGACTAAGGATCTGGATCACGTCAAGGAGGAGAAGGAGAGATTGAATGAGGAAATCTCACAGAAGAATAAAGAGATGGAGAGATGGTCGCAGGAAAAACAAACCTTAATTAAAAACAAGGTAAGTCCTATTGAATAGTGTACTCGGAGATGCATGTTTCAAAGTATGCTTAGAAGCGTTCTTCATTCCGAATAACCCAGCGGGCTCATTTTCTCGCTAGGGATAGGTACCAGTACGATGCGATACCAAATACCGGTGTTGAAACAGCAAAAGTATCATACTGAAAAAGTATCGTATTGTATCGTATTGTTTTAGATTTCAAATATTTATGAAATTGACGTAATTGCTACCTGGGCATCTTGGAATGAAGAAAGTTCACCATTTCTTAGTGAAATTTCCGATGTTGATTATGCTAAATTCAACAAAAATAGGTCCCTAATGGAGGCAGTATGGTTAAAGATATCGTTTAGGAAATATTGATGTTGTATTCTATTGTGAAAATTTGTTGCAACGCTAATCAGGGGACCACATGACTTATGTTATATTGGCTGAGCTATTAACCCATTATTGCTCACAGGGGCCAAAAAAGCCTGACAATATTGATTAAAACTTGCAGACAAAAGCTTAGTTGGAGAATTAGTTGAAGTTCAAATATTTTCGAAAATCATTCCCATTTTCAACAATATTGTCAAAAGTATTGTAGGTTCAGATGACAATTCCTAGAGGAACTCTTAAATATTTATAACTTAACTCCCGTTGTAATCAAGATGTTTCTCTGTGTATGTGTGTATGTTTCTGTGTTTGTGTGTGTGTGTGTGTGTGTGTGCGTATGTTTCTGTGTATGTTTCTGTGTGTGTTTGTGTGTGCGTGTGTGTGTGTGTGCGTGTGTGTGTGTGTGCGTGTGTGTGTGTGTGTGTGTGCGTCAGATCATGTGTAAGCTCAAGGTATGACTGGTTAAGCGTTCTAACTCTGTAGCAATATGAAGTTTGTATTGTGGATGCTTTGTTTGTAGGATGCTGAGCGTCGCACGGCCGTGGCCGAGATCTCTGAACAGTGTGAGCGAGACTACCAGCAGTTCCTGGCAGAACACCGCGATACGCTCAACAAAGCCCTTATATCGGCACGGCAACAGTTTGACAAGGAAAGGGTAAGAACAAGACTTGCAAAGATATTATGTGAAAAAATATTTGTTCATTACAACTTAATTTGTAAATATCTTATCAATTCATTTTTTTTTGTTATTTTACACTTTTATTCAAGATAATGGCAAAAATACCATACTGCAGGAAAAGAGTATCTTTTTATCTTTAAAAGTTAAGGCCAGTAAAAATCACCTTGACCTTTTGCCGGTTTGCATACTATTTTACTAAATATCAAAGTTCCAAGGTCATTTAGACCATTTTGCATTTTTCAGTTATGGAGGAAGATACTCACGCACATGTGCAGAACACACCTTTTGAGTGGTTCTCATCAACACCTGGGCTAGAAATCGTGCCGAGGCTGTTGAGCCAGATCTGCTGGTTGTGTATCCGGTGTTCGATATTCGAAGTTAATTTTTTCATATCAATTACACCCTACCAAATATGTTGTTAGTTTTGAAGACTCTGTTGCCTATTTCAGTTGGAGCTGGAGAAGCAGCACCGAGAGGAGGCGAGGAGGATGAAAAACGGCAACAACCCTGAGGGCCCACCACCAGGTGGTGCCACACACGGGAGCAGCGCCGCCCAGTGGCAGGAACAAATAGACAAACTACGCAAGGACTTCCAGGCAGAGAAAGGCGATCTCACCAGAAGCCATCGCGAGGCCATAGAAAGAGTCGCGCGAGAATCAGCCGCCTCCTGGTGTGAAAAAGAGGAAGCGTTGGTGGCGCGTATCCAGCAGGAGCACGCGGCAGAGCTGGTTAAAGAGATTGCGAGGCTGAGGGCGAAGCTGGAGGAAGAGATGGCAGGGAACCTGGACGGCTTGGAGGAAGAGAGGCAGGGACTACAGTGGCAGGTGGAGACGCTGACCAATCAGATGGCTGCGTTACAAACCCGCTACGACGAGAAAACAACACAGGCAGATGAGAAAATCACTGAATTAACGAATGGGAAGACCTGTGGTGAGGAAAGCCTGAGGTCACTGAGTGCGCAACTAGAAGCAGAGAAAAGTGACCACAGAGAAAAATTCTCAGAGTGCCAAGAACAGATAAAGGAACTAGTTGATACAAGGAACCAGTTCCAGCAGTCTCTCCAACAAAAACAAGAGGAGTGTGAGAAGCTGAACTACCGACTGAAGCAATACGCCTACAAACTACGGAAAACAGAAGAAACTCTGAAGCACGCGAAAGGAAAGTTTCAGAGTGAGGTCGACAAAGAGAGGGAGAATCACAAACAAGAGTTCTCGGTTGCCATGGAGAAGATGAAGGAAAAGATGATGGAAATGAGGCGAAAGCACATGGTCGCAATGGAAACCCAGAGAAAAGCACAAGCGGCGGAAAACTTAGCTATTCCTCAGCCTGAGAGACTCGTCCACACACCAGTTCAGGTAAACTAGTGCTTGAGTACTCTGAAATATGTTTGAGTTGTACACAGAAAGACCAGGGGCCTATCTCACGAAAATCGGATAATGGGTTAGCTAGCTAAATTCGGTTTCACAAAGAATCTTAGGCCAGCGGTTATCCTGTTGCCATGACGAAATAAGTCTGAACGGCTAGCCTGACTTGTTCAGGATAATGTATAGACTGCACTAGATACTTCAAAATTCATGATAAACAGCTATAATTTACAAATTCTACTTGCCCGGGGCAATGGGGCAAGCACCAATGTCGAGCCCTGATATATATATATATATATATATATATATATATATATATATATATATATATATATATATATATATATATATATATATATATATATATATATATACACACATATATACATATATATGTATATATATATGTGTATATATATGTATATATATATATATATATATATATATATATATATATATATATATATATATATACATACATTACATACATATATATATAAACATACATATATATATATATATATATATATATATATATATATATATATTTATATAAATATATGGTGAGGAGATTATAAGTTGTAATGCCTTAATTGTCCATCTTCACTGCAATATGAATTTCAATGTGGTTGTCTAAAACTGATTGTGGAGAATAGTGGCATATTTGATAATGAAGGGTTGTGACTTAATTTATAGATAGATAGATAGATAATCTTTATTTCTGCCTCTCCAAAAGCCAGGCAGGACGGTTCCTGTTTAAGTCCCCGATGAGGAGGGGGAGGGACATAGTATCATTGGTGTTTAGTGCCAGGTCACTCCCTCATGCACACACACTTGTTCCAGTGTTGATGATGAGGAGGGGGTAGAGAAGTAGTATCATGGGTGTTTAGTGCCAGGTAGAGGTGTGAGGTCACTCCCTCATGCACACACACTTGTTCCAGTGTTGATGATGAGGAGGATGAGGAGGGGGTAGTATCATGGGTGTTTAGTGCCAGGTAGAGGTGTGAGGTCACTCCCTCATGCACATGTACACACACTTGTTCCAGTGATGATGATGAGGAGGATGAGGAGGGGGTAGAGAGGTAGTATCATGGGTGTTTAGTGCCAGGTAGAGGTGTGAGGTCACTCCCTTATGCACACATACTTGTTCCAGTGATGATGATGAGGAGGGGGTAGAGAGGTAGTATCATGGGTGTTTAGTGCCAGGTAGAGGTGTGAGGTCACTCCCTCATGCACACATACTTGTTCCAGTGATGATGATGAGGAGGGGGTAGAGAGGTAGTATCATGGGTGTTTAGTGCCAGGTAGAGGTGTGAGGTCACTCCCTCATGCACACATACTTGTTCCAGTGATGATGATGAGGAGGGGGTAGAGAGGTAGTATCATGGGTGTTTAGTGCCAGGTAGAGGTGTGAGGTCACTCCCTCATGCACACATACTTGTTCCAGTGATGATGATGAGGAGGATGAGGAGGGGGTAGAGAGGTAGTATCATGGGTGTTTAGTGCCAGGTAGAGGTGTGAGGTCACTCCCTCATGCACACATACTTGTTCCAGTGATGATGAGGAGGAGGATGAGGAGGGGGTAGAGAGGTAGTATCATGGGTGTTTAGTGCCAGGTAGAGGTGTGAGGTCACTCCCTCATGCACACATACTTGTTCCAGTGATGATGAGGAGGAGGATGAGGAGGGGGTAGAGAAGTAGTATCATGGGTGTTTAGTGCCAGGTAGGGGTGTGAGGTCACTCCCTCATGCACACATACTTGTTCCAGTGATGAGGATGAGGAGGGGGTAGAGAGGTAGTACCATTGGTGTTTAGTGCCAGGTAGAGGTGTGAGGTCACTCCCTCATGCACACATACTTGTTCCAGTGATGATGATGAGGAGGGGGTAGAGAGGTAGTATCATGGGTGTTTAGTGCCAGGTAGAGGTGTGAGGTCACTCCCTCATGCACACACACTTGTTCCAGTGATGATGATGAGGAGGATGAGGAGGGGGTAGTATCATGGGTGTTTAGTGCCAGGTAGAGGTGTGAGGTCACTCCCTCATGCACACACACTTGTTCCAGTGATGAGGATGAGGAGGGGGTAGAGAGGTAGTATCATGGGTGTTTAGTGCCAGGTAGAGGTGTGAGGTCACTCCCTCATGCACACATGCTTGTTCCAGTGATGATGATGAGGAGGATGAGGAGGGGGTAGAGAGGTAGTATCATGGGTGTTTAGTGCCAGGTAGAGGTGTGAGGTCACTCCCTCATGCACACATACTTGTTCCACTGCTGCTGCTGCTGCTGGTGGTATTTAGCCTCAGCCAGCCAGGGTGAAAGAATGCCACAGGTCACCAGGGGGCTTGACACAGTCTCACCTGACCAGTCCCCTCTTGTCCTCCTCCTCCTCCTTCTGGGCTGCTGGGAAAATTTAGCAATGCTGTCGGGGTAGGCTGGGCAGGGTTTCAGGCATGAGTGTCTGGGCGTCTTTAGACACCAAAATCCTGAAAAACCACCCCTCAGGTCGCTCAAATTGTTTTGTGGGGAATTTCTTAAAATGTCAATCTCAAGCATATAATTGAAGATTTTTATCTCCATATAATTCCCACGACAGTGTATAAGGATATTATGCCTTATTTTGATACATTTTATACATGTATATGGTTAAAATCTGAGTATATTGTGGTCCCCCTTAAAAATGTTGACTTCCAAGAACTTTACAATTGCCAATTTTGGGCATCCAGTGTCTAAATCCAGGCTTAACCCAGGGTCTCAGCCATCAGGGTGCCGGGGCAGCATTTTGACACCCAAAATTAAAAAAAAATCAACACCAAATTGCTTTGGTCAGTTAGGATAGGGATATAAGAATCTTGCTTTCTATTTGACATCGGGGGGGTTTCTATTTACATGTGATATATAATAATCACCACCTTTTAGGGTTTACATAGTAATAAAATTATTTCAAATTTAAATTTATATCATAATCAGATCCACATCAACACCTGTTCAATAATTGTGACATCGTGGGTTTCTATTTACATGTGATATATGATAAACACCACATTTTTGGGGATTACATCGTAATATAATTAACTCACATTTAAATTATCATTGTATCATAATCAGATACACATCAACTCCTGTTCAATAATTGCGACATTGTGGTTTTTTTATTTACATGTGATATATAATAAACATCACCTTTTTGGGGTTTACATCGTTATAAAATTATTTCAAATATAAATCATAATTAGATCATAATCACATCCAAGATAATTCGTTTGTAATTGGATGTCTCACTGTCATATACCTAATAATCTTTTTATCTGCAAGGATACCAGTAGTCCGCCAAATTATATTGTGCTGGGAATAATTGTTCATTCAAAAGCTGGTATATTTTATATTGCCTTAGATTATGTCCTCGTCAGCATCGTCGGCCCTCAATATGCATTGTGGATCCACCCCAGGAACCAGTATAAAGATAATAGAAAGCAACTATTATACTTAGTCCCTACATATTGCACAATAATGAATACAATATAATATATCACATATACAGACTCAAATATGTTGAAAAGAACTGAAATATTCATACAAAAGTAACCCATAAGCTGAGCCGACAGCGTCTCTCTTGTTTTATTTTCTCAAAATGCTTTGGTTGGTTTGCTGTATATATACTAAAGCACTCTTAATTTACTCTATTCCAATCTAGAAAATTAGAAAAAACCTAAGAAAACTATATCTAAGAAAATATTTGACAACCATACTACCATACTAGAAACTATTACAGCACATTTTGTATATATTGAGTGTTTTGGCAAGGCAGTAACTCTGTGCCGATTTCAGGTTTAAGAAATGTATTTATATATATTTTTTGTCTACTTTTGACAAAGAATGCAGTTGAATATTGTGAATGATAACAGGCCTCAACGCTAACTCAAAATGTTACTGGCCCAGTAGGACCAGTAACACCTAGGACCTACTGGTCCTGCAAAATTTTGACTGGTCCTACATTTTTTTCTTTAACAATAACAAGAAAAAACATTGCATAAAATTCAACACAACATTTATTTCTTCTTACTTTATCTTCATTTTTTTAAAAAACATTTGGTAACATTCTCAGAGGGAAACATTTTAACAGGAATGTCCTCAAATGTTTACTGGCCCTGTAGGACCAGTTGAGGCCATTTTTTACTGGCCCAAAGCCATTTTGGGGAATTCTACTGGCATGGGGCCATAGGTTTACTGTAGCGTCGAGCCCTGGATAACCTTATTTATTAGCAAATCTTTAATTGCTCTCCATAAATAACTGTTATTATTGATAGTTTCATAGTTGGACATTAGAATGATCACTTTATGCAGGGCACGATCTCCTGTATGAGTACTTAATGCAGGATAGGTTATCCTGTATGAGAATGAATAAGGTGACTGATGGTGAGTTTGTGTATTTCAGACGGAGAGCTCGGAGGCGTCGGACCAGGTGGTGGCGGAACTCAGAGGACAGTATCTGGAGGCTGTTGATAAAATACGAGGTACGAATCCTTACTTTTATCCAACACCAGACGCTAATGCTGTGTCTACTGTTATAGTTCCTTGATGATAATGATAATAACAAGAAAAACATATTATTATGATGGCCGTAATAAGAAGAATGATGATAATAATGATAAGAATAAGAATTATAATAACAATAAGAATAGCAATAACAAAAATAAAAATAGTATAATAATAGTAATGATAATGATAATAATAATAATGATAATTATAGTAATGACACTACTACTACTAGTAGTGATAGTAATAATGATAGTAATTATAATAGTATTTGTGATGATAACAATAATGACAAAAGTAAAAATGAGAATGATAATAATAACAAGAATGAGAATAATAATAGCAATGATCATAATGATAGTATTGATAACGATAATTATACCTGCTTCTGGTCCCTGTTTCAGATGACGTGATGCGCCATGTTGCGGAGACCAATGAAAAGGCGGCAGAGAGAGTTCGCAGTGAGCTGCGTAAGGAGCGTCATGTGACCGCTAGCCTCATGAGGAAACACTATATGAAGACCGCATACCAAGTCCTGCATGCACAGAAAAATAAGTAAGTTACCATAAATTCTCGGTAATGTGGGACACATTTTATTAATTATGATTTTTATGGGTTGAGGGCTACACGTTTTCAGAAAATACCAGGACAGGTGAAATGTTGCAGTCCTATTGTGGTTATATTTGTGATTGTAAAATGGTGACCGGCAATAGATTGAGGGTGGCCCATCCCAATAATTATTTTCCAAGATAATTATAGTGGCCAAAATTCCAATAGTGGTTTAAATTTCCGACAATTTAACGGTAACACAACAAAATTCTAAGAAACCCTTAGTCACAACTTTCTTGTATGTAGGCCTTGACTGAGATTTAAACCTCCAACCTTCCGAGATTAGACAGAGTAATTTAATACTGTAGTGTATACCATATTAATATCGTGGCAGTTCAATAAATGCATACAGAAGTTTGCATTTATTAAACTTTGCACCATTATTTGGACATCCAATCCCTATGCTAGTATCATACAACATAGCTTTTTTTATTCAACGTTTGTATACAAACTTTAAACTGTGTCTTAAAGGTAACTACTTGCCGAGTGCATTACTCTGTATGCACAAATGAACAAAGTAAACAGTATATGACAGAATCCATCATATGTAAGAAACAATTACATCACATTTACTCATTTATTACCGGAAAAAAAAATTGAAAGCTCATTTTAGTACAGTTGAAATATTTTGATATTCTGTGACTTCTGTCTGCCTGTTTTACTTTGTATGCACAAAATTAACACAGTATGCAGTATATGCAAGGTTCCTACATATGTAAGAAACAATGATATCACAGTAAGTACTTGAAAAATAAATTGAAAGCTCATTTTGTTATTGTTGAAATGTTTTGAATATGTTTTGAAACTGATGTAGTTAAAATATTCTGTCTGTCTGTTTTTCAGTGTGGACGTGGCTAGTGTCCTGTCTTCCCTGGAGAGGGCGCTGGACCACTCACCCTCCCGCGAGACCAGCGGACAATCAACACCCTCGTCTTTACTTCACCAGGGGAAAAATGACGTCTCTGCTCTACCTCATTCTGTGCAGTCCCGTCGAAACAACCTTCAATCCAATGGACATTTACCTCATTCCCTACAGCACCGTGGCTCACTGCAGAGAGACTTCAGCACAGAAACGACTCATGGTAATAGCAGGAAGAATTTAAATAGCAATTCAAATTGTGCAAGTGGACATTTATCGTTGCAGAAAAGATCAAGCGATCTGTATAATTACGACTCCCAAAGTGCGACGGACGCGGATGATACGAGCTCTGTGATTGGCTACTCTAGTGCTAAATCCAGGGAGCACCTAAAGAATGCATCAAGGAAAGAAGGACCTTCGATAAGCGGCAAAGATGGTGTGAATGTGCAATCATCGTCTTCCAGGGGGCACTGTGATATCTCGGTTTCCGGAGACCACGGCGGTCAGACGAGCGCCATGACAGATCTGGGTCGGGCGCTCGAGAAGATTCCTCGTCAGCCGCGACGCTACAACCCTCCACCCGAGAAGCCCAGTTCTGCGGAGAGCTCTCGCTGCGCGTCCCCGATATCCTCCTCCTTCCTCTCCCTGCAGCCCGACCTCTCGAGTTCTGAGGGCGAGACCAACGGCCCGCATCCACGGAATGCAGACACCGAAGAATCCAGGTGGCGCCACTTCTCAGACCTGGAGAGTTTTGATAACGGGTATAACAAGGCGAGTTTTGTGAACACTTCACGGAGATATGCAACAAAAGTGGCAGCAGAGTCAACGAGGAATAACAATTCTGGTGTAGATGAAAAGCGTGCGTGTGACTTAAGCGGGCAGGATGATAGAAGTGTTAAGTATGGCACGACGCCCGCTAACAGTAGAACTAGGGCGAGTTTGCCCAAGAGTGTCTCTGCCAGGACAGGCTCCTCCTCCAAGGGACCAATGAAAGCGCTACATAGCACACCCAACATAAAGAAAATCTTGGCCTCCGTGCCGAGTGGACTAGCTAAGCCCGTTCCCATAGTAACAAGGCATGCACAGGTACCATCATCACATAGTGTTCAGGCATAAGTTTTGAAAAATGTTCCAAAAGCTTCAGTGCCAAGTATCCTCACTAAGGTCGTTCCCATGGTAACAAGGCATGCACAGGTACCATCATCACATAGCATTCAAGCATAAGTAATGATAAGTATCCTCACACAGCCTGTTCCCATGGTAACAAGGCGCACAGGTACCATCATCACAAAGGCATAAGTTCTGAGATCTGAACTAAAAGCAGCAGTGCCGAGTATCCTCACTTAGCCTGTTGTCATGGTAACAAGGCATACACAGATACCATCATCACATAGTGTTCAGGCATATTTATGACTGTTTTGGTAATATCTCTCTAACACAAGCAATTATCCGAAATTATTTGAAGGGACAATTTTGATTAAATTCCGACAAACAATTCTTCTTCAAATTTTTCTTTAGGTTATTTTCATAAGTGTTATAGGTCCAGACAAAACTTGTCAGTGAGAGCTCCAGGTATAAATGGGTTTATCATCAGCTCCACTCTGATACTAGCAGCTGATTGGTCAATAGCTGTGGTATACTGGACTTTATTGGGATCCTAGCATTGCTTTCATTAATTGTCAATGTTAGTATCCCAATAAGTGTTTTATCCCCATTCTTAATGTTTTATCCAAAAAAAAATATATTTGAATTAAATAAAATAATTAATTTTTTTTTTTTTTAAATTGAAATTATTATTTTTTTAAATTAAAAAAAAACTGATGATAAATTCGTTATCCTCCATGTGAAATAGGGATACGGCCTGGTATCTGCGTTCAGCCAGCCGTATCGCATTCGGCCTCCGGCCTCGTGCGATACGGCTGGCTTTTTTTTTTTTTAAATTAAAAAAAAAAACTGATGATAAATCTGTTATCCTCCATGTAAAAAAGGGATACGGCCTGGTATCTGCGTTCAGCCAGCCGTATCGCATTCGGCCTCCGGCCTCGTGCGATACGGCTGGCTCCTCGCATATACCAGGCTGTATCCCTTTTTTACAAGGAGGATACCTAATATTATCATCAGCTCCACTGTGATACTCACAGCTGATTGGCCAATTGCTGTTGGGTACTGGATTGTATTTCATTGGTTCTCATTAAATGGCAATGTTGGGATCCGGATAAGTGTTTTATCCCCACTCTCAATGTTTTATCCCACATCACCATGGTAACTATGGGTTTGACCTCAAGTTTACAGGTCACAGCCTCGTTTTAAACCCTTGACGACGAAAAAATAAAATGGCGGACATTCCTCTTCACATCGCCGCCTGACACTATTGGCGCATGTTAGTTAAGATGGATTTAGGTTGGTATGTTGCACATACATATGAGAAATAATTGACGTTTGGTTGGCGGCAGGTCTGACGAAAATCTCCGTTGCTTATATATACATGTAGCCTGTCAGACTCGAGTTTGGCAACCGCTTTTTTCATTTTCTTTGTGACAAATCGCTCGAATTTGCTATCCAAAATTGGCAAACCCCTTTGGAGCACTAAGTAGTGTATAGATGAACGTACTTTTTGTCTCAACTCTGCATAATGTTAATTTTACCCATTAGGTCCCATTGTGAAATTTGCCCATTGCCAACAATACAAGTATGTTGGGAGGCGTGGGGGGGGGGGGGGGGGGGGGGGGCTGATGATAAATTCGTTATCCTCCTTGTAAAAAAGGGATAAGGCCTGGTATCTGCGTTCAGCGAGCCATATCGCACTCGGCCTCCGGCCTCGTGCGATACGACTAGCTTCACGCAGATACCAGGCCATATCCCTTTTTTACAAGGAGGATAACTAATAATATCCCAAGTTAATGTCAAATGCATGTTGGCAGCCGGTTAAAAAATCTAAATATTGATGAAATGTATCATTATTGTTAGTCTATGCTAGCATATCTTATGCCTCAGGCTTCTATCCTTTTCCATCTTTTTAACTCTTCCAATGCTGAGGCTACTTTTGTCCAAAGCACCATGACGAAAATACCTTTTCAAAAACCATCTAAACCCTGTCGTGTTGGTATTCATTGGATAGCTCTCACTGAGTGCTTTCAGATGAGTACCCATGTGCCAGGATTTCAATCATTTTTAAGGCTTTTTGCATCATTTTGTATTGGCAAAATTAGCCACCACCAGCATAAGGGTGAATTTGAAAATACAAAATGATGCAAAAAACCTGAAAAATTACTGAAACCCTGGCACATGGGTACTCATCTTAGAGTACTCTGTGAGAGCTATTCAATTACTACTAAGACAACCGGGTGTAGACAATTTTCAAAAAGCTTTGCATCCTTGTGCATTGGACAAAAGTAGCCTTAGCATTAAATAGAACAGCCTCTGTTTGATATGTTAGCTCTTAGCCTGGCATCATTGTGACTCTGCATTTGGCAAAGTTGTCTTTGATGGTTTAATTTATTGTTTTGACTACAAATTCTATGTTTATTATCAAATTGTAAATATGTGAATATGTATGAAGTGTGATATTTGATATTTTTTTTAATGACTTTTTATGTATATTTTTATGAAATAAATATCAATTTATGAAGGTGACTGACTCGTTGATTTATCTTAATCCTTTCAACCTAAACTCTTCCAATGCCACACACATATATGAGTTTGTAACAACATTAACCTACAATTTTCTTTGTAACCATGCATTTTCAAGTTGACTATAAAAAGTATTTTCCGACAATTTAAGAAAATGATTTATAAAAAGAGATAAAGTATCGTTTTCCTTATGCATTAAATGACCGAATGATTTCCCCTTTCTATTTAAAGACAGACAATGAACCCCTGTAGGTAGCACTACAAATCCAACTACTGGGCGTTGTCTTGGTTTTCGTATGGGGTGTCCAATAAATGGAGATTTAACAATAGGTAGATGCTATCCAAAATGTCTCTATCGACTCGAAGGATATGGATAAAGGAAGGACCCCCTTTGCTATACACTTGTGTGACATAATTATTCTCACTTTTAATAAACAGTTCATTTTTTCCGTATAGTACTGAAATGTATAACGAACCATGTGATCTCCCCAGAATGAAGGAGACTAGATCACTCTGAACAGGTGGTAGTTAAAACAGTTGTAATATCAAAAACAACGCATCATAGAATTATGAAACAATATATTTAACTATTTACTATGTACACTGTACACAATCACATAAAATAGTTCACTGAATCAACCATATGCATCAATTTATTTCAGAAAATTGATTATTCAACAATACAATCACGAATGTCAATCCTCTTGTGTGTATTCCTCTAACATACAATTTACCTCGCGAAACTATCATGATCAATTCAATTTATCATGCATCGATTCAATTTACAAAGTAAACCATTCAATACAATTTACTTTCCAAAACTACTCAGCAATATAATGACGCTTAGCCAACGTTCTATAATACAGTGTACTCCACAAAATATGATAACATAAAGTGTGTGATTCATCTACAATAACAATCCATTAGGTCATATTAGGATCATTTATAAATCACTTGTGGCACCATGTGGTTGAACTCTCTTGTTTAAACAAGATGGCAGCTCTTTTGATTTATACAGGTGGCAGCACCTATTCAGATTCCCACTCAATGACAGCACCTATTTTGATTTCCACCAGGTGGCAGCACCTATTCCTATTTCCACCAGGTGGCAGCACCTTGCAGATATGGATACTTCTGCCACGGTCCAAATGTATACACATCCTAGTGGTAAGAGGTTAAATCATTTGTAGTGAGTGCACAGATGTCATTAACCGTAATCCCCCAGAAGTCTATGCATAGATATAGTTAATTCGTTTTGCTTAAAGTCAGATAAATATGTTATTAAGTACTACAGGAAGTTATAAGTTTATGTAAACGTGTGTAACATTAATGCAATTCGCTTTAAGTCTTGTAAATATGATATTTTTTTCTATCATAAAGTGTTGTTGGTGATCCTATCTATTGTATTCCCGCCCTTTTCATCTCGCTGGCGAAGAGGACGTCTGTGTGGTGCTTGTGGAGCTTGTTCTTCTGCTGCTGTTGCTGCATCTCTTTGTTCTTTGCCGCCCTTTCCTGCTTCTCGTCCAAATCCATCTTGAGCAGCTCCCTGTCTATCTCCAGGTCATTGTGACCTTTCTGGCACTCCACCAAGCGGGCAGGCTTTTTGGCGGTGGCTTTTGATTCGCCCTCCTTCTCTTTCATAGTGATAGCCCATGAGGCATCGTTAATGGGAGTGATCTGGAATAGAAAAACAATAAACTGTAGTTTACTGACTCTTAACTGTTATAACAAATACAAACTGCTCCCTAGATAAAAATTCTAATAACAAATGATAAAACTATAAGTAGCAAATGCTCAAACCTAATGGTCTCATGACAAGTGCTATTTGTATAGCCAACATTATTGAGTACTAATATTCTAAACACGTTTAACATATTAATGCTAGAGAAATTGTTGTCTCCATATTTGATACTTTCTACAAAATCTTGGGAGTCAAGAATGATTTTACAAAATATTTCGAGAAGAGTTGTTGGTAATGATCTAATGAAGACTTCTTCATCGGATAACTTTCCATACACGCTTTTTTCTGAAAGATTTCACCAAAATTGTCAGGCTGGTTTTGGTAGCTGTTAGCATTCATAGGTTAAACGAGTATAGCACCATATCGATCACAGCTGTCTTTATGAACTCTAACCCATCCACGCCCAAAGCTGATATTGACAAGAAGATGCTGTGATATATTTGGAAGTAATACTAGTATTGAAATGAAGGAAAATCCACAAAGTATTACATGAAATGTTACTCGATTCTGATCAATGTTACCTCATTCAAGTACTTTGAAATATACGCTCTTTCTCAAAGGAAATCACCAAAATAGAAAGATTATCACAATGATCACGGAATGAAGAGGTTATCAATAACCGTACAGAACTATTTCTATCTTGCTCCTTCAATGGCAATAATGATAGTTCTAAAAATCATCACCGCTTTGTATTGCTCAGTTCCTCCAACAATAATACCAACATCCTCATGGGACCACCCCCTCCCCCACCCTCCCTCTTAAAATCCTTGATTCGCCCCTGGGTCCGCTATTCTTGTTGCCACTTCTGTTTGTTTCTTCAACACCATTACCAACAATAGTTCCAACAATTCTGAATCCACTTTTATCGGGCCTGGCTTGTGAAATAAACGTTTACTTGAAACACATTGGCACCACAACTTAAAACTTATAGTAGATGGCTTTCAAAAATATGTTTGTACTTGTAACTTTCGATTGTTTTGCCATATAAAACGGAAAAGAACGACTATACGACTGAATAACAAGTTTAAAAGTTTACGCCCATTACACAAAGTTCATCACAAAAACTAAATAAACGCATGAAAATAACCTCTGAATTAAAAACGGTAACATTAAAATACGTTACGTCAATGCTTCACATTGTAAACTTCACATGCATGGCGGCTGTCTATTGAAATTCAAAGCATAACAAGTAAGCGTCAGATAGGCTTTTAAATCTGATTTAAATTATGGACCCATATAAACTTGATTGATGATCAAGTTCCAACCCTTTGCATACAACATCCCACTGCGATTTGCAGACATTTGGGGATTCTTTCAAAATACAGGTGAACTTGGATATGACAGACTCAATGGGACCAGGAAAATAGGTCCGTCATATGCAAAATCCGTCGTATACATATGAGGAATACTTGATATGCATCGGACTGGGACCAAGCATATCGTCCGTCATATGCAAAAATCCGTCGTACAGTGGTCCGTCATATCCAAGTTCACCTGTATAAACAAATACGACAATGCCGCAGTTTCCACTCTAGTCCCCTGTCACACTTACGTCGAACTCCTCTGTCGGGTCGGGTTCGATCTTATTCTTTCGAAAAGCCTTCCTCAGACACCGGAATAACTTCGCCAATGGTGGCAGTATGCAAGCCATATTCAAGTTAATAAATCAAAAGTATTCTATTATAATTTTCTTTCCGTATGAAATCTAAATCCTACGAGAAGAGATTAATAGCGTCAACGCGTGTCAGCTAGTGATATGCGAATTGTAGCTATGGATACTACGCATGTCATCGATTACGTCACACAAAACAATGCATTGGTTCCACACTCAATTCTAACAATTGCACGGAGGACTGGTTCCTTGTGCCTTTCAGGTCAAGGCTTGAAAGCAGGCAGAATGGTAAAGGTAAAACAAATAGAAGTGCACGAGCAGTCGTGAACCTTTTCAAAGTTGATCCATTCATACCTAATAGATAATTTGGCTAACATGACTTCCCTTCAAAAGTGTAAACGAATATTAGCACAGTCTGTCAAAAGCTCCAAATTGTAATTAAATGATAAGAGGTGTTCAATTGAGCAGGTTTCACTGTATATCACCTGTTATTTCACATTCCTCGATTTAAATAGAGAAAGAACTTTGCTTCACGTTTTTAAAAAAAAAGTTTTATCTAAATTTTCCCGGTTTTCCGCCACTTTCTTTCAATATTTCGTTTACTGTTACTGTTTTTCATTTTGGAAATATCACGAAATATCACGCGCGTTTTACAGATATGTTAATGACCTCTTTAGAGATCTCTGCTTGTCCAATATACAATGCCACCTTGCGAGATGGTTTTACTTTTTACTAAATGGGGATTTCGAGATAGGTAGGAAATTACGTCATTTCTTCGGTGATACGTTGGCAGATGACATAAATATTCATCCTTTTAAACAAACGGTTTGTTTTTTTCCATTTTGTACTGAAATATACAGCCGAAATGAAAGTGATACTGTCCATGAGTTGAAAAAGATCTTCTTTCGGAGAATGTGTCTATAGTTTAGTGACGACGCAGCCTCTAGTTTCCATAGATGAGTGTGCTAATATCTAATGTACTAATATCTGGACCCCCGATATCATCCTAGGGCAAAGTGCCTTCTTTCACCTGTAAACTAGCGCGAGAAATGCTTTGATTACTTGTCTGATAATCTAATCACCTTCAAAGGTCGTCTAACATCGCGACGAGATAGATACCCACATTAAGGACTCGCCGCCTTTTAGGCTGCGATACTTAGCACGGTGTTTCATTAGAGT
Organism: Maea johnstoni; assembly: GCA_963942565.1. Classification (NCBI taxonomy): domain Eukaryota; kingdom Metazoa; phylum Annelida; class Polychaeta; order Spionida; family Magelonidae; genus Maea; species Maea johnstoni. Next base: position 25,560,933 of record OZ012701.1, on the reverse strand, counting down.
TTTTACAGAGGACAGGAATCCACTGGCCATACCAGGTCAACCAACGTTTAGGAGCCGAGTCACGAGTTAGAGAAATATTGGACTTATACATCGTATGACGGTAAACCATGATGGGGTTTGGATACGGCGCTGCAGTTATTATTCTGATGTCTATTGCGTTGGCGACTTGTCAGGAACTCCCAAAAGACACGGAGGACAAGATAGATGCCTTCCTGACGTCCATGATGAGTTGTCGCCAGGTGCCCGGCCTCGCCCTCTCCGTGGTGGTCGCCAACAAACCTGTGGTCGCCAAGGGCTACGGGGCGACCGACTTCAAGAGAAACATCGCCGTCACGAACCAGACTCTCTTCACTATCGCCTCCGTCACCAAGTCCTTCGTTGCCACCGTCGCCGCTAAGGTGCTGGAACTCAACCCCAAGTACGTCACAGATCTGCAACTCACTTTATTCAATACACACTGGGAATAGAGTTGTGGTCATATTTGCTCAAATATTCCTCAAATATTTGCCCATATGTATGTATGTAAGTATGTACGTACTTACGTACGTATGCATGCATGTATGTACGTACGTCCGTACGTACGTACGTATGTATGTATGTATCTATGTATATATGTGCAAAGAGCTATATTCAGCGGGAGTGGCCGCCAAGGGCCAATTATCATACAATCACATAAGGCGCAGTGTTTAGCGACCCAGCTATTTCTATTTTTATTTTCTCGCTTGCTAAAAAGACCAGCGTAAAATACCAAACCTTGCAGGGATGATTGCGGAATAGAGGTAGTTCACACCCGGGTCACATCCTGCCTGGATACCGTGTTATCTGTGCCAATATGGTGATCAATAAGCCATAGTTGAAGTGAATTGGATGTTGATTGTTCACCTTTGAGATAAGATGGAGTTATCATTCACCTCGATCCTTCGACCCAATATATTCAATACACACTTTTACCCATTTATATGAAAACCACGTTAGGTACACTTACCCAAAAAATCAGCAAAATGATTATTTTGAAATTGAAAAGATGGTTATAAAACGGACATAATCAGATGAAGTGCATTTTTTGTATCTTGGTAACTTTATAAGTAACTGAGAGGATGTGTCATTAAAGTTGATTGACTGCTCCTGACGGCGTCATTGTGATTTGGCACAGGCCTGAAGGCTGCCTGCCTGGACTGAGGGCCGTGGCGTAGCGAAGGCCCGAAGTCCTTGCTGAGAGCATGAAGGCCGTTGCCAAATCCCAATGACGCCCACAGGAGCAGTAAATAATGTTTGCTTTTTTTATTATTGCTACAAGATTAATTTAGAATAGTAACTAATCAGACTATAATAATAATAATAATAATAATTGATATTTGATATAGCGCCCTTTCCACCTATAATGTTCAAAAGCACTTTTGAGTCATTGGACAGTTGTCATGGTCCATATAGTCAATTAAACTCCTTTCGAAATAGAAATGTTTTCAGCTGTTTCTTGAAGTTTTGCACACTATCAGCAGCCTTGATGTTATCAGGGAGCTCATTCCAAAGGCGTGGTGCATAGGCACAGAATGCTCTGTCACCAAACCTTTTCCGATTAGTGAGTGGTATCTGTAATAAGTTCTTAGTGTTTGATCTTAGGGTCCTTGTATTGGCTTGTTTGGCTAACAGTTCCCTCAAGTATAGAGGGGCACATCCTTGCATGCATTTGAAAGTCAAAAGCAGAATCTTGAACTCAATCCTTTTCCTGATGGGCAGCCAGTGAAGAACTTTTAGAACTGGTGTAATGTGATCATACTTGTTGGAGCCACTAACCACTCTAGCAGCATTGGTTTGGACTTTCTGGAGCCTGCATAGCAGCTCATCGGTGATTCCACAGAGAAGTCCATTACAATAGTCAAGGCGTGATGTCACCAATGAGACGATGGCACTCTTGGTTGTATCAGTATTGAGAAATTTTCTTATTTTTCCAATGTTCCTAAGGTGGTAATTTCCAGACTTGATAACTTTTGATACATGTGCAGACATATTCATGTTCGGATCGAAAACAGCACCCAGATTACCGACCGGTTCTTTAAGAACTGGTACTATTACACCATTTACCGTATTGCTAGGAATGGATATTTTCGCCCGCATCTGTGGGGTACCCATGACAAGCACCTCTCTCTTGTCTGCATTCAATATGAGCTTAGATCATGTTTAATCTTCTGGGACCTGTTTCGCGAAAGTCGAATCATGCATCAGCTTCTATCCTTAGGGATAATCAATAACTAGCTAGCTAGCCGGTTTTATGAAGAATTTTAAGTCAGCATATATCCTGAGTGTTACCATTGATAAATAAGTCTGAAAGGCTAGCCAGCTTTGGCCCAGTTGCATCATCGCGCATAAGGCGTGGACTTAGGCCTGAGATGTATACCCATTGTCTATAACAATAAGAATGATTGTTGTAGACAATCAGGTTAATACTGAGTCTAATCCCAAGTACTGTTGCAACCGGGCCCAGAATATGTAGACTGCACTAAAACCCTAATAAGTTTTAATATACATAAACGAAACATATAAAGCCAATGTGCAAGGGGGTCTAATGATAATCAAATGAAAGGTTATAGTGTCTACTTTCTAGATATATCTATTGTCTGCCTGAAACCTACTTACTTAAAGCTTAAAAGTCCAAAAATACTTAATTTTCACCCGTTTCTGCATGTACCCTTAATGTGCGGTCACTCAGTGCAAACACAACTTAAACATTTTATTTTACGTTTTCCTCACTAGACTAGGACCTTATTAATTATCAAGAGTAATTTGAATGAGGAATATGGGTAAGAAGGTCACCAAATAAGAATTTAATTGAAGAGCAATTGTTCAGTGTTTTCACTACTTAAAAAAGGTTGCTATGGAAACAGTGCGATATCCAGGGGTGTCCAAATATTTGAGTCCGGCAGCACAGTCAATACGTCCTGGAGCACAACATTTCTTTGGTGAGCGTGGTTCGATAATAGCTATGAATATTGTCACCTGGTGGCACTACTACATTATCCTTATTGTAATAGACCAAGACCAATTAATGGTATTACTAAATGGTGCTCACTGTTTTTTAAATAAAATTTGTATCAAAAGTACTTAGATAGGCTCTATTGGTCATATTTTGCGAAAAAGAATTCAGTTAAAAAGTGTTTCAAGTTTTGAGTTTGCACGTTTTGAAGCCTGTGTCGCATGATACGACAATGCGACAATTGGAAACCCCTGGATATCTCCAGTTGTATGACCTTTCTGTTCCGGCATCATGCAGTTTCTGAATTTTGAGATTCTTAGCTTTCATTTGATGTATTATGCTGCTTGTTCTTCCGCCGGTTGGGGTCCGTCCCAAAGTCTGGTGCATTGCTGCTATACTATTAGGCAAGTTTGTTTTCAAAAAGCGACTTTAATTGTAATGAATTATCTGCATAATTTATTTGACTTTTCGCACTCTACCATCAGCCTTTCCATCCAATTTCTGGAAGGATCTATAAAAATAATATAATAACAATAATGATGATAATGATGATGCTATTGAAAATAATAATAATATTATTATTAATAATAATAATAATAATAATAATAATAATAATAATAATAATAATAATGATTGATATTTGATATAGCGTCCTTTTCACCAATAATGTCCAAAAGCGCTTTATAAAGTATATGGTCCATATAGTCAAATAAACTCCTTTCGAAATAGCAGCTGTGTCTTAAGGTTTTGCACACTATCAGAAGCCTTGGTGCCACCAAGTGGGAAATGCATTAACTAGGGCATGGAGGGCCCACATTTAACATTGGGCCACAGCCCTAGGGTGGTGGGTCACAGAATACAAAAGCAACACATAGTTGAATAATAAAACGATATATTTAACCATTCACTATTTACACTGCTATTAAATAGCGTATATACAATCATATAAAATAGGGCAGTTTATCTATTATATATTTTACTCCAACGTGCACCTAAGTCAAACAATCATTTTGGCAACAATATTCACTGATTTTCTTTCTTATCTTAATAAGCGTTGATTGGAGTGATGTTCCCCGTATTCGCAACGTCTACATGTAGATATACAGTAATCTAAACCATGTTCCAACTTTGCAAAACTACAATCAAATAATTACTTCATCGACGATAATAGTTATATTAGGATTATTTACTTATTATATCACAGACTCGGATGCTTCGTTTTTGCTGTCCCAGGGTTACTCGTTTTCAGTTTTCACTCCAGGGGACAGCACCGGTCATTTTCCTTCAGCAGAAAATTACCATTTTCACCCAGGATGACATTCTGTCCTTTATCCTGTATGGCAGAGCCTATCTAGTTACCCAATAGATAGCAGCACCTATTCATTTACCAAATAGATGGCAGCGCCTTTTTATTTACCCAATAGGTGGCAGCACCAATTTATTTACTTGATAGATGGCAGCACCTATTCGTTAACCCAATAGGTGGCAGCACCTATTCATTTACCAAATAGGTGGCAGCACCTATTCATTTCTCCAATATATAGCAGCTCATATTCATAGTTCCTCCATGTGGCAGAACATAACTGTTTGAACAAGATGGCATCACTTTTGATTTCTTTAGATGGCAGCACCTATTCAGATTTCCACTGGTTGGCTGAGTAGATGCATGCATGGGTATAGTCAATTTATTTTTCTTGAAGTCAGATGTATATTATTTAACTAGAGGTAATGAGAAAAGTATGTATGGATTTGTATAGCCTGTTCACTTTTCTAAAATGTTTTTCATAATGATTTCTCTATAGAAATGTAAAGTGTTTGAATGCGATTGATTAATTCATTTTGCTCAATGTTATGGAAACATTACTTTTTTCTATTAAATTCTGTTGATGGTGATCCTATCTATTGTATTCCCGCCCTTTTCATCTCACTGGCGAAGAGTACGTCTGTGTGGTGCTTGTGGAGCTTGTTCTTCTGCTGCTGTCGCTGCAACTCTTTGTTCTTTGCCGCCCTTTCCTGCTTCTCGTCCAGATCCATCTTGAGCAGCTCCCTGTTTATCTCCAGGTCATCGTGACCTTTCTGGCACTGCGCCAAGCGGGCAGGCCTTTTGGTGGTGGCTTTCGATTCGCCCTCCTCTTTCATAGTGATAGCCCAAGAGGCATCGTTAATGGGAGTGATCTGGAATAGAAAAACAATAAGAATCTGAACTTATTTATCAGATAATGACGGCTCCCTAGGTTCATATAAGAACCAATCAATAATACTATGCATAACAACTGCTTTACATTTACATGAATTTACCAAGTATTTGAAAAAAGGGTTGTTAGTGAAGATCTGATGAACATTTCTCTTCAAATGATTTTTCAAACATGCTTCTGGCTGAAGGATTTTACCGAAATTGCTATGCTGATTTTCGCCACAGCCAGTATTAATGGGCTAAAATGTATGGGCCCTTATGTATGTCTTTATAAACTTTAATCCATCCATGCCTTAAGCAGCCGTTGACAGGAAATCCATGATATATTCGAAAATAGTATTGGAATGAATGAAAGTTAACAAACTATATCAAACATTATTGGCACGCTCATTTCTGATCAATGCTCCTCTTTCAAACACTTTTCAAAGTACACTTTTTCTCAAAAGGAAATCAAAATAGTGCGATTATCACAATGATCACACCCGGAAATAACAATCATTGTTTAAAAAAACGTACATTTTATGCTACCGTATCTTATTCCTTCAATGACAACAACTATCCCGCCATTGTATAGCATTGCCTTGCTTATTACGTTTTAAAAAACGTACATTTTATGCTACCGTATCTTATTCCTTCAATGACAACAATTATCCCGCCATTGTATAGCATTGCCTTGCTTATTACGTTTTAAAAAACGTACATTTTATGCTACCGTATCTTATTCCTTCAATGACAACAATTATCCCGCCATTGTATAGCATTGCCTTGCTTATTTCTTCCAAATACAATACCAACAATAGATCAACAGATCCGACAATCGGTACGACCCTATTGTTTCCACAATAGGCACCTGGGAGGGGGTCAGGGCAGTTGATCACGTGGACACCCCTTCTCTATCCGACCCTCTCCATCACCTCTCCACTACCGGTTAAACTAGGAACTAATCTATGTCAATTTAGAGTATCTCTAATAGTGAACACCAGCTGCACGGGTAGGTCAAAGTCAATCCCATTATGTAAGGTTTGCCATTTTGCTACATTAATAATTACTTCTATTACAATTGTCCTAGCCAATTAAGCATCAGTGATGATATTCGTCAATGTGGTAGCTTGTTTTTTGTTTTATTTTGTTGTTGTTTTGAGACGAGGGATCATCACTTGAATGGAGAAACTTCGTAGAATTAATTAATTATCAAAAGCTAAAAACTAACCCTAACTGAAAACCTATATTATATTCACATGAGCATATAACCGTATCACTTCTCACGGAGAAGTACAACAAAGTGTTTTAGAGAAATTTATTTGCTCCTTACGGATTTATCACATCTGTAAACTTAAAAAAACAACTACAATAGGTTCATCCAGCTTGCAAAACCCTTGAGCTGTAAATGTGTTTGGGTTGGCCCAATTGGGGTTCACTCTATTACAGCTAGATCTGTGCGTGTTTTGTTGTTTTGTTTGCTAGTGTGCGTGCTTTTCTTTTTTTTTCTTTGTTCTTTTTGTGTTTTTGGTTTTGTTTTGAGGGGATGCAGTGGGTTACGGCGTAACGGTAGATCGAGAAGGACTGGTCTGTTTCCCTGAATTAACCATGGTTAGCCATATTCTCTTTGTAAATGTAATCTAATTGCATATCTAATTAAGTGTCTAAAACCGTCCATTCGAAACTATCATTGTTATAGGGTTTGTTTATCAAAATACTTTACCTTTTTTATATTGAGACTGGTGTAGTCAACAGACGCATTATTACAAATTGTGAACCCCGCTCATGATGAGGTCTTACATTGAATAAATTTGGTAATAAAAAGTAATGGAATAATATTTCAAAGAAAGTAAACGATTAACACATTGTGAGCGGTACCTACATGTACCTTGCACTACCCATGAACCCTTCCTTTCGAATTATTATAATGTTATAATGCAAACAAACACTGTGTGATAAATATAGTAATAAAAACGCGTCAGATAGGCTTTGAAATTTGATTCAAATTGTCTAAATTTATACATTTAACCTCTGGTCGAGTTCCAGACCTTTGAATAAAACGTCCTATAGACTCATAGGCATTTGGGGATTGTTCTAAAATATATGCATATAAGAGAAAGTTGCAGGTTCCACATTAGTGCTTTGCCCTTATACTTACGTCAAAGTCCTCAGTCGGGTCGGGTTCGATCTTGTTCCTTCGAATAGCCTTCCTCAGACTGCGGAAAAACTTCGCCAATGGTGGCAGTATGCAAGCCATATTTACGTGATGGTATCAGAATTATTATATATATTTTCCTTTTAGTATGAACGCAAAGTCCTACGGGAAGAGATTTATAGCGTCAACGCGTGTCAACTAGTGATATGTGAATTGTAGCTATGGATACTACGCACGTCATTGATTACGTCACAAACAATGCATTGGTTCCACACTCAATTCTAACAATCACGCTTGGTTCCTTGCAATTGCGCATTTCATGAAAAGACTTTCAAACGGGTAGAATGGTTTAAGTTAAAGAAAATAGAACTATGTAAGCAGTTGTGAGCTATTCAAAGTTGGACTATTCATTCCAAATAAAATAATTGGCGCACACGACGTGCTTTCAAACGAGTACACGAATGCTTGCAATAGTTACTAGAGGGCTCGTAATGCAAAATCTCACCAAATATCACGCGCCTAATACAGATATGAAACATTTCATTGACTAGAGAGAACTCCGCCGTCATCCTTGTCGGGAGATTTCTTAACATTGGTGGAGTACTGACGACGGTTTTTCTAGAGGAATGATCGTGAAAGGTCAATTCGATTGGACTCCGTGTTACCCGAGATAGTTATATACCAACGAGTCTTGTACTTCTCAATCCCTGCTAGTACAGTGAAACCCGTGTACATTGAGCATCCGTGGGGAATACAAAATTGTTCAATGTGCGAAGGTCCTATTCCTATACTTATAAAGGTGACGGGGAATGGAAACGTGTCCAATGGACGAAGTTAGTCTATATACAGAGGTGTTCAATTGGGCTTATTTCACTGTATATCATCTGGTAATTTGCACATTTCTCCATTTAAAAAAGAACCCCTTAACTTCACGTTGAATAGAAATGTGCCGCATCTAAATTTTGCGGTAGAGACTTGGATTTATTATGATTATTTCAATCATTGTTTTTGTAGGAGTTCCAAATTGAACAGTTGTATTCCATTTTTTGCTATGTCAAAGCACTCTGGTTTAAGCACTGTTTCCTGCATTGAAATGAACTTTTGTCTTTCACTGTTAGTTGGCATTGGCAACTGATTGGGAGAATCGTATTTTCTTTTTGAGAAGGTCGTTTGCCCGTGACTAAGCCAACAAAAGTGTTACTGGACGAATTACGTAATTACTAACAACTAAATCAAATACATTTCAGCTTACTCTATCAGTTTCACTATAGGTTTAACCTGTTACACACATCAAGCATTATTGTGCAGTGGTTCCAAAATATGGGGTTACTATTTATGATAATAAAAGCATTTCAAAGAGCGAGTCTTCATGCTAACTCTTTAGTAAAGTGGTGCCACCTACAGGGTACTTTAAATGCGGTTCAGATGTGTTGCATTTTGACCTGTCACTAGAATCTTTCATCTTACCATATAGATAGTAAAAAGGCATGGGATTGTTAGTTATGTTAGTCTACTAAGCTGATAAATCTTATATTGGACGAAGGTATCAAATGAATATTTTAAAAATATTAGTGGCGAAAACAATATTTCTTTTTGCTACTTAAGGTTTAATAGAAAAATTCTAACCTTACCCAAATTTATCAAATTCACTTGAAAATGACTTGTGTTGCGCAAACCAAAATAGCGTAAACGTGTGGTCACCTGTTAGTTGATTTTAATAACAAGTCTGAGCGTACTTTTGGTATGATCAGATGTATGACGAGTCCTTGTGTCTACGATGGCGTAGTTGAAAGGCAAATTAAGGTGCCTCTATTTATTGTAAAACTGTAAAATTTAGGGGCCTCTATCTATCTGTCTTTAATGATATCGCCTGTCTTGCTTCTATCGTACATATGGTCTGTTGTGTCATGTGCGTTTTTTCATAAAGAAATAACATGTGTTTTATTCAGATATTTTTAAAGTAAAATCCTCATAACTTTATTGTGTATTTTAGGTACGACTGGGATACGCCAGTACGCTCCATCCTAGGGAAGGATTTCCATCTGTGTGATGCCTTTCGCACCCAGCAGGTGTCGCTGCGTGACCTTTTAGCCCACAAGGTCAACCTTCCCCGACATGACATCATGCGATTGATGAACATCAGTAAAGAGGAATACATTAAGTAACTGAAGAAAGAAAAGGTTCTACTGCCAAAAAATGATAAATGAAGCTGTGGTACATGTGACATACCAGAGGAATTACTAGGCGAAGCCGAGTAACCCGAGGTTCTGAGGGGTCTATATGTAGTTTGTACCACAGTTGGTTGTTCTCCACTCTCTACGCTCAGGTTAGACCGTTGGTTTAAAGCAGAGAACAAAGGCTCCGAAAGTGTAGATTACGTCATTACCCCTTACTTTTCGAGGCCTGTGATTGGTGGAAAGCATCCAACACTCGTTTATCAGTTGCGGTAGAATCATGAGGTGCTGCACCCATTGTTGGTCTTTGGTCTTTAAGGCTTGTTCTAGCATTAGATAGTTTTCGATTGTTTCAAGTAAAAAATATTGATGAGTTTTTTAAAGAAGTTTTAGTATTTTTTGTTAAAAGACGCGTTTAGTTTTGTTTTTTTGTGTGTGTGTGTGTTTTTTTATCAAATTAGAATATCCAGGTTACCAGGTGTGACATTTCGTGGTTGTTGGTCGCGTCAAGAGAGTGGGCGCTTAATGAGCGTAAGATAGTGTGGTTGTTTGTACAGGTTTTGCTGTATACAGGTTCCAAGTTGTGCCTGTTTCTATTCTAGGCGTTTTCGCTTTGTGAATTCTACTACCGGATTCCGACAAAGATATCGCTATAACAATCTGATGTACCAGTTGGCCGCCTTTACGATGGAGAAGATTACAGGTCGATCCTGGGACGATCTGGTCTCAGAATACATCTATCGTCCGCTAGGTATGACGTCATCAACCTTCACGAGCAGATCGCGTGACCAAGATCCGTCATTTGCCCTGCCCCATCTAATCAATCGTGAAACCAAGAGGATGGAGGCAGTTTCAATGGATATACATAAAGCGTAAGTTTAAATGAGGTAATGTAGAAATGCATTTTTCTGGAGCCTTGCAAATAAATTAACCAAGGTTGTGTGCATTCAGCCCCATAGCTACATTATTTCAGACATCTTTAATGGCATAGAAGGGTATTATGTATTCGACAAGGTGACAGTAACATCTAAAACCTAGGACCAAAATAATTAAGAAAAGCTAAAACTTAGAAGTGACAATGAAAGCCTATGCAAGGTTTGATGGAATTCTAATGAAATGGAGTTTCAATCTAAGACGTGAAATTTGCAAATTTAGTGCCACTTTAATTGGCGCCACCTATATGGACGCATGACGGATAGGTTATGCACAGTTTAATGAAATTCTAACTATTGGGTATTCTATCCGGGGAAAAACACGAAGTAACAAAAGAAAAAAACGAGTAATCCCAAGTCTCTTGCAATTTTCCGTATTTCCTCGAAGGGATCCCCGGTGGCCTAGTGATTAGATGCCTGGCTTCCAAGCATGAGGTCGCGGGTTCGAATCTCTGCTAGCGGTTCAGTAGGGCCTGGTCGCCACGTATAAGTGTCGTGTTCCTTGGCTCACGCTTTGGCTGCAGTATGGCAGAGAAAATGACGATAAACATGATTTAAAAGAAAATGTCCGTTATGTCCGTAACGAAATTCATACAGAAAATGTCATCCATGTTTCTTTTCCCACTGTAGTTTTTACGGCATGAACAGCGCCCCTGGTGGCGTGGTCACGAACTCTGCAGATATGGCCAAGTACCTTGCCTTCCACCTGAGCCGAGGACGGGACCAAGATGGCCGCCGCGTGGTCAGTTGGCGCCAATTAAGCATGATCTCCAGACCACAGTTCTACACCACAGCCACAAACAACTACGAGAAACCTGAATACCCTGCAACATTCGCTACACACCTCTCGGGATTGGGTTTAAGGGTTGCCTACTACCGTGGTAAGTTTTAAGCAGAGAGGTAGATACCAAGGAGATGCAGCGAGGGTACAATTATCATAAAATCACTTAAAGGGCAAATGCACCATTACAATGATTTAGGTTCAAAATGATCCTATACATGTCACCTTTCAAATAAGACCTCCCCCGAACCTGTCCTCTTCAGCACTACCCAGTTATAGCTTACAGAAGTTCAGCAAGTAACACTCCTGAGGCAGCCCTAGAGGGCCGCCATGCATCCCAAGATGCACTCTGTTATTGACCTCTTCTAAGCACCAGCCTGTGTCACCAGTGCTTAAGAGATAGCAGTAATAGGGGGCTGGGCTCCCCTTTCCTGCTTAGATTTTCATTCATGGCTTTCAAAAAGTTGTCACAATTCCCAAAGATTGAACATCTTCAATTTTCTATTGAATATTCCAACAATCCTTGGAAGTTATACTATGTGGCTTGTCTTTGATTTGTAGCTTATTGTTGGGTAGAAACCATGACTTCCTAATTGCTATGAAATCAGTTTGTGCTAATCACTAACAGGAAATTGCAACACTTGTGTCAGTTAGCAGTTACTCATGGGAATAGCGTAGGACTTATTAGTATGTGTATTCCTTCACTTCCTGTTATCAAGATGCTATCGTTGAGTTAAGAACCTGGCACCATTGAGTAAAGGATCATGTGGTTCTGAGGGAGAAGTTCCCTAGGTGAGTCAGATATTTCCATTCCTCCAAATTCCTGAATCACTTAATTCTGCCATACTATGTAAGTTTTACTTATTGAAGTTTTATTTGCTTCCAAAAATTGTGATCAGGGATGAGCCAGGAATAAAAATTAGCAAGAAAGGGAAAGCCATGCTTCACTGCTACTGCTATCTCTTTAAGCACTGGTGACACAGGCTGGTGCTTAGAAGAGGTCAATAACAGAGTGCATATTGGGATGCATGGCGGCCATCTAGGGCTGCCTCAGGAGTGTTACTTGCTGAACTTCTGTAAGCTATAACTGGGTAGTGCTGAAGAGGACACGTTCGGGGGAGGTCTTATTTGAAAGGTGACATGTATAGGATCATTTTGAACCTAAATCTTTCTGATGGTGCATTTGCCCTTTAAGGCCCTGTATGCAGTAGACGCATGTGTGTGTTACCCAGAGCGAATTTATTGAGTAGACTTTGGTCAGACAGGACTAAAGAGTTGCCACTGGCTCCAAGCTGTCTCTGACCACTGCCCGGGTTCGATTTTTTTTAAATTGTGGCAAGCAGGCATCTTACAACGGATTTCAATAAGATAAAGTCAGAATTATACAAATAAACAGTGTAGGATACGAACGTGACTGGTTTTGGGGAGTGTTTAAAGCTTTAGATATGAGCGCCCAGTTTTCTCGGCTCAAGTGCTACTTTTTAAATGCTTAGATCTCTAACGGTTGCTCGAACTAGATAGAAACTTACCCCATTGCTGCTCATAGCGACAAAATTCTTTACGAATAAATATTTCCAGCGTGAATAACAATTTCTCAGATTTACTCTTTAATCCTTTTAGGCCATCGCGTGATTTGGCATTCTGGAAACCTTCTAGGCTTCTACACCCGTCTCACCATGGTGCCATCAAAAAACCTGGGTATCTTTACCAGTGTCAATGGCGGACACCCTGACGTCATGCCCATCAGAACCATGGAGATGGCCCACTTACATCTACTTGACCTACTTATGGGTGAGACACCTTGGTTGACCAATGAAACCATTTGCAAACTGCCATTTCCGCTTCCTGCTGATGCATCATGGGAGTTGCCCAACGAGAACATAAATGATGACGTCAAATCTGATGAGCGAGCACAACAGTTGCCCCTCGCGACGTACGCTGGGGAATATGGTAATTTTGCATATGGAAATATCACCATTTCCGTGAATTCCTCGCAAAATGTATTGGAATTGCACTATGGAGTTATAGGACACTGGTATCTCATCCCAACGGCTTCTAAACATCAATTCAACATGACTGGAACTGGCGTCTTCTACTACAGACCTGCTAATCCGGGTCCCGTTGTATTTTCGAGCTCCATAGAAAGCAATGACGTCATTGATACAGTGGTTATCCCTTTCGAATCACCTGATGTCACCTTTCTCCGTGGACTCAAATTGGCAGACGCACCGCCGCCTCCTTGTTATAAAGGCGAATGTGACTGCCGTCCTTCGGGGGAATCAAAGAAGGGTGTTTCGCTTTCTCTATTTTTCCTTATTTTGACCTTTTTGTTAACCTAAAGAAACATCCATAAAGAGCTAATTAAGCACCATAGCACCATTAATCCAACCGGCAAAAATACTGCAGACGATTTTGGACTATCTAATCATGATGTCTGCCTACCAAAAACGGTCCCAATCTCTTCCTACCACTATAAACATTTGATCCAGGCCCCCCTTTCCCAATGTCATGCCATGTTTATTTAATAAACTTACACTTTGTTCAGGAGATGGTATATATTCCTAGAAGGTATCCATTTTGAATATGTCTGCACACGTGCAGAAGGTACATCCTGGCACTTCAGATAGATGCCAAGACTAATTGATCACTATTTTTGCTTGTTGGACTATGCAGATTTCAGTACACGCGGATCCACAACAGCATTAGAGATCATATCATAACCAATAAACGTCCAGAATCATCGAAAATAATCGCCATGGCTGTTGGAGAGTCAGATAATTCAGTCCCCATAGCTCGATGTCCATGCTTTCATTAAGTGCTATTCCAGAAAAATCATTGCAGGAGGTGGGGTAATGCCGGTAAAAATAGCAATGGTGGTGTGTCAACAATAAATGGTAGCTCTAAAAGTCACCTTGTCTACTACGACCTCAATCCTGTTACATACCAGAATTGTCTAGAGAATCTTTCAAGTCCGATACATCACAGTATCCTTTTTTTTACCGACATCCGTCTTGTAATTGATTTGAGCTTGCATACAAATTTTCCCAGGACAGAGTATCTGTGCAGCTCAAGTGCAACGTACTACAAGTTGTAGGAAATGCCAAGTGTGTGAGTGCCCAAGACATTTTATTACTAGTAGTACTTGCAAGTGTCTTTTTCAGACGTCTACGGCGCCTCTTTACTTATAAGTATTGCAAGTAATAGATTTCTTGAGCATTTAAGCACTTATAAGCTCCTACAAGCTGGTCAGATACTCTGTCCTGACAAAATTCACCAGTGCGCTTAAATCAGTCACACGGCCAAAGCCAGTCTGAAGGCAACTAGGCAGGTACGTACAAGTTCTGTAGCATCAGTAGATCTATACATATTAGTGTACCAGAATTGTCTATCAGACATTGAAGCATTTAGATTAAAAACTAAAACTAAAAAATCAAAGATTTTCAACATTGACTAACCTCTTTTGAGGACTAACGACCGCTCTTCTGCAGTCAATTAGTTTGCTGAAAAGTTTCCTAATGATGGCAATGCTTAAAAATAAAGTAGGTGTTATACTGGGCCATCCATTTTTCAGCTTGGAGTAAATCAGCTATGATTGACAATTTTAAAACAATCTTTATGTGACTTTTGAACTATGTATGAATCATGCGGCTGTGCTTTTCAAATCTCTATATTAATAGCAGGTTCCAAATGTTGTGACCGTAACCCCTCCGAAACGGCTGCAAGCCTGATGCTGTGGCTTTGCATGCCGATTAGTGGGGGGCTGAAGTTTTGCGATAGCTAGGTTTGAAGTAAAAATAACTTACAAAAATGTTTTTGTGAAGGTTTTTTGTTTTGAATGAAGATCTAAACTAAACTTAGCATGAGCATATTGTTGCAACATTTTGTATTGTGCAACAATAAGAACAATATGATTTACTATTGTTGGAAGCATGTGCATGTGCTACACTCACATTGTTGGGGCAGGAGGTTATTATTGTAAATAAACTCCTCCCTCAACAGTGGGAGCGTCACATGCTTCGAACAATAGGAAATCCTATTGTCTTAGCCATTTATACATTATTGGGCTTAAGACAACATACTTCATATATCTAGAAAGTCCCTTATATGTTCTTTTTAGATAAATTAAAATCGTAATTTTGGGCCCATTAATCACGGAGAAATCATTGAATGAAACGCCAGAACACATGTTTTGATTTTCCGACATTCTCGGCAAAATATGTCTGTTTTCATTTGATGATTTCTCACTTATTACTGGGCCTAAGACAACAAATGTTATACATTTAGAGAGGCGGTCATATAGTCTTTTAAGATATATCAAAATTGTAATTGTGGATCCAGAAATCACGACATTATGTTAGAAAGATCATAAAGAGATCCTCCCTTGACTGCTAATGTTGGCTGTTCTCTCATAAAACTAAGATGCGGTGTATAAGACCGTGCTGTGCACGGGTTGCAACTAGTATATATTAAACACAAGCAACATTTATCATGCATTTTTGTCTTTTACATTTATCTCCATCTTTTGCTCTGCAGTGGCGTAGTGTTTACGATACTTGGCTCAAATCCTGGAGTCACAGGTTAGAGTCGCCACTGGATTCCAATTAGCGGGTTGACCTGGTTGCTATATAAATATACGGCATTGTTAAGGGCTGTCTATGGCCCTTCTGCAACTGAGAGAGCCCTTCTTCTTCTTCTTCTTCTTCCTAGTATAGTGCTAAACTCATAGATGAGTATTATCGCACTGGGTGAGCTGGTGTCGACACGCCCGAGACTACTGGCCGCAACTGCTTGCAAACAGGCGCCATCTGGCGGTGGACTTGCTCGATGGCAGGCTATTTATATCCTCCCGTCTGCCAGGGAGTTGGGCTGAAGAATAGAGGATCCTATGTCAGTCAACTTTCCGATCATAGTTCGTTCTTTTACGTCCCTCCAGACATAGACATCAAGAGAGACGGGACCAACGGCTTAAAGTGCCTTCCGAAGCACTAGGCAATGAGGAGTAGACTGACTTGCCTAAGGCCAGAAAGAAAGTGGTGTCCTGGAGCGGACGCGAACCCGCGACCTGCGAGTCGCCAGGTCACGTGCCATTTGCATGATTAGCCCGACGTTCTAACCACTACACCAATTCTCTCCTCAAACACTTGGAACTATTCGTAAAGAGAAGGGATTTTTTTGCGGTTTCTATCCTGTCGCGATATAACCTTAGCCTTTGAAACCGAAGTAAAAACCCATTCCTTCCTCCGTTTTAATGTGTGGAACCTATGTATTGAATACCTGCAAATTGAACACTTTTGCATTCCCTGCTAGTATTCATTGTACATGGGTTCCACCTTTCATCATATTTTAACTTGAGAGTATATTTGAAACTTAAACGTGCCTCAAATTAGCTTGTGGGTCTTATGGCCTACTGCCAACGTAAGCAGGTAGCCTAAACTTTCAGCAGCCAAAATCATTAAAATATACATCATGGTTTTACTATTTTGCCATGGTCTAATGGTAAAGATGCCTGGCTCCCAAACGTGAGGTCGCAGGTTCACAATTAAAGTGGAAGTAATTAATGTTGACATGAGAAAGACTCAAACGTATAGTGCAATTGACTGCAACCTACTTGTACATTGACGTTCACTATAGGAAGATATCATGACCATTCCCCCCCCCCCCCTCCAGAAAAGTGTTCACTGTTTGGATGAAAGGGGTGTTCACTCTTCATAAAACTAAATTGTATTAGCAACAACGGAACCTGGAGAAAAGTGTTCACTGCAGGGGGTGTTCACTACAGGGGGTGTTCACTTTGCGAGGTGTCACTGTATATATATATATATATATATATATATATATATATATATATATATATATATATATATATATATATATATATATATATATTTATTTATATATATATGTATATATTTATATATATATACATATATATATATATATATATATATATATATATATATATATATATATATATATATATATATATATATTTATTTATTTATATATATATATGTATATATTTATATATATATACATATATATATATATATATATATATATATATATATATATATATATATATATATATATATATATATTTATATATATATATATATATTTATATATATATATATATATATATATATATATATATATATATATATATATATATATATATATATATATATATATATATATATATATACAGTCAAACCTCTATTAATCGACCGCTCAAGGGAAATGTCAAAAGTGGTCTTTTAAAGAGGTGGTCTCTTAAGAAGGGGTTGAGGGTCTGAGCGAGGTTATGAAAAAACAAAGAATTTCCAACAATGACCTGGAATTATTGAGGTTGTTATGTTTAGCTGCGCTTGTTGAAATTTCTTCATTAAAATTTTAAGAGTAAACAATTCAGAAAAATAAAAGTTGAACTTTATAATTGAGGACCCTCAGAAATGATATACTTTCAAATGTTACCGATTTTTTCATTATTTTATTGTGCCCCTTTCAATATACAAGGCGTCTAGACATTCAAGTGGCCGTTGAATAAAGGACCATTTACTCGTAGGGATAAGATTTCATGGCCGTTGGTTGCGTCAAGCAAGTGGTCGCTTAATCAAGTTGAATAAAGAGCGAATAGCTTCGGGGGGATTTGAAACGGTCGTTCAAGGCAAGTGGTCGTTTAAGAGAAGTGGTCGTTGAAGCAAGTTTGACTGTATATATATATATATATATATATATATATATATATATATATATATATATATATATATATATATATATATATATATAAATATATATATATATACATATATATATACATATATATATATATATATATAATTATATATATGTACATAATTATATATATACATATGCATATATATATACATACTGTAGAACACAAAATTTCCGCGTGTGTTTATATATAGCGTACATAGCGTCTGGTTCTGCTTCGCTATATATAAAAATGCTGTACTTTTTTCTTTTTTTTAGCCACTGGTGGCGCTGACGTCAATGAGAAAAAAGGAAGAGATAGCGCCACTAGTAAATCTAATAATTTTTTAAATTGATTTCTGAGCTTGTGGAATAGCTCATGAATCTATTGATTTAATAAATTAATAAACAATACATTTTAAAACCAAAAAACAACAACAAATGGCACCTTTAGCATGCCTTTAGCACAAGCATTTTAGGAGATGCCATTTTTGTTGTCGTGGTGACCGCTAGATGGCGCCACTAGTACAAACTTGAAGCATTCGTAGCCCTCCTTGAATAATTCTTTTTCGTGTTTTTCTGGCCTATTTCCACAAGCAAACCCCATGAGACACATTAAATACAGAGATCATGTTGGAGAGAGAGAGAGAGAGAGAGAGAGAGAGAGAGAGAGAGAGAGAGAGAGAGAGAGAACCTGAACACTACTTGACTTGAGGACGGCTTGCTACTAGCTGCAATCTTGCAGTCAATTACAGACCCACTACCCCTAGCAATCAGATGGACTTTCTAAATTTGGCATTTGTTTGTGTGCAAACAGTGCCGCCTAAACAATAGCTGGGTCCCTATCCTTCTGGTTGCTATGGCTGCTCAGTTTGAATACGGGAATACGGGCGCCCCCCTTTGAGAGAATGCTCAAACTGCTGTTAAGCATTCTCTGCTCAAATGCGTCTTTTTTGCGACAGATTGCGCTGTCAGCGGCGGAGGCTACCGTAAAGAGACGCTAATATAAAGATACGCTATGATGCAAAACTCCCCAATTCGCTATACTTGGGACACGCGTGAATTTTGTGTTCTACAGTATATATATATATATATATATATATATATATATATATATATATATATATATATATAAATTCATAATATAAAAGTTCTGAGTTTCTATCTCGTCACGATATGACCTAAGCTGTTAAAAGTGACGTAAAACCCCATACCTTCCTTTCTTCTTCCTATTGACAGCAGGAGAGCTTGAAACCATAATGTTATCCCCAAAATGGTTCCAATCTCAGGCTAATCTTTGGAAATACCATATGGTGACATTCTTTTGATGTTCCAGGACAGTTTTCTAATATATTGAACACTAGAAAAGTACTGGTCCTGCGGACGGAAACCACCATGAAATGTCTTATAATGGCAAAAATATCAGAGCACCCAGATATCACACAACCTATATCAATAAATACGGCAAAAAACAGATATACCATCGACAAATAAGATCAAGGTTTATTATACCGTCTGTAATAAAGAATATAGACCTGTGTTTGTTCATGATATCACTGATGTAACGGACAGAGTTTGTATTTATTGAGATTTGGTGTTTTTGTGTATTTGGTACTTTTAGGTATTTTTCTTTATATGTCACAAGTAGTTAGAAGATTACAAAGGTCAGTAAGTTAGTTTAGATTCTTGAGTATAGGTGGCCTCAAGAGGTCAAGTTGCCTATTTTGCCCACTAGAGGGCAGGGCTTTTTGTAGGTCAAGATGGTGACATTTCTCATGTTGACAGATTGTTTAAGGTGAAAGTTTGGGATTGCCTAAAGTTGTAAGTATTTATTTGTTACTTGTATTTGTTAGCTTAAATGAAAGATAAGTGTATAAAGATTCATCATAGGCAATTATATTTGGTTGATGGTCTATAGTTTTGGTTATTTTGAGCATAGTTGTACTTAGCATTTTCACCTATATTTTTCACATACAATTGCCATTGTCATTGTTCTGTAAGTTAGAGATCATAATGTCAACTTAGATGATACTTGTTTTTGTGTAACTATTATCAGGCATATGTATCATGTTATGTATTAAGTGTACTTTATGTAATTATTGTAATAACATTATTTGAGATTATGTGTAAGAATATGTGTAGTGTATTGTACTATTGTATTGTAGTGTATTGTACATTTTGGGTTCTTCCTTATTTTTGGTTGAACCATGTTACCCGTCACCGTGTACATCATCTCGTCACGTCACAGTCAGTCAATAAACACGCATTCAAGATTTATGGCATCGTTTTGTGGTTATTTCACCTGCCACCCGCCACATTTGTTCAACAACTAGGACTAGGATGGCAACAGGTGGTGCTCTGAACATGGATGAGGAGCAACGAAAGACATGCTTCAATGCAAGGAAAGCTGCAAAATCGGCAGTTAGTAGAAAGGAGAACGAGATACTTGATGAAATGTGCAGCTTCGAGGAAACCAACTTACAACTCCGTCACTAGGGGGCGCCGCTGTTGATCATCACATGCATCCGTCACGTGACACCACTTTGTTGCATCAACAGTTTAGTGCACCAACAGGTGGCGTTATAGGATTATCCGCAACTGTTCCTACAATTGGCACTTCGCAGCCAATAGGTGGCGCTGCTGCTCTATCAAGAGACATTCCAGTTGAGCATACTCGTAGCAATTTAAATCCTCATGCACCTGACATTCCGTCAAAACCCTCTTGTGCCAACTGCCTCACAACCTTACAGTCATAGTACTTCGCCACATATGCATGGAAGTGATGACAGCTTAGTGCATATCATACAGCAGGGACAACAACAACAGAGACAGTTACTCAATGCTGTGCAGATTCCTAAAGTGGAATTAATGACTTTTGATGGTGATCCACTCAGCTATTGGGGTTTCATCAGAAACAGCATTTTGGAAATGAGATGGCCACATTGGACAGTTCCGGCAAGCTGAAGCGGTCAAGTAGGCTCTTTCGTTTGGGGCCATTGATGTCATCGCAAGGTGTGCTGGCAATAGGTGGACGACTTAAGAATGCGCCAATTCCGGAACACTCTATCCACCAGATGATCTTACCACAAAATCATCCTGTGGTTGACCTGATTATCAAAGACACTCATGAGAAGATAGGACATTGTGGTAGAGAATATGTTCTGTCAGAGGTCAGACAGAGATACTGGATAGTTGGCGCCAGAGCAGCTATCTGTCGTGTGATGAATAGCTGTTTTGACTGCAGAAAGCGTTGCGCGCCACCATGTGAACAGAAGATGGCCGATCTACCGCAAAGTCGTGTCACCCCTAAAGATCCACCGTTTACATATGTTGGTGTCGACTTCTTTGGGACATTCCTTGTCAAGCGTGGCCGAAGTCAGATGAAACGTTATGGGTGCCTATTTACGTGTTTTACCACCCGTGCAGTGCACATTGAAGTCGCGCAATCGCTTGATACACCATCCTTTATAAACGCTCTACAGAGATTCATCAGTCGCCGAGGGCAACCAAAAGAGATTTCGTCTGATAATGGAACCAATTTCGTGGGAGCTGAGAGAGAGTTGAAGGAAGCTATTCAACAATGGAACCAATCACAAATTCATAGTTATCTACATCAGAGTGTCATCCAATGGAGGTTCAACCCACCTGCTGCTTCTCACATCGGTGGTGTGTGGGAAAGGCCCATTCGCACTGTGCGTAAAGTCCTGCATGCAGTCATGAAGGAACAAGTGGTTGATGATGAAGGCCTTTCTACACTGCTCTGTGTAGTTGAATCTATTGTGAATGGTCGTCCACTGACTACTGTGTCAGCTGATCCTAAAGACCTTGAAGCTCTGACACCGAACCATCTGCTACTACTGAGACCAGGTCCTGCACTGCCTCCAGGATGCTTCGATAAGCAAGATGTGTACGCCAGACGCCGTTGGCGCCAAGTTCAATATTTGGCCAATCTGTTTTGGTCAAGGTGGATCAAAGAATATTTGCCGATTCTACAAAGTAGGCAAAAGTGGCTCATGCCTAAAAGAAATCTAGTGGTAGGCGATGGAATGATGGAAACGTTATTGAGTGATAGAGACATTTGGTATTATGTTCTGTCCATTTGATTATAGGAGTAAATGTTCCAATTGATGTTCTCACAATTAGGGGCCAGTGTAACGGACAGAGTTTGTATTTATTGAGATTTGGTGTTTTTGTGTATTTTGGTACTTTTAGGTATTTTTCTTTATATGTCACAAGTAGTTAGAAGATTACAAATGTCAGTAAGTTAGTTTAGATTCTTGAGTATAGGTGGCCTCAAGAGGTCAAGTTGCCTATTTTGCCGACCAGAGGGCAGGGCTTTTTGTAGGTCAAGATGGTGACATTTCTCATGTTGACAGATTGTTTAAGGTGAAAGTTTGGGATTGCCTAAAGTTGTAAGTATTTATTTGTTACTTGTATTTGTTAGCTTAAATGAAAGATAAGTGTATAAAGATTCATCATAGGCAATTATATTTGGTTGATGGTCTATAGTTTTGGTTATTTTGAGCATAGTTGTACTTAGCATTTTCACATACAATTGCCATTGTCATTGTTCTGTAAGTTAGAGATCATAATGTCAACTTAGATGATACTTGTTTTTGTGTAACTATTATCAGGCATATGTATCATGTTATGTATTAATTGTACTTTATGTAATTATTGTAATAACATTATTTGAGATTATGTGTAAGATAATGTGTAGTGTATTGTACTATTGTATTGTAGTGTATTGTACATTTAGTCACTAGATAGTCATTTTGGGTTCTTCCTTATTTTAGGTTGAACCGTGTTACCCGTCACCGTTTACATCATCTCGTCACGTCACAGTCAGTCAATAAACACGCATTCAAGATTTATGGCATCGTTTTGTGGTTATTTCACCGGCCACCCGCCACAACTGATATATCTAATTATAGTCATTTCTACTCAAAACTATTTTCAAAGTGAAAGTATTGCATGACATGTCATTTGTACATCTATATATCTGTCTGTCTGTCTATACGACTGTCCCCCCTCCCCCTCTCGTTGTCTCTCTACCCCATCTCTCTCATTGTATCTCTCTCCCCCCCCTCTCTCTCTCGTGTTGTATCTTATTCTGTATCACTCCCCCGCCCCTCTCTCTCGTTGTATCTCTCTCCCTGTATCCCTACCCCTCTCTCCCTCTCGTTTTATCTCTCTACTCTCTCCCTCTCGCTCGTTATCTCTCTCTCTCTTTCTCTCTCTCTCTCTCACACTCTTTCTCTCTCTCTTGATGTATAGCTCTCTGTATCTCTCTCCCCTCTCTCACGTTCTTTGTCTCTCTCTCTCTCTCTCTCTCTCTCTCTCTCTCTCTCTCTCTCTCTCTCTCTCTCTCTCTCTCTCTCTCTGTACCTCTCTCCCTACCCCCTCTCCCTCATTGTAGCTCTCTCTCTCTCTCTCTCTCTCTCTCTCTCTCTCTCTCTCTCTCTCTCTCTCTCTCGTTGTATCTCTCTCTGTATCTCTCTCCCCCTCTCTCCCACTTGTTGTATTGCTCTCTCGTTGTATCTCTCTATCTCTTTCTTTGTCTCTCTCTCTCTCTCTCTCTCTCTCTCTCTCTCTCTCTCTCTCTCTCTCTCTCTCGTCACACCATGCCCTAGACATGATTCAAACCCTGTCCTGTTTGTTCCACTTAAGCCTTATGTTTTCGTTGCGTTGGGATCGACCCCATTGCAAATAAAACCACAGACTTGGACATGCACCACCTGCTGTTTTTGTTTTATACTTATGCTTCTAGACCCTATATTCTGCTTGCGTCGTCGCAAGTAGAACGTAAGGGCTTTGTCATAGAAAGAACACGAGGGACCTTGGTTTATGGGGGAAAACCCACGTTTCCACACGAGTGCGCAGCATGAGTGGGGAACCGAGGATGGTCCCCCATAAACCACAGGTCCCGAGTAGTTCTTTCTCACTTGTAGCATGGCCAGCTCCCTTCAGGCAATCTCAGGCCGAGAGAAAGGTAGGCTCCAGAACACAGGAAGTACAGGAAAGGAATAGTGAAGGATTAGGGATGAGAAGGCATGCAGATTCCTCTCGGTTATCTGACATTAATAGGACACATAGTTTAGAGCTCTGGCAATGGAGAAGGTAGGATATTCGGGCGAGCAGTGTCTTGGGGTACACATCATACGTCATGGTAGATTCATGTTTAGATGTCTTTATTTCGGCTATTGTGAATGTCCAACAGAATACCCTGCTCTAGGGCCTTCCCTGTAGTATCTTATCACATCAGAGACACACAGATTTAAAATGATGTTGATTTTAAGTGCAGAATAATGTTATATATATATATATATATATATATATATACATATATATATATATATATATATATATATATATATATATATATATATATATATATATGTATATATATATATATATATATATATATATATATATATATATATATATATATATATATATATATAACTAAATCTATCTATCTATCTATCCATATATATATATATATATATATATATATATATATATATATATATATATATATATATATATATATATATATATATATATATATATATATACATATATATACATTGGGAGTTTGATAAGTGAAACTTGGAACTAGTGACAGACAGACAGATTCCATTTAATATACATGTGGCTGTATGCTAGAACTTTATTCAAATTATTTGAAAAGTATTTTATTTTTCCTAGTCTAATTTAGAGTGACTTTGAAGGAAAATGCAACAGTTGCCATGGTGATGGGTACAACAAAGCCGGGATTCACACCCGGTATCCTCAGGACAACCGGGTGTGAATCCCGGTTGCCTGTATACTCTTCCGGCAACATAGTACTTATTTCATGTTGCACTATTACTATGGCAACATACTATAATATGAATAGTAAGACGTCCGTGGATGAATAAGCAGTCCATGATTATTCACTACTGCCGCTGGGGATAAGAACTTGCTTTCTTTGCCCTCCTGCCGCTCTCTAGGAGTTATATGGAACTTTGGGACCATGTGATGGGGGTAAACCCCTACTCTTCTTCAACAATATCACACAGGATCTTTTACATGCACTAGCGAGTCATGATTTTGCTACAGTGTGATAGAGGACGTCCCCAGGTACTCTGGTTTCCTCCACCACTAGCTAGTCATAATTTTGACACAGTGTGAAAGAGGAAGTCCCCAGGCACTCTGGTTTCCTCCATCACTTGGTAGTCATGATTTAGCCAGAGTGTGATAGAGGAAGTCCCCAGGTACTCTGGTTTCATCCACCATTAGCTAGTCATGATTTTGCCACAGTGTGATAGAGGACGTCCCCAGGTACTCTGGTTTCCTCCACCACTAGCTAGTCATGATTTTGCTGTAGTGTGACAGAGGAAGTCCCCAGGTACTCTGGTTTCCTCCACCACTAGCTAGTCATGGTTTTGCCACAGTGTGATAGAGGAAGTCCCCAGGCACTCTGGTTTCCTCCACCACTAGCTAGTCATGATTTTGCCACAGTGTGACAGAGGAAGTCCCCAGGTACTCTGGTTTCCTCCACCACTAGCTAGTCATGATTTTGCCACAGTGTGACAGAGGAAGTCCCCAGGCACTCTGGTTTCCTCCACCACTAGCTAGTCATGATTTTGTCACAGTGTGACAGAGGAAGTCCCCAGGTACTCTGGTTTCCTCCACCACTAGCGAGTCATGGTTTTGCCACAGTGTGATAGAGGAAGTCCCCAGGTACTCTGGTTTCCTCCACCACTAGCTAGTCATGATTTTGCTGTAGTGTGACAGAGGAAGTCCCAAGGTACTCTGGTTTCCTCCACCACTAGCTAGTCATGATTTTGCCACAGTGTGACAGAGGAAGTCCTCAGGTACTCTGGTTTCCTCCACCACTAGCTAGTCATGATTTTGCCACAGTGTGATAGAGGAAGTCCCCAGGTACTCTGGTTTCCTCCACCACTAGCTAGTCATGATTTTGCTGTAGTGTGATAGAGGACGTCCCCAGGTACTCTGGTTTCCTCCACCACTAGCGAGTCATGATTTTGCCACAGTGTGATAGAGGAAGTCCTCAGGTACTCTGGTTTCCTCCACCACTAGCTAGTCATGATTTTGCTGTAGTGTGATAGAGGAAGTCCCCAGGTACTCTGGTTTCCTCCACCACTAGCTAGTCATGGTTTTGCCACAGTGTGATAGAGGAAGTCCCCAGGTACTCTGGTTTCCTCCACCACTAGCTAGTCATGATTTTGCCACATTCTGATAAAGGACGTCCCAAGGTACTCTGGTTTCCTCCACCACTAGCTAGTCATGATTTTGCTGTAGTGTGATAGAGGAAGTCCCCAGGTACTCTGGTTTCCTCCACCACTAGCGAGTCATGATTTTGCCACAGTGTGATAGAGGACGTCCCAAGGTACTCTGGTTTCCTCCACCACTAGCTAGTCATGATTTTGCCACAGTGTGACAGAGGAAGTCCTCAGGTACTCTGGTTTCCTCCACCACTAGCTAGTCATGATTTTGCCACAGTGTGATAGAGGACGTCCCCAGGTACTCTGGTTTCCTCCACCACTAGCGAGTCATGATTTTGCCACAGTGTGATAGAGGAAGTCCCCAGGTACTCTGGTTTCCTCCACCACTAGCTAGTCATGGTTTTGCCACAGTGTGATAGAGGAAGTCCCCAGGTACTCTGGTTTCCTCCATCACTTGGTAGTCATGATTTAGCCAGAGTGTGATAGAGGAAGTCCCCAGGTACTCTGGTTTCATCCACCATTAGCTAGTCATGATTTTGCCGCAGTGTGATAGAGGAAGTCCCCAGGCACTCTGGCTTCCTCCACCACTAGCTAGTCATGATTTTGCTGTAGTGTGATAGAGGACGTCCCCAGGTACTCTGGTTTCCTTCACCACTAGGTAGGCATGATTTTGCCGCAGTGTGATAGAGGACGTCCCCAGGTACTCTGGTTTCCTTCACCACTAGCTAGTCATGATTTTGCCAGAGTGTGATAGAGGAAGTCCCCAGGTACTCTGGTTTCATCCACCATTAGCTAGTCATGATTTTGCCACAGTGTGATAGAGGAAGTCCCCAGGTACTCCGGTCTCCCTCACCACTAGCTGGTCATGGTTTTGCCACAGTGTGATAGAGGAAGTCCCCAGGTACTCTGGTTTCCTCCACCACCAGCTAGTCATGATTTTGCTGTAGTGTGATAGAGGAAGTCCCCAGGTACTCTGGTTTCCTCCACCACCAGCTAGTCATGATTTTGCTGTAGTGTGATAGAGGAAGTCCCCAGGTACTCTAGTTTCCTCCACCACCAGCTAGTCATGATTTTGCTGTAGTGTGATAGAGGAAGTCCCCAGGTACTCTGGTTTCCTCCACCACCAGCTAGTCATGATTTTGCTGTAGTGTGATAGAGGAAGGCCCCAGGTACTCTGGTTTCCTCCACCACCAGCTAGTCATGATTTTGCTGTAGTGTGATAGAGGAAGTCCCCAGGTACTCTGGTTTCCTCCACCACCAGCTAGTCATGATTTTGCTGTAGTGTGATAGAGGAAGTCCCCAGGTACTCTAGTTTCCTCCACCACCAGCTAGTCATGATTTTGCTGTAGTGTGATAGAGGAAGTCCCCAGGTACTCTGGTTTCCTCCACCACCAGCTAGTCATGATTTTGCTGTAGTGTGATAGAGGAAGTCCCCAGGTACTCTGGTTTCATCCACCATTAGCTAGTCATGATTTTGCTGTAGTGTGATAGAGGACGTCCCCAGGTACTCTGGTTTCCTCCACCACCAGCTAGTCATGATTTTGCTGTAGTGTGATAGAGGAAGGCCCCAGGTACTCTGGTTTCCTCCACCACTAGCTAGTCATGATTTTGCCACAGTGTACTAGAGGAAGTCCCCAGGCACTCTGGTTTCCTCCACCACTAGCTAGTCATGATTTTGCCACAGTGTGATAGAGGAAGTCCCCAGGTACTCTGGTTTCCTCCACCACTAGCTAGTCATCATTTTGCCACAGTGTGATAGAGGAAGTCCCCAGGCACTCTGGTTTCCTCCATCACTTGGTAGTCATGATTTAGCCAGAGTGTGATAGAGGACGTCCCCAGGTACTCTGGTTTCATCCACCATTAGCTAGTCATAATTTTGACACAGTGTGAAAGAGGAAGTCCCCAGGCACTCTGGTTTCCTCCATCACTTGGTAGTCATGATTTAGCCAGAGTGTGATAGAGGAAGTCCCCAGGTACTCTGGTTTCATCCACCATTAGCTAGGCATGATTTTGCCACAGTGTACTAGAGGAAGTCCCCAGGTACTCTGGTTTCCTCCACCACTAGCTAGTCATGATTTTGCCATAGTGTGGAAGAGGAAGTCCCCAGGTACTCCGGTTTCTTCCACCACTAGCTAGTCATGATTTTGCTGTAGTGTGATAGAGGAAGTCCCCAGGTACTCTGGTTTCCTCCACCACTGGCTAGTCATGATTTTGCCACAGTGTGATAGAGGAAGTCCCCAGGCACTCTGGTCTCCTTCACCACTAGCTAGTCATGGTTTTGCCACAGTGTGATAGAGGAAGACCCCAGGTACTCTGATTTCCTCCACCACTAGCTAGTCATGATTTTGCCACAGTGTGATAGAGGAAGTCCCCAGGTACTCTGATTTCCTCCACCACTAGCTAGTCATGATTTTGCCACAGTGTGATAGAGGAAGTCCCCAGGCACTCTGGTCTCCTTCACCACTAGCTAGTCATGGTTTTGCCACAGTGTGATAGAGGAAGACCCCAGGTACTCTGATTTCCTCCACCACTAGCTAGTCATGGTTTTGCCACAGTGTGATAGAGGAAGACCCCAGGTACTCTGATTTCCTCCACCACTAGCTAGTCATGATTTTGCCACAGTGTGATAGAGGAAGACCCCAGGTACTCTGATTTCCTCCACCACTAGCTAGTCATGATTTTGCCACAGTGTGATAGAGGAAGTCCCCAGGCACTCCGGTTTCCTCCACCACTAGCTAGTCATGATTTTGCCACAGTTTGATAGAGGAAGACCCCAGGTACTCTGATTTCCTCCACCACTAGCTAGTCATGATTTTGCTGTAGTGTGATAGAGGAAGTCCCCAGGTACTCTGGTCTCCTTCACCACTAGCTAGTCATGGTTTTGCCACAGTGTGACAGAGGAAGACCCCAGGTACTCTGATTTCCTCCACCACTAGCTAGTCATGGTTTTGCCGCAGTGTGATAGCGTAAGTCCCGAGGTACTCTGGTTTCCTCCACCACTAGCTAGTCATGATTTTGCCACAGTGTACTAGAGGAAGTCCCCAGGCACTCTGGTTTCCTCCACCACTAGCTAGTCATGATTTTGCCACAGTGTGATAGAGGAAGTCACCAGGTACTCTGGTTTCCTCCACCACTAGCTAGTCATCATTTTGCCACAGTGTGATAGAGGAAGTCCCCAGGCACTCTGGTTTCCTCCATCACTTGGTAGTCATGATTTAGCCAGAGTGTGATAGAGGACGTCCCCAGGTACTCTGGTTTCCTCCACCACTAGCTAGTCATCATTTTGCCACAGTGTGATAGAGGAAGTCCCCAGGCACTCTGGTTTCCTCCATCACTTGGTAGTCATGATTTAGCCAGAGTGTGATAGAGGACGTCCCCAGGTACTCTGGTTTCATCCACCATTAGCTAGTCATAATTTTGACACAGTGTGAAAGAGGAAGTCCCCAGGCACTCTGGTTTCCTCCATCACTTGGTAGTCATGATTTAGCCAGAGTGTGATAGAGGAAGTCCCCAGGTACTCTGGTTTCATCCACCATTAGCTAGTCATGATTTTGCCACAGTGTGATAGAGGACGTCCCCAGGTACTCTGGTTTCCTCCACCACTAGCTAGTCATGATTTTGCCATAGTGTGGAAGAGGAAGTCCCCAGGTACTCCGGTTTCTTCCACCACTAGCTAGTCATGATTTTGCTGTAGTGTGATAGAGGAAGTCCCCAGGTACTCTGGTTTCCTCCACCACTGGCTAGTCATGATTTTGCCACAGTGTGATAGAGGAAGTCCCCAGGCACTCTGGTCTCCTTCACCACTAGCTAGTCATGGTTTTGCCACAGTGTGATAGAGGAAGACCCCAGGTACTCTGATTTCCTCCACCACTAGCTAGTCATGATTTTGCCACAGTGTGATAGAGGAAGTCCCCAGGTACTCTGATTTCCTCCACCACTAGCTAGTCATGATTTTGCCACAGTGTGATAGAGGAAGTCCCCAGGCACTCTGGTCTCCTTCACCACTAGCTAGTCATGGTTTTGCCACAGTGTGATAGAGGAAGACCCCAGGTACTCTGATTTCCTCCACCACTAGCTAGTCATGGTTTTGCCACAGTGTGATAGAGGAAGACCCCAGGTACTCTGATTTCCTCCACCACTAGCTAGTCATGATTTTGCCACAGTGTGATAGAGGAAGACCCCAGGTACTCTGATTTCCTCCACCACTAGCTAGTCATGATTTTGCCACAGTGTGATAGAGGAAGTCCCCAGGCACTCTGGTTTCCTCCACCACTAGCTAGTCATGATTTTGCCACAGTTTGATAGAGGAAGACCCCAGGTACTCTGATTTCCTCCACCACTAGCTAGTCATGATTTTGCTGTAGTGTGATAGAGGAAGTCCCCAGGTACTCTGGTCTCCTTCACCACTAGCTAGTCATGGTTTTGCCACAGTGTGACAGAGGAAGACCCCAGGTACTCTGATTTCCTCCACCACTAGCTAGTCATGGTTTTGCCGCAGTGTGATAGCGTGAGTCCCGAGGTACTCTGGTTTCCTCCACCACTAGCTAGTCATGGTTTTGCCACAGTGTGATAGAGGAAGACCCCAGGTACTCTGATTTCCACCACTTTAAACAAGCTAGTCATGATTTTGCCACAGTGTGATAGAGGAAGTCCCCAGGCACTCTGGTTTCCTCCATCACTGGCTAGTATTGGTTTTGCCACAGTGTGATAGAGGAAGTCCCCAGGTACTATAGTTTCCTCCACCACTGGCTAGTCATGATTTTGTCACAGTTTGGTAGAGGAAGACCCCAGGTACTCTCGTTTCCTTCACCACTAGGTAGTCATGATTTTGTCACAGTTTAGGTAGAGGAAGACCCCAGGTACTCTGGTTTCCTCCACCACTAGCTAGTCATGATTTTGCCACAGTGTGGTAGAGGAAGTCCTCAGGTACTCTGGTTTCCTCCACCACTAGCTAGTCATAATTTTGCCACAGTGTGATAGAGGAAGTCCCCAGGTACTCTGGTTTCCTCCACCACTTGCTAGTCATGATTTTGCCACAGTGTGATAGAGGAAGTCCCCAGGTACTCTGGTTTCCTCCACCACTAGCTAGTCATAATTTTGACACAGTGTGAAAGAGGAAGTCCCCAGGCACTCTGGTTTCCTCCACCACTAGCTAGTCATGATTTTGCTGTAGTGTGGAAGAGGAAGTCCCCAGGTACTCTGGTTTCCTCCACCACTAGCTAGTCATGATTTTGCCACAGTGTGGCAGAGGACGTCCCCAGGTACTCTGGTTTCCTCCACCACTAGCTAGTCATAATTTTGACACAGTGTGAAAGAGGAAGTCCCCAGGTACTCTGGTTTCCTCCACCACTAGCTAGTCATGATTTTGCTGTAGTGTGAAAGAGGAAGTCCCCAGGTACTCTGGTTTCCTCCACCACTAGCTAGTCTTGATTTTGCTGTAGTGTGGAAGAGGAAGTCCCCAGGTACTCTGGTTTCCTCCACCACTAGCTAGTCATAATTTTGACACAGTGTGAAAGAGGAAGTCCCCAGGTACTCTGGTTTCTTCCACCACTAGCTAGTCATGGTTTTGCCACAGTGTGATAGAGGAAGTCCCCAGGTACTCTGGTTTCCTCCACCATTAGCTAGTCATGATTTTGCCACAGTGTGATAGAGGAAGTCCCCAGGTACTCTGATTTCCTCCACCACTAGCTAGTCATGATTTTGCCACAGTTTGATAGAGGAAGACCCCAGGTACTCTGATTTCCTCCACCACTAGCTAGTCATGGTTTTGCTGTAGTGTGGAAGAGGAAGTCCCCAGGTACTCTGGTTTCCTCCACCACTAGCTAGTCATGATTTTGCCACAGTGTGATAGAGGAAGACCCCAGGTACTCTCGTTTCCTTCACCACTAGCTAGTCATGATTTTGCCACAGTTTGATAGAGGAAGACCCCAGGTACTCTGGTTTCCTCCACCATTAGCTAGTCATGATTTTGCCATGGTGTGATAGAGGAAGTCCCCAGGTACTCTGGTCTCCTTCACCACTAGCTAGTCATGGTTTTGCCATGGTGTGATAGAGGAAGTCCCCAGGTACTCTGGTCTCCTTCACCACTAGCTAGTCATGATTTTGCCATGGTGTGATAGAGGAAGTCCCCAGGTACTCTGGTTTCCTCCACCATTAGCTAGTCATGATTTTGCCATGGTGTGATAGAGGAAGTCCCCAGGTACTCTGGTCTCCTTCACCACTAGCTAGTCATGGTTTTGCCACAGTGTGATAGAGATAGAGGAAGACCCCAGGTACTCTGATTTCCTCCACCACTAGCTAGTCATGGTTTTGCCGCAGTGTGATAGCGTAGGTCCCGAGGTACTCTGGTTTCCTCCACCACTAGCTAGTCATGGTTTTGCCGTAGTGTGATAGAGGAAGACCCCAGGTACTCTGATTTCCACCACTTTAAACAAGCTAGTCATGATTTTGCCGCAATTTGACAGAGGACGTCCCCAGGTACTCCAGTTTCCTCCACCACTAGCTAGTCATGGTTTTGCCACAGTGTGATAGAGGAAGTCCCCAGGTACTCTGGTTTCCTCCATCACTTGGTAGTCATGGTTTTGCCACAGTGTGACAGAGGAAGTCCCCAGGCACTCTGGTTTCCTCCACCACTAGCTAGTCATGATTTTGCCACAGTGTGGCAGAGGAAGTCCCCAGGTACTCTGGTTTCCTCCACCACTAGCTAGTCATGATTTTGCCACAGTGTGACAGAGGAAGTCCCCAGGTACTCTGGTTTCCTCCACCACTAGCTAGTCATAATTTTGCTGTAGTGTGATAGAGGAAGTCCCCAGGTACTCTGGTTTCCTCCACCACTAGCTAGTCATGATTTTGCCACAGTGTGACAGAGGAAGTCCCCAGGTACTCTGGTTTCCTCCACCACTAGCGAGTCATGATTTTGCCGCAGTGTGGCAGAGGAAGTCCCCAGGTACTCTGGTTTCCTCCACCATTAGCGAGTCATGATTTTGCCGCAGTGTGGCAGAGGAAGTCAAGGAAAATGCAATTCCAAATGCAAACTCTTTGCAATAAGCTTTCCTCCGTTTCCGTCCTCTTGTCTTGCTTTGCCGTAGTGT
This sequence comes from Maea johnstoni, assembly GCA_963942565.1. Lineage (NCBI taxonomy): Eukaryota > Metazoa > Annelida > Polychaeta > Spionida > Magelonidae > Maea > Maea johnstoni. The sequence continues at coordinate 25,527,708 of OZ012701.1, read as the reverse complement.
GATAGAGGAAGACCCCAGGTACTCTGATTTCCACCACTTTAAACAAGCTAGTCATGATTTTGCCGCAATTTGACAGAGGACGTCCCCAGGTACTCCAGTTTCCTCCACCACTAGCTAGTCATGGTTTTGCCACAGTGTGATAGAGGAAGTCCCCAGGTACTCTGGTTTCCTCCATCACTTGGTAGTCATGGTTTTGCCACAGTGTGACAGAGGAAGTCCCCAGGCACTCTGGTTTCCTCCACCACTAGCTAGTCATGATTTTGCCACAGTGTGGCAGAGGAAGTCCCCAGGTACTCTGGTTTCCTCCACCACTAGCTAGTCATGATTTTGCCACAGTGTGACAGAGGAAGTCCCCAGGTACTCTGGTTTCCTCCACCACTAGCTAGTCATAATTTTGCTGTAGTGTGATAGAGGAAGTCCCCAGGTACTCTGGTTTCCTCCACCACTAGCTAGTCATGATTTTGCCACAGTGTGACAGAGGAAGTCCCCAGGTACTCTGGTTTCCTCCACCACTAGCGAGTCATGATTTTGCCGCAGTGTGGCAGAGGAAGTCCCCAGGTACTCTGGTTTCCTCCACCATTAGCGAGTCATGATTTTGCCGCAGTGTGGCAGAGGAAGTCAAGGAAAATGCAATTCCAAATGCAAACTCTTTGCAATAAGCTTTCCTCCGTTTCCGTCCTCTTGTCTTGCTTTATACTCACCATTAAACTTACCTTTCTACTCACCGTCTGTGATTTTTCTTTTCTTCTTTGTTGAGTCCATCCACAGTCTTCCTCTTTTCTCTTCATTTCATCGAATTCTCTAAAAACTAGTGTTTATGATTACCTCTTCTTTCCCCACCTCTGTTGAGTCCATCCTGCGTCTTTCATTTTTCTCTTAACCTCCCTCTCATTCTCTGACTACTAGTATGTTTATACTTACCTCTCTGTTCTCTTCTCAATCGTTGGGTCCCTCCCAAGAGTCTTCCCTCTTTCTCCTCCCTTCCTCTCATTCTTAAATACTAGTACTAGTTTGTTTTTACTTACCTCTGTATTCTCTTCTCCATCGCTGGATCCCTCCCAAGAGTCTTACCCTTTTCTCCTCCTTTCCTCACATTCTATGGCTTCTAGTTTGTTTATGCTTACCAGTACCTCATGCAAATTTGTCTCGTCCTTCCTGCGTTGGGTCCCTGCAGTCCAGCCTTTCTCTTCGCTTTCTATTAATTTCTCAATTTAGACTTACCTCCTGTACTTTTCTTCTCGCCTCTGTGTTTGATCCATCCGTAGAATTATCCTTTCTTCTTTTTCTCTCATATTCTCTAGAATCTTTTATACTAACTACTATCTGTGCTTTTTCTGTTTTGCGAGGGTCCATTCAGGCAGCATTTCCTCATTCTTAACAATTATCAACCTATTTGGACCAAAAACATCTGGCCAAAGATCATTCTTTATAAAGCGCTTTTGAACATTATAAAAGGGCACTATATCACATATCAATTATTATTATTACCATTATTATTATTGTTATAATCATTATTATTATTATTATTATTATTATTATTATTATTATTATTATTATTATTATTATTATTATTATTATTATTATAACCGTCATCATTAACCTCTCAAGATTGTGTGATTGTGAAGTACACACACGATTTTTATGTCAAGACCTTTGCTCTAACATTGTTCGGGATTTGCCCCCATAGGCGAGTGGTGGTCTATGGCCTTGCTGCTGTCTGCTCATCCCCTTCCTTACAGCTAGCTAGTCACCATTTAGCCACAATACGGCAGAAATAATGGCAACAAACGAAGAATTGTAAAATCATTATTTTGGTACTACTACTATACCGACTACTACTACTATTACTTCTACAACTTCTTTTGCTACTGCTACTACTACTACTACTCACCTTTAGGGCTTACTTCTACTGCCGCTGCCACCTACACCACCACTACTACTGCTGCTGCTACTACTACTACTTCTGCTGCTGCTATTACTACAACTATCACTACTACTACTACTACTACTACTACTACTGCTGCTGCTGCTGCTGCTGCTACTACTACTACTACTACTACAACTACCAATATTACTACTACTACTACTGCTTCTGCTACTACTACAACTATCACTACTACTACTACTACTACTACTACTACTACTACTACTGCTACTACTACTACTACTACTACTACTACTACTACAACTATCAATATTACTACTACTACTACTACTGCTTCTGCTACTACTACTACTACTACTACTACTACTACAACTAGTATCACTACTACTACTACTACTACTACTACTACTACTACTACTACTACTACTACTACTACTACTAATGCTCACCTTAAGTGCTTTGACCCTCCTCCTCCTCTGCATTGAGTCCATCCAGAGAATCCTCGCTCATTTTCCTTCTCTTCTCTCTCTTTTCCTGACTGTCATCATACTCACCTTCAGAGACTAGGCTCTCCTCCCCAGCATTGTCTCCATCCTTGGAGTCTTTCCTCTTTCTCTTCCCTCTCTTTCTCCTTCTGCGACTGCCAGCTTCTCGCTGGTACAAGCCACACCCTAAATGCCCCTCCACGTCCCTCAGTACCCTCACCTGGTGGCGTCTCCCCCAACTAGGCTCCACCCCTCGCTCACGCAGCTGTCGGCGAAGCAGCCTCTCTCGGACGGGACTGAGCACAGGGAAGATCCTCTCCTCCTTCTTGGCCTCCGCTCTGCGCATGAGCCGTACCTCGACCTCCTCCACGTCACGTGACGGCCACTTACCGGGGAAGATGTGGTCTGAATGAAGCATCAGCGGGTTCATCAGCAGTGCATGCGCAGAGAGAGGCCTGGTGGGGTAGATCTTGTTGACCTTGGCGATGACGGCCTCCTTGCTGGCCTCCTGGACACAGAGCCTTCTGACCTCGGGCTCGGTGTTCTCCCAGAGGTAGTCTCGCTCTATCTCCATCTCGTCGCTCAGGAACAGCTCCTGGAAGAACTCTCGCGGCAAAAACACGCGGCCACTCATCTCGCTACTCGATCGTTTCTGATTTGATAAGAAGCTCACCTGAAAAGAAGAGAAACGCCCTATAATAAATCTATGCCACTTTATTGATATTCTTATTGCCATGGATAGTGCTTATAGTAATTAAGGTGCTTATCTCATTTGAAGACAGGGAACAAATACCACATAGTGTTATCTAGGTGATATAGCTTTTTATCTATTTATACTGCCTGGCAGTTTAGAAAACAAAATGTATTTACTTTTTTTTTAAAGTGTAGTTTTTTAATACATGCTGTACAGATATTCAGCAGCTACCCCCTGGTGTGATGTAAAGAAACTAAACAGCCATGCTGCCAACGGGTAACATCGACGACAACAGCACACACTTATAGTCCGTGAGCTGACGTTCGAAACCCTCCCCCCCCCTGGGGAATTTCGGAGACCTATATTTTCAAAAACCTTATACCCTCAGCTGTTCAGATCAGCTTGTCTGCACTTATATCGCGGGTGCGTTTGCCCTGGAGGGCCAATTGAAGGTCGGTACCTCCCTCATTTTAGGGGTGGGGGTGACATTTTCTAAGTGGGGGTGGTATGGACACTTGCAATTATCTGAGATACTCCAAATTTGTTGTGCTGGTCAAGTGATCAACAGGAACAATTACCAAATACCTTTCAGAAGCACTGTATTACTATCCATGGAAAAAAATTCAAAAACGTCTCAAAAAATGCCATTTTTTTGCAGTTTTTTTGAAAATTTTCACAAACTTTAAGTTTTTAGTAGTCAAATGATTGTAAAACCACCCCATATTATATACCTAAATTACAAGCAACCTCTTATCTGCATAATAAAATAAAGATGAGCTCCATTGGTTGTTCGAGCGTGATTTTACAGGACTTTCTTTTCCCCTACCCCTATGTTGAAAAAATAACCGAAAAATAGCATAAAATACTAAAAAATATTTTTAAAAATCCAAGATGTTCCTTTAACACATGTCTGGTACTGGAAATAGTTTGAACATGACAAAGACTGATTGGGCTGAAAAAAATGGATTGCCCAGTTGCCCGGGACAACCAAATTTTACCAAAATTTGCTAAAAATCCAGTTTTAGGCTAGAAATCAGAGTTTGAATAACAATGTGACTACTGAAAAGGTGTTTAAAGCTATTATGTGAGACTGTAGGTGTTCTATAGTTGAAAATAGTCATAGCTGGATACTTATCAATTGTTTTATTTCAGTTCAACCCTATTTAGAAGGTAATCTAGAAGGCCAAAGGTCTCAAAATTGGTTATACTATAATAATTGTAGTAAGTCAATGCCGGTGTGTGGTTTTAACATGGTCGGAAGATCAGGATAGACTGCTGTTTGGGCCTTAACCTACTGGGGCTTATCAACCTGGTAGCCCAGTTGCCTGGGACTATTGAATTTTACCAAAATCTGCTTTAAATCTAAATTATAGTGTCAGAACTCAAGTAATTTTGAGAAAGTGACCCTATGTGCAATATCAGACCTCTTTTGTGACATGATGCTGTTTTCCTGTTGTTTGCATTCTTCTTGTTTAATGATTTTGACCACTGGACATATGTGAGGGAGCCCCATCCATTATCATAAGGAAAGCATAGGACATTTCTGTGCCCCAGTGGAACCTGCCAAATTGAACACCTGTGTACATTGAACACCTGCGTACATTGAACAGTTTTTCATTTCCCGGCAGACTCCCATTGAAAATCAATGGAAGGCTACCTGGATACATTGAACACCTGTCTATCTTGAACATTGAACACCAAATCTGTTCCCGTAGACCACATTTAACCTGTATACATTGAACATCCTGTACTGATTTAAGACTTTTCATTGGGGATCTAAATGCATTCAAAATTTGCTGAATGATAGAAACATGCTCAAAATAGATTAAACAAAACCCTGAACTAATCCAAAATGAACATATATATTGTTAATGGGTCAATGGTAATGTAGTTATTTTTCTTACAAATGGAACAAATAAATGGATATCATCTACAGGCTGACTTAGCTTGTGATTTTCATCCTTAACACCCGTTTTATTTCAATTGCTTGTTTTCATAAGCCATGCCAAAACAAATCCCTCACTTAAGGCCTTTATTGAAATTAGTCGTTGAATCTCTGGTATCCTTTTGTTATCAATGGCAATTGGGAAAGGGGTGGTGGTTAGTATAGAACAATTGTTCCCTGGGCAACCCTGTATCATAACTGCATTTAACAGTTTTCCAGTACTGCAAACTGAAAATGAGGTCACATAGGCAGCACATTTGGTCTCCATAATCAGTTCAAAATTTGGAAGCAACCAGTCAACATGAGTAAGAAATTGTGTAAGGAATTGTGAAGAAAGTTGAACTCCTAATAGAAGCACGT
>OZ012701.1:25470173-25522139 GCA_963942565.1 Maea johnstoni | reverse complement strand
GTTTGTATTTATTGAGATTTGGTGTTTTTGTGTATTTTGGTACTTTTAGGTATTTTTCTTTATATGTCACAAGTAGTTAGAAGATTACAAAGGTCAGTAAGTTAGTTTAGATTCTTGAGTATAGGTGGCCTCAAGAGGTCAAGTTGCCTATTTTGCCACTAGAGGGCAGGGCTTTTTGTAGGTCAAGATGGTGACATTTCTCATGTTGACAGATTGTTTAAGGTGAAAGTTTGGGATTGCCTAAAGTTGTAAGTATTTATTTGTTACTTGTATTTGTTAGCTTAAATGAAAGATAAGTGTATAAAGATTCATCATAGGCAATTATGTTTAGTTGATGGTCTATAGTTTTGGCTATTTTGAGCATAGTTGTACTTAGCATTTTCACCTATATTTTTCACATACAATTGCCATTGTCATTGTTCTGTAAGTTAGAGATCATAATGTCAACTTAGATGATACTTGTTTTTGTGTAACTATTATCAGGCATATGTATGATGTTATGTATTAATGTATACTTTATGTAATTATTGTAATAACATTATTTGAGATTATGTGTAAGAATATGTGTAGTGTATTGTACTATTGTATTGTAGTGTATTGTACATTTAGTCACTAGATAGTCATTTTGGGTTCTTCCTTATTTTAGGTTGAACCGTGTTACCCGTCACCGTGTACATCATCTCGTCACGTCACAGTCAGTCAATAAACACGCATTCAAGATTTATGGCATCGTTTTTGTGGTTATTTCACCTGCACCCGCCACAACTGATATATCTAATTATAGTCATTTCTACTCAAAACTATTTTCAAAGTGAAAGTATTGCATGACATGTCATTCGTACATCTATATATCTGTCTGTCTGTCTGTCTGTCTATCCGACTGTCCCCCCTCCCCCTCTCATTGTCTCTCTACCCCCTCTCTCTCATTGTATCTCTCTCCCCCCCCCTCTCTCTCTCTCTTGTTGTATCTTATTCTGTATCACTCCCCCGCCCCTCTCTCTCTCGTTGTATCTCTCTCCCTGTATCCCTACCCCTCTCTCCCTCTCTTGTTTTATCTCTCTACTCTCTCTCTCCCTCTCGCTCGTTGTCTCTCTCTCTTTCTCTCTCTCTCTCTCTCACACTCTTTCTCTCTTTCTCGATGTATAGCTCTCTGTATCTCTATCCCCTCTCTCACGTTCTTTGTAACTCTCTCTCTCTCTCTCTCTCTCTCTCTCTCTCTCTCTCTCTCTGTACCTCTCTCCCTCCCCCCTCTCGCTCAGTGTAGCTCTCTCTCTCTCTCTCTCTCTCTCATCTCTCTCTCTCTCTCTCTCTCTCTCTCTCTCTCGCTTGTTGTATCTCTCTCTGTATCTCTCTCCCCCTCTCTCCCGCTCGTTGTATTGCTCTCTCGTGTATCTCTCTCTCTCTCTCTCGCTCTCTCTCTCTCTCGCTCTCTCTCTCTCCTCTCTCTCTTCTCTCTCTCTCTCTCTCTCTCTCTCTCTCGTCACACAATGGCCCTAGACATGATTCAAACCCTGTCCTGTTTGCAAATAAAACCACAGACTTGGACATGCACCACCTGCTGTTTTTGTTTTATACTTATGCTTCTAGACCCCTATATTCTGCTTGCGTCGTCGCAAGTAGAACGTAAGGGCTTTGTCATACACACAAAAAATGTGACAAGTCTTTTCTTGTCAAAACCTTGTCATATTGACAAGTTAAGGCTCGTCAAGTAGGCTGACGAGTTTTTGACAACCCTGCAAAGTGGGTTGTCAAAAACTAGTCAAAAGGTCGTCAAGTACGTATCCCATAATGCACTGCTCAACTCAGAACGAGGCTCTAATGGAGGACAAAGGAGCTGAATCAAAGTAATTACTGTATTTCATATCCATTCAATATCTACTTAAATATGATCCATCTTGCATTATTTTTCCAATAACATATTATACAAACTGACTATTTTGGACATGCAGGTATTTTAGGAATGTTTTGAGTGCAATGTGAAGCATATTTTCAAATGTTGAATTATTGTTTTCTTTTTTGTCAAATTAGTTTATAAATGTGCATATATCTCCAATTTGCCACGCAAGATCCAGTATTGAATTTTTGGGTCAGTAATTTTTATTGTGTCCTTTTTGGGTTTTTTTGGGGGAAAAAAATAAAAATAATTTGAAAATGAAATATATTGCTTTGTTCTACTTGACGACCTTTTGACAAGTTTTGCCACAGAAACTCGTCTTGACAAACGTAAACTCGTCGTTTTAAGCACCATCGAAATGACGACCCAAACTTGTCAATATGACAAACTTTTGACAAGTTTTTGAGCCCCATATTTTTTGTGTGTAGAAAGAACACGAGGGACCTTGGTTTATGGGGGAAAACCCAAGTTTCCACACGAGTGCGCAGCATGAGTGGGGAACCGAGGATGGTCCCCCATAAACCACAGGTCCCGAGTAGTTCTTTCTCACTTGTAGCATGGCCAGCTCCCTTCAGGCAATCTCAGGCCGAGAGAAAGGTAGGCTCCAGAACACAGGAAGTACAGGAAAGGAATAGTGAAGGATTAGGGATGGAAGGCATGCAGATTCCTCTCGGTTATCTGACATTAATAGGACACATAGTTTAGAGCTCTGGCAATGGAGAAGGTAGGATATTCGGGCGAGCAGTGTCTGGGGGTACACATCATACGTCATGGTAGATTCATGTTTAGATGTCTTTATTTCGGCTATTGTGAATGTCCAACAGAATACCCTGCTCTAGGCCTTCCCTGTAGTATCTTATCACATCAGAGACACACAGATTTAAAATGATGTTGATTTTAAGTGCAGAATAATGTTTTATATATATATATATATATATATATATATATATATATATATATATATATATTATATATATATATATAACTGTATCTATATATATATATCCATATATATATATATATATATATATATATATATATATATATATATATATATATATATATATATATACATATATATATATAAATAGCGTGTGGTTCCACTTCGCTATATATAAAAACGCTGTACTTTTTTATTTGTACTTTTTTTACGTTAGCGGCGGCTACTGTCGCTAACATAAAGATACCCTATGATGCCAAAACTCCCCAATTCGCTATATTTAGGACACGCGTCATATATGCGTTCTACAGTATATATATATATATATATATATATATATATATATATATATATATATATATATATATATATATATATATATATATATATATATATATATATATATATATATATATATATATATATTATATAGGTATCTCCGCAAGTGTGCTTTCCCGAGTGACCACAGTTCACCTGCTTTTGTTTCATTCACAGGTAGGTGTCCACTGACCACAGGGGCTCCACTCCTACAGAGGGCAAAGCCTCTGTGGTCAGTGAACATCTCTTTGTGGGTGAGACAAAGACAGCTAACCGTGTTCTTCAGGAAATAAGAACACGCTTTTCGAGGCCTGTGATTGGCTGAAGGGAGCAGGCCATGCTACAAATACTTTGGGACCCTGCACTGCGCTGCAGCACACCAGTGGGTTATGTGGTTAAGGCCACATTTTTCTCAGCTATTTTGGGGTGGCTCGCTCCTAACCTACATTTCAACCTGATCAGGTGCACATGCTCTCCTCACCGGACCTCCCGCAGAGATATTCGGTTCTAAAAATTATCATCAAAAGCACCTTCTTGTTCAACATTTTGAAATTTGTTTATGTTAAGAACCATGTAGACACACTCGTCCATCAGACGACCCATTCAGAATTAGGGAAACAGGTGTAGCAACGGAGATTACCCGTTGCAAAGGATAGGGGCTACTGTCTTATAATATACTAGAAAAGTACCCGTCCTGCGGACGGAAACCTTGGACTTCCTTGTAATGTGAAACATATCAGAGCATCCCCTATCTCTCTCTCTGCCCCTCTCTCTCTCTCTGCGCCAGCTCTCTCTTTCTCTCTTTGTCCCCACTCTCTTTCTCTCACTCAGTCCCCCCTCTTTCTGCCCCTCTCTCTCTGCCCCTCTCTCTCTCTATCTGCCCCGCTTGTTTTCTCCCGTCTCTGCCCCCTCTCCCTCTCTGCACCTCCCTCTTTCTCATTGCCCCCTCTCTCTCTGCCCCTCTCTCTCTCTCTCTCTCTCTCTCTCTCTCTCTCTCTCTCTCTCTCTCTCTCTCTCTCTCTCTCTATATATATATATATATATATATATATATATATATATATATATATATATATATATATATATATATATATATATATATATATATATGCAGGCAATGTCCAGGGTCTCCATGCCGCCTAAACCCTTTCTGTACATGCTCTTGATTTCCGTTTGTTCACCCGGGTGGGCTTAACGCTACTACAGTCAGCGCACTTCTGCCATCGTACAACCAACAAAGTTCGTGCAGTGTAACCCCACTGTGGAAGCGGAAGTTTGATATCGGTAGTAGCATCTATCGCCGGGTGGTCATACCAAACCCGGCCATGCTCGAGGTTGAGAAATCAGCATCAAAAGCACCTTTTTGTGAAATATTTTAAAATTTGTTTACGCTAAGAACCATGTAGATACACTCGTCCACCAAACGTTCCACTCAGAAATAGGGACATAGGTGTGGAAACGGAGTTTACCCGTTGCAAAGGATAGGGCTTCCTCTCTTATAATATAGATATGTGTGTTAGGAATCAGTGCCAACAGCATGTCCACTGTAATGCGTCTAGGGTGAATTTCGTAGGGCGAATCTCTCTACCAGAGTTGGCCATCTTAGATCATCCAAAATGGCCCCTACACTTGATGAGTGGTAATGTAAAGTGAATTTGGCAGCGCTTCTTTGGAGCTTTTCCAACTTGTCTTCAAGTGCTGCGGAGCTACTGCTCTCTATTATAAGTTGATAGAGGGGTTGGTATTCTTTTTGTTTTATCTTGTCACTTCTTATGTTTGATTCTTTTGGGGAAAGCAAGCATGCATTTTGCCTTAGCCACCATGCTGTTTTTGACAGTCTAAACATAGAGCATGTGTTGTTGGCACTCTGGGATGTTCTGTAACCTGAACATGCTTTAGTACATGGTCATAGAGAATATACAGATAGACAGGGGGAGGCCATGTTGGTGTAATGCTAACCACTTTGCATTTCCGGAGGTAAAACTTCATCATCCACTTGTTCTTTACTTCTCCTGCAAGTTGCGATCCTTCTTCAGAAGGTTTGCATGCTCTTCCTTTCTCACAGTGGGAAAGATCATCGTGTCATCTGCAAAAAATTATTGTTTTGTATGGAAGGTTCTTCACCATAGCGTTGATAAGATACAGGTAGAGGCCTGCCCCTAGGACAGATCCATACGCTATGGTAGTCTGGTACTCTATCTGATGACTCGATCACCCTCTACCATAACTGCTTGTGATCGATTTGAGAAGGAGATTTGGATCCATAGATTGGTCTTTCTGCTGATTCTGAACCTGCTGAGTTTCTCCTGTAGCCCCTGATGACTGGCTTTCCTTTATGAACCATTTGCGAGTGCAAGATATTTGTCTTCCAATCACCCCTCAAGGGGCACACCATATAGTGTGCAATAGCGTTGGCACCTCCCAGGGAACCCTAAGCTGGTGTGGCACCCTGCTTGCCTTATAAAAGAAGGGGGATGTGTGGATCTGTCTATGGATACCCTGCATCTAAAATATTCCTCTTTGGATCTAAAGGCTCTGCTCTTACTCTCTCTATTTTTCTTCTTTCACCTAAAATAATTATACTTTGTCATTGTTCTTCAACAATGACAAAGGACCACTTTTTGCTAATATCGTATGGCTCTAAATGACCTTTGTGTGTCGAAGTGCCTTTAAACACTTAGTCATTCATTCATTGTCTTCCAATCCATGAGTGGTGGAACATGTTTCTCCCACGCTAATTACCAAGTAAGCTAGCTTTACCTACTCAGCAAAAGTCTGCCTATGCACTATTTCTGCAATGGTAATCACGACTCATTGTGCAATAGTCAAAAAATGTATGTTTAGCAATTATCTTACGATAATCGCAAGACATTTCTGCTATATTTTAACGAATTTTGTACAGTATTCATTGCAAGTGAAAATATTGGACTTGCATCCAATATCTAGGGCCGACATTTTTACAAATGTGGTACGAATGTCGTACAACAATCGCAAACCAAGATATTGACTTGCGACTTTTAAAAATTGGTAATAATTTGCGATTAAGATCGCAATCCAGTAACAAACTTTTAAGAAAGATCTGATTCTCTTTTTTGACGCAAGCCATGCCAGAGTCGGATCCATCTGTCGCACGATAGATCAAATTATCGCGTCCAACCCTCCAATTTTGGAATTGTACAAAGGTCGCACTCCAATGTAACTGGGGCATTAGAAACTGGTGCCAGATAAAGTATTGACACTCATAAAGTGCACATTCGCCTCATTGTCCGGTCTACTGTTAAAGCAGCAGAGGATTGTGTGTATTTACCATAATATGCACATCAAAAGGTCCGAATCTAATGCCTCAGTAATCACCTTTCAAGACAAATTCATTGTTAACTTTTGGTATCAACCTTTAGGAAAACACCTGTACTTTATGGCACATGCAGTTCCATGCATGTTTACTATGACCTTTGAAGGTTTAGGCATGGCCTCCACATTATTTTGAAGTGTAAAAAGATCAAAGTTCTTTACAGGCTATCCGCATATAGTGCAAGCTGCTGATTGGGAGAGTCATTGCTCTTATCTTACTTCTTTATATTACATGAATACAATCACAATTCTATCCGATTGAATTTACTACGCGTACATCATCCTAATTTCGATCTGTTCCTATAGGGATTAAGCGCAGCGCTGAAGACATAGTGTTGAATTCAAGCTCTCTCGAGAGAACTCCTGCCAGTTGAGGCGCAGTAGCGCCGAAACTGGCAGGAGTTCTCTCTCGAGAGCTTAAATTCAACACTATGGCTGAAGCGCTGCGCTTAATGCTTATTTTAGTATGTTTTTATTATCAGAAAATAAACAAAAGCCATGAAATACTCACTGAAACTCGCTCGCATGCAGTCATTGCAGAGGGGAAGTGGAGCGTTGACACAGTAGTGCCTTGCATCACTTCTTCCTTCAACAAGGATGCATACATTGGGAGTTTGATAGGTGAAACTTGGAACTAGTGACAGACAGACAGATTCCATTTAATATACATGTGGCTGTATGCTAGAACTTTATTCAAATTATTTGAAATGTATTTTATTTTTCCTAGTCTAATTTAGAGTGACTTTGAAGGGAAAATGCAACAGTTGCCATGGTGATGGGTACAACAAAGCCGTGATTCACACCCGGTATCCTCAGGACAACCGGGTGTGAATCCCGTACATGTGATCGGGGTAAACCCCTACTCTTCTTCAACAATATCACACAGGATCTTTTACATGCACTAGCGAGTCATGATTTTGCTACAGTGTGATAGAGGAAGTCCCCAGGCACTCTGGTTTCCTCCATCACTTGGTAGTCATGATTTAGCCAGAGTGTGATAGAGGACGTCCCCAGGTACTCTGGTTTCATCCACCATTAGCTAGTCATAATTTTGACACAGTGTGAAAGAGGAAGTCCCCAGGCACTCTGGCTTCCTCCATCACTTGGTAGTCATGATTTAGCCAGAGTGTGATAGAGGAAGTCCCCAGGTACTCTGGTTTCATCCACCATTAGCTAGTCATGATTTTGCCACAGTGTGATAGAGGAAGTCCCCAGGTACTCTAGTTTCCTCCACCACTAGCTAGTCATGATTTTGCCACAGTGTGATAGAGGAAGTCCCCAGGTACTCTGGTTTCCTCCACCACTAGCTAGTCATGATTTTGCTGTAGTGTGATAGAGGAAGTCCCCAGGTACTCTGGTTTCCTCCACCACCAGCTAGTCATGATTTTGCCACAGTGTGACAGAGGAAGACCCCAGGTACCCTGATTTCCTCCACCACTAGTTAGTCATGATTTTGCTGTAGTGTGATAGAGGACGTCCCCAGGTACTCTGGTTTCCTCCACCACTAGCTAGTCATGATTTTGCTGTAGTGTGATAGAGGAAGTCCCCAGGTACTCTGGTTTCCTCCACCACTAGTTAGTCATGATTTTGCTGTAGTGTGATAGAGGACGTCCCCAGGTACTCTGGTTTCCTCCACCACTAGCTAGTCATGATTTTGCTGTAGTGTGATAGAGGAAGTCCCCAGGTACTCTGGTTTCATCCACCATTAGCTAGTCATGATTTTGCCACAGTGTGATAGAGGAAGTCCCCAGGTACTCTGGTTTCCTCCACCACTAGCTAGTCATGATTTTGCTGTAGTGTGATAGAGGAAGTCCCCAGGTACTCTGGTTTCCTCCACCACTAGTTAGTCATGATTTTGCTGTAGTGTGATAGAGGACGTCCCCAGGTACCCTGATTTCCTCCACCACTAGTTAGTCATGATTTTGCTGTAGTGTGATAGAGGAAGTCCCCAGGTACTCTGGTTTCCTCCACCACTAGCTAGTCATGATTTTGCTGTAGTGTGATAGAGGAAGTCCCCAGGTACTCTGGTTTCCTCCACCACTAGCGAGTCATGATTTTGCCACAGTGTGATAGAGGACGTCCCAAGGTACTCTGGTTTCCTCCACCACTAGCTAGTCATGATTTTGCTGTAGTGTGATAGAGGAAGTCCCCAGGTACTCTGGTTTCCTCCACCACTAGCTAGTCATGATTTTGCTGTAGTGTGATAGAGGAAGTCCCCAGGTACTCTGGTTTCATCCACCATTAGCTAGTCATGATTTTGCCACAGTGTGATAGAGGAAGTCCCCAGGTACTCTGGTTTCCTCCACCACTAGTTAGTCATGATTTTGCTGTAGTGTGATAGAGGAAGTCCCCAGGTACTCTGGTTTCCTCCACCATTAGCTAGTCATGATTTTGCCACAGTGTGATAGAGGAAGTCCCCAGGTACTCCGGTTTCCTCCACCACTAGCTAGTCATGATTTTGCTGTAGTGTGATAGAGGAAGTCCCCAGGTACTCTGGTTTCCTCCACCACTAGCTAGTCATGATTTTGCCACAGTGTGATAGAGGACGTCCCCAGGTACTCTGGTTTCCTCCACCACTAGCTAGTCATGATTTTGCTGTAGTGTGACAGAGGACGTCCCCAGGTACTCTGGTTTCCTCCACCACTAGCTAGTCATGGTTTTGCCACAGTGTGACAGAGGAAGTCCCCAGGTATTCTGGTTTCCTCCACCACTAGCTAGTCATGGTTTTGCCACAGTGTGACAGAGGAAGTCCCCAGGTACTCTGGTTTCCTCCACCACTAGCTAGTCATGATTTTGCCATGGTGTGACAGAGGAAGATCCCAGGTACTCTAGTTTCCTCCACCACTAGCTAGTCATAATTTTGCCTTAGTGTGGAAGAGGAAGTCCCCAGGTACTCCGGTTTCTTCCACCACTAGCTAGTCATGATTTTGCCATGGTGTGACAGAGGAAGATCCCAGGTACTCTAGTTTCCTCCACCACTAGCTAGTCATAATTTTGCCATAGTGTGAAAGAGGAAGTCCCCAGGTACTCCGGTTTCTTCCACCACTAGCTAGTCATGATTTTGCCACAGTGTGATAGAGGAAGTCCCCAGGTACTCTGGTCTCCTTCACCACTAGCTAGTCATGGTTTTGCCACAGTGTGATAGAGGAAGACCCCAGGTACTCTGGTTTCCTTCACCCACTAGCTAGTCATGATTTTGCCACAGTGTGACAGAGGAAGTCCCCAGGTACTCTAGTTTCCTCCACCACTAGCTAGTCATGATTTTGCCATGGTGTGACAGAGGAAGTCCCCAGGTACTCTGGTCTCCTTCACCACTAGCTAGTCATGATTTTGCCACAGTGTGATAGAGGAAGACC
This sequence comes from Maea johnstoni, assembly GCA_963942565.1. Lineage (NCBI taxonomy): Eukaryota > Metazoa > Annelida > Polychaeta > Spionida > Magelonidae > Maea > Maea johnstoni. Next base: position 25,512,280 of record OZ012701.1, on the reverse strand, counting down.
GCAGGTACTCTGGTTTCCTCCACCACCAGCTAGTCATGATTTTGCCACAGTGTGACAGAGGAAGTCCCCAGGTACTCTGATTTCCTCCACCACTAGGCTAGCTAGTCATGATTTTGCTGTAGTGTGATAGAGGAAGTCCCCAGGTACTCTGGTTTCCTCCACCACTAGCTAGTCATGATTTTGCTGTAGTGTGATAGAGGAAGACCCCAGGTACTCTGGTTTCCTCCACCACTAGCTAGTCATAATTTTGCCACAGTGTGATAGAGGAAGTCCCCAGGTACTCTGGTTTCCTCCACCACTAGCTAGTCATGATTTTGCTGTAGTGTGATAGAGGAAGTCCCCAGGTACTCTGGTTTCCTCCACCACTAGCTAGTCATGATTTTGCCGCAGTGTGACAGGAAGTCAAGGAAAATGCAATTCCAAATGCAAACTCTTTGCAATAAGCTTTCCTCCGTTTCCGTCCTCTTGTCTTGCTTTATACTCACCAGTAAACTTACCTTTCTACTCACCGTCTGTGATTTTTCTTTTCTTCTTTGTTGAGTCCATCCACAGTCTTCCTCTTTTCTCTTCATTTCATCGAATTCTCTGAAAACTAGTGTTTATGATTACTTCTTCTTTCCCCACCTCTGTTGAGTCCATCCTGCGTCTTTCATTTTTCTCTTAACCTCCCTCTCATTCTCTGACTACTAGTATGTTTATACTTACCTTTCTGTTCTCTTCTCAATCGTTGGGTCCCTCCCAAGAGTCTTCCCTCTTTCTCCTCCCTTCCTCTCATTCTTAAATACTAGTACTAGTTTGTTTTTACTTACCTCTGTATTCTCTTCTCCATCGCTGGATCCCTCCCAAGAGTCTTACCCTTTTCTCCTCCTTTCCTAACATTCTATGGCTTCTAGTTTGTTTATGCTTACCAGTACCTCAAGCAAATTTGTCTCGTCCTTCCTGCGTTGGGTCCCTGCAGTCCAGCCTTTCACATCGCTTTCTATTAATTTCTCAATTTAGACTTACCTCCTGTACTTTTCTTCTCGCCTCTGTGTTTGATCCATCCGTAGAATTATCCTTTCTTCTTTTTCTCTCATATTCTCTAGAATCTTTTATACTAACTACTATCTGTGCTTTTTCTGTTTTGCGAGGGTCCATTCAGGCAGCATTTCCTCATTCTTAACAATTATCAACCTATTTGGACCAAAAACATCTGACCAAAGATCATTCTTTATAAAGCGCTTTTGAACATTATAAAAGGGCACTATATCACATATCAATTATTATTATTATTACCATTATTATTATTGTTATAATCATTATTATTATTATTATTATTATAATTATTATTATTATTATTATAACTGTCACCATTAACCTCTCAAGATTGTGTGATTGTTCTACCCAATTACTTATATTCTATAAACAAACTAGCCACGCTGTGAAGTACACACACGATTTTTATGTCAAGACCTTTGCTCTAACATTGTTCGGAACTTGCCCCCATAGGCGAGTGGTGGTCTATGGCCTTGCTGCTGTCTGCTCATCCCCTTCCTTACAGCTAGCTTGTCACCATTTAGCCACAATACGGCAGAAATAATGGCAACAAATGAAGAATTGTAAAATCATTATTTTGGTACTACTACTATACCGACTACTACTACTACTACTTCTACAACTTCTTTTGCTACTGCTTCTACTACTACTACTACTACTACTACTACTACTACTACTACTACTACTCACCTTTAGGGCTTACTTCTACTGTCGCTGCCACCTACACCACCACTACTACTGCTGCTGCTACTACTACTACTTCTGCTGCTGCTATTACTACAACTATCACTACTACTACTACTACTACTACTACTACTGCTGCTGCTGCTACTACTACTACTACTACTACTACTACTACAACTACCAATATTACTACTACTACTACTACTGCTTCTGCTACTACTACAACTATCACTACTACTACTACTACTACTACTACTTCTACTACTACTACTGCTACTACTACTACTACTACAACTATTAATATTACTACTACTACTACTACTACTACTACTACTACTACTACTACTACAACTAGTATCACTACTACTACTACTACTACTACTACTACTACTACTACTACTACTGCTCACCTTAAGTGCTTTGACCCTCCTCCTCCTCTGCATTGAGTCCATCCAGAGAATCCTCGCTCATTTTTCTTCTCTTCTCTCTCTTTTCCTGACTGTCATCATACTCACCTTCAGAGACTAGGCTCTCCTCCCCAGCATTGTCTCCATCCTTGGAGTCTTTCCTCTTTCTCTTCCCTCTCTTTCTCCTTCGGCGACTGCCAGCTTCTCGCTGGTACAAGCCACACCCTAAATGCCCCTCCACGTCCCTCAGTACCCTCACCTGGTGGCGTCTCCCCCAACTAGGCTCCACCCCTCGCTCACGCAGCTGTCGGCGGAGCAGCCTCTCTCGGACGGGACTGAGCACAGGGAAGATCCTCTCTTCCTTCTTGGCCTCCGCTCTGCGCATGAGCCGTACCTCGACCTCCTCCACGTCACGTGACGGCCACTTACCGGGGAAGATGTGGTCTGAATGAAGCATCAGCGGGTTCATCAGCAGCGCATGCGCAGAGAGAGGCCTGGTGGGGTAGATCTTGTTGACCTTGGCGATGACGGCCTCCTTGCTGGCCTCCTGGACACAGAGCCTTCTGACCTCGGGCTCGGTGTTCTCCCAGAGGTAGTCTCGCTCTATCTCCATCTCGTCGCTCAGGAACAGCTCCTGGAAGAACTCTCGCGGCAAAAACACGCGGCCACTCATCTCGCTACTCGACAGTTTCTGATTTGATAAGAAGCTCACCTGAAAAGAAGAGAAACACCCCATTTAATCTATGCCACTTTATTGATATTCTTATTGCCATGGATAGTGCTTATAGTAATTAAGGTGCTTATCTCATTTGAAGACAGGGAACAAATACCACATAGTGTTATCTAGGTGATATTGCTTTTTATCTATTTATACTGCCTGGCAGTTTAGAACAAAAAATGTATTTACTTTACTTTTTTGTAGTTTTTGTAGTTTTTTGATACAGATGTGATTCTACAATTCAGCAGCTGCCCCCTGGTGTGATGTAAAGAAACTAAACAGCAATGCTGCCAACGGGTAACATCGACGGCAACAGCACAAACTTAAACCTGGTATAGTTTGCTGCGAATTCAGATACTGATTAAATGTTCGTGCTGTTTTTGTTCCCACTATTACAGCCTCGGGATCAAAGGAAAAAAACGATATTCTAGAATAAATGTCAGGTATCCCCCATGGACTAACGGTAATATGACGACAACAGAATTGGGTTGATACTCTGTCCCGTTACATTATGCATAGCGGGCACTGAGATTTGAGATGGTGGGGGGGGGAGGGGGGCATAATCAAGCATTAGGTAACACTAAGTAAGAAAAGTTATAAAAGCAACAAGGCTGAATGCATTACTCTGTATATGAATAAGCCATGTTGATCGGCAAAAAATCTTACATAAATTAGAAATTTGACGTCACGAAGTTCAATTTGCCATTTGTATCTATCAGTCCGTGAAAAGAAAAAATAATCTCAGCTCTAACTTCCTCACAAAAATATTTGAACTTTTAGTAATCAACCTTAGGTTTACTAATGTGCTTCAGTAAGCCTATCGAAAAAGCACTGCTGTTATATGAAAAGGGATTAAAGGATGTGTCCCATGACGTTCATAGTTGAGTGTGGCCAACTGCTTTTGCTATCATCATCTGTTTCCAGTATGTCTATAAACAGTTTCCAATTATGATCAAATATATTCACATTTTTGAGTGTCATCTCGCGGAGTTTTGTAATGTTCACGTTTTTCAGCAGCGTTCTTTTAACATTACTCAAAAGCATTTCCTGACCTTTTACTTCGCAGCGTAAGAAATATTTTATATTCTCAGTAGTTGTTCAGTTTTACCAAGGAGCCATCAGATCAATGACGAAAGATCCCCCTGCGAATGTTGCGATAGGAGGTTGGTTACTCCTGGTACAAGCAAACTTAAGGATTGTCCATTATAACCGTGTTCTATTTTACAAGGACATCAATTACGACTTTTCATTTTCATATCAGAGTTTGGTTTCGTACTTATATATCTTAATATTTAGAAAATTAAAAAATAATAATTCAGTATTCCGACCCAAAAGTGGGAATGAAACCAATAGTATTTTTGTAGGAGAAGTTTGGGAACGTTATATTATCACTCGTACTAGGGTGAGAGGGCACATGTTACCGAACCCCCACCCCCAACCTCCCCCCTATAAAAGGGATTCGACTGGCTCTAGGCTGTCAGGGATATGGGTGACGTAACAGTTATCAGTGACCCAGGTGTCAGGGACTTCCATGGTTTTCCAAGTGTTTTAAGCACTATAGACATAAAACATGCCACTACAACAAGTAACACTTAGGTACACCTTGGGGGTCACTGGTATACAGAAGTAGTCACTGATATTTAGATTTGGGTGACTACTTGTCTCCTGCAACAGAAAATCTTGAGGACAGTGATGAAACGGAAGAATGGTGTTATATTGTAATGGATTTTATTAGTTTATGCACTTTTCTCAGTACATAAATCAAAACAATACACGCAAGTTTCGGTCAAACGTAGCGATGATGAAGAGAAACCCAAAACACATATCCATATAGGGTAATAGGAGTACCCCTGTTTATAAGGAGGATGCATTCTAAGGAAACATCGAAGCTCACCTCAAGGTTTTTGTGGAATTAAATTCCCTTTAATAACATAATATATGTTGAAATCATGTAAGACTGTTCAGCAGTCATACGCGGCCATTGTTGGCAGCGCAAAACGTCGAGCTATTTCGCTGCAATCATATTCTAGTGGATAACTTGCAAAATATTGCAAGCTGACCATTGCTATTTCGTCCACATGTTCTACATACATTCATGAACGATTGAGTGTCCAATTTAGCAATGCGTCAGCCGAAATTCGCACGTTTTTTCCACTAATTTCCGCAGGTTTCAGAAGTACGTCCGTACTTACCAAAATTGTTCAGTAAACAAAGATTGCCTAGCAACAGTGAGGGTAAACAAATACGCGGGTCTCGTTCTCCTGTTTCACGTTTGTTCGTTGATACCGACTTTCATGTTGCAATGTCATATCAAAATATTTGTTTTAGTTATCCTTTTATTTTTGTACAATCTCAATTATATAGAATCATCATATTATTTTTCATCGGCCGATTATCATGTTAATTATGTTCGGAGAGTAACGTGGTAATGAGATGTCGTCATTTATACAGATTGCCGGACCGCCAGACGGCACGTCAGTGTTTATTGTTGATCCAGATTTGTGCGTGACGTGCCATTGTTGATGTGACCCCACATCGTTAGATGGCGCCCTAAGCAGTTAGAACGTTCGTTTCGATCCGGAACCTTTGAGCCTTATTTAAACCGATTTCAGACAGAGACAGATCGCTTAAAATTTGAAGTGACGTTCAGAGTCTCAATGTATGCATTTGAATGCATATTATATGTGGACACTTTATAACTCCATACCCTATGTTTTTCTGCCGTTCGCACAAAGGCAATGAAATTTTCCAGAATAAAAGATGAACCTTTTACAGTATGCGTGCGTAAAAGGGTGGGATGAATTACGTTTCATGCAGTGTTGTTCGCCGTTCAACTTAATAGCTGAAAAAAGTAAGATGGTTAAAGCTGTAAAGGATCAGGAAAACCGGGAAAGGATTATTTTTTTTATATTTTGAGAGAGGGCTGTATTAGACAAACATTATTCAACAATATACAATAGTCTATTGTCCCTGAACGCCAGTTCGCACGATTGTTGTTGTGGAGTGTCTGCAAAGTGCTCGGAGATGCGTTTTAAAAAGAAACTGGACTGCGCCAGATTGCAAAACCTGGTTGCGGGCGCTACTCAGGAAAACAAATAGCTACACAAACCATCTGTATGAAAAACCCAAGCCTGCGGGCGATGTAAGTTTCCATGAACTACATGAAAACAATATAATATAACCGATATATTTTCGGGCAAGCAATAGATCTCATTCTGATTTTGATATTCTAGGCGCGAGGAAGAAGGGCTTGGGAAATTGTAAAACATGAACTAATATAATATTTCGAATAGGTGTTGTGCAGTTTCCAATATATATTTCCCATTAAAATCATTTTATAAAAGGCTCTTTTTGCAGTAAAATGTCATGGAAATAACTATTCAACGCCATAATAATGGGAGAGTAGAATGGTTTACATCAAGGAAAGTGTACAATATATAGAGTACATTGATATATAGTCATGAGTCATTATCCATTATCCGACTTTCGTGAAATACGACCCTATTCAAAAAGGGGTTATCATGCACCCTCGGAAATCAATTTCTTATTCACGGTTTTATACAGGGAAAATGTGTAAAAAATTACTTGCTATGTAAAGAAGTTGAAAGAATGTCTTACGTACCGTTTTTATGCAGATTAAAATGCCATTATGCAATTGAAAGGTTTTGGCCATATCTTTGCAGATTTTACAGATAACTGAAACGATAGCAAGGTTATGAGAACTGTCGGGAAGTGGCTGCATGTATCGTTTGCATGTCAACACATGGAACACGTATTTTAACTATAGATTTTATAATCCTCTGCCTGTTTAGTGAACCAGGTCATGTCTTCCTCTGAATGCAAATTTACTGCCAGTAGCCTCCACGCAGGGCTTGATAAAGACTAGTTCGTACGTGGTTACCTGATGAATTTATTACGTTTTATGTGATCTCTCACATAATGACATCAACATTTCTTTAAAGTCACCTTCATTTTATTAGATGTTGTACATTTTATTTAAAACTGATGAAAATGAATGTTCACTGTACAATAACAAAATTTACTGATTTGCCCTTCAAATGTATGGAAATAAAATCGACGGCAAAAATTGAAATTTCACGATAACGTAATAGTCGCTTGGTGACAATTTTTCATTTCCCCGTAATAACGACTTGTTTATAATTGTATTGTGTTGCTTGCATATTTCTCCATAGTCGCTATTTTAAAGAGAAATACATAAGTATGGGGATGGGGGTATTTAGGATAACTCATTCAAAACCATTGGTGCGGGAGGTCTTGATAAATTAAAAATCTTTTTATGGAGGCATAAAGATACGTTTTACGTAATTGAGGCAAAACTATGTTTATACATACACGACTTAGTGCTCCGCAGAGTTTTACCATGTTTGGAAGGCGTACACGAACAAAGCGGCCAGCCAAGCTTGAGTCAGACAGACCATATAGTCCTGCAGTATATGGGGAAATCTTGCAAATGAATGAATCATGTTGCTTAGGGAAGTTGTGTTTTTTCTGATCGCACGAATTACATTTCAGACCTACCATATTTTCTGTGTAGGTAAATCACTTTTTTCGCAATGGCGGACTTCATTGGCATATTATGCAAACTGTCCATGGGTGCCCGGAGTGCATTCACATGATTCATGAAGTAGACCCCCTCAGGATATAGAAACTGCAAAAAACTTTGTTGCTTGGTGACAATTTTTCATTTCCCCGTAATAACGACTTGTTTATAATTGTATTGTGTTGCTTGCATATTTCTCCATAGTCGCTATTTTAAAGAGAAATACATAAGTATGGGGATGGGGGTATTTAAGATAACTCATTCAAAACCATTGGTGCGGGAGGTCTTGATAAATTAAAAATCTTTTTATGGAGGCATAAAGTTGGCAGGTCCCCCCCCCCCCCCCCTCCCTCCCCCTATCATAAACACTTTAGGTTGTCGTCTCCACTATCTCCACACACTTAGCTGACATAGGTAAAGACTGGTCGTGAAAGTAACCCCTCTGGCGACTCTAACAAAGGGTATTTCCCTATTGTTGCCACGGGACATTGATAATTTTGCTTGCCAAAAAGCGTAAAACGTACCCTATCACTCGTAGCTTTGTGGCAAGAAAAGTAGCTCGGAACACCCCTATTTTTTTTACATATATTGAATGCAATTTTACAGAGCAAGAACATATCAAAAAATAAAAAAAATCCTTCGGGCTAAATATTTTTTTACAACTCACTATGTGTGATATATTGCCCTATATTTGCTTCTTAGCGAGCGCAACACGACTCCAACAGTGGGAGTTCCCTCCTATTGTTGCCACAACAATAGGGAAACAAAGGGTGTGTCATTGTGTTTCCATTTTCATAAAAAAGCAAAAAACGTACCTTTCACTCATAGTTCTGTAGCAAAAAGAGTAGCTCGAAACACCCCCATTTTTTTTCAAATATAGAATTCAAATTTACAGGGCAACAACATATCAAAAAATAAAAAAATTCTTCGGACTAAGATTTTTTTTACAATTCATTGCGTGTGATAAATTGCTTAATATTTTCGTCCGTTTTGGAAAAAAAGTGAAGATTTTTAACTCAACCCCTACCATTCCACCTTAGGCTATGCAGAAAATATAGTAGATTTTGAAACACAGTTTGTGCAAGCAAAAAGGGGAACTACTCTTTTACCTGTATGCAAATTTACGCTTATAAAGATCTACAATTTATTTTTCTCTGCACGAAAGACCCAGAATGAGCAGAAAATGTTAAAATGTGCGATGTGGCGGCCCCTTTTCCCTCAAATGGCCACTTTTCAAAAATCACAAAATTGTCTCTAGCAACTAAGAATCAGCCAAACAGCCAGTTTCTTTTTAAATTTCCTTTAGTTTTGTCCCACAATGTATAACATATCCAACAATTAGAAAAATCCGAGTACAAAAAAAACTGGTGCGGGCATCCTTAAGTCGTGTATGTATAAACATACGTTTTGCCTCAATTCGGTAAAATGTAGGTTTTGCTCATTAGGTTCCATTGCCAACAATGGGTAGCAATACAAATATGAGCGATCTCGCGTGTAATTTTACTATGGGCACCAAATGGGCAAAATCTACGTTTTACGTAATTGAGGCAAAACTATGTTTATACATACACGACTTAGTGCTCCGCAGAGTTTTACCATGTTTGGAAGGCGTACACGAACAAAGCGGCCAGCCAAGCTTGAGTCAGACAGACCATATAGTCCTGCAGTATATGGGGAAATCTTGCAAATGAATGAATCATGTTGCTTAGGGAAGTTGTGTTTTTTCTGATCGCACGAATTACATTTCAGACCTTCCATATTTTCTGTGTAGGTAAATCACTTTTTTCGCAATGGCGGACTTCATTGGCATATTATGCAAATTGTCCATGGGTGCCCGGAGTGCATTCACATGATTCATGAAGTAGACCCCCTCAGGATACAGAAACTGCAAAAAACTTTGTGGCTTGGTGACAATTTTTCATTTCCCCGTAATAACGACTTGTTTATTATTGTATTGTGTTGCTTGCATATTTCTCCATAGTCGCTATTTTAAAGAGAAATACATAAGTATGGGGATGGGGGTATTTAAGATAACTCATTCAAAACCATTGGTGCGGGAGGTCTTGATAAATTATAAATCTTTTTATGGAGGCATAAAGTTGGCAGGTCCCCCCCCCCCCTCCCTCCCCCCTATTATAAACACTTTAGGTTGTCGTCTCCACTAACTGCACACACTTAGCTGACATAGGTAGAGACTGGTCGTGAAAGTAACCCCTCTGGCGACTCTAACAAAGGGTATTTCCCTATTGTTGCCACGGGACATTGATAATTTTGCTTGCCAAAAAGCGTAAAACGTACCCTATCACTCGTACCTTTGTGGCAAGAAAAGTAGCTCGGAACACCCCTATTTTTTTTACATATATTGAATGCAATTTTACAGAGCAAGAACATATCAAAAAATAAAAAAATCCTTCGGGCTAAATATTTTTTTACAACTCACTATGTGTGACATATTGCCCTATATTTGCTTCTTAGCGAGCGCAACACGACTCCAACAGTGGGAGTTCCCTCCTATTGTTGCCACAACAATAGGGAAACAAAGGGTGTGTCATTGTGTTTCCATTTTCATAAAAAAGCAAAAAACGTACCTTTCACTCATAGTTCTGTAGCAAAAAGAGTAGCTCGAAACACCCCCATTTTTTTTTCAAATATAGCATTCAAATTTACAGGGCAACAACATATCAAAAAATAAAAAAAATCTTCGGACTAAGATTTTTTTTACAATTCATTGCGTGTGATAAATTGCTTAATATTTTCGTCCGTTTTGGAAAAAAAGTGAAGATTTTTAACTCAACCCCTACAATTCCACCTTAGGCTATGCAGAAAATATAGTAGATTTTGAAACACAGTTTGTGCAAGCAAAAAGGGGAACTACTCTTTTACCTGTATGCAAATTTACGCTTATAAAGATCTACAATTTATTTTTCTCTGCACGAAAGACCCAGAATGAGCAGATAATGTTAAAATGTGCGATGTGGCGGCCCCTTTTCCCTCAAATGGCCACTTTTCAAAAATCACAAAATTGTCTCTAGCAACAAAGAATCAGCCAAACAGCCAGTTTCTTTTTAAATTTCCTTTAGTTTTGTCCCACAATGTATAACATATCCAACAATTAGAAAAATCCGAGTACAAAAAAAAACTGGTGCGGCCATCCTTAAGTCGTGTATGTATAAACATACGTTTTGCCTCAATTCGGTAAAATGTAGGTTTTGCTCATTAGGTTCCATTGCCAACAATGGGTAGCAATACAAATATGAGCGATCTCGCGTGTAATTTTACTATGGGCACCAAATGGGCAAAATCTACGTTTTACGTAATTGAGGCAAAACTATGTTTATACATACACGACTTAGTGCTCCGCAGAGTTTTACCATGTTTGGAAGGCGTACACGAACAAAGCGGCCAGCCAAGCTTGAGTCAGACAGACCATATAGTCCTGCAGTATATGGGGAAATCTTGCAAATGAATGAATCATGTTGCTTAGGGAAGTTGTGTTTTTTCTGATCGCACGAATTACATTTCAGACCTACCATATTTTCTGTGTAGGTAAATCACTTTTTTCGCAATGGCGGACTTCATTGGCATATTATGCAAATTGTCCATGGGTGCCCGGAGTGCATTCACATGATTCATGAAGTAGACCCCCTCAGGATATAGAAACTGCAAAAAACTTTGTGGCTTGGTGACAATTTTTCATTTCCCCGTAATAACGACTTGTTTATAATTGTATTGTGTTGCTTGCATATTTCTCCATAGTCGCTATTTTAAAGAGAAATACATAAGTATGGGGATGGGGGTATTTAAGATAACTCATTCAAAACCATTGGTGCGGGAGGTCTTGATAAATTAAAAATCTTTTTATGGAGGCATAAAGTTGGCAGGTCCCCCCCCCCCCCCCCCCTCCCTCCCCCTATTATAAACACTTTAGGTTGTCGTCTCCACTATCTCCACACACTTAGCTGACATAGGTAAAGACTGGTCGTGAAAGTAACCCCTCTGGCGACTCTAACAAAGGGTATTTCCCTATTGTTGCCACGGGACATTGATAATTTTGCTTGCCAAAAAGCGTAAAACGTACCCTATCACTCGTAGCTTTGTGGCAAGAAAAGTAGCTCGGAACACCCCTATTTTTTTTACATATATTGAATGCAATTTTACAGAGCAAGAACATATCAAAAAATAAAAAAATCCCTCGGGCTAAATATTTTTTTACAACTCACTATGTGTGATATATTGCCCTATATTTGCTTCTTAGCGAGCGCAACACGACTCCAACAGTGGGAGTTCCCTCCTATTGTTGCCACAACAATAGGGAAACAAAGGGTGTGTCATTGTGTTTCCATTTTCATAAAAAAGCAAAAAACGTACCTTTCACTCATAGTTCTGTAGCAAAAAGAGTAGCTCGAAACACCCCCATTTTTTTTCAAATATAGAATTCAAATTTACAGGGCAACAACATATCAAAAAATAAAAAAAATCTTCGGACTAAGATTTTTTTTACAATTCATTGCGTGTGATAAATTGCTTAATATTTTCGTCCGTTTTGGAAAAAAAGTGAAGATTTTTAACTCAACCCCTACCATTCCACCTTAGGCTATGCAGAAAATATAGTAGATTTTGAAACACAGTTTGTGCATGCAAAAAGGGGAACTACTCTTTTACCTGTATGCAAATTTACGCTTATAAAGATCTACAATTTATTTTTCTCTGCACGAAAGACCCAGAATGAGCAGATAATGTTAAAATGTGCGATGTGGCGGCCCCTTTTCCCTCAAATGGCCACTTTTCAAAAATCACAAAATTGTCTCTAGCAACAAAGAATCAGCCAAACAGCCAATTTCTTTTTAAATTTCCTTTAGTTTTGTCCCACAATGTATAACATATCCAACAATTAGAAAAATCCGAGTACAAAAAAAAACTGGTGCGGGCATCCTTAAGTCGTGTATGTATAAACATACGTTTTGCCTCAATTCGGTAAAATGTAGGTTTTGCTCATTAGGTTCCATTGCCAACAATGGGTAGCAATACAAATATGAGCGATCTCGCGTGTAATTTTACTATGGGCACCAAATGGGCAAAATCTACGTTTTACGTAATTGAGGCAAAACTATGTTTATACATACACGACTTAGTGCTCCGCAGAGTTTTACCATGTTTGGAAGGCGTACACGAACAAAGCGGCCAGCCAAGCTTGAGTCAGACAGACCATATAGTCCTGCAGTATATGGGGAAATCTTGCAAATGAATGAATCATGTTGCTTAGGGAAGTTGTGTTTTTTCTGATCGCACGAATTACATTTCAGACCTACCATATTTTTTGTGTAGGTAAATCACTTTTTTCGCAATGGCGGACTTCATTGGCATATTATGCAAATTGTCCATGGGTGCCCGGAGTGCATTCACATGATTCATGAAGTAGACCCCCTCAGGATATAGAAACTGCAAAAAACTTTGTGGCTTGGTGACAATTTTTCATTTCCCCGTAATAACGACTTGTTTATAATTGTATTGTGTTGCTTGCATATTTCTCCATAGTCGCTATTTTAAAGAGAAATACATAAGTATGGGGATGGGGGTATTTAAGATAACTCATTCAAAACCATTGGTGCGGGAGGTCTTGATAAATTAAAAATCTTTTTATGGAGGCATAAAGTTGGCAGGTCCCCCCCCCTCCCTCCCCCTATTATAAACACTTTAGGTTGTCGTCTCCACTAACTGCACACACTTAGCTGACATAGGTAGAGACTGGTCGTGAAAGTAACCCCTCTGGCGACTCTAACAAAGGGTATTTCCCTATTGTTGCCACGGGACATTGATAATTTTGCTTGCCAAAAAGCGTAAAACGTACCCTATCACTCGTAGCTTTGTGGCAAGAAAAGTAGCTCGGAACACCCCTATCTTTTTTACATATATTGAATGCAATTTTACAGAGCAAGAACATATCAAAAAATAAAAAAAATCCTTCGGGCTAAATATTTTTTTACAACTCACTATGTGTGATATATTGCCCTATATTTGCTTCTTAGGGAACGCAACACGACTCCAACAGTGGGAGTTCCCTCCTATTGTTGCCACAACAATAGGGAAACAAAGGGTGTGTCATTGTGTTTCCATTTTCATAAAAAAGCAAAAAACGTACCTTTCACTCATAGTTCTGTAGCAAAAAGAGTAGCTCGAAACACCCCCATTTTTTTTCAAATATAGAATTCAAATTTACAGGGCAACAACATATCAAAAAATAAAAAAATTCTTCGGACTAAGATTTTTTTTACAATTCATTGCGTGTGATAAATTGCTTAATATTTTCGTCCGTTTTGGAAAAAAAGTGAATACGCAATTGCAAGGTTGCACCCGAAATTGGCATTTCACTGCAGGACTAATAGCGGAAAGATGGGGAAGTTCGGACAGGAGGGAAAGTTCAGAAAATAACTCCATGACCTATGCAAAACATCTAAACAAATAGCACTATATAGCTTGTTGAAGGTTTTAGTCACTCTCAGCCAAACTTGGCAGACCGATTTTCCTTTTTATGTCACAGACAGTTCATGTTTGCCATCAAAACTTGATAAACCTCTTAGGACCACTGAGTCCTGTATCTATATACTGAGTACCTACTTTTTCTCAATTCCTTACAATGTTGATTTCGCTCATTAGGTTCCTGTTGTAAAATTCCACTCAAGATCGCTCACACCTGTACTGCCTGCACTGGGAAACTTTTACAATGGGCGCATCGACTGTGCAGATGAAGTCAAACTCAAACAGAAACTCAAACGCATGCTTCGCGGAAAATATGGTAGGTTTGAAATATAATTCGTGCGATCAGAAAAAACACAACTTCCCTAAGCAACATGCAACCTTACTGTGCACGAATAAGCCAGAATGACGAAGCCAGTCAAACCATGTTCTACGTGACGGCCTTGAAGTCCTGAAAATGGTCGCTCCTGGGAAATCATACGTTGGTGTCTAGCAAATACAATCGTCCAAAAGAACTTTTTACATTTCTTCTAGTTTCATATTTCCAAAGAAAGTCACCACACAGAGAAAAAATGTGGTCATCCAAGAAACAATTGTGGTTTGTGAACAAATACAACGGAATAAACGTTTGCTAAATCAAAGGAAATTACAAGTCGTTCCTGTCTAGGGCTCATGTGCGGGGAAAATATGGTACCGGAGTAAAACATTGATTGAAATGAAAGAGCGCGTAAATTTGTTCACTATACTTGCTGTTTCTCACCACTGCCAAGGTTCGAATCGACGCCGGGGCATGTGAGAAAAAGGGTCAGGATTTGGGTTTGAACGGTGGTTTTTACGGGAAACCCAAATTCCCTCAACCACTTACCACTGGCCAGTCATGTATTAACAGCAATGTGGCGGATACATTGACAGTAAACGGCATTCCAAATTCCGAGTATAACCGTCAGTTACGATGGAAGAATCTGAAATATATACCAGGTGAAAACAACCGATTAACCTGAAATTAAATGCAACCTTCTCTCAAGCATCAAGTGAGGATCCAACTCTGTACGCAGTACAGAGGTGAGGCACAGCAGTGCGCAGCATCGTTTGACTTTCTCGTTATTTTGGGTTATTGGAGCACATGAGAAAAAAGTAGGCATAAAGATACAGGACTCCGAAGAGGCTCCGAAGAGGTTTGCCAAGTTTTGATGGCAAACACGAACTTTTTGTAACATAAAAGAGGAAAAAGCGGTCTGCTAAGTTTGGCTCAGAGTGACTATAACCTTAAACAGACTATAGTCCTATATGTTTAGATGTCTTTTGCATAGGTCATGGAGCTAGTACGTGTGTAAAAATGATATGCTTTAAAATGCATACATTAAAGCTTGGACTTTGAACGTTACTACAAATTTTAACCGATCTGTCTGTCTAAAAGTGGGGTTAAATAAGGCTCAAAGGTGCCGGGAACAAACGGTCTAACTGCTGAGGGCGCCATCTATCGATGCCGGGCCACATTAACAATGGCACGTCACGCACAAATGTGGGTCAACAATAAACACTCACGTGCCGTATGTATGAATGCCGACGTCTCACCGACACGTTATTTTCCAAATACAGTCAACACAATAGCCGGCCGATGGTAAATAATATTATAGTCTATATGGCTGAGAGTGTACGAAAATGAAATGAAAACAAAAACAAATGTTATAATATGACATTGCAACTCGAAAGTCGATATCAACGAACAAACGTCAAACAGGAGAACGAGACTTGTGTGTGTTTGTTTACACTCACTGTTGCTAGGAAATCTTTGTTTACTGAACAATTTTGGTAAGTACGGACGTACTTCTGAAACCTGCGGAAATTATCGGAGAAAACGTGCGAATTTCGATTGACGGATTGCTAAATTGGACACTTAAGTGTTCATGAATGTCTAAAGAACATCTGGACGGTATGGCAAAGATTGGCTTGCAATATTTTGCAAGTTATCCACTAGAATATGATAACAGCGAAATAGCTCGACGTATTTGCGCTGCCAACAATGGCCGCGTGTGCCTGTTGAGCAGTCTTACACGATTTCAACATATATTTAGTTATCAAAGAGCATTTGATTACATCTAAACCTTGGTTAGACGGGTGCTTGAGGTGAGGTTCGATGTTTCAATAGAGAACACCCTCCTTATAAACCTTGGCACCCTTTACAGCAGCCATTCAACGGATGCCTCAGTGTGGGTACGGGAGCTTGTACTCCAAATCTACTTATATGTAGATATGATATACTCCTATTATCTTATTTATATGTGTGTGTTTTTGGGTTTCTCTCCGTCATCACTACGTTTGACCGAAACTTGCGTGTATTGTTTTGATTTATGTATTGAAGAAGGTACTAATAAAGATCTATTGCAATATAAAAAAACATTCCCATGTTGCCCTCAAAGTTTCCTGTTGTAGGAGACAAGGAGTCACTCATATCTATATATAAGAGACTTCCCCCACGTCACTGGTACATGTACCTAAGTGTTACTTGTTGTAGTGACATGTATAATGTCTATAATGTTTAAAACATTTTGAAAAAAGTACGGAGTCATTGACATCAACCTCGGACATTTATAACTAGACATCAGTGACCCCTGGCCTATAATACCTGCGGTCACTGATACTAGTAATTGTTACACCTGTCCTATCTAAAACCAGTGTGTGTGTGCCCTCATACTTTTTCTCTGTCATGAAAAGAAAAGAGTAGTACCGTTCCCAAACAAAAATATAAAAAATACAAAAAATACCACCATTTTTTTCCTTCTTTTGGGTTGGAATACTGAAATAAAAAGTAAGTAGATATACGGTGAAAGGACAAACCTAACTTTGAAGTGAAAATAAAAAGTCGATGAAAAGTAGTAACTGTGGTGCTTGTAGAATGGAACACAGTAATAATGTACTAGCATTAAGTTTGCTTGTATCAGAAGAAACCAACCCTCTATCGCAATACTGTAGAACAGGCAAAGTTCGGGAATGCAATTATTATCGCACGCGATCTATTGGGTGCTTAGTTACGCTATCCACCACTGGAGGTGATGGCGCGTCGGTCGGTGAATTTCACCCTTAGACTGTCGTGGCTGATACGAAGAAAAATACGTCCAATAGTATTCAGACGGAGGATTTTTCCTCATTGACCTGATAGCTCCCTGCTGATCAAATAAAACATTTCCTATGCTGCTTCCTTTAGATTCATATGTTCCTCTCCCATCCTTTATCATCATTTACCTCGGAACATTTGACAGAACCGCTTGACGTAGTGTTCTGCATTTATCTAAGCACATGCTTAGTCCTTTCATTACCATCTAATATACGCTAGCCTTTTAATTTGCGAGCCAACGTGAGTAAGCTAATAAAAATGACACCAGATATATAAGCAAATGAATGGGATATCTTGGTAAATTCAATTGTGTTTTACAGAGTGGATAGAACTCAAGCAATAAAGTGTGACTAGTCATGTATATAGCACGGTTAAATTTTTTTTTATTATTGTCATTTTAAGATTGCTGCCATAGAAAAGATATTCGATGAAAAAACAAACAAACAAGTAAAAGATGTTATCTACTTTGAGGGAAAAGGGTCCGAAAATGCTTTTGAGTGGTGTTAAAAGAGCACTACTGAAAAACGTGACAGGTACCAGACTCCATAAGATGACAGTCTAAAATGTCAATGCATTTTGATCATAATTGGAAACTATTTAAAGATATACTATGAACAGATAATGATACAAAAATGGTTGGTACATATTATAATTATTTGCAATAATGTACTTCAAAGATTTCCCACTAACAAAGTACTCTATGTGCATCACAATATCAGTATTTTTATATCATTTCATTCATATTACTGACAAATGATATCATTTGTTCAACATTACTATGGAGAAATAAAAATCCTATAGCACGTGTTTGCAATTTGAAGTTTAAAAAAATGTATACGGCGCGTTTTTTCTACCTCTGTACTATGACGTTATCAATCAATGTTCATTTTCCTCTATATATGTAATGTAGCTCATGCAACAGCATGATTTTATCGGACTACAACTCAATGCATCATTTGTGCAAAGAAGCTGAATTGTGAAGTGCTTTGTTAAGATATCCCTCTTACGCGACCATTGCGAATATCCATCGTATATAAAGACTGGATTCAACACGTCCTTTTTGAGATCACGTGTTCTCTATAGATATGGCCATGTCAGCAGAAGTCGACGAATGTTGCTTCTACTACATTGGCGTTTTAAATTAAGCCATGGGTTTTCACTTTCATCAGAAATTAAAGCTGATCAACAGATCATCTAACTTAGACTCTCACACAAGGGGTCACACAAAGCTCACGTTATGGGACACACCCGTTATCCTTTATTTTCCTTAATATAATAGCGGCAGTGCTTTTCCGATAAGTTTGCTGGTTTGATTCAGTTATGACTATATAGCCTGTCTGACTCGAGTTTGGCAATCGCTTTTCCCACTTTTTTTGTGACAAAACGTTCGAGTTTGCAATCCGAACTTGGCAAACCTCTTTGGAGCACTACTACGTGTATGTACAAACATACATACATACATTACTAAGTTAGAGAAAATATTGTGCCAACCAACATAGATCATACGTGTACAGAGACAATGCATTCAGTCCTTTTTTAACTTTTGTTCGTGTTCGCTCTAACCACCATCTCAAGCCGCAGCGCCCGCCATGGTCAGCCTCCACAGTGTAACGGGACAAATACAATATCAACCTAATAGATTCTCCTTGTCGCCGTATTACCGTTCCTCCATCTCAAGCCGCAGCGCCCGCCATGGTCAGCCTCCACAGTGTAACGGGACAAATACAATATCAACCTAATAGATTCTCCTTGTCGCCGTATTACCGTTCCTCCATCTCAAGCCGCAGCGCCCGCCATGGTCAGCCTCCACAGTGTAACGGGACAAATACAATATCAACCTAATAGATTCTCCTTGTCGCCGTATTACCGTTCCTCCATCTCAAGCCGCAGCGCCTGCCATGGTCAGCCTCCACAGTGTAACGGGACAAATACAATATCAACCTAATAGATTCTCCTTGTCGCCGTATTACCGTTCCTCCATCTCAAGCCGCAGCGCCCGCCATGGTCAGCCTCCACAGTGTAACGGGACAAATACAATATCAACCTAATAGATTCTCCTTGTCGCCGTATTACCGTTCCTCCATCTCAAGCCGCAGCGCCCGCCATGGTCAGCCTCCACAGTGTAACGGGACAAATACAATATCAACCCAATTCTCCTTGTCGCCGTATTACCGTTCCCTCATGGGGAATGCTTACATTCATTCTCGGATAGCAGTATTTTCTTGATCCTGAGGGTGTAACAGTGGGAATAAATAACAGCTTGTACGTCATAATCAGTATCTGATTTCGAAGCAAACTATACCAGCCTTCAGTGTGTTGTTCTCGTTAAATGTTACCTATGAGCAGCATGTCTCTTTAGTTTCTTTACATCACACCAGGGGGCAGCGGCTGAAATATAGAATCGCATCCATCTATCCTGGCATAAGGAATAAACGCTTTTTTATTGGAAAGAAATACATTTTACCTACGTGCAGCTTGGCTGTTAAGTTTCACTTCTTCCCACCAGGGGAAAAGAACTGAAATAGTTCTAATCTGACAGTCATTATAGATGAATAAAAATCAATTTTACCAAGAAATGAAATAGTTCTAATCTGACAGTCAGTATAGATGAATAAAAATCAATTTTACCAAGTGTTTTATTAAATATCATTGATAACAGGGATTTTGCTAAACGTAGTAGCATTGATTTCCTATCTCTGGGATTTTATTCATATTTATTTTTGTTCCTGTCTTCAAATGAGATAAGAACCTTAAGCACGTTGCATGGCAATAGGAATGTCAATAATGTGGCATATATTTAATGGGGTGTTTCTCTTCTTTTCAGGTGAGCTTCTTATCAAATCAGAAACTGTCGAGTAGCGAGATGAGTGGCCGCGTGTTTTTGCCGCGAGAGTTCTTCCAGGAGCTGTTCCTGAGCGACGAGATGGAGATAGAGCGAGACTACCTCTGGGAGAACACCGAGCCCGAGGTCAGAAGGCTCTGTGTCCAAGAGGCCAGCAAGGAGGCCGTCATCGCCAAGGTCAACAAGATCTACCCCACCAGGCCTCTCTCTGCGCATGCGCTGCTGATGAACCCGCTGATGCTTCATTCAGACCACATCTTCCCCGGTAAGTGGCCGTCACGTGACGTGGAGGAGGTCGAGGTACGGCTCACGCGCAGAGCGGAGGCCAAGAAGGAAGAGAGGATCTTCCCTGTGCTCAGTCCTGTCAGAGAGAGGCTGCTCCGCCGACAGCTGCGTGATCGAGGGGTGGAGCCTAGTTGGGGGAGACGCCACCAGGTGAGGGTACTGAGGGACGTGGAGGGGCATTTAGGGTGTGGCTTGTACCAGCGAGAAGCTGGCAGTCGCCGACGGAGAAAGAGAGGGAAGAGAAAGAGGAAAGACTCCAAGGATGGAGACAATGCTGGGGAGGAGAGCCTAGTCTCTGAAGGTGAGTATGATGACAGTCAGGAAAAGAGAGAGAAGAGAAGGAAAATAAGCGAAGATTCTCTGGATGGACTGAATGCAGAGGAGGAGGAGGGTCAAAGCCCTAGAGGTGAGTAGTGGTAGTAGTAGTAGTAGTAGTAGTAGTAGTAGAAGTAGTAGTAGTAGTAGTAGTAGTAGTAGTAGTAGTAGTAGTAGTAGTAGTAGTAGTAGTAGTAGTAGTTATAGTAGTAGTAGTAGTCAGTATAGTAGTAGTAGTAGTAGACAGCATAGTAGTAGTACTAGTACTAGTAGTAGTACCAAAATGATAATAAATAATCTTCATTTGTTGTCATTATTTCTGCCATACTGTGGCTAAATCGTGACTAGCTAGCTGTAAGATAGGCGATGAGCAGATAGCAGCAAGGTCATACAAACCGTTTGTGTATTTCACAGCGTGGCTAGTAAGTTTATACAATATAAGTTATTGGGTAGAACAATCACACAGTCTACTGTCTTGAGAGGTTAATAATGATAGTGAAAATGATAATAATAATAAATTGATATTTGATATAGTGCCCTTTTATAATGTTCAAAAGTGCTTTATAAAGAATAGTCAGTGGCCACTCCTCAGTCCTGTATGAGAGAGGCTGCTCCGCCGACAGCTGCGTGATCGAGGGGTGGAGCCTAGTTGGGGGAGACGCCACCAGGTGAGGGTACTGAGGGACGTGGAGGGGCATTTAGGGTGTGGCTTGTACCAGCGAGAAGCTGGCAGTCGCCGACGGAGAAAGAGAGGGAAGAGAAAGAGGAAAGACTCCAAGGATGGAGACAATGCTGGGGAGCAGAGTCTAGTCTCTGAAGGTGAGTATGATGACAGTCAGGAAAAGAGAGAGAAGAGAAGGAAAATAAGCGAAGATTCTCTGGACGGACTCAATGCAGAGAAGGACGAGGAGGGTCAAAGCACTTAAGGTGAGTAGTAGTAGTAGTAGTAGTAGTAGTAGCAGCAGCACTATTATTATTATTAGTAGTAGTAGTTGTAGTAGTAGCAGCAGCACTATTATTTTTAGTAGTAGTAGTAGTAGTAATAGTAGTAGTTTTAGTAGCAGTCTTAGTAGTAGTAGTAGTAGTAGTAGTAGTAGTCGTTGTAGGGGTAGTAGTAGTTGTAGTATTAGCAGCAGAAGCAGTAGTAGTGTTAAATGAAAGTATATGTAAAGGAAATACATTGATTGTATATGGAGAAATGTTATGATGAAGGTTTCAGTTTGACAAATTGTTTGAGCATTTTATAAATTGGTTAGCTTGCACTATATTGGGTAGAAACTAGTTCACTCACATTCTCATACGCTTAATCATGGTTAAGAATTAGAGAATACTCTCAGGATGGTCCCAACGCAGAGGAGAAGAGAAAAGGCACAGAAGGTAAGTATAGAAATACGGAATTAACTGGTAACTTTCTCACAGGCTAAGTATAGAACATTCTGGGAAAATGAGAGGAGAAAAGGTACATGAGGTAAGTAGTAAACAGAGAAAACGAGAGAAGAGGAAAAAGGGTGAAGACGCTATGGATGGACCCCCAACAGAAGTGAAAAGTACACAGTGTGTGCAAGAAAAATCAGACGGCGAACAAAATAATACAGCATAAAACAGTCAGAGGAAACAAGATAAGAGGGAAAGGGGGAAGAATATGCATGTTCCTAACAAAGAAAAGAATACGCCGAGTATAAGAAAAGTCTGAAGCGAGAGAAATAATAACATAAAGCATAAAACAGTCGTCAAAAACGTGATAAGAGGAAGAAAAGGGAAAAACGCCATGGACGAACCCAATACAGAAGGAAAAAGTACATGCGATGAGTATAAAATAGAAAAACAGGTAGAGGACTTAAGTATACAACAGTCAGGGAGAGGAGAGGGATAAAGGGAAAATGCCACAGACGGACCCTACACAGGAGAGAAAGGTACATACGGTTAATATAGACTAGAAAAGAAGGGAGAGGATGTAAGTGTAAACAGTCAGAGAAAACGAGAGAAGAGGGACTAAGAGGAAGATTCAATGGATGGAGCCAACGCAGAAGGGAAAAGTACATAGGTTATTTAAGAATAGAAAAGGGAGAGGTAAGTATAAAACAGACAGAGAAAACGAGAGATGAGGAAAAGGGGGGAAATGCCATGGGCGGACCCAACAAATAAGAGGAAAGTACACGCAGTGTGTATAACATTGAAAAAAGGCGAGGAGATAAGTATAACAGTGAGAAGAAGGTAAGTATAACAGTCAGAGGAAACAAGAGAATAGGGATAAAAGGGAACACTATGAATGGACCAAACGCAGTAAATAAAGAAAAACAATTGGTGAGTGTAAAATAATGAGAAGAATTTGAAGAAGAGGGAGAGCAAGGGGAAGGACAATGCCTTCAGCCATTGGATGCAATGATTAGCACAGATGATCGTACAGAAAGTGAGTAAGGGATAGAGGTAAGGGATAGAATGGGGGAACCAACGCAGAAGAGAAAAGTATACAGATAGAGAAAATGAGAGAAGAAGTCAAAAATGGGGAGGCTACTGGGAGTACCAGCTTTAAATTTCCACTTGAAGTTCCGTTAGTAGTCACATTTTCTGACACATTGGGACCAGTTGTTGATGGTGGAGGAACCCATCGCCTAACCAAAAGTCACTGACAACTTTCTGACACATGCTTAAGTGGGGAAACACTGAGAAGTGTTGAACTTAACACGTGAATGCTCACACCGGCAAATAGCAGCCTTACTATTTTGATAACATCTTGATTATAAAGGTAAAGTTAGGAATATATTTGATGGGGATGGAGTTGAAACATTGCCAATAATTCTTTATCAGATACTTTGCAAAACCATTCTTAATTCCAAAGTTATTGTCAAAAGTACCAAAGAACCAGACGACAATTTCTAGAGGAAACATAAGCAATGGGTTAAATAAGACAGAAGGGTGATGGGTTCAATCCCAGTCGCCGCTGCGCCGTGTCCTTAGGCAAGACACCTCATTCCTCATTGCCTCGTCCGTCAGATGGGGACGTAAAATGGCGGTCTCATGTGCAGGGAGAGCCACCCCGTGTGCATGTAAAAGATCCTGTGTGATATTGTCACATGGTCCTAAAACTGTATATAACTCCTAGGGAGCAGCAGGAGGGTAAAGAAGCAAGCTCTTGCTCTTAGTAATGGGACTAAATAGATATAGTTAATTTATTCGTCAAGGAAATCTTAGATGCAGGTCATATATACAATGAACATAATATGCAATTAGTATCAGTAATATCAGCATGATAGTTATTGTAATTATTGCATTTGTATGAATACATACAACTCCAAAATAGGAAACATATATCCAGACAGAAGGAGAGGTAAACGTTGAGAGACAGCGAGCATTCTGTAGCAATATCATAAAATACTCGGCCATCAGGGCAGGCCCTTAGTGATGAGATACAGCAGTCAGTTAGTGGCAATGCCTTAGACAACTCAGCTATCAGGAGAAACGCTCAGTGGTAAGAGACAGCTAGCAGTCTATAATTGTAGATAAAAGCTGGTTGAAAACACTTTGCATGTTTTTCCAGTTTTTGTACCCCAAGATCTTACACAGTTAGGGTACGTTTGTATTCCTAACCGGAAGATCTTTCAGACAACATATACTTTGTGTAGGCTGAATTGTCAAATGAAACCTCATCAGAAGATGACGTATCCTTATGACTGAACGAGAAACCTTATCCCCAAGTCTTTGATTGGAAAATCTTAAAAGATGGTAGTATGCCCAGTGTATAATTATATTTAAAGGCAATGAAGTTGCAGGTCTAAAACTTCTGAGTGTTTTGAACTTCATGAGCTCTGGGAGTACTCAACACAACACACATATCTTCTCCAATAAGGTTTAATGTAATAGATAATGTGGCTGTTTTTGATTATATATAAATTGATAGTTCTTGAAGTGATCCTATTTCTATGTTATCAATCAATGTCACAAGAATTATTCCAACTCTATTTTCAAATTATCTCATAAGTTAAGGAGGCAAACCTCCAATCAGGTCCACGCCCCTCATTATTGTGCTGTATTTTCTATGTGAAAAAGAAACACAGCACATGTTCATTCGCAGTCTATGGTTGGAGATAAAGTTAAGAGTTGAGTCACTGCTGTCTACTCAGTGTAGAATACTATTCAAAAAGAGATGAAGTTGCAGCTTTAAAGATTGCAAGCCTTGTGTCCCGTAGGAGATCCGAAAGTCGTCATCAACACGGAATATGTCAAAACAAATGTATACAGTTGGTGTTGCCGCTGATATTATGATTCATTTATTAAGTGATGGATAGATACTTTCTTGAAGCGATCAATTTTCTAGATTATCAATGTCAACTAACTGGTTACATTCGAAATCTAGAAGGTCTCGCATATATGTATAATTTTGGAATAAAAGTGGCAACCCTACAAAAACAAACAACTTTTGAGTCTGGCTTCTTTCCCATCAACCTGACAGGAAGTGCAGATCGGAACCAGTATGGATGAGAAGACACACAATACAATTGAACTAATTCTAATCTCCTTCATCACATTCCTGGTGAATCCGCCATAACTGCCGGTATATGTATTTATCACCTGCCCTCCTGTCATTCTCGATGCTGATTGGTCAATAGGTGTGAGGCCTGCAACCATTCACACTTTGTAGAGCTGATATTGAACCTCTTAAATTCAATATGACCACTTGGTGCAACAGCATAATTGGTATTACCACTTGGCCAGCAATCTGAAATTCAATATGACCACTTGGTGCAACAGCATAATTGGTATTACCACTTGGCCAGCAATCTTAAATTCAATATGACCACTTGGTGCGACAGCATAATTGGTATTATCACTTGGCCAGCAATCTTAAATTCAATATGACCACTTGGTGCTACAGCATAATTGGTATTACCGCTTGGCCAGCAATCTTAAATTCAATATGACCACTTGGTGCGACAGCATATTTGGTATTATCACTTGGCCAGCAATCTGAAATTCAATATGACCACTTGGTGCTACAGCATAATTGGTATTACCACTTGGCCAGCAATCTGAAATTCAATATGACCACTTGGTGCCACAGCTTATGGGTATTATCACTTGGCCAGCAATCTGAAATTCAATATGACCACTTGGTGCAACAGCATAATTGGTATTACCACTTGGCCAGCAATCTTAAATTCAATATGACCACTTGGTGCAACAGCATAATTGGTATTACCACTTGGCCAGCAATCTGAAATTCAATATGACCACTTGGTGCTACAGCATAATTGGTATTACCACTTGGCTAGCAATCTTAAATTCAATATGACCACTTGGTGCAACAGCATAATTGGTATTACCACTTGGCCAGCAATTTGAAATTCAATATGACCACTTGGTGCAACAGCATAATTGGTATTACCACATGGCCAGCAATCTGAAATTCAATATGACCACTTGGTGCCACAGCTTATGGGTATTATCACTTGGCCAGCAATCTGAAATTCAATATGACCACTTGGTGCAACAGCATACTTGGTATTACCACTTGGCCAGCAATCTTAAATTCAATATGACCACTTGTTGCAACAGCATAATTGGTATTACCACTTGGCTAGCAATCTGAAATTCAATATGACCACTTGGTGCACCAGCATAATTGGTATTACCACTTGGCCAGCAATCTGAAATTCAATATGACCACTTGGTGCTACAGCATAATTGGTATTACCACTTGGCCAGCAATCCGAAATTCAATATGACCACTTGGTGCTACAGCATAATTGGTATTACCACTTGGCCAGCAATCCGAAATTCAATATGACCACTTGGTGCAACAGCATAATTGGTATTACCCCTTGGCCAGCAATCTTAAATTCAATATGACCACTTGGTGCTACAGCATAATTGGTATTACCGCTTGCCAGAAATTTGAGATTCAATATGACCACTCGGTTCAACAGCATAATTGGTTTTACCACTTGGTCAGCATACTGAAATTCAATATGACCACTTGGTGGAACAGAATAATTGGTATTACCACTTGGCCAGCATACTAAAATTCAATATGACCACTTGGTGGAACAGAATAATTGGTATTACCACTTGGCCAGTATACTAAAATTCAATATGACCACTTGGTGGAACAGAATAATTGGTATTACCACTTGGCCAGAAATTTGAAATTCAATATGACCACTTGGTGCAACAGCATAATTGCTATTACCACTTGGCCAGCAATCTGAATTTCGTGGTGCAACAGAATAATTGGCACTCTCCACACATAGATCCCCCTACACATAGTATCTCTGCCACCACACCGGTTCTATTTCGCAGAATATTTTGATGAGTGCCGTCATTAAATGTATCCCATTGGTCAAAACATGTGATGCACGCGACGCACATGGTCAAAATTACAATCAACAATGACGTCATCCTCGCAGTGCCCTGTTTGTTGCGAGAGCGCTGGACGGCCGACAAGCTGATTGGTCAATACAGGACTTTTCACCGCTTTTTCTCATGAGCTATTACAAAAAGTACTGAGGTTTTACAACGGAAATGTGATGGATATCGTAGTTTGCGCAATTAGAAATAACTGAACGGCGAATAATGCACGGGACTTTACATCTGGTATAATTTTGAAATTGTGCCATAAAACAAAGAAATTTCAAAAACATGCAGAGTGATTAAACGTGTGGGGGCAGAGATACTAGTCGTGTAGCAATTGCGGAAGACAGGATCGCTGTGCTGCAGATTGCATAATTGGTATTACCACTTGGCCAGCTATCTGAAATTCAACATGACCACTTGGTGCAACAGCATAATTGGTACTACCACCTGGCCAGCTATCTGAAATTCAATATGACCACTTGGTGCAACAGCATAATTGGTATTACCACTTGGCCAGCTATCTGAAATTCAATATGACCACTTGGTGCAACAGCATAATTGGTTTTACCCCTTGGCTAGCAATCTGAAATTTAATATGACCACTTGGTGCAACAGCATAATTGGTATTACCACCTGGCCAGTAATCTGAAATTCAATATGACCACTTGGTGCAACAGAATAATTGGTATTACCACTTGGCCAGCAATCTGAATTTCTTGGTGCAACAGAATAATTGGCACTCTCCACACATAGATCCCGCTGCGCATAGTATCTCTGCCACCACACCGGTTCTATTTCGCAGAATATTTTGATGAGTGCCGTCATTAAATGTATGCCATTGGGCAAAACATGTGATACATGCAATGCACGTGGTCAAAATTACAATCAACAATG
The DNA here is from genome assembly GCA_963942565.1 of Maea johnstoni. Classification (NCBI taxonomy): domain Eukaryota; kingdom Metazoa; phylum Annelida; class Polychaeta; order Spionida; family Magelonidae; genus Maea; species Maea johnstoni. The sequence goes on along the minus strand of OZ012701.1, from coordinate 25,484,599 downwards.
GCGTCATCCTCGCAGTGGCCTGTTTGTTGCGAGAGCGCTGGACGGCCGACAAGCTGATTGGTCAATACAGAACTATTCACCGCTTTTTCTCATGAGCTATTACAAAAAGTACTGAGGTTTTACAACGGAAATGTCATGGATATCGTAGTTTGCGCCATTAGAAATAACTGAACGGCGAATAATGTACGGGAACTTTACATCTGGTATAATTTTGAAATTGTACCATAAAATAGAACGAAATTTCATAAACATGCAGAGTGATTAAACGTGTGGGGGCAGAGATACTAGTCGTGTAGCAATTACGGAAGACAGGATCGCTGTGCTGCAGATTGCATAATTGGTATTACCACTTGGCCAGCTATCTGAAATTCAATATGACCACTTGGTGCTACAGCATAATTGGTTTTACCCCTTGGCTAGCAATCTGAAATTCAATATGACCACTTGGTGCAACAGCATAATTGGTATTACCACTTGGCTAGCAATCTGAAATTCAATATGACCACTTGGTGCTACAGCATAATTGGTTTTACCCCTTGGCTAGCAATCTGAAATTCAATATGACCACTTGGTGCAACAGCATAATTGGTATTACCACTTGGCTAGCAATATGAAATTCAATATGACCACTTCGTGTAACAGCATAATTGGTATTACCACTTAGCCAACACTCTGAAATTCAATATGACCACTTCGTGCAACAGCATAATTGGTATTACCACTTGACCAATAATCTGAAATTCAATATGACCACTTGGTGCAACAGCATAATTAGTATTACCACTTGACCAACAATCTGAAATTCAATATGACCACGTGATGCAACAGCATAATTGGTAATACCACTTGACCAACAATCTGAAATTCAATATGACCACGTGATGCAACAGCATAATTGGTATTACCACTTGACCACCAATCTGAAATTCAATATGACCACTTGGTGTAACAGCATAATTGGTATTTCCACTTGGCGGGCAAACTGAAATTCAATATGACCACTTGGTGCTACAGCATAATTGGTATTTCCACTTGGCCAGCAATCTGAATTTCAATATGACCACTTGGTGCAACAGAATAATTGGTATTACCACTTGGCTAGCAATCTGAAATTCAATATGACCACTTGTTGCAACAGCATAATTGGTATTACCGCTTGGCTAGCAATCTGAAATTCAATATGACCACTTGGTGCTACAGCATAATTGGTATTACCGCTTGGCTAGCAATCTGAAATTCAATATGACCATTTGGTGTACCAGCATAATTGGTATTCCCACTTGACCAACACTCTAAAATTCAATACTAGCACTTTGTGCACCAGCATAATTGATATCACCACTGGGCCAGCAATCCTTTGGTCACTGAGAGCATTGATGCGCAAATAGTGAATTCAGTGCATATAGGGATCTTTTTAACTGTAAAATTGAAAATGTTGCTTAAGATTTCTCTATCGATATCTGCAATTCTGATGGCAGAGGAATTATATTTGTTTATCGTGTATATTGCATTCAAAGAATAAAAGCTATTTTTAAAGTTCATACGATGTATTTGTTGTTTTTTACCATGAAAGAAGAAATAATTTTTAGGTGTTTAAAACACTATTTGCGCATTATAATCTGCCAACATGGTATATATCAGGAAGATAAGAAAGTAATTAAGATGAATTAAGGTATGATACTCGCGAGTTCAAGTGAGATATCCTTGCATGTCGCTCGATCTACCTGATTCGAGTCTGCCAAAGTAGATCTATTTTCTCTGTAAATATTTCTAAGTATCAAATGATACAATATCAAAGTGAAACGGTCTATTTATATTGATCACATCCTCAGAGATGAATTTCCAATTGATTTCTATTTGCATTTTAGTTTATCATTTGCCTAGCCAGATCTCAAGCCTGCTACGTCATACGGAGCATGCGCACTGTGGATGGTCCGGAAAGTTGGTAATGAAAGTCAAAACGCCTTTTTCCAACAAGGATATGATCAAGTAATTTCTGAAACCGACATAACAAGAAAACAAATATAGTGTAAGAAAACAATGAACCAACATTGGATTAAGACAGTGTGAGTTGAAATCTGTATGTTTTGAAATGTGGGAGGAAATGACGTTTTTGAAACGGTACTATACGCAGTCCAAGATATGGAACTTTTTTATTATGCCAAGAAAAAATATCCTGAGCCGAGATTCCACAAATTGCCTCAAGGCCATGATTCTGCGCAATGCCTCTTGATTTGGTAACGAAATATTCCGCCAGTGAACACTGCGTTAAAGTGCATGAATAAACATTTTTTCGCAAATAGAACTTTGCATTTAGTTTGCTGATAATGGAACACTCTTTTGGTGGTCAATCGTGTCATGAGGATTAAATAAATGTCATTGAAACAGATTCTGGAGTTATTACGACTGAATAGACGACTTATTGGTTCTGACGTGCAGCTTAGTCAAGAAACCTACTAATTGCCAAATTCTGGCCTCGGGTATAGATCAACACAAAGCCGTCTGACAAAACTTCATATCTGTGACAAGGTCGAGCATGAATACGTATGTTCGAAATGTTCAGGCGTGCGATTCTGGTGGCGTATGACCAACACTTTAACAACCGTGCTAGAATGGTCACAAAAACGCTGACGGTGCAAAACAACTACTAGATCTAGTATTCGAATTTGAAACGATTGGCAATGATGACGATGGTTGCATCGCTGTGTTTCTTAGCCCTTCCATACAATGCCACACACATATATACGTTTGTAGCAATACCATGCGCACACATATGTATAGGCGTGAGGGATGGCCAAATACAATAGAAAAGCCATGTTTGTCATTCTCATAAAAAGCTCGAAAATTGTACAATTGGATAACCGAAGATTCTTGATTCGAGGTTCATTTTTTGGAATATGGTGGACCAAAATTGTGAAAAGGTCGTCAAACATCTGCAACCTGGTACCTGTTTTGGCCAATTACTCTCCTAAAAACGGCATCAGGCATCTGTTGGCAATACATGTATCACAAATATAAGGACTCGCAAAGGTGAATGCCGCTGACGACTCATTTACGCCTAAATGCACAAACAATGGTTCCCTCCTAAAACAAAAGGCATTGTTCTTGATAAAATGGTGTGGGCAAATTCTTTCTGATCAACAATGATCGCGTGGTGACACAAATCGCGCGCGTCTTTGTTCACTGGGTTGTCAGGTTGTAGTGTTCTTGCCACGATCATTTGTTGCATGTCCATAGGTAAATTATGCGACGATGCTTAACTCGATGTATAATGCTGTTCGACCTATTACTAATAGAGTGACCGACAAAGTGAGTATTCAACTACTTTTATTGATTATCAATGCCTTTTGTATAGCGGTGAAAGTTGTAAGTCGTCAGTGAAGTATATGGTCACTAAAGTATTTAGTTCTGGCATAAGAAATGACACGTTTGAGAGCGCCACCTATATGATGAAATACTAATTAGTATTTCTCATCGCTGGATTGTGACGATGGCGATGTTAAGCCGATATTAGACTTTGACTCATATTTAAAACTATTGTCTACAACAACAGCAAGGATTGTTGTCAAAAATCAACTTTAACCTTATATGGAGCCATTTTGAGATTTTTTTTTACATTTTTGCCCACAGCCTTTTTCCTCATAATCAGATCATTTGTGTCTGTACAGTCCTTTAGTTTTGGATGGGTCCTTCATCTGCGCAGTCCTCAGCAAGGAGATAGGGTTAGAAATCAGGTCCAGGGTTAGGGTTAGTATTAGGGTATGGTAACCCTAAACCTAACCCTGCACCTGATTCCTAACCCTAATCCTAGGTTTAGGGTTAGGAATCAGGTCCAGGGTTAGGGTTAGGGCTAGTCTTAGGGTTGGGTAACCCTAACCCTAACCCTGGACCTGATTCCTAACCCTGACTCCTTGCTGAGGACTGCGTGGATAAAAAGTCTACCTTAACAGTGTGATATTCATATTGGTGATTCGAACCAGGGCAGTGTTGAGAGACAGCTAGCAGTCAGTGGCCTTAGACCACATGGCCATACTATAGTAGCCGGAAAGCTTTTTTGCTCTTTTCTCCATATTGCATATCTCAATCGTGCATTTTGGGTATTAAATGTTGATAGATTTGCTCGGACTTTAGCATAGTTTGTACATATCACCAACTAAACTCAAAGTCAGAGATAAATTTCTCCCATTCCTCAAGTTTCCAGCGAAATCTGGACTACTATAACCCATATAACCCATAAATGCTCGCAGTGGACAATTGTGATGAAATCTTGCAGGCAAAAGCATGAACAGGAACATATTTGATGGAGAAATGTTGATCACAACATTGCCAACAATTTTTCTTCAAATATTTTGTTAAATCCTACTCAATTCAATAGTTATTCTTGAAAGTATTATCGCTCCAGACGTCGTTTGCTGGAGGGTCGCTTGAGTGTTAGATGTGTGCAGAGGTGCGTCCAAACAAGCAGCCATCGTGCAAAACGCCTGACAGGTCGACTTATGAGTAAGGCAAGACTATTCCTCTGTATTAATGTTTCCCCAATATCCCATAGAACCCCAGAAACAACAGGTGCGATGCCGTGGGCAGCCCGGGCATAATAAACGACCGCACGCCCGATCGCCAACCATTTTCCTGGCCATGGATGCATGGATGACCTGACAATTGAACGTAGCTTTGATTCGCAAGCTACGTAGTTCATTGATGTGTCCATTTTTTTACGTTATCCATGGGAGTTTGTACAACCAGGCACTGTCAGACGTTCGGTTGACTGGTGCAGGAATTAGATGTCGGTACTGCACTGTGTCGACGCAAGGTATCAACAGTAAAGAGGTAGACCCAGTCATGTATGAACTTGCGAGGATACCGGAAATATTGAGAACGATTGAATAAAAAAAAGTTAAGGTGGTTTATGGGTTTAATTTGCGAATATACTTTCGTTTTGAGGTATCTAAATGTTTCCACGCCTACACACAGTCCCTAATCAGATCAACTTTGGCCGTCTAGGCCATCACTGAGCTGCGTGGGATCCTCACACAGATCACATATAGATCCTCACAGAGGCTTGCACTAAATCCTCGCAGAGGCTTGCACTAAATCCTCGCAGAGGCTTGAACTAAATCCTCACAGAGACTTGCACTAAATCCTCACAGAGGCTTGAACTAAATCCTCGCAGAGGCTTGCACTAAATCCTCACAGAGGCTTGCACTAGATTCTCACAGAGGCTTGCACTAAATCCTCACAGAGGCTTGAACTTAATCCTCACAGAGGCTTGCACTAAATCCTCATAGAGGCTTGCACTAAATCCTCACAGAGGCTTTAACTAAATCCTCACAGAGGCTTGCACTAAATCCTCGCAGAGGCATGCACTAAATCCTCACAGAGGCTTGCACTAAATCCTCACAGAGGCTTGAACTTAATCCTCACAGAGGCTTGCACTAAATCCTCGCAGAGGCTTGAACTAAATCCTCGCAGAGGCTTGCACTAAATTCTCACAGAGGCTTGCACTAAATCCTCACAGAGGCTTGCACTAGATCCTCACAGAGGCTTGCACTAGATTCTCACAGAGGCTTGCACTAGATCCTCACAGAGGCTTGCACTAAATCCTCACAGAGGCTTGAACTTAATCCTCACAGAGGCTTGCACTAAATCCTCGCAGAGGCTTGCACTAAATCCTCGCAGAGGCTTGCACTAAATCCTCGCAGAGGCTTGCACTAAATCCTCACAGAGGCTTGCACTAAATCCTCACAGAGGCTTGCACTAGATCCTCACAGAGGCTTGCACTAAATCCTCACAGAGGCTTGCACTAGATCCTCACAGAGGCTTGCACTAAATCCTCACAGAGGCTTGCACTAGATTCTAGTATTGAACGGAGTATCAGTAAAATTTTGAAAAAGATGTGATACCTTACCCTTGGTACTGATCTTTTATCCACACTGATGGCCCGGTTCATAATTGTGACCAGGAGCCTCGTTTGAAAACACTGTGTATATTTCTTTTTTGCATCTTTACCACAAACATCTTACACCCTTCTGAAGGATACTTTTGTGATGCTTGATGTATTCAACCAGAGGGCCTCTCAGGCAATAGACATTTTGTGTAGGCCGAATTATCAAATAAACGCAAGCTGGGGGAAAAGTTGAAACAAAAATAACTCTGATTAACTACCTTTAGGAAAGCGTGAATGAAAAGGAGTGTGCTTATTGTCCATTGAAAATATCAGAAGGATGGATGTACGAAAGTTATTTTAATCCTTTGGCACACCCACCGGGGGTTCCAAAAGGTGAGATAATATCATTAAATCTGCATTGTCATGGATACTCTGCAGAACAGGGCCGTATACTGTTCTTCTGCTCTATGTGTACTCCTCGGTGATTACGAATAGCTACAAACATTAGAACAAAGAAAAATTGAATTCGCAAGGCCAAAATAAAAAGAATAGTGTCTGGAAGAAAAATGACGGGGGGGGGGGGGTGGGGGCGGTCGCCATGGATCAATCATCGAACAAACACATAAGGTAAAGTGCGCAGTAGACGCATATTGGTGTTGCCCAACTACAACGCCTGCAGTGTAATCAGTGCTGCACTCGGGTCATTTACGATCGGTCCCTAGCATTTCTAGAGCGCTTATTGGCTGCAAGCTGTTTATATCAGTTGATCCCCTGTTGTGATTAGTACCGCTAGTTACGCTGCGATGTCAGCTGGTTGCAGATCCCCTGCTTTAAGAGTCCCAGATAATGCTCAATTTCTTCAAGTTCCCATGCTGACTAAATCAGCAGTCAAGATGGCTACCCACGAATCTCACCGAAGGCTCAATCTGCTGGACGAGATTTGGCTCCAATGCGTTATTGGATGGGGCTTTGTCGTTAAGGCTGTGGTGCTGGTGACACACTCAAAATGAGACAACTCCGAGTTTAGCACTCCTGTCCCCTTTTTGATAATAGTTATTTAATCCCTGAGGTCTTAGTGTTTCAAATATAAGTTTTCTTCAACTTAGCTGCCTGAGCTAGGAACAATCTTGCAGAAACTCCAAATGTTCCATCTAGTTGCCCTAGCCTAGTGTATTTAGCAGACGTGCATGGTATTTTCAAATCAAATGTACCTTTATTGATCAAGAAAATCTCATTTGAGGTAAAACACTGTAAAATAGAAACTGTGTTCATATCCAGGTCAGCTCAAGCAGCTAATTTAAAGAAAACTTCTATTTGAAACACCAAGACCTCAGGGATTAGATAACTACTGTTAGAAAGGGGACAGGAGTGGTAAACTAGGAGTTGTCTTATTTTGAGTGCGTCACCAGCACCACAGCCTTTATAAGGTCTTACGACACTTTTAGAAATCTCAGTTTAATTTTCCTGAAACTTTGCATGAGAAAAGAACATAGCAGAGTGTACTTCAAAACAACTTAAAATCATGGGGTCATCGACTTAGTTTTTTTCACAGATTTTTGAAAAATTTATGCAATTTATGTCACAAACATCTCATTCTCCAAAACTGGTTTCTTTCTTTGCTATATATATCCCTTCAGAGATACAGGCACTGCCTGAAATACTGTTCTGCCATGTTGGAATTGTTTTTTTGCTGTTATATAGGAAATATGGGGCATGATCAAGGAATTCGAGAAACAAGTTTTTAACCCAAAATTGGTATAAGTCAGAACTCCCAAGTTTAATTTTCACTAAATCTTGTCTACACTTTCTACACAATGCTCTTAATAAGGAGACATAAAGAAAATGACAGGTCATCGTGTTAGTTTTCGAACCACAGATGGTCAAAGTTTGTGAAATAGGACTTTTTTGGGGCAAGTTTTTATGAAAATGTTAGAAAAGAGTTACTCAATTGTTACCATATATGCCCATCCTTATATAATATATTGTTGAGTAAGGGAACCCCATTTTATACACATGTATTATCACATATTATGTCTGAAAAAGTGTCAAAACATCAAATTCAATGAATATGAAAATCACAGTAGCCAAAAACAAATAACTCTCAGGATACTCTTTATAGTAGGCTGGTATAATCATAATTGGTACATAACTACATATTCAATAAAAAACAATTTCTTTTCATTTTTTCCAGTCGCGTCAGGTAAATTGTAATAAATTATTTTAGTTTATCCTATAACCAATAGGTGTCACCGATATCGTAAGACCTTAACCAGGTGTTGCTAATCTCTGAGTTATTATACCTCTGTTCATAGCGAGCTACATAACTTGACCACCCAATGACAATCGGCATGCATTATTCAGTACACAAAATGTTATATAAGAAATATAATCTCAAGATTATATAAGTTCAATAACCGCACAAGTAAGAAAGCAGTCACATATCTGGAGCAGTCGATTTGTTCACGAGCTGTCTGATTGCACGGAACGAAATTATTCTGAAAGAAGAAACATGGGTGATGAAGTAGCAGAAAAGTTGTTCGTCCATGAAGCGGAAGGGGGAGGGGGGGGGGGATACGAATACGAATACGAACTTTATTACTCTCTAACCGCATTTTGCGGTACATAGAGGAAATAAAATAATTTCATTAGAAGCTTGGCTAATGGAAGCGCCCCCTACGGGAAGGTGACGGTAGTAGGGGTCGGCCAAGTGGGCATGGCGTGTGCCTATACTATCATGGTCAAGGGCGTGGCTTCCGAAATCGCGCTGGTCGACGTTTTGGAAGACAAACTCGAGGGCGAGATGCTGGACATCCAACATGGATAGGCGTTCACTGGTCATACCGTCATTAGGGCCAGTAAAGATTATTCTGTCACTGCCGGCTCCAGGATTTGTGTCGTCACGGCTGGAGCCAGACAAAGAGAGGGGGAAAGCCCGGCGGGGGCACTCAGGTACAGAGGGGGGCCGCACCTGCGTTACGTATTTCGCGGAAGAAGGGGTCTTTTTTTAAGACCTCCGCATGTCCGCGATTTTGTAAAAGAAGGGTACTTTTTTGGACCCAGGTACGAAGTATGTGGGTCAAAATTCCCTTACAATCCACGAAATATACGCGGCTCTGACGCCGAGTGACTGTTCCCGTTTATCCAATGTCAGTGTTTTGATAAAAAAAAGGGGTGTTTATTTAGTGGAAAAAATCAACGTTTGATTAAAATAAGGGTGCTCTTTTGCCAGAAATCAGTGTTTTAGGGGTATTTTTTTAATTTTAATAACGAACGTATGGACCCCCCCTCCCCTAAATACCCAAGTGCCCCCCCCCCACCTCCGGGGGGAGGAAAGTCGTCTGGCGCTCGTGCAGAAGAACGTGGAAATCTTCAAATTTATCATCCCGCAGCTCGCGAAGTACAGCCCCGACTGTCTTCTGCTGGTCGTCTCCAATCCCGTCGACGTCTTGACGTACGTAGCGTGGCGTATCAGCGGCCTCCCCAAGGAACGCGTCGTGAGCAGCGGCTGCGCCCTCGATTCCTCGCGTTTCCACGTCGAGATGAGTCAAAAGATGGGTATAGCACCCTCTAGTTGCCATGGCAACATTATTGGAGAACATGGCGACTACAGCGTGCCCGTTTTGAGTGCCGTCAACGTGGGCGGGGTGGTGATTATGGGGCGCCGTTTGTAACATGCACACTTTTGTCGACAGAAGCAATTTTGTCGAGACAGAAGTCCAAAATGTGACATTTGGCGAGTGGTTACGCCATGTGTAACACAAAAGTAATTTTGTCAGACAGAATTACTTTTGTCTAACAAAAGTAACTTTTGTTGACAAAAGCAAATTTTGTCATGACAAAAGTACTTTTGTTCAACAAAAGTTACTTTTGTTGACAAAAGTAATTCTGTCTCGACAAAAGAGTAATTTTGTCTTAGTGTCGTGCGGCGATGGCAGATGGCGGGCATGATCGAATAGACGAGTTGAAGCGTCCCCAACGCTCGATCGAGATGCAGTATCTCGTTCTAGATACTGCAGCCCGATCGAGATGCTTTTGAAGAGTTTTACAAAATTTCATTTCCTGCCTGTATTTTGAGCTTGTAAATGCCCCATCACGAGTGTAAGCTTACACTTCGTATTTCTTCATTGACACACTCGGCCGGTATTAGTTCCAAGCCCAACGATAGTGCATGGTGTATCGAATGCATGTGCCCAGAGATACTACTCCCAGATGTGCCCGAGTCGGCGAGGGCTTCAACCAGTCTATAGGCGGACGTACACGCCATTATATAACCGATGCAAGGCACTAGGACAGAATTCTGAATGTAACACTTGGCGAGTGGTCTCGCCAAGTGTAACACAAAAGTAATTTTGTCTCGACAAAAGTAATTTTGTCTATGACAAAATTACTTTAGTTGACAGAAGCAATTTTTGTCAAGACAAAATTGCTTTTGTCAGACAAAAGTTATTTTGTCATAGACAAAATTACTTTTGTCTGACAAAATCAACTTTTGTCAGACAAAAGTTATTTTGTTGTAGACAAAAGTAATTTTGTCGTAGACAAATTACTTTTGTCGTAGACAAAATTACTTTTGTCAGACAAAAGTGAGTTTTGTTGGACAAATATGACTTTTGTTGGACAAAATTTGCTTCTGTCAACAAAAGTATGGATGTTACAAACAGCGCCCCATAGGTGATACCCTCCGTTGTCCCGGATGTGGGTACCGAAGAGGGACCCTGGAATGATGTCCACAAGAAAGTCGTGGACGGCGCTATGAAGGTGATCAAGTTGAAAGGCTACACCTCGTGGGCTATTGGACTAGCCGTCGCCAATCTATGCGATACCATATTGAGAAGCAAGCGTCAGATCTACTCCGTGTCCACTTTCGTGATGGGTTTTCACGGCATCGAGGACGACGTCTGCCATGTGTCCTGAGTGCTGAGGGGATCAGCATGGTCATGCGACAGCAGCTCGTGCCCGTAGAGGAGCAGAAACTCAGGAGGAGCGCGCAGACCCTGTGGAGCCACTTACTGAAAGACGTTAAATTCTAAAAAACCATTTCAGTGACACTAGACGCTAATGTTCATACCCGGCGGTAGCGCCGCAAGAGTGAAACGGCATCAGATGTAACTAATTGAACCTCAGAATAGCAAGTTCATAGCACAGGCAAAATTGGATTGCGAAGCTTGCGATGCCACAAAGTTAACGACATGTAAAGGCGTATTGATATAATTATTATTGTTCATTTATTTGAAAAGGCATTAGATAAAAAGATCAAAAACAATTTTTGAGCTATTTTGGCGCTCCTTATTGGGTTCTAACGACATTCCAATGATGCCGAGCCTTTGGGAGTAGTTAGACAACAGGCGCCATATTTGATTTGGACATTACACCGGCTCGCATGACGAAGGTAGATAATAACCAGTTTCTGGCCGTATTTAAATATGTGGGGTCATTGATAAACGTGGCCTAGAGGTCCTTTTCAAAGATTTACTCCGTTTGTCAGTCACGTAAATGACAAGACTAAACTCGGAATGCTAGGAACGATCCCAAATAGAGTTACGGGATATCATTAATATAGTTCTCTTTTCAAACGAGTACATTGGCACAAGTAGCCGTGGCGTAATGGATAGAGCGCTTGCCTCTCAGACATGGGATCGCGGGATTGATTCCGTCTTCCCGCGACTATTTTGATCTTTTCCATCTGTCCAGCGCTTCGTGAGGTATTTAGAAATGTTACCTACTTTTACTAACTGTGGCATTATTTCTATTTTACTATACTTTACTAAAATGAATTGTTGGTCAAATCCGCTGATCCCAGAGAGAATGTCTGCCTGAATTGCCGTTCGCTATAAGGGCCGATGACTTAATGTTGGGCCTTGACTAAAAACGATCTTTTATCTTTGAGTTATAATAAACATTTCCACAGTTGTGAAGTTGGGAATTTCTTCGAGAAAATCTATAGTTTAATGGATGTAAGTAATGCCTAGCCTTCATATAAAAATTGAGCTCTGTGAACTTTAAAGGGTGTAAGTATTAATTTATATCTGTTGAAGGAAATGTTCCATTAAGTTCCCTATGACGTTGGTGTTGTCACTTGCATGCACCCTTGCTGCACATGACTATTACTTTATGCAACTCCCAGCCATTTACCTTCTATTTGCCCTTTCACACGTCCCTACGTGCTGATCAGTGCCCTATACATGTACCTACCACCTGTACTTTGGGCTTGGATTCGTGCGCCCGCCACTTACTTTTTGGGCGCACGGATCCTTACTACATTGACAACTTCAACTCCTCCTGCGGCCTTTAGCGCCTTGCCGCAACACTTGTCTTCCCCCTTCTCTGTAATTGTACTGTCCTCCCAGTACCTCTTTCAACGGGGCCCTATCTGGATCGAGAACACAAAGGGTAGTTTATCGCGTTTATGCACAGACTTCACTTTCTATTTTACACGAACTTTAATACGAACTGCTTAACTCTTATGGGACAGCAACAGTTGCACACGCGGAAGAGGAGAACCTAAAGCAGAGCCCCCAAACCTTGTGGGGTGTATTGAAAGACGTTAATAATTGAATTCTAAAGATCCATTTCAGTGACGCTAGATCTAGAACACACATGATAGTTTTACTAGTTTAACGCGTTTATATGCACAGACTTCACTTTCTATTCTATACGTAAATTGAAACGAATTGCTTAACTCTCATACGACAACAGTCGCACCCTTAAAGTCTGGTAGCTTATGTAGTTTCCGTGGGAAGGTCATGTTAATTGTTGGAGACATGGTTTAGACCAATTTTGGATGAGGACTTCAAAAAAATGTCTCCAATTTTTCGACAATTTCGTCAAGGTCAAAGGTCAATGTCAAAGGTCAAAATCTATAAAAGATTGACAATGGTATTTTCCCAGGGTTACTTCACATTTGACCTGGACTATGACCCTTGATTCAATACTCTGGACAATACCCTTTAGAGTGTATTGAAAGACGCTACTAATTAAATTCTAAAGATCCATTTCAGTGACGCTAGATCTAGAACACACAGGGTAGTTCACCGTGTTTATATGCACAGTCTTCACTTTCTAATATACATGTTATCGAGAATATAACTTCATGAATTCGCACAGTTGCCATTGTTTTGTCTAAGTCAGTCATGCTGGATAGTTATTTCTTTAACGAAAATCTGAGAATTGTTCCTAGATTACAAAGTATCTAAGATGAAAGTATATATATATATAAATTTGTATATATATATATATCTATATTAATAGCAGGTTCCAAATTTTGTGACCGTATCTCCTCCGAAACGGCTGCAAGCCTGATGCTGTGGCTTTGCATGCCGATTAGTGTGGGGCTGAAGTTTTGCGATAGCTAGGTTTGAAGGAAGGATAACTCACAGTTTACCTAAATTCGTGAATGCAACATTTTAAGCTAAATTTTGAATCCGCCGCAGCAGCCATTTTCCGCCTGCACGCGCACAACACACAACAATGACGACACGTGAACTATTTTTCTTTATTTAGCCGCTGCAACAATGACGGCATTGTTAGCTCATTCGGTAGCGTGCTCGAAGTTTGACTTCATTGGAAGTTTCTTGAGAGTTCACATAACTTTTTGAATATTACGATCCGTTCATATTTGTTCCATCTTTCAACACTTTCTCTATGTACTGTTATGTCCTCGTCGCCTGATGTCCAAAACATCCGTATCTAGTTTTTTTAAAACGGCCGAAACTGTGCACAGGCCTCCAGACGCATTTCCGTGTTTGGAGGCCATATGCACGAGTGTGGACAACCGGTATGTACATACATTAACCACATACTTGTTTCATTGAATAAGGAAATTGCTACATACTTCCTCCAGATAAAGCAGTTGTTTGTTCCGTCTGTTCACGTTGTTAGGCCCAAGATTAAAAAAACAATACAAAGCACCTGTGCCTTTGCCATAGCAAGTAGCACTCTAGCTAATCATCTTATCTTTTAGTGAACAATACAGACCACTTCCACCCTAGCATTGTTATAAGCAAGTAGAGAGTTGAGGGATTACTTTATCAATACAGTAGCTACCTTGAAATGTCTACGTTGTCCACTGAATCAGAAACGTACTGTTCAATCCTTTTTGTTTGATACTGCTGCATTAAGGCTTAAAGTCTGCCAAACACATTTGTATCGAGAACGTAGTTATAACCTAGCCTACAGCTGAGAGTATGTGAAGCTGAGTGTTTAGATTTGGCATCTGGATTGCTCATGTACTCTGTCAATGTTGAACATAACCTAGTGATGTAAGCATTACAAATAAATATGAAAACAAAGAATATTATACCCAATGGGAACAACAATATTCAGATTTTTCTCCGAAATTGCTCAGGACATGCATACATATATATATATATATATATATATATATATATATATATATATATATATATATATATATATATATATATATATATATATATATATATATATATATATATATGCAGGCTCAAGAAAGTCCAAAACAATGCTGCTAGAGTGGTTAGTGGCTCCAAAAGGTATGATCACATTACACCAGTTCTAAAAGATC
>OZ012701.1:25377673-25467673 GCA_963942565.1 Maea johnstoni | reverse complement strand
GGAAATCGTGAAGCCATGGGGAGTGGGGGAGTGGACATGTGTTGCATGTGTAATAATAATGATAATAATAATAATAATAATAATAATAATAATAGTAGTAGTCGTAGTAGTAGTAGTAGTAGTAGTAGTCTTTAGCATTAAAACGAAGTTTTTCCTCAAGAACTCAACCCAGCCTAACCAAACCATAACTGATACCTTCTAAGCTGGTCCCAACATCGTTTCTGTAGCCCAACGAAGTTTATATTCAATACTACAGAGAAAACTAACAAAAAGTTGGGCCATTGAGTTAGTGGGATGACCCCTATTTCTAATGCAGGTTTGTGATATAGCTCAAAGGGGACGATAATGGTATTTCCTAAAAAAAATCTTCACATTAGAATTCTTTCAACACAAAATGTTAACAGCAAGAAGGTAGTCCAGCAAAGCGTTTCTTATAATCAGCCCTTGGCATGCTGCCGTTTGGTGTGAATAAGTAGTAACAATAAAAGTACATATACTGGTGTACCCATCAATGGTATAAACAAAGCATATAACAATCTTTGCGAAATAGATTCTAAACTGAGACAAAACAAAATTAACACCTCAACCAACACAGATGTTAAGGACAATGCGTCGCAATTACTACTAACGTCCCCTTTATTGCATGAAGGAACCTCTGAACCTTTTAGAAATTTAATTCAAACAGAACGGACTTCCTACAGGGGGGTCCCACGGACACTAAATGTGGAGTAGAATGACGACACCTACAAGGTGTTACAGGGATGTGATGTTGGAACGTTCTAATTCAACTAGTCACTGGCATGTTTTGATATTCATTTGTAAATACAAGCCCTGCGGGGAGTCTGCTTGTAGTTAAATTGCACTCAGAGAATGGAGTTATATTCAAAGAAAAATATGAAATATTAATATCACTGATTCTTCAGTGGCAGGACAACCCTAGAAAAACGATGCAAAACCAATTATCTTCAATCATTGGTTAATGCATGTGGTTAATGTGGGTTAACAATGAAACATTTTTTTTATAACTTTATTGTTCCTTATGCATAGTAAAGTAGTTACAAATTCAGATCGACATAGTAGTTTTGCAGGCAATAGAGATATGTACAAATGATAGTGTATAGTGGCAAACATTGCAGAGGTTGGTATTGATCTATTATAGCGTTCTTAAGTCGTTTAATACAGTAGCCCACTTTCCTAATATTTTTGGGAGGCAGTTTTTTACAGTGGCCAGGTATATTTCTAATTCCATTTGTTGTTTTATTACAAATTTTATCTTGTAGATACTTAAGTTTGCTTTTGTCCATTTGCTTTTGTATATTTCATGCTTGATCATCAGTATGATATTATTTACAATGATTTCGTTTTGATTATTGCCCAGTAGTATTGATTTTTTGTCAAAGTAAATGGTATTACGAGATAAGCCTGATAGCCACTGTTCAACTGCACCCCACAGGACCCTAGTTGATTGACATTCATATAAGAGATGTGCAATAGTTTCAAGTGCGTCACACTTATCACAGTTCTCATCTTCTCTAATATTGAATTGCTTAAGTTTTCTATTTGTTATTAAAGTGCGGTGAAGGACCTGTAACTGGAAATAAATACATCTTGCGTTTAACTTACACTGTGTTGGTAATATGAAGAGGTGATTCCAGTTTTCATATTCAGGCAGTCCCAACTCCTGTTGCCATTTTATAGTACATATTAGAGGGGGTTGTTCTATTTGATTCCAAATTTTTCTGATATTTTTTGTTCCCCTTTTGTCTTTTGTTAACCATTCCACTGCTAGTGGTCGGAAGACATTATATGATTTTGGTATATTTAAAATGGTGTTTTTCCAGTGTCTTGGGACTGCCTTCCAAATGGAAAAGTAACTGGTGAACATAATACGACAGCCAATTTGTTGCTCAAGTTCTAATTGTGTTAATGGATTACCTTGGAAATCAAACATGTCTTTTAAATAAATTATATTGTTTTTGAAAAGTGTGTTGTTAAATGGTATTTTGATGTTAGGATTGCCCCATAGGAATTCGTTTTCAATTTCAATATTGTTATGGACTTTGAGCGTTTTAAACCATTGGCTGTATGCAAATGCTACACTCTTCCAGAATGGATTAGTGGTAGCATTATAGATTGTTAGGTGGTAATTTTCATCAGTTTTTACCAACCAGTCAATTTTGTATTCTCTTGCGAAATCGGACCATTCATATTCCCCAGTCACAATTTTCCTGACCCAGGTTAATTTCAGGCTTTGATCAAATTTTGAAATATCAACCATGTTCAGACCACCGCTACCATACTCTAAGTAAAGGGTCTCTTTTTTGATTTCGTGTCTTTTTCCCTTCCATATGAAATTAATTAATATTTTTTCGATTTTTTTGAGATATTCTGGCGGTGGTGATGGAAGTGATTGAAGAACATGTATGATTTTGGATAGAATAAGACTTTTTGCTACACAAATTCGGCCTATCGGTGTGATATTGCGAAACATCCAGAGTTGGATGAGTTTTTCCATGGATTTGATTTTATTTTCAATATTATTAATGGTAATGTTTTTAATGTTCATCACATCATAATCTATCCCCAAAGCCGTAAAATTTGAAACCCAATCAAGATCATTTTCCCTGCAAAACCGTCTGTCGGTTTCTCTTATTGGACCAATTTTGATCACCTTGGTTTTTGAGAAGTTAATTTTGAGCCCTGAGCGTAGATAGAACCAGTTTAGTGTGTTTAGACTTTCTTGAAGATTTCTCTCAGAGGCCTTAATGAACACAGAGGTGTCATCTGCATATTGACTTGTTTTATGGGTCTTATTGTTAATTTTTAATCCTTCTATTTGATTGTTTGTTTTAAAAGCTAAAGTTAAAAATTCTGTGCATAAAATAAAGAGGTATGGGGAGATAGGATCTCCTTGTCTACATCCTCTGTGTAGATTAAAGGGCTCTGAGAGATGACCATTGAGGATAATACGAGAATTTGAATTCTGTTGAAACATTTCAATCCATTTTTTGAAATTTTCACCAAAGTTAAATTTTGTTAATGTCTCATGTATGTACTCCCATGAAAGGCTATCAAACGCCTTTTCAAAGTCGATTAGAAGTATGAGGCCATCATTTAATTTGTGTTCACAGTTCCATATTATGTCATACATGACACGAGTGCAATCCGCTATGGATCTGCCTTTCAAAAAGCCCTTCTGTTCCTGACTAATGATTCTATTTAGTACAGGTCTAAGACGGTTAGTTATACAGAGAGATATTATTTTGTAGGTGGTATTTAAAAGGGATATAGGTCGCCAGTTCTTCAACAAATTGCGGGCTTTGCCAGTTTTGGGCAGGCAGGTTATTAAACCTGTTGATTGAGAAGTAGTTAATTTGCCCTCTCTGTAGCATTCGTTAACACAGTTAGTGAAAAAATGCCCAAGCTGTGCCCAGAATTTCTTAAAGAACTCGGCGCTATAGCCATCAATACCCGGAGACTTGTTATTCTTTTGTTGTGTTAATGCTAGGTCAATTTCAGATTTTGTTAGTTCAGAGTCTAGGTATTGCTTTTCAGATGGTGTTAGTTGTGTGGGTATTAAGTCTCTATCTTCTACCGCAGGTTCGGTTTGTTTTCTTTTGTAGAGTTCTTCATAAAATTCTTTAACTGATTTTAAGATTTCTTTCTGATTCGTTATTGTTGTAGATTCGTCTACTTTGATCTCACTGATACTCTTGTTCACTCTGTTTCTATTCTCCAGATTGAGGAAGAAACGACTTGGTTTCTCCCCCATTTCCAGCCAATCAGCTCTGGATCTCACATATGCCCCCTTTAGTTCCTCCTTTCTCATGTCTACCAGTTCTGTATTTAGTTCAGCTAGTCTAGTTTGCTCTTCTGTGCTGGCTGTCCCTGTGCTGTTTTTTTGGTCTAAATTCCCTATCCTAGTTTCTAATTCCCTTAGCCTACGTTTCTTTCCTGCTTGCAGTTTTTTGCTATAGTAAATGATGCTTCCCCTAAGAGTAACAAGCAAGGTTTCCCAGAATAGAGTGGGGAGTATCATTATCTCAAATCCATGAGTTATTGAGTCTATGTAATCAGGGTTGTAGGGGGTTGCAGCATAGATTTGTTTGAAGTTATTTATTTCCTTTTTAATCAGTATTTCAAAATTTTTATCCGTTAGTAAGCTATTATTCATCCTCCAGACCCCCGGTCCTCTATCTTCGTCAGAGATGCTAAGTTTACAAGTTATAGGGGCGTGGTCCGAGCGGTATTTTGGTAGTATCTTATAGTTTTTTGTGATTGACAATAACTCTTGATTGCACAGAAAAAAATCTAATCTAGCATGTTTGTTTGATATACCCTGAGACCAAGTATAACGCAAAATATTGGGGTTGGAGATCCTCCATGCATCAACTAATGTGAAGGTCCTTATCATTCTTGAAAGTTCTGCTGTCATTTTTACATTGTTCTGGGAAATATAGTTTTTATTATCCATTTTAAAATTCCTAGTGGAGTTCCAGTCTCCAGCTATTAGTATATTAGGATTTTCAAATAGTTTTAAAGTCTCAGCTAGTTTCTTAATAAATGATGGGCAGTCCTGGTTTGGTGCATAGATAGATCCCAACACCAGAGCAAACTCGGTATGGAGTTTTATTTCCATAAACGAATAGTTACCAAAGGGGTCATTGTAAGAAATGCCCTCGGTAAATTCGAAAGTGTTGTTCACTAGTATGGCGGTTCCCCTAGACTGTGTATTGAAGGGTGCACTGATAATGTTATATCCCCATTCCTCTTTGGCCTTATTCAAAGTTAGTTGGTCCCAGTGTATATCCTGTAGTAGGGCTATGTCAAATCTATCTTCCTTTATTTTTGAGAATAAGTCCTGTCTTTTTTCCCTATTTGCTAATCCTCTACAGTTTACCGACATTATGTTTATCTCTGTGCCCGTAAGTGATGATTTGGCGTAAGTGATGATGCTCTGGACATGTCAAAGCTTTCACAGTAGTCACAAAAAGGCCCTACCATCCAGGTGCATGTAATATCTGCCTAATAAAGGCATACTTTGGGCTAATTTCAAATGGTGCAAATGCAAAAATAAAAAAACAAAAGAAAACTATTGATTTATAAATTTGTACTTAACTGGAAAGTAACCCGCCCTGTTATTCTCCACAAACTCTGGTCATTCAGGAAATTTACATATTTGTTCGTAATTTCATAACGCTACGAGTATTCTCGAGGGTAGGGTAGTGAAGGTATCGCATTCTACACAAACTGCACAAACTGATCTTGCAGTTGGTAGACCCTGCCTGTGCTGCCGCTCAGGAACACGTTGAGACCAGAATTTGGAATTTTCATTTTTGGTCAGTTTTTTCTGCCAAATTGCGGCTAGGGCGTATTTCGGCAGTTGTAACAGGTGGAGGAATTAGAGAAATCCTTTTTTTTCGTTTGGCAATTCTTTTAATGAAAAAAATATTAGAGCACACATATATCCCTGCCACCACACACTTAGGGCTACCTAACTTATGTACCAAAAGTTCAAAAAGCTCGGCTAACAGATATGAAATTGATAAATGAGTTGTTAAACCGGCTGAAGCTCATGTCATTTGCAGTCGTCCTAGTTATTCTCCACGAACTTTGGTCATTCAGTTAAATTTACATATTTGTTCGTAATTTCTTAATGCTACGAGTATTCTCGCGGTTAGGGTAGTGAAGTTATCGCATGCTAATGCGATCTTGCAGTTGGTAGACCCTGCTTACGCTGCAGCGCAGGAACACGCTAAAACTTAAATTTGGATTTTTGATTTTTGGTCAGTTTTTCTGCCAAGTTGCTGCTAGGGCGCATGTAGGTAGGTGTGGATGATAGGGAAACCAATCCGCCGCTTGGTTTCAAGTCTATGGCATCTATCTTTCATGCCCCAGCAGGGATACAAATTAAGACAGGGTTGAAAGACAGCTAGCAGTCAATGGCAACGCCTCAGACCACACGGCCATTTGGGTAGACTATGTACGGCGCGGTCAGTGAGAGGTGCCGGAGTCGACCACCGGCTCACCCTCCATAACCAATGGCATTCTCCTCACACTCCCACCTTGATGACAAGTCCATTGTAGATGCAAGGCATCTATTAGAAATTTGCCGGGGCAAGTTATTGAAAGTCATTGAAAGAGAAAATAACTATATGGAAATTAAAAGATTATCATACATGTAGGATAGAGTATCATACAAGTATCTTTTCTCAATTAAAGGGTGACATTACTGTTATTTGTCAAAAATGTGTTGACATATTGAGTGGTCTCTTTCATCTTTGAAAATGGCATTTTATGAAAAATGTTTTGGTGTCCCGATAAGTGATTTTTGAGGGATTTGGTGTCCAAATGAGCCCAAGATACCTTGCTGTATAAGATTATATACCCATCTCTTATACTCTTCTTTGAAACTGTGACACAAAACCAAAACATTATCCCTCTCATCAATATATATTGGAGGTCTATAGGGTTCAACAATGACCTAGTATTGCTAGTAGCATATATAATATACTAGTCCTTTTTGAAGTTCTTTGAGTCTGACCTCATAAAACTTTTACAATGCGTACACCTCCTTTTTACTAGCTTCCATGTAACTTACAGCCTACATCGTGCCTGTGTCATCCAAAATCATATTCGCTATTGTGATCATATCTCAGTGATCACATCTGATACTGTAAAGTTCGAAATATTAACGTGGAAGTTATATTAGCAACGTTAACGAGTGGGTCCAATTCGCTAATATTACGATACGTTAACATTTGTTCTATTTTGTATTCAAAATGCGTTTCTACATGTAGTCACAATTACACATGGTCAGTTGATAATCTCACGGTGTACAACCAAATTTGAATGATGCACGCTAAATCACGGTGGATCTGAGTTACTTTACTGCAATATACCAAACAGGACGGACCTTAAATATCACGTGAGTACGATAAACAGCTGCGTGGTGATACTAGAATAGCGCATAAAATCTGCAAGGTTCTTAAAAATTATTATTGCAATAGACCCATTTTGACGATCACTCGTACTGCCCATAGCCCGCTCTGAGAATCTTGAACCCTAAATTTCAATTGTTAGGTGGTTGCGTCGTAATGAAACAGCTAGGGTCTAGTCAGTATCGTCGGGCATGAGTGGTAGATTAGTACATGAATTAGAATACCACTACTCAGATATGGCGCTTTTGGAGATGGTTCACACTCGAATATTACGATCCGCTATTATGAAAAAATGGATCAATTCGCTTAGTTTTGTATCGCTAATATTTCAAACTTTATAGTATCAGAAAAATCATCATTCTGGTCTTCTTGTATAACCCTAATCATACAGTATGAGATGTTGCACACCCCTGGGGGGTCACTTCGGTATTTAAGGGAGTACATACCCTCGTTATCAAAATTCAAAAATCAATAATTTCAGGACAAAAAAGCATCCTTATTTTAAAAAGACGCTGACTTTTTCCAGTAAATAAAAAACTCTTCTTTTATCAAAACACTGACGGGGACACGCATTTCGACTTTTGATGTTATAATTCTCTGCCTGTTAAGCGGCAGCAGACTCTGAAGCCCAGTCACTCGGCGCTAGAGCCGCGTATATTTTGTGGATTGTAAGGGGATTTTCACACCCCATACATCGTACCTGGGTTCAAAAAAGTACCCTTCTTTTACAAAATCGCGGACATGCGGAGGTCTTAAAAAAGACCCCGTCTTTCGCGAAATACGTAATGCGGGTGCGGCCCCCCTCTGTACCTGAGTGCCCCCACCGGGTTGCACACTAGGTGATCTCGAGAGTTATGGAGATGCTAAGCATATGGTGATCCAATGTCATGCATATAATGTTATTAGAGAAAAAATGTACAACGAATTGTCAGAGATCTGTAATGCTTTCGAGCTATGCGACTTCGGAGTACTGATGGGCAAATTTATAGACGGGTGGGACTTCAAAGGATCATCCCAATATGGCTCACATCTAGCAAATATATAACCCAGATGTACAAGAGCGTACTAATCTGGAGTACCAAAGGATGAGTATTTTACAAAGTAGTCCTAACGAAATGCCAAAAAAACCTGAATGCGGGCATCTTTGTCTCACTATAGACTGACCTACCCAGTGCATCAGCGTCCAATACTGACGGGCAGTGATGCACTAAGTTATGATTTTGCATTGTAACTACAGTATGACATTTTTGTGGTGACAAACTTACTGCGCTTCTCGTTTCTTTTTGACTCCCTTTGGTGAGTCTTTGTGTTCATACTTTACTCTGCTTAAATGCACGGCCTGACTATTATGCTCTGTCCCCTATCTTATTTCTTGTTTTTGTTACCCTTTTTGTTTTGTTTTGTTTTCTATTTTTGTAAAGTATATGTGCGACTTTTGTAAAATGATTTTACAGCAAATAAACGTACAACTACATAATGATATATAAAAAATCTAATTACCATGGCAAATGAAAGAAATGAAATTAATATACCTCATAATTTGCACTTCAGAGTACTTTGAAATGGATTCACCTCAAGACAGCCAATTAGCAATTAGCCTGTTATCGAGATGGTTCACACGCGAATATTACGATTCGCTATTATGGAAAAATGGATCGAAACGCTAAATTTAATCTCGCCAATATTTCGAACTTTACAGTATGTATATATATATATATGTATATATATATATATATATATATATATATATATATATATATATATATATATATATATATATATATATATATATATATATATATATATATATATATATATATATATATAAATATATATATATATATATATATATATATATATATATATATATATATATATAAACATATATATATATATATATATATATATATATATATATATATATATATATATATATATATTTATATATATATATACTAGTATATATATATATATATATATATATATATATATATATATATATATAGATAGATAGATATATATATAGATAGATAGATATAGATATATATAAATATATACGCACACACATACATACATACATACATACTTGCATACATAACTAGGCATTAGTTTGCAAGTCTTCCACTAAATGCCACAACGGGGCTCTCCATGCCGAAAATCGTTGTAGCTATAACTGGAAATCGTGAAGCCATGGGGAGTGGGGGAGTGGACATGTGTTGCATGTGTAATAATAATGATAATAATAATAATAATAATAATAATAATAATAATAGTAGTAGTCGTAGTAGTAGTAGTAGTAGTAGTAGTAGTAGTAGTAGTAGTCTTTAGCATTAAAACGAAGTTTTTCCTCAAGAACTCAACCCAGCCTAACCAAACCATAACTGATACCTTCTAAGCTGGTCCCAACATCGTTTCTGTAGCCCAACGAAGTTTATATTCAATACTACAGAGAAAACTAACAAAAAGTTGGGCCATTGAGTTAGTGGGATGACCCCTATTTCTAATGCAGGTTTGTGATATAGCTCAAAGGGGACGATAATGGTATTTCCTAAAAAAAATCTTCACATTAGAATTCTTTCAACACAAAATGTTAACAGCAAGAAGGTAGTCCAGCAAAGCGTTTCTTATAATCAGCCCTTGGCATGCTGCCGTTTGGTGTGAATAAGTAGTAACAATAAAAGTACATATACTGGTGTACCCATCAATGGTATAAACAAAGCATATAACAATCTTTGCGAAATAGATTCTAAACTGAGACAAAACAAAATTAACACCTCAACCAACACAGATGTTAAGGACAATGCGTCGCAATTACTACTAACGTCCCCTTTATTGCATGAAGGAACCTCTGAACCTTTTAGAAATTTAATTCAAACAGAACGGACTTCCTACAGGGGGGTCCCACGGACACTAAATGTGGAGTAGAATGACGCCACCTACAAGGTGTTACAGGGATGTGATGTTGGAACGTTCTAATTCAACTAGTCACTGGCATGTTTTGATATTCATTTGTAAATACAAGCCCTGCGGGGAGTCTGCTTGTAGTTAAATTGCACTCAGAGAATGGAGTTATATTCAAAGAAAAATATGAAATATTAATATCACTGATTCTTCAGTGGCAGGACAACCCTAGAAAAACGATGCAAAACCAATTATCTTCAATCATTGGTTAATGCATGTGGTTAATGTGGGTTAACAATGAAACATGATGCTCTGGACATGTCAAAGCTTTCACAGTAGTCACAAAAAGGCCCTACCATCCAGGTGCATGTAATATCTGCCTAATAAAGGCATACTTTGGGCTAATTTCAAATGGTGCAAATGCAAAAATAAAAAAACAAAAGAAAACTATTGATTTATAAATTTGTACTTAACTGGAAAGTAACCCGCCCTGTTATTCTCCACAAACTCTGGTCATTCAGGAAATTTACATATTTGTTCGTAATTTCATAACGCTACGAGTATTCTCGAGGGTAGGGTAGTGAAGGTATCGCATTCTACACAAACTGCACAAACTGATCTTGCAGTTGGTAGACCCTGCCTGTGCTGCCGCTCAGGAACACGTTGAGACCAGAATTTGGAATTTTCATTTTTGGTCAGTTTTTTCTGCCAAATTGCGGCTAGGGCGTATTTCGGCAGTTGTAACAGGTGGAGGAATTAGAGAAATCCTTTTTTTTCGTTTGGCAATTCTTTTAATGAAAAAAATATTAGAGCACACATATATCCCTGCCACCACACACTTAGGGCTACCTAACTTATGTACCAAAAGTTCAAAAAGCTCGGCTAACAGATATGAAATTGATAAATGAGTTGTTAAACCGGCTGAAGCTCATGTCATTTGCAGTCGTCCTAGTTATTCTCCACGAACTTTGGTCATTCAGTTAAATTTACATATTTGTTCGTAATTTCTTAATGCTACGAGTATTCTCGCGGTTAGGGTAGTGAAGTTATCGCATGCTAATGCGATCTTGCAGTTGGTAGACCCTGCTTACGCTGCAGCGCAGGAACACGCTAAAACTTAAATTTGGATTTTTGATTTTTGGTCAGTTTTTCTGCCAAGTTGCTGCTAGGGCGCATGTAGGTAGGTGTGGATGATAGGGAAACCAATCCGCCGCTTGGTTTCAAGTCTATGGCATCTATCTTTCATGCCCCAGCAGGGATACAAATTAAGACAGGGTTGAAAGACAGCTAGCAGTCAATGGCAACGCCTCAGACCACACGGCCATTTGGGTAGACTATGTACGGCGCGGTCAGTGAGAGGTGCCGGAGTCGACCACCGGCTCACCCTCCATAACCAATGGCATTCTCCTCACACTCCCACCTTGATGACAAGTCCATTGTAGATGCAAGGCATCTATTAGAAATTTGCCGGGGCAAGTTATTGAAAGTCATTGAAAGAGAAAATAACTATATGGAAATTAAAAGATTATCATACATGTAGGATAGAGTATCATACAAGTATCTTTTCTCAATTAAAGGGTGACATTACTGTTATTTGTCAAAAATGTGTTGACATATTGAGTGGTCTCTTTCATCTTTGAAAATGGCATTTTATGAAAAATGTTTTGGTGTCCCGATAAGTGATTTTTGAGGGATTTGGTGTCCAAATGAGCCCAAGATACCTTGCTGTATAAGATTATATACCCATCTCTTATACTCTTCTTTGAAACTGTGACACAAAACCAAAACATTATCCCTCTCATCAATATATATTGGAGGTCTATAGGGTTCAACAATGACCTAGTATTGCTAGTAGCATATATAATATACTAGTCCTTTTTGAAGTTCTTTGAGTCTGACCTCATAAAACTTTTACAATGCGTACACCTCCTTTTTACTAGCTTCCATGTAACTTACAGCCTACATCGTGCCTGTGTCATCCAAAATCATATTCGCTATTGTGATCATATCTCAGTGATCACATCTGATACTGTAAAGTTCGAAATATTAACGTGGAAGTTATATTAGCAACGTTAACGAGTGGGTCCAATTCGCTAATATTACGATACGTTAACATTTGTTCTATTTTGTATTCAAAATGCGTTTCTACATGTAGTCACAATTACACATGGTCAGTTGATAATCTCACGGTGTACAACCAAATTTGAATGATGCACGCTAAATCACGGTGGATCTGAGTTACTTTACTGCAATATACCAAACAGGACGGACCTTAAATATCACGTGAGTACGATAAACAGCTGCGTGGTGATACTAGAATAGCGCATAAAATCTGCAAGGTTCTTAAAAATTATTATTGCAATAGACCCATTTTGACGATCACTCGTACTGCCCATAGCCCGCTCTGAGAATCTTGAACCCTAAATTTCAATTGTTAGGTGGTTGCGTCGTAATGAAACAGCTAGGGTCTAGTCAGTATCGTCGGGCATGAGTGGTAGATTAGTACATGAATTAGAATACCACTACTCAGATATGGCGCTTTTGGAGATGGTTCACACTCGAATATTACGATCCGCTATTATGAAAAAATGGATCAATTCGCTTAGTTTTGTATCGCTAATATTTCAAACTTTATAGTATCAGAAAAATCATCATTCTGGTCTTCTTGTATAACCCTAATCATACAGTATGAGATGTTGCACACCCCTGGGGGGTCACTTCGGTATTTAAGGGAGTACATACCCTCGTTATCAAAATTCAAAAATCAATAATTTCAGGACAAAAAAGCATCCTTATTTTAAAAAGACGCTGACTTTTTCCAGTAAATAAAAAACTCTTCTTTTATCAAAACACTGACGGGGACACGCATTTCGACTTTTGATGTTATAATTCTCTGCCTGTTAAGCGGCAGCAGACTCTGAAGCCCAGTCACTCGGCGCTAGAGCCGCGTATATTTTGTGGATTGTAAGGGGATTTTCACACCCCATACATCGTACCTGGGTTCAAAAAAGTACCCTTCTTTTACAAAATCGCGGACATGCGGAGGTCTTAAAAAAGACCCCGTCTTTCGCGAAATACGTAATGCGGGTGCGGCCCCCCTCTGTACCTGAGTGCCCCCACCGGGTTGCACACTAGGT
Organism: Maea johnstoni; assembly: GCA_963942565.1. NCBI lineage: Eukaryota > Metazoa > Annelida > Polychaeta > Spionida > Magelonidae > Maea > Maea johnstoni. The sequence continues at coordinate 25,454,694 of OZ012701.1, read as the reverse complement.
GATCTCGAGAGTTATGGAGATGCTAAGCATATGGTGATCCAATGTCATGCATATAATGTTATTAGAGAAAAAATGTACAACGAATTGTCAGAGATCTGTAATGCTTTCGAGCTATGCGACTTCGGAGTACTGATGGGCAAATTTATAGACGGGTGGGACTTCAAAGGATCATCCCAATATGGCTCACATCTAGCAAATATATAACCCAGATGTACAAGAGCGTACTAATCTGGAGTACCAAAGGATGAGTATTTTACAAAGTAGTCCTAACGAAATGCCAAAAAAACCTGAATGCGGGCATCTTTGTCTCACTATAGACTGACCTACCCAGTGCATCAGCGTCCAATACTGACGGGCAGTGATGCACTAAGTTATGATTTTGCATTGTAACTACAGTAGGACATTTTTGTGGTGACAAACTTACTGCGCTTCTCGTTTCTTTTTGACTCCCTTTGGTGAGTCTTTGTGTTCATACTTTACTCTGCTTAAATGCACGGCCTGACTATTATGCTCTGTCCCCTATCTTATTTCTTGTTTTTGTTACCCTTTTTGTTTTGTTTTGTTTTCTATTTTTGTAAAGTATATGTGCGACTTTTGTAAAATGATTTTACAGCAAATAAACGTACAACTACATAATGATATATAAAAAATCTAATTACCATGGCAAATGAAAGAAATGAAATTAATATACCTCATAATTTGCACTTCAGAGTACTTTGAAATGGATTCACCTCAAGACAGCCAATTAGCAATTAGCCTGTTATCTCATATCTGATAAGCTGAGAGAGGAGCCCTCACCTGGGCGCCAGCCTCTTAAACTAGAAACCTCCAAATGTACTCTACTCTGGGGGAGAGAAAATAAAAATGTATCTATCCTCCCTCTGCAGAAGGAAAGTACATATATTATTTTACTAGCAAAGGGAACCAATTAATTTGCGAGAATCCCAACAAAGGCCATGCGCATGATATATTTCCATATATCTTTCTATCTAACTATATGTGAACACAGACACGCACACACATACATGCATACATATATATAAGCTTGATAGATAGATAGATGGATAGATATAGATAGATAGAAATACGGACAGATAGGTATATAGTATAATATAGATGATTAAAGGACAATTACACCTTCAGGCTATTATATGCTGAGAACATACTTTGATATGTGTACTTTACTGTCCCTGTTCACCTGTATACCGTTTGGCTTCCCTACCTGTGAAATTGCACTTAATTACCACCCCCAACCAGCCATCCCAGCTGAACACCATGGGCGCCATTGTATCCCACAATGCCCTGCCAGAATCCATCTGACAGCCAGTTCATGATGTCACAGTCGCTCTACTTCCTGTATGCAGAGCTGCCAGAGCCTGTCTAGTGTACACATGAGACAACAAACAATGTTGTGAAAATGGTGACTTGTGCTGCTTATATGGATGCTATAACAGATCTGACAAGGGGAAAGGAAAGGGAATTTCCTTCTTCTCCTTTCCTAACCCAAGGATTAAACCAGAAAAGAAGGATTTAGCAGCAAGATGGCTATTCAACATTGGGACAGGATGGACAGTGAAGAACTACTCTTTTGATAATGCCAAAAAAGTAGGTCATGAACATTTTGAGGAATCTTGTTTTGAGACTGAACTACAAGAAAGACTTGGATTTACAATCCGTAAACACCTGAAACCTGATGCAGTGCCTACAATATTTAGTTTTAAACCTACACAGAGCCTTGTTCAACAAGAGAGAAAAGAAAGGGCCCAGAAGCGCACAAAAACAACTGTAAGATCTGTTTCATCCAGTTGTTGGACATGGAAGACATTTCTTTATTTAGAAGGTACAATAAAATGTCTAACAAAGGGAGAGAGATAAAAGTACACTTTATATTTGTTTTGGATCTGTTTCCTTCTGCTAGACCCCCAAATTTGTGTATTATTTATTCTATACCACCATCAGAGTCATATGTTTGTATGACAGCTGGAAAAGGTCAGTATCAAATGACTCCCCTTGATAATTCCAAAATTCCAAAACTAGACTTACAAACCTAAGGTGTTCCTTAGATTGACAGTACTAGCCAGGTCAATTGCATTACCTGACTGATTGATTGTTAGGCCGTCAGATTCACTTCCTGCGATGGTAATAGCAATCCACATAATGGTGTTGAAGTTTCCTGGGTACCTGAAGTCCCATGGGGTGTTTTCAATTCAGGGATTCTACCCAACTTACCATTTCCTGCCAATTCACAACTACCATGTATTTCAATACACACAGTAATTTAAATCTAATCTAAATGTGGTCGAGAGCGGTGGGAAGGATAAGGATTTTACTCAAAGGTGACATCTTTAACTTGCAGAATCTAGTGTGTCTATGTAAACTCAATAAATATGTCATTTGATCTCTGTCAAGTTTCATCTACCAGAGGAAACAGGACACAATGTATTTGGTCCATCTCACTAAACTGTTTAACATAGGAATTTCACACTCATTTGAATATCAGTTAACAAAATGCATCAAACCACTAAATTGCTAGGGAGACAGAATGGCTGTTCTGTGCATATTATAATCACATTTTAAATTATCATTATTATTGGTATTATCATCAAAAGTAGTAGTTGTAGATGAATTGCTATTATCATTAACATTATTAACATCACCTCAACGATAAAAAGAGCAAGTTAATTGTCTGGAATTGACAAGTGAATATAAACAGGTGGATGTCACACTTGGAGTGTAATTGTCATACTTTGCATGATTCTACTCTAAATAGCAAATAAAATATTCTTATTTTTTATACAGATTATCAACGATTTGCAATTACTAGTGAATGAGGTGTGAGCCTTGTATTGAACCATTATGTAGATTGTGAATCCACACACATAAACACACACATATAAGCTGTGAAGAAGCCACACTCCCAGCAGCTAGTACTGGCTGCTGATGACAGCTGCCTATCTAGTGCAACTATTCTCTTATCTTCTGGCTCCAAAATGGCCGCCCCCAGAGACCCACTTCCTGTTTGAAAATCATGACTTTAAACACCAATAAACTTCTTATATGAAGGTGGGTAGTTGTGCGGTCTTGGATTTGAGTAGAGTATACCCTAAGACACCATTTGAGCCCATGTTTTATTCATGGTGGAATTGTCCTTTAACTACACAAATAGATAGATAGAAATACAGACAGATAGATGTTAGCTATTGATAGAAACGCATATTCATATATATGTGTATATATATATATATATATATATATATATATATATATATATATATATATATATATATATATATATATATATATATATATATATATATATAATTATATATATATAAATACATAGGGTCATTTTACTTTTTGCACTAATGATCGATATTCTGTGATATACTGATGGACATGCATATGGTCTTTGTTTTATTTACCTTCCCTCTGGATTGGTCGGGGGTGAAATTTTCTTTCCCCAAAAAACGGTTGTTAGAATAAAAAGTGTTTTATTTACTCTTTCACATGGTCGGAAAAAATTAAGTTTTATTTACCATCCCTCTAGGATGGTCGGGAATAATAGCTTTATTTAGTGAAAATAATAAGCTCTTTATCTGACCCTTCACACTTAGTCCATCGTAGTAGTTTTGTATTTTTATGAAATATGTAAGCATCAATAGATATTGTGTCACACCTTTGATGAAGCCATGAGGTTGTTTGCAATAATATAGATATATGTATCACAAATTCACACCTCTGTCTTTTGGCACCACCCCTAGGAAGCTGTGATGTTGTCACATATTAGGTTTAGAATATTTAACCTCTCTGGAATCGCAGCGTTCATAAAACATATAGTTTATTATGGTTTTCATGAACATAGACCAAAGTATTGGTCAACAATTGCACGAAAGTCTCAGTTAAAGTACGAATGTCCCGAGCCCCCTAATGCCCCAGTCACACTTACACTTGAGTCCGACTATCGCCCCATTTCAAAATCGGCTCCGATTGTACTAATTGATGTTGCAGTCACACCAGCATGACTCATCGAATCCGATTATATTGCTAGATAATCGCAAGTCAATGATTTATGTCTTGCGATTATCATGAAATTATCATAAGATAATCGCAAGACATTCAGCAAGTCTGGACGCAAACGGCTTTCCGAAGTGATTCACTGTAAGTGATAGCAGGGTCAGGGGTCAGCCACTCCCGCAGATGGCTTTACAGGTACAGGGAGATTCGACTCTACTAAATTCGTTGTAAATAACGGTTTATGGCAGCGATTTTATTGATGAAACAGAGCGGCCAAAAAACAAAGTCATGCGTGCGATTGAATGGCTGTCTTAACATGATATTTGGGAAAATTATTTGGATATTTTCGCGCCCGTGTACTTCTAACTAATATGTCGCAATAGGGGAACGACTTTACGGTAATCCAGCGACTTTGTCTAACATCTAGACGTACACATCTATACTATAGTCTACGCGGTGGAGATAACCTCATGCTGAGAATATCGTTAAACTGGCCATAAGTTCTTAAATCATGGTACTTGTGTGTTATGAAATGTTCAATTGATATTGTGCACGTGCGTTGGCATACCTGTCAGCATTCAACAATCCAAAATCAGGAGATATCAGGCGGTTTACTATACTGCGGCGTCTTTTGGTTTCATTTTGTTTAGTTCCAATTCTGGCCACTAGGGGCCAGGTTAGTACTTTTGCTTAAGGAGTGGGCCTTTACAATTGATAATCATGGAAACATATGTGAATAGGATAACTTTAATTTTATGTAGCAGATCACAATTGCTGCATGATAATATACACACAGTTATCAAAAACACGCAGATAGCTTTGGAACTGAAAATGTCTTCATCAACAACATTTACATTGTGTGATCTTTCCAGACATTGTGTGATCTTTCAAGATCTAATACTTACTATGTTCAGAATATTATGAAATTCTTGGCTCTTGGCTAGAAAATAAATTTATTCTTGAGGAATGGTGAATGATTTTTGAAAGTTGGCAAATCAGTACTTAGCTAATCTGAAGGTGTCTGACCGAATTATAAAATTCATACCTGTTAACATTCAACCATCCAAAATCAGGAAATTTCACGCGGTTCCAATCCTGGCCACCAGGGGTCAGGTTAGTATTTTAGTTTAGGAGTGGGCTAATATATTTTACTAGTGTTGGCAAATTGATAACCATACGAATATGATCTTTGATTTCATGTAGCAGATCACACTTGCAGCTTGATGACAGATTCCCATTTATGAAAAACACACAGAGATTGCTTTTGAACTGAATACATCTTAATAGTCCATGACCCAGAGGGTTGGTCAGTATCATAACGGGGAGGGGGGGGGGGCAAATTCTAATTAATGTTTTTGAATTCCCCATATTCTCAGCTTCATGATATTTTAGTAACAAATATTTTCGAAATCAGACCTTTTTTTCTTTTCCCAGGCGAACTTAGCTTTACATATTTAGACGATCACTAAATTGCTTTACTCACTACCCATATTCCTAGTATATTCCATAACTATTACATCTCTATCCATTCCCCTTGAGACATGGATCCGTGCGCCGGCCTCGATATTTTGGTGCACGGATCCATTCCTCTACCATACCTGCCTAACCTTTGCGCTGTGTTGCGCCCAGCGCCACTAGCTTCATACTACTTTCCACTCCTTTCATCTCCACTCCTATCACCTTGTATCGGACATTCTCTGGACCCGGATATCGCTCGATAGGTAAACGTATCAGGTCGGAGCTGCTGACTTTGAAATGTGCGATGGTTTAAATAGTGTGACTGGGGGCAGAAAGTACGTTGGCTTCACTGAACGCAACCATCCGAACGGCGAGTACTCGGAGAGCTTCCGAAAGCGCAGCATTTCATGGAAGCCTACCACGTAGTTCATTACCACTTACGAAATAAACTCTTGTTCTCGGAAGTCCACATACAGAACGTGGTGGATTTTTTGCTGTAGAGCGTGGTGCAGTTAGACGCAATTACCTACAGTGCTCTGTGATTTCAAAATGGCGCAGACCGTACTTAATTTTTTTAACCTCTTCTATATTGCCGGGGCCTGAGATAATCAGCAGGGAGGTGGGAAGAAGCGCAACAATCCGGAGATTGCGCTTGCCTTAACTCAGATAGGGCCCCGTTGAAAGAGGTACTGGGAGGACAGTACAATTACAGAGAAGGGGGAAGGCAAGTGTTGCGGCAAGGCGCTAAAGGCCGCAGGATGAATAGAAAGTGGCAGTGTAGTAAGGATCCGTGCGCCCAAAAAGTGAGTGGCGGGCGCACGGATCCAAGCCCAAAGTACAGGTGGAAGGTGCATGGATAGGGCACTGATGATCACGTGGGGACGTGTGAAAGGGCAGATAGAAGGTAGATGGTGGGAGTTGCATAAAGTAATGCCTTATAGTTAAGTGCTGGACTCATGTCAGGAGTACCACATAAGCCATCAGCTCGGGCTCACGTGGGAACAAGGACCAATCAGGGCTCTCGCATCGATTACATTACTGAGACACCTTATCTCCACCACCAGCTGGGGGTGCCCAGAGCACCAATTTCTGGCCTATTAGCGGCTATTAGTTGACATTAGTTGAGGCTTGCATGTTCATGTTGACCGGCTGGTTTCGAATCCACTTGTGTTTGGTGATCTAAGGTAAAGTCATGTGCAGCAAGTGTGCATGCAAGTGTCCTTCATCAACAGATATAAATTAATACTTACACCCATTAAACTTCACAGATCTCAATTTTTATATGAAGGCTAGGCATTACTTTCATCCATTAAACTATATATTTTCTCGAAGAAATTCCTAACTTCACAACTGTGGAAATGTTTATTATAATAAATCAAAGATAACCGATCGTCTTTAGTCTAGGCCCAACCCCGGGGGGGGGGGGGGGGGGGGGGGGGCACTCAGGTACAGAGGGGGGCCGCACCTTCGTTACGTATTTCGCGGAAGAAGGGGTCTTTTTTTAAGACCTCCGCATGTCCGCGATTTTGTAAAAGAAGGGTACTTTTTTGTACCCAGGTACGAAGTATGGGGGTCAAAATCCCCTTACAATCCACGAAATATACGCGGCTCTGACGCCGAGTGACTCCCGAAGTGACTCAGGGCTTCCGAGTTTGCTGCCGCCACTTGCTGCCGCTAAACAAGCAGAGGATCATAAAATCTTAAGTTAAAATACGTGGTACCGTTAATCCAATGTCAGTGTTTTGATAAAAGAAGGGGTGTTTATTTAGTGGAAAAAATCAGCGTTTTATTAAAATAAGGGTGCTTTTTTGGCCAGAAATCAGTGCTTTAGGGGTATTTTTTAATTTTGATAACGAACGTATGCACCCCCCTAAATACCCAAGTGCCCCCCCCCCCCCCCCCCCCCCCCCGGGGGCCCAACATAAAGTCATCTGCCCTTATAGCGAACGGCAATTCAGGCAGACGTCTTTTCTGGGATCAGCGGTTTTGACCAACAATTCATTTTAGCAAAGTTAAGTAAAAAAAATAATAGAAATAAAGCCACCGTTATTTTGAGTATGAAATATTTGTAAGTACCACACGAAGCACTGGGCAGGTCGAAAAAAATTTGCACGATCGAGAGATGGAATCGATCCCGCGACCCTAGGCTCGGGAGTCGACTTGGCTATCAATCAAGCTTTTCCTTCTATTGTGTGAGACGGAGTGAAAAGAGAAGTATATTGATGAAATCCCGTAACTCTATTTGGGATCGTTCCTAGTATTCCGAGTCATTCTTGTCATTTACGTGACTGACAACCGGAGTAGATCTTTGTTAAGTACATGTACCACTAAGCCACTTTTATCAATGACCCCACACATTTACATACGGCCCGAAACTGATTATGACCTACCTTCGTCACCTTTGGTAAATATCCAAATCAAATATGGCGCCTGTTGTCTAACTACTGCCAGACGGCTCGCCATCACCCAAATGTCGTTAGAACCCAATAAGGAGCGCCAGAATAGCTGAAAAATTGTTTTTGATCTTTTAATCTAATGCCTTTTAAAATAAATAAACAATAATAATTATATTAATACGCCTTTACATGTCGTTAACTTTGTGGCATCGCAAGCTTCGCAATCCAATTTTCCCTGTGTTATGAACTTGCTATTCTGAGGTTCAATTAGTTACATCTGCTGCCGTTTCACTTTTGGGGCGCTGCGCGCTGTATGAACATTAGCGTCCAGCCAATGATGCTATTTGTAGGTAGATTGAAGTACAGTAATATGCTTAGAGTAGTGACCAAATTGTAACTTTTGCAAGTTATTTGATTGAATAAAACTTTTCAACTGTATTTTTATCAAAATCGTAGATAGTTTAGAATATTTCTATTGAAAGAAATATTCTTTATTTTGTCACATTGCAGAATTAGGTACCTTTTACACCTCTTTGGCGTCTTTGCACCGTGTTTTATCGCCGCTCGTGGATATTAATAGACCACAGTTCCGCATTTGTCATTCGTCGACCGTGATTGGGTCACATTTTCGAAAATTATTTACTTTGCTTATGCCACGATATTAAAACACATTTGAAGTTAGTTAGTGGAATACTATTTTTATCTATCTATTAAAGTGTTGATAACTGTTCTAGTGTAATACTTGTGTTGGGAAATGTTAAGAGCTGGTTCTTAGTCTCATTTCAAGCATAACTAAAATGACTGGAGAAGAGTCAGCAGGAACCACGGACTTCTCCTGAAAATGTGTTTTTAATATAGAGGGTAATAATAAAGAAGACGTTGTGGTTATGTGTATATCTTAAGGTCAAGGTTGGGGCATATCAAATAAATCGAAGAGGTATTATATAATTTTAGAAATGAATTATGGTTAATTTTTATCCAATAGATGTTTTCCACCGTTGATTGTCTATCATCTATTTCTAAACATACATGATACGTATGTGCATCCTGCTGGATTACGAATCAACTCAACTGCATAGAAGTAGAGTCTCTAGCTTTGTCTTTCAAAAGGTTGTTGATAGTGAGTTGATGACAAATACTAGAAAATATTGTTAATCCTTTCAATAAGTATCTACAATGTTGAATGGAGGCCTACGATTGTTAAAGGGGATAGTACATTGTAATCAGCTCCAATGTATCTGACTTGCGGATGCTAGTTATATACTTTACTTTCATAAACAAATTACTCATGCCCAGGGTTAATTAGAAAACAACTACCACGATTACCTCTGTGCTATACAATCCTGGATTACACTTTCATTTGAGAAAGAGTCTTACAGTGGAGAATAGTTTACGTTAATTTCCTGTTATTGCAAAACTCCAACTGGTGCGAGGGATTATTGGGATATTTTGGGTAATAGCACAAACCTGCCAACCACAACTTCATCCGGTAGTAAAACTGATACATTCTATAGAACTTGAGGGTTATGAGTATTGAGCCATATTAAACAATGCCTTTATCAAACCTAAAACGCCATTGAAACCACCTGGGCTTAACCCTCTTCACCCTGAGCGAAGTTCTTTAGAAGGCACCAGTTTTACCTGTTTAGGTTGTGGTTGGCAGCTTAGGTTTGTGCTATGACCCAAAATATTCCACTAACCCCTTGCGGTACACTGAGTTGTGCAATACAAGAAAATTGTCAGAAATACTCGAGGGCACGATCGCAAACAATGCTACCTCCACCAGACTGGGAGATGAGTGACCTATGTGGTCACTTGTCTAGGCTGTCCAAACGCGAAACTTCTTTTCTCTGTGAATATTTCGCAAAATAGTGTTTTCAATCATGCACTTTGGGTATTTTGAGTTTTAACGGATTTGGTTGAACTCTTATATTAAAAGCTAAAATTATGACATGGGAAAGGATATAACAGTTTCGAAATTTTGACTGCGTTCCAAAGTATACAATGTAGAAGTTTAAAAAATACACATTTTTCTCATTTTTGACAAACAATTTTTCGAAGGAAATGGCTAAAAAATCTGAACGGAGAAAAAAATGAAAAATAAGATACCTCACCCTCCTTAGTGATCGTTTATCCACTATCAGTATAAAAGAGACCAGTCAAAACGCCCGTATTGTGATATATGTATGAATTTATCCATAGATAATGTATAGCATCTAATTGTTTAATGTTCCTAATGACATAAGGGCAAAAATATATGCTGAAATTAAGGAGTTGGAGGAAGAATACCGAATACCAGTCTTAAACACAGGCGAGAGTAACATTCTCACCCTCCTGGGCAAAGTTCCAAACAATGCCCAACCAGAGTTGGTTTACAAACTATTGAAAATAGTAGCAGTGAATGTGCACAAAATGTATTGTATTCTGATAAGAAATAGAGAGGGAATTGGGTAGTACTCTGGACAATAATTAAAGCCAAAAGTCCTTCAAAATGTTGGTCGTTTGGGTATCCTACATACTCAAACGTAATTTCCTATCTTATGAAACCCTAAATATAAGTAAACTTAGCGCTATTGAAACCCCACCTTCACATGGGATTACCCTTACAGCCTTGGGCTAGTTTATTAATGTCCAGGCCTAGGCAAGCTACTTCAATTTAATCTCGGTAACTTAGATGGTTTTTACAATAGTGAACTTCATAAAGTGGTAAAATAGTGCTAGTGCTGAGTGTATATTTTCCTGGTGTAAAAGAAAGGTGCGACAGTTTTAAGTTAATTGTAATATACTTGTAAAGAAAGTATATTGCTGCCAGATCCCCCCCCCCCACCGGCTAGATGGAAATAATACCTTGGAATAGCTAGGACAGGAAAGCATAGAGATATAGAGGTTCCATCACGAGTGGATGGAGAGAGGAGGAATCTTGCACGAGTGAGTGATTTTGTGTCTTGGGACGAGGCTTGCCGAGTCCCAAGACACAAAATCACTCACGAGTGCAAGATTCCTCCTCTTTCCATCCACGAGTGATAGAACCTGTTTCTCCCACGATAAAAAGGAGAAATTTACACGTTTTACCGTGAAGTTAGCTAGCTAAACTAGGTCAGCCAAAGGTCACCCGCGCACTAGTTCAACAATGGTAATACGCGTTTGTTGTGACGTGCACCGTTTGTTTCCCCAGAAACTGGCGCCAGATCACGTACGTGACGCTTGTTCAAATCCACGCGCGCTATTGTTGGATCTACCTTTGACCCAGCAGCAGTGACCTCTTGATTGAAATTGAGGGATCTGATTGGACAATTACATTAGTTTGACCTTTTGACCCCGTTGAAGAACACCCATTGGAGACCACAAATCCTTAACTGTAAAATACACCTCAGAGTGGGAGAAATATTGTTCTCCATTTATTTTACTCCATTCAAATAATATACAACCATGTATAAATGTAGGCCTACATATTTCATATGTTTTCATTTGAGGAGGCGATGGGTGCTAATATATGAGCCATCTGTAATTTTCACCTTCTAACAACATGTAGAGGTTGATGAATGAGTAAATGGAGCTGGATATATCCCTAGGTTTTAGCTAAGGGCTCTTCCAGAGAAAAAGACCGGGGGGACCTCCGTTTTTTTACAACCCCCAGCAGTGATTATTATTTTACAAAATGACCCCACATACGACTGGATGAATTTTCAAAGGACCCCCTCCCCATATTTGTTAAACAACCACATATACATTCTTTCATTTAATGTAATTGCTATTTGCTTGCTTTAACTTCTGAGCAACTTGGTAGACATTGCGGAGGTTTTTGACGTTGGATGGGGCCTCGACACCCCAAAAAGTCTCAGTCTGCGGCAGTGGTGTCCAAGTATCGAAGTCCTGGAGCACAGACAATTTGTCTTGGAGCACACTTTTGTTGGACGCTGTGCGACAATCAGGTTTTAAAGTACTGTTAGTGTAGCAGCAAAGGACCAGATTTTAGGATGGACCCTAACTGGCGGTAGAACAAGCAGCATCATACATCAAATGAAAGCTAAGAATCTCAGGATTCAGAAACTGCGTGATGCCGGAACCAAAAAGTTGTACAAGTGGAGATATCGCACCGTTACCATGGCAACCTTTTTGAAGTAGTCAAAACACTGAAAAAATACTCTTCAATTAAAAACTATTTTTGGACTTTAAAGTTTTAATAAAAGTCAGAAACGAAGTAGTTCAGGCAGGAATTAGATATATTTGAAAAGTAGTCACCATAAGCTTTCATTTGATGTATTATTAGACCCCCTCGCACATTTTTGTATGAAACAATTGGCTTCATACATAATAGCTGTAGTGATGGCTATATACAGTAAATTCACCTAATGACCATCTTATCATAGTTTTGCGGCTTCTTATGCTTATTCATCATTCAAATCACTCCTGACTATTAATAAGGTCATTGCCTAGTGAAATCATTGAAGACAAATGTTTAAGGTTTGTGTTGTACTGAGTGACCCCACGTTTAGGGTAAATATGCAGAAACAGGAAAAACGTTGTATTTTTGGAATATTTTGTTTAAGTAAAGAAATATATGAGATTGAGCAGGCAAACAATAGATATGTTCATACAGTAGACACTGTGAGCAATCATTTAATTATTATAAGACCCCTTGCACATTTTTTCTATTGAAAAATATGGCGTCATACATGGTTGCAGTAGTAAGGACTATATACAACTACTTGGTAAAAACTCACCTAATGACCTACTCACTCTACTTTTGTGGCTTCTTGGTTTTAATTCACATTCAAATTACTCTTGCCAATTAATTAGATCCTTGTCCAGTGAAAACAAATGTTGAATATTTGTTTGTCCTGAGTGACCCTTTGTTTAGATTATATAATAAAAGACACATCAGTTTGACTAAGGCATCTCACGGATACAATCTTGAAAATAGACCACCTGAGCTTCCATTCTATATATTATTCACCATGCTCTATTACCTAGTTTAAATATGGCTCCACAAACATGTACTAGTTTCAGGACTCGTCATAATAGGCTTTTTCACAAAAATAACTGTTATTGCTTAATTCACTTAGTGCAGTCTTAAATGACTGGTACCTGTGTTGGATAAAAATAACTACCATAAGGTGGCCGGTGTGTTTGCCCTCGTTCATCCCTATTTCAGGGTATGTGTGAAACGTGCTGGTAAAAACATCGCTTTCCTCAGTGTTTGTAAGTTACAAAAGGTAGGATCATAATGCCAGAGATGTCTATCCTGGTAATGGTCTAATGATATGCTAATAGTGTCCACAATCCACAACTCAATACGATAGTTGTTGATGCGTTGATTAATTCCTATAGTATCTTCAAGAGTATTTTAAAACCAGAAGGTTCTCTCAGTTTTATAGCAATTTAAACATGAATAGGTTAAGGTAGCTTGTAAGATTATTTTTTAAGATTCGGTTCTTCCTCTACCCTGCTTTTATTCAGTTAGATTATACAAAGTACATCTTGCCTGTATAGGTGACTGTATAGGCTACCACTGAGCAGAATAAGAGGCGAAATTTATCAACACCTCACACAGGTCTGCACATAGAAAGATAACATTGTTGTCTTTTTTCTCCTTATTAAATTTCACCAACAGCATGGACGATTTAAACAAGCATTTTAGGTATCAAATGTTATTGGTTTTGTTTGAAACATATGAATAACTATTTCAGATGAAAGTGCTTCATCAATTTTGATTATTTTCTAAAATTAAGCAATTTAGAAGTTCAAAAAACCTTTTGTCTTATTTATTTAATAAAGTGTGAAACCCTTTTCCTAATGGATATTTTCTCCACGTTAATGTTGTGTGATGGTCCACAACTATTGATAGGAGCTCTGTTTGATAACACAAACAACATGCATTTCCTTTAACTTTTCTGCCTGAAAACTTTACACCCTAAATAGAAGGTACATTTATGATGCTTAAATTTGTTCCTCATCAGAAGACCATTTAAGCAATATATACCTTGTATAAACTAACTAGTCAGATAAAAGCAGGGTAAAGGAAGAACTGGATCTGTAAAAGTATTCTCACAAGCTACCTTAACTTATTCATGTCTATATCTTCTGAGAGAACCGTATGGAACTAAGTTACTCTTAAAAATAATTTGAAAATTTATGAATAAAGCAAAGCATCAACAACTATGTTATTGAGTTGTGAATAACTCAGTAATTAATATTTGTCCTTACAATTTGCTTTTAGTTGAAAAAAACTCAAAATGGCCATTTTGAGGTGCTGCAGGCCTTGATAAGTAAAAAACCTCACCAACAATGGGTTGAAAACTACTAGCAGAGCTGTATAGTTCTAGTGCAATTTATTTCAATCAATTTAGATTAGATTAGATAAGACTTCTTTAAACCTCAAAACAAATGTCCAATGATAATTAATGCTGCTCCTTTTAGATATCTCTGAAATACAATCAAATAGACATAAAATGACACAATTTACAAATGACTAAACTAGGCACATTTTATGTTCTTTGTACTATTTAATCAATTAACAGTATAATATAGGATAGACACCGCTGGCATTATGATCCTACCTTTTTTAACTAACAAACACTAATAAAATTGATGTTTTTTACCAGCATAATTCACACATACCATGAACTAGGGGTCAATGAGGGCAAACACACAGGCCAACCTTTGGTAGTTATTTTATCCAACAAAGGCACCAGTCATTTAAGACTATCACAGGAAAAGATATCACTAGGTGAATAAAGTAATAACGGTCATTTTTGTGAAAAAGCCTATTATAATGACTTGTGAAACTATTATATGGGGCCATATTTACACTAGGTAATATAACATGGTGAATGATATATAAAATGGAAGCTCAGATGGTCTTTTTTTAAGATAGTATCCATTAGTTGCCTCATTAAGACTAGTATGTTTTTTATTACAACTTAAAGGTCAAAAATATCAAATTTCCACCCATTTTGCATATATAATCTAAACAAAGGGTCACTCAGTGCAAACAGAGATGTAATATTTGTTTTCACTTAACAAGGACCTAATTAATTGGCAAGAATGATTTGAGTTTATTATAAAAATAATTTAAGCCACACAAGTTTTTATCAAGTTGCTGTATATAACCCTTACTACCACTACCATATATGACGCCATATATTCAATAGAAAAAAAATGTGCAAGTGGTCTAATAATAATCAAATGGTTGCTCACAGTGTATACTGTATGAAAATATCTATTGTTTGCCTGCTCAATCTCATATATTACTTTTCTTTTAACAAAAAGTTCCAAAAATACAATGTTTTTCCTGTTTCTTCATATTTACCCTAAACGTGGGGTCATTCAGTAAAACACACACCTTAAGCATTTGTCTTCAGTGATTTAACTAGGCAATGACCTTGTTAATTGTCAAAAGTAATTTGAATGAAGAAAAATCATAAGGAGCCACAAAACTATAATAAGATGGTCATTAGGTGAATTTGCTGTAAATAACCATCACTGCAGTACTATGTATGGAGCAAATTGTTTTATACAAATATGTGCGAGGGGGTCTAATAGTACAGCAAATGAAAGCTTATGGTGTCCTCCTTTCAAATGTATATATATTGCTTGTCTGAAAAACTTCATATATGTCATTTATCAAAACTTTTAAGTCCAAAAATAGTCATTTTTACCCATTTCTACATATGTACCCTAAATGTGAGGTCACTCAGGACAAACACAAATTCAACATTTGTTTTCACTGAACAAGGATCTAATTAATTCGCAAGAGTAATTTGAGTGTTAATCAATGCCAAGAGGTCACAGAAGTAGAGTGAGTAGGTCATAAAGTGAGTTTTTACCAAGTTGCTGTATATAGCCCTTACTACTGCTACCATGTATGACGCCATACTTTTCAATAGAAAAAATGTGCAAGGGGTCTAATAATAATTAAATGATTGCTCACAGTGTCTACTGTAAGAAAATATCTATTTTATGCCTGCGCAATCTCATATATAATTTTTATTTAAACAAAAAAATCCAAAAATACAACGTTTTTCCTGTTTCTGCATATTTACCCTAAACGTGGGGTCACTCAGTACAACACAAACCTTAAACATTTGTCTTCCATGATTTCACTAGGCAATGACCTTATTAACAGTCATGAGTGATTTGAATGCAGAATAAGCATAAGAAGCCGCAAAACTATAATAAGATGGTCATTAGGTGAATTTACTGTATATAGCCATCACTACAGTTACTATGTATGAAGCCAATTGTTTCATACAAAAATGTGCGAGGGGGTTTAATAATACATCAAATGAAAGCTTATGGTGTCTACTTTTCAAATGTATATATTGCTTGCCTGATCAACTTCATTTCTGACTTTTATTAAAACTTTAAAGTCCAAAAATAGTCATTTTTTACTCGTTTCTACATATGTACCCTAAATGTAAGGTCACTCAGTGCGAAGACGACTTCAACACTTTACTTTACGTTTTTTTACTAGACAAGGACCTTATCAATTGTCAAGTCAAATTTGAATGAAAAACATTTGTAAGAAAGCCACCAGACAAGAATTTAATTGAAGAGTATTTTTTCATTGTTTTGACTACTTCAAAAAGGTTGCCATGGTAACGGTGCAATATCTCCACTTGTACAACTTTTTGGTTCCGGCATCACGCAGTTTCTGAATCCTGAGATTCTTAGCTTTCATTTGATGTATGATGCTGCTTGTTCTACCGCCAGTTAGGGTTACTCATAAAATAAGCCACTTTCTGGGTCTCTGCTGCTACACTATGTCACCAGGTGACACTACGTACCATACCACCCTTTGTAGCAATGATAAGGACCTATAGATAGATACA
Organism: Maea johnstoni; assembly: GCA_963942565.1. Classification (NCBI taxonomy): domain Eukaryota; kingdom Metazoa; phylum Annelida; class Polychaeta; order Spionida; family Magelonidae; genus Maea; species Maea johnstoni. The sequence goes on along the minus strand of OZ012701.1, from coordinate 25,437,992 downwards.
TCAATTAGGCAGTATGAATAAATCGAGTCCACACGTTTTCTACATATAATCTTTATCTGAAAATGCAAATTAAACAATTAATTAACTCATTTGTACGATGGACCAAGTGTAAAAGAGAAAAATGAATTTAAATTTATTTTCACTCCCGTTTATTGGGGAGGGACGATAAATTTGAATTTATTCTCACTCCCGTTTACTGGGGAGAGAAAATTAATTTTAATTTATTTTCTCTCGCCAATAAACGGGAGTGAAAATAAATTTTGATTCATTTTCTCTTTCACACTTGGTCCATCGTACATCTGGTCATGCTTCCTGAAAATTCCCCGAGTTAAACATTTCATTTTGGACACCCCTGCTGCGGCCTCGACTTTCTCACTCTTCATATCTTGTGTTTTAAACCAGTTGCCTGGTATGGGTTCTGTCCCTGTAACAAAAATCAAGAGAATTTTCAGAATCCCCCCCTCCCATAATAATGTTTATTTTCTCCCTACAAACAACTCCATACAGACACCTTTAATTGATAAAATAAAACCATTATATAATAAAAGCATTTTGTTTTTCATGTTTCCAACATCCCCTAGCCCCACATACTAGAGCGCAAGCAAGTTTAACCCAGGCATATTACTGTGTTTGACCTCAGTCAGTTTTTAAATGTCCTTCGGTTTAAGGTTGGGTCAAGGTCAAAAAATCCTGAAAGGTCAAAGGATGCGAAGAACTGTTACATTACGAGCTGTAATATAGATCCGTCATCTCGCCAAAATACTTGAAATACATTCGAGTTCGTGGTTACAAATGACGTAAAATAGATATGCACATTCTCAAAATCGCTAACATACGTTATTGGTATCATATATAGTTTATAAAACGGCCCACTAAAAGTGACAGCTGTGACCCGGAAGTAGAATCACTCTGAGTCATTCTGTATTCATCCGCTCTCTGTGCAGACGGATTTCCCATTTCCCAGAGCTCACACGGTGAAACCTCTTTTCAGTTCGCCTGCAAATAACTTGGACCAAGGTAAGGAAATTACTCCATTTCTATTCAGTGCTTCCACTGTATTTAGTTCTTCATGTTGGCAATGGCAAACATCACGCCTTTTACCGTGAAATATACCTTGACAGGCGAACAGGTCCTTTCTAGTGGTCAGATAACAATATTCGGAAATTCTGTTCTCTCTCGTTTTAATACTTCCCATTCTCGTTATACATTCAACGTTACCTGTCATTTGTAGTATATACACGACAAAAGGGGAAGGCGCAAATATGCTGACCATTTCGTATTGACATGTGAAAATAGTGTAAGTCGATTATTCCAATAGTCGGCTGAACAGAATGTTGAAATACTCGCCGGTTCCGTCGCCTTCACGTGAGAGAACCGTGGCAAAAATCCAAATATATTTTTTTCGCTCTGTCGGATGTGGCAAGCTTCCGACCGTTCCTTGCCACTCCTATCCCAAAAGAGAATACCTCCTTTTCAAATATCGGTTACAAGCGAGTTGTCAAGAGTCTCTGATCCTGCAAGGGCGCTCTCAAAATCCAGCTGGTTCAAGGTCAGTTTATGTTGATTATGCCGGTAGGAAATGTAAGAGGAGGCTTCCATGTTGTGACGTCACATATCACTATGAAGAGAACTTACAGTGGATCGGTAATAAACCTCTAGAAATCACTTAAAGTAGACTTAAGCCAAACATTTTGCATTGACACAAACAATGATTTTTGTTATGACATTTTGACAGGGTTGTAGTTTTTGTAGAGGTATATGTAGTTTGATCACACCAGTGCCAAATTGCACCTTAAGACTTAAAACTTGTGCCAGAGCACATGTGTTTTCTTGGAAAACATGTGACATTTGGCATTTATGAAGAAAATCCAATACACCCTAGACCAAGATCACCCTCTTGAACTTACAGACTTCCAAGGTCACTGCCTTTGCCTTACAGAAATTGCAATAAGCGTGTAGAGGGACTGATATCAATTATTTTGACAAGGCCAGGCGTGGGCATTCCTCAGATACGATCGTTATTGTGCTTCCCGTATCTGGAACCTGAATCTCACTGATCCACTTGAGATACAGGTCCTCGCCTCTAATGCTCTATGATCATCCTGATCAGATCATAATGTGATCAGATCGTCAATACTTTTTGTCAAGATCGAATACTGAAAAGAGTAATGTATAAGACTGACACAGCAAGTTAGCTTGGCCAGTGACCTATAACACATTACTGCTGGTTTATAAATAGATGAGACGGTCAACACAATACAATACAAAGGGTTATTGGGCTAATGTAGCCTGGAAGCATTTTTGCTTTTATAGTTCATTGCACAATCTACACAACAGGACCAGCACTGTATTTTGAAATCTATTATCATAACAAAAAAGAATCGCTTATCTCACCCCAGTGAATATTACTGTATACAGCAGTTACCAATTCTGAAGAATTTTAAAGCAAAGTCAATGCAAATAATGGAAATATTATGTACATGTGTAATATGATAACACAGTAATGCATAGTAACTAGGTTAAGTGGAGCCATATAACCAATAGAAATGGTGGCCAAGATAAGGACCATTATTGACTTATGGATGTAATATATATTTGTATTTGAATTGATATTGATAAGGGTGCCACAGGGTTCAAAATAAAGGGTAAAATAGCAGCCATTACGGCCCCTAACCTTATAGACAGGATTGAACTTTCCCAGGGGTATATAAAGTAGCTAATAAAGCCCTAGATTTTGCTGTTGGCGTTCAATTTTTCTGGCTAGGGGTGCTAAATAGTATGTATGATAACCAGAAATCCAGTTTTTAACTCACAGGTTTTTATCAAAAGACCTTTTCAGCCCCTTGGCCTGAGGTCTCAAGTGTCAGACCCTGATAGAGCTAAGAGCCAAAGGATCCCAGAGAGGTGTCACAACCCTAGGACCTCTCAGGTTGTGGCTGTGGGCGGCTTTTGTTTGTGTCTAAGGTCATGGTCATTCTCCTGTATGGAACAGTTTGAGTTCATTAACTCTCAAATGCCTTCCAAGACACTTCTAGAAATATTCATTGGACAATCCCTTATGTTCCAAATGGGATTATTATACCTCACTTGAAGATCGTAAGCCGTGATTGGCTGACTTAACAGTAAACAATCATCATGTTGCCTGATGCCATCAGTGAGGGCTTCATGTTGCCCGTTGCCACTAGCGACCCCTTGCCGGGAACGTGTGAATCACCAGTCATCTGTGACCTTGCTTTGTTTAAATTACAAATGGGGTTCAGGGCTCGACGCTAAGGGTGAACCTATGGCCCCAGGCCAGTAAAAATTCCCAAAAACAGCTTCGGGCCAGTAAAAAAAGACCTCCACTGGTCCTACAGGGCCAGTTAACATTTGGAGACATTTTTGTTAAAAAGTTTCCCCCTGAGAATGTCCCCAATTGTTTTTGAAATAAATGAAGATAAAATTTATAAAGATAAATGTTGTGGTGAATCTTATGCAATGTTCTTTCTTGTTATGTTAAAGAAAAAATGTAGGACCAGTAAACATTTTGCAGGACCAGTAGATGCTAGGTGTTACTGGTCCTACAGGTCCAGTATCATTTTGAGTTAGCGTTGAGGCCTGGGGTTTGTTCGGTATAATAAAACAAATATGCCATGCCAGTGTGGGTAACATGATGGAATGTCTCCCCTCGGGAGGATGGTTTTCCCTCGGGCTCCGCCCTCGGGAAAACCATCCTCCCTCGGGGAAACATTCCATCATGTTACCCCCACTGGCATGGCATATTTGTATAATATCTAGCTAGTAACTCTCCTGAGGGGTGATTTTTTAGGGTTTGGGTGGCCAAATGATGCCCAGACGCCCTGCTAGCTAAGATTATGACCATGATTATCTTCATTTATCCTGCCTTATTGTTGTTAAGGCATGACGTGCCAGTTGTAAGAGTTGGAGGAAAATGGAGTACCCGGCAAAAACAATGGGTAACCCTAAGTCACTGGCAACTTTCTCTCATGGCCAGGCCAGTTTTCGAACCCAGGCAGTGGTGAGAGACGGCCTTAGACCACTCAGCTATCAGGGCAAGCTTAGCATGTACATGTTATCAATGGACCCCCGTGGTAGATTTCAGTGAATTCTGGTCTCAGCACAACACATGCTTTGAGTCATAGGCACTCCCTGGCCCATCCCTGTCTGACCTTTTTAGTCCTTTCTCTTTGGCTGAATTATCTAGATGAAGAGACTAGGACGAACAATAATCACATCAAAACAAATCTGGCCGATGAATAGTTATCGAAATTCATGATTTTATCACAAAGTGTTTGTTTTTTGTTCTTTTTTGAAGTGTCATAGATCCATGGCTAAGCAAAGGGAGCTTAGCTTAGGCCTAATCCAATCATTCTCTTTTACTAAATATATATTTGAAATGAGCATTTTACCAACTCATTAATGAGCCTACCCTGATTTAGTTCAGAAATTGCTCACCAGGTGGTCACAGTGGGATGTATTCAGTTACTTATGATGATTCTCACTGACTCTAGGCTAGTGAGTAGTGAGTACTAGTGACCACCATCTATCTTTCTACCAGCCACAGAAACTAGCACCTATATATTGAGCTAATAATAGGGACCAGTACAGAGAAAAGTACTATAATTAAATCATTGACTAGGAGCTAGTCCAAGGTAGCCTGCCTCCCAGGCCATATTTATGTTATCCCTTGTGGATATTTGTCACTGAGGTATGCTAGGAGGGTAGTTGGATATACTGCCAGACCAACCTCCTTGTGTGGCATTTGTGTGAACTAAATGGCCAACAGTAGGCCACAAGCCCTTATGTAGTATAGGTTCAGGCATACACTTATATCAAGTATACAGTAGAACACCAGTAACGCCTTGTAGATAGGCTAGTCTAAGGAAGTCACGACCATGATTAGGGCAGCAGACGCTTGTGGTATATTTCTGGTAGCTCTTCTTGTGGTGTCATAGCCTGGTTCTCAAGCTGAGTGTTCAAGGTGCCACCACCACTATGGTATACTGGGTGTTTGGGTTTGATGTCTCTCTCAACCTATAGATGGCAGCACAGTTTTCAGGTGGTTGCAGTTTGAAACTGTCAAACAGCTGAAGTGCACCCCCCTTAAGGATCAATACAGAACTAATTCAGACATCAACCCGGGTTAGATCAGTGATACTATAGAAAGAGCCAGTTAACAGTCACTGGTAGCAAGCCTAGTGGTGTCAGTGTGTGTATGTACGGAAGTATTTGAGATAACACTCCTTCAGGTGACCACAGCCCACCTGAACCACATGAGCAGGAAACCCCGACTTCCAGTTCAAGAAGCATGGACTCCCTCCCCTTCCTGTACCCCAATTCCTCTTACAGTTAGAGTTGAGAATTATTGAGGGGGATTTATAAGTAAAGCAGTATTTGATTGCGTTGTTTTAATCCAACATGAATGGAGTAAACAACTCGTGTTCTCTAAACAAAGGTATTTACTATGCAATGCAGAACACTATGTTGGTTGTTTGCTGATTTGTAATTATTCATTCTCAAAATAGACTTCCCCTTTCATCCTGCTCATACCTTGAGTTTAGTGGCCCAATATTCTAAAAATAGTCAGTATAATTTGCAGGGCTCAACAGTACCCGGCCAGCCCAGGTAGTCAGGTGGGGCAAGTTGGACCCAAGATGTGATAGTCCCGCCAGACGTTCAGGTTGCCCGGCCAATTTGATAACAAATATCATGTTTTACATTGACATAGAGGCAATAAAAGTTCTCTTAGGTTTAATGTTCAGCGCTCAACAAATAGCATAGTCCCATCTCCGGGGATCTAAATTCCCAAAACAGCCCTGTCAGGCTACCTAAAGTTGGATTCAGGTAGTCCCGTTGGACTACCTGAATCTTGGGAAAGTTACCCACTAAAACACTACAAAATGGTAGCGAAAAAAGTGGTGGGACTACCTAAAATGGTGGCATGACTACCTGATTTTGGAGACCGTCAAGTAGGGCTGGGCTCGATAGGCACGACATCGAGTGATCGGCAAAGTGGTAAGATCGATGTTCAACATGAGAGGACATTGATTGCCGAACTCGATACGCCCCCCCCCCCCTACCTCCATTGTTTTCCCTACCCCCAAAATACAAAAGAGCCTAGCCTATTCTTTAAAAAGACCGCGGCGCTGAGCCGGCCGCCATTGAAACTGCACTACGATAGATACTATCGCGCGCGGTAGTACTTGGAAAAGTGTGGAGAGGGCCGCGCTATGTATTTTACATGGTGCTGGTCCAGCCCCCACCACACTTTTCCAAGCACTACCGCGCACGACAGAATCGAATCGAGAAAATCGACATCGAGAAAAATTAGGTAATTAATCGGATCGCAAAAAAATGGCTGATGAGCACAGCCCTACCGCCAAGCCCTGATGTTATTTGTGTATATTTTTCTTGCCCATTTTATTTCCGCCTTTACCCTTCATGAATTTTCAAGGTTGCTGTTAACTATAGTGTTATTCAAAAGATCCTGTTATGAATTCAATGAATGTACCTCTCAATTCCCTTTCTAATGTACGATGGTCAAGCCCTTTTTCCCTGATTAGATAGTTATGACTATGGAGCTGTCTGTTATTTTGAGCCCTGATTTGTTTTGATCAAGCTTGAGGTCCTACGGGTTAAGAGGTGTAATCTTCTCAGGTGACCGGCCTAACTCATTCAATCGGCCCAACTCAATCGTGGGCAGAGCTCAAGAGTTACATATAAGATTTCTGTAGCCAAAGCAGGGCTACTCAGGTCCTGAGATTGAGTTGTCACTGACAACCTGTTTCTCTGATTGGAATTAGTGGCTCAAATAAGGGTGTGATGTGTGTTTACTAACATACAGTTTCACTAAAAATTCTGTTCTTCCCAGGTTGTACTATAACTTATAGTGTTAGTCCTACATCATTTTCAAAGATATAGTACCTATGGGGTTCAGGGCTTTCATGTATGTTGCACCCTCAATAGTGATGGGACGATTAATCATAAACTCGATGGTTTGGCTCGTTTTGGGCCGAACTCTGATTAATCGATCTTTGCCTAGCGATAAAAAGGTGGTCATTGCTTCTATCAAATATTTTTTTGCGACCTCACACATATCTTTCTATTCATGTTTGGGCTTATTTATATAAATTCACTATGACTATTGAATATTACCACAGATTGCAAGTTACAGATGGTCTTGTCTGATAAAATCGCAACGATTCCCAGCATTAGCCCTCAAGGTTCACACCAGAATCAGAACTATTCATTCTCCTACCTCTTCCCGTAACGGAGTTTCAGTTGCAGATATAGTCAAGAGCTATGATGGGACATATGTAGTAGAGCTGTATTTGATTTACAAACACAGGGCTCAGGTCTAATAAATTCCACATGTGAGTAACCCGAAAGGGGTTAGATAACAATGCTGTGTCTAGGGCTAGCAATCGCTCAGAAGTTTTAGCTCGATTAATCAAAGTTTCTGACTGATTAATCGGTTATAAACGATTATGTCTAGTGTCCCTTTATCCTTCAAAATAAACTTAGTCCCGCACCTGGAAGTTCACCTTTATATAGCGTGGACATGACAACGGCACCATTTTGAAAGCTAGACTTGTCAACACAAGTGTAATTCACTACGTAACCAGGGTGCGTTGGCGAGAATAGACAAGGAAACAGTTTAGGTAGATAAATTGCTTTATTGATATGTATAGCAGCAGAATGACTAGTCAGGTATGTGGTCAATAAGGGTTTTCATGGAGAAAATTGTGTTCTTGTGTACGAAATTAGCGATGTGGGCGGTCATCGAAGATTTCCAAAAAATTGACTCGAGCTGCTTGGATTTCTAGCTGATTCAATCGATTGATCGTCCTAGCCCTAGCTGTGACCCCTACCCCAGATATGTGGCCAGATCTGCTGGTAAAGAGATGTTGAACATCAACATTCGTCTCAGTTGATTCCTATCTGCAAACATTGATCTGGCCAGCTTGATTAGATCAGAGTCTCACAGAAAAATAGTCTCAGAAATAATGATATATTGTGATTATTGTCCCCTGAAAACAAACTAGATTCCTCAGCGCATTTTGACTTTAAAAGGGACAACATCCTGTGAGTAACAGTTCTCAATAAATGTCTAAAATGTGTTTGGTGGCCTGCTAGGTCTTTGCAGCACTTTATATATATAGTATTGCAAATGATATTAGCTTTAGTCATTTATATGTCATCAAACCTTCTGCAGAACTCTGATCACTAAGTTATCATCAAAATAGGACATTTTGGGTGCTACATTGATGAATGGCATGAAAGCTGTTTCTGAGTTCTATAATAAAATACCGTTTAAAAGATTAACTTCACATTTGGGGTATAATGAGTGTTCTTGATTGAATGCTGGTTTTTATTTAGCCTCTCTCTCTCACATATTATTATGTAGTCCTTAAATGAGGCCTCTGGAGGGATGATTTGGTTAACATTTTGATACAGCTGATCCTTCCAACACTGTTTGTTTTCCTATTGAAGTAAAATTCAGGTCAAATCACATACATGCATTTATCATCTTTGTTTTTATCATTATGCATCTATTTCCTTACTGATAAGGGATAAGCAGACGCTGCAGTATAAACAATGTATCAGTTTAACCCTTTAATTACTGGTGTTCCTCTTCAGTGTTTTCCCACAGGACAATTAGATGTTATATGGACCCCAGCTACACCCTAAACCAGGGTCTTAGCCAGGATTTAGAAACTTGGTGCCCAAATTTGCCAATAGTGAACTTTTTGGGCATCCTATATGTTTCAAGGGAGACTCCAATATACTTAGATTACAACCATAAACATGTATTTAAAACTGTCACGTGTGGGTTTTTTATTGGGGTGAAAAAATTCAATAATATGTTTGAAAATGACATTTTAAGAAATTACTCAAAAAGAAATTCAGGGTGTCCTGAGGGGCGAGTTTTGAGGGTTTGGCTGTCCAAAGACTGCCCAGACACTGTTGGCTAGGACTGCCCTTAACTGGACCACTTGCCCCAAAGAACAGGTAGATTATATGGACCCTAGCTGCTCTACCTGCGATCAGGTGACCTGCCTTAGGAGACAGGTGCATGTGTAATGTCAATGATAAACCCAGAAACAACAGAAATTGTGCCGCTGCTGCCATGGCCCAGTGCAGACTCACTATCTGATGCTCAGAACTAATCTCTAGCTGTGTCAGGGCTTGATGTATGGGCTGATCAGTGTGACCTCTCGGCGGGCGGCGTGGTCCAGGGAACGTCACTGCTCATGTTTTCCTGATATGCAGTTATTGTTTTGTCATTTATCTGATATGATGCTTTATATGAAGTACATGTCAATCGGGATGTGTCTGAAAATATGATTTTATCCATTAGAGAGCATGGCAATTTCCATATTTGATAATAAATTCTCCAAAGGCCTAATTATATTGTCTATTATAATCAGTTTTGTAAGACTGAAAACTATTTGTCTGACTCCTAAACACCTAAAAAACTACTACTTGCATAGTTTCGGAATCCAAATGATGTGGCGTTGGCGCTCATTTGTTTCCGTTCACTTTGTCAATGTTTTTCACAATCATTGGTTCCAAAGGCCTTATTATATTGTCTATTATAATCAATTTTGTAAGACTGAAAACTATTTGTCTGACTCCCTACCACCTGAAAAACTGCGACTTGCATAGTTTCCGAATGATGCGGTGTTGCGCTCATTTCTGACAGACAGCTTCCGCTAACTTTGTTAATGTTTGTCGCAATCGTTGGTTCCAAAGCCCCAAATTATATTGTCTACTAATCGACTACTATAATCAATTTTGTAAGACTGAAAAAGAGTTGTCTGACTTCTTACCACCTAAAAACTACTACTTGGATAGTTTCCGAATGATGTGGGGTTGGCGCCCATTTACTTCTGTTAACTATGTCAATGTTCTAAAAACTACTACTTGCATAGTTTCCGAATGATGTGGGGTTGGCGCCCATTTACTTCTGTTAACTATGTCAATGTTCTAAAAACTACTACTTGCATAGTTTCGGAATGATGTGGGGTTGGCGCCCATTTACTTCTGTTAACTATGTCAATGTTCTAAAAACTACTACTTGCATAGTTTCGGAATGATGTGGGGTTGGTGCCCATTTGCTTCTGTTAACTATGTCAATGTTCTAAAAACTACTACTTGGATAGTTTCGGAATGATGTGGGGTTGGTGCCCATTTACTTCTGTTAACTATGTCAATGTTCTAAAAAACTACTACTTGCATAGTTTCGGAATGATGTGGGGTTGGTGCCCATTTGCTTCTGTTAACTATGTCAATATTCTAAAAAACTACTACTTGCATAGTTTCGGAATGATGTGGGGTTGGTGCACATTTACTTCTGTTAACTATGTCAATGTTCTAAAAACTACTACTTGCATAGTTTCGGAATGATGTGGGGTTGGTGCCCATTTGCTTCTGTTAACTATGTCAATATTCTAAAAAACTACTACTTGCATAGTTTCGGAATGATGTGGGGTTGGTGCCCATTTACTTCTGTTAACTATGTCAATGTTCTAAAAACTACTACTTGCATAGTTTCGGAATGATGTGGGGTTGGTGCCCATTTGCTTCTGTTAACTATGTCAATGTTCTAAAAAACTACTACTTGCATAGTTTCCGAATGATTTGGCCATCCTGCTGAAAACCAGGGACTTAGCCAGGACCTGTCCAGCCTGTCATTTGGACAGGCGGTTTCCTCAAAATGTCCTTTTTGGACGTGCAAAAATTTCTATAAAGATTTTTCAATTTAGACTTTTTGGGGGGTAATCACCAAATCTTTTCCTAACAAACCATCTTGTAGTACATGGCTGAAGTGTATATTGCTCTTTATGACTCAATAGGCTAGAAGGAATTGAAGCAGCAAAGTAGCTAAATTTTGAATGGGCAGAAATTTTGTGATTGCTGTTTTAGAAAGGCATTCTAAAACTCTAGACTAAGAAAGATGATTTGCTTGTAATCATCATGGAGACACCTAGAGCTGAGACGTCCACTCCTGCATCACATTGCCTCTTCCATTGACGTTGCTGAGCTCTTACAGCACCTGGTTGGCCTTGTGGTTGGTATTGAAGAAAACAGCATAAGATGTAATAGCATTTTTTTCAGGTGGATTTTGTGGACCTTTAAAGGGAGTTGAATGAAACTTCATGCATGTTGTCTGTTATGTGCAATTATTCAAAGTTTGCTGAAATGCTGACACAGACTTTGTTTTGCTGTAACTTTTTAAAAAGATATCGCCTATTTCATTGATTTTCACCTTAAAAAAATGGTGTCTAGTGTCTACATACTCTAAAAGACCTAAATATAATTCACGCTTCCAAAAAGCGCTAAGACCTGCAGAACCTGGAAGCAGCCATTCCGTCGAACTGGCAAGAAAAAATTGAACGTAAATCTGGCCAATATGTGACCTCTTGACTAGGCCTAGACAACATTCATGTATTTATCTATAAACAGTAGGGCTGCATATGAAGCGGTACGGTACCATAACCGGTTTCGTCGAAACGATACGGTATTTTATCGGTACTGCTATCGGTATCTTGAACTACGCTAAGTACACACTTAGCATAGTTCCTGACATAAATCTAAAATGTATTTGTTGTCCGTCAGGTATTTTAAATAATCATGTGAAAACTAAACAGTCGTTCTTACTGTAGCCGAACTTGTTAGATCCACATTCTGCTCATTCTTGCTTGAAGGCACGATAGCGGCAAAGCCAGCACCATCGCCGCTACCACCAGCGCTGTGATTCTCATCACCACCGTGTAGTGGCGCTGTACATGACTACAGCAGCGCCAATACACGGTAACAAAAAGTATCACAACACCAATGGCAGCGGCGACGGCACCAGGTTCGCCGCTATATCGTACCTTCCAAGTTGACAAGTTCAGCAACCGTAAGTATAACTTTTTACTGAATTATTTTGTAGAATTGAATGTTTGACATGGGTTTGTGTTTTGCAAAATACCGATAAGCATACCGTTAAATATTGAAACGAGTATTCACCGGTATTTTGCGAGACGGTATTCGGTACGGTGCTGGTACCGGGTACCGGTGTACTCTTTTGTTCTTTTGTCTTTCTAGGGAGCTAAATAAATAAGTAAAAATTTAGAATCACAAGGGTTAAAAAGTTAGAACTCCAATGTGTGACTGTTACCGTTTGGCCAGGCGAGGGCATTCTTGTATTTATGTATAAACAATGCCTAACTGTTTTGTTGTGTTTCAGATGGCACAGATGCTAGGGAGATCGAGTGGGAGTCTCAGGAGCATGGGCTCTGAGGTGAGTCGACCTCTGCTGAAACCTGACACGTAGACTTACCTGAAAACTCAATTCATTTCACATGTATGCAATATATGTGTTGGTCTGAAAGTTAAAACACTGCTATCTACATGATAAGATACTCCCATTTTAGTTGAATGTGATATCTGTTAAGTGAAATAGAATTTGTGATAACTTGATAAGTTACCTCTCTAAATCACCATTCACATGTATGCAGTTCTCAGTATTTTCTATACTTTAGTATAGCATAATAATTTCAAAGCTACACTAACATATTTATCCTTTTAATTCACTATATGTAAATTCCTAGAAGACTACTCGATTGTTACAAACCTTGGCATATGAGTTTAAGGGAGCCAAACTTATGAACTCTCTCCCTGCGATTGTATTGGAATATGTCTGCGAGGTCCACGTGACCCATTCATGCCTCTGGCTTCCACCAAAAAGTCGGTCTATTACAGTGATTTCTTTCAAATTGATTCAGCATATTTTGTAAGATATTTGAGGAAGAAGTACTTTTGTAACACAACCTAGAACTCTTAAAAAAAATTCAGCTTGATTTCCAAGTTTTGGCAGTGATATTTTTCTAGACGAGTCTCTAAGTCCAGATGGCCGTGTGCACTAAGGCATTGCCACTGACTGCTAGCTGTCTCACACCACTGCCTGGTTCGAATCCCAGCCGGGGCACGTGAGAAAGTTGCCAGTGACTTGGGGTTCAGTGGTGGTTTTCGCCGGGTATTCAAGTTTTCTCCACCACTCACAACTGGCTAGTCCACAATATGACCAAAAAGGGGCAAAAACCTAAATTCCAAATTAATCCAAGTGGAGCTCCATAGGCATGAGTGGGTTAACTTAAGGGCTGCGTAATGCACCCTGTTCCCTGCAGTCACCCCGCGAACCCCTGCCGCCTGCAGGGTCAAGGTACACATATTGATTTTCAGGTATTATTGGTTATTGAACAGCTGTATTAGTTGCTGTTTGGTCAGCTGACCCCCTACACTCGCATGCCATTTATTTGCCACTCAGAGTTACTGTAACTGAATATTTTGGTGTCAACTGGTCTACCACGAAATCTGGCCCCCCTAAAAACGTGCAAGAACCAGAATAACTCTTAACCTAGGAATAACCTCCTGGGGTGTGGGGGGGGGGGGGGGGGAGTCAGATTTACTGTTACACCGGTTTATCACGTGCATGACTGATACCATGATGTGTTAGCGTGTTCATCTCTTACATGTGACAAGCCTCACTCATCATTCACACCTCATCATATATCTGACCTTCACTTTGACCTTGGCTCCCAGAAATGAGGGGATGGGGGTCACCTAAGACTCCATGCTTCATGGTGATAAATAATGGATATCTTAAGATCTCAGGGCTCCTGATATTACTCTCGGGGATATTCAGTTTAGTGTATACATTAATAAGTATCAAAAGCTTAGGTTTCAAATAACCTGAAGTAGAATTAATTGCCTCATAGATGTGAGAAGCATTTGGTGTTCCTTCCTTTCTTGTTTTTTCCAAGCTTACAATGGTGAAAGTTCCTCAGACCTGGTCCCCTTTTTTTGAGAGATTTCCCCTTAATAATTAAAAGGGAAAATTTCAATGTCAGGATCAGGTCACAGGTCTTCCTGTCAAGCTTATGATGTCATAGATTTTTTTTTCGGAGGCCCTACTAACCCTTCCAATGCTGAGGCTACATTTGTCCAAAGCGCAAGGAAGCAAAGATTTTTGAAAAACATCTAAACCCTGTCAGGTTGGTATTCATTCGATAGATTTGCTGAGCACTCTTAGGTGAGTACCCTCGTGCCGGGGTTTCTATCGTTTTTCAGGGTTTTTTGTCTCATTTTGTTTTGGCCAAATAAGCCATCAGCAGGGCTAATACATGTCTAGTTGTCTTCTTGTTCCAGACTAACAATGACCACCATCACCACCATCACCATCACCACCACCATTCTGACGAGTTTCTCCATCCTACCAGTCAGGTGTATAGGACTTTCTACCTCCTCCCTTCCCTCTTTTCCCTTACCCCTCTCCCCCCCCCTTCTGCTTCCAACCAGTAACCTTAAGGCAAAGAATAAAAAAAATCTATAATCAAGTTCAAGCCATTAGATGTTTGGTGGAAGGGCATAATTTCCCTGCAGATACACATAGACATAATGTTGGTGGCAGGGAGCAATTTTCCTGATGTTTAAAAATCAGTGATGAATTACGTTAAGTTATTTAATCTCTACCCTTAGATGGTTTGGTGGCAGTGTTTGTAAAGTGCTTTAAAGTGAGCAGTACGCTATGGTTAGATTGTGAATTTTGAAACCTTAGTTTGGTGGTAGGTTTTGATTTCAAAATATATACTTTATAGTTAGTAATCATTTATAAGTTATGAAATTTCAAACCCCTTGTTTGTTTGAATGGGTGTGCGGTATTTAAGTAAAATATTTTATTCTAAGGGCAGTCATAACTTTCTATTCTATACTTAAATTCTATTCTATACTTAATCTTCTAGAAGTGCTTGGATTTCAAATCTTTAGTTTCCTGTGTGGCAGTGTGTGGATTTGTAGAAGAGTTTATAATACAGGCAATATCAATTGATTAGACGGCCTAGGATTTAAATTGATTTTTCAAGAGGTAACAAAAAAAATCTTGGTTCCTCAATCATTGCTCAAGGTCTTTCCAATTTTTGTGTGAAACTAGGAAACTAGCTGTTACATCTCAAGGTTTAATTGAATTTCACCAGGGGCCCGTATGCCCTAGATTTTGCTGTGGGCCCCTAGATTATTCTGACTATTGGCCCAAAATGGAATATATGATATCCAGAAATCCTGTTTTTGATCACTGATTTTTATCAAAAGACCTTATTGGGGACCATAGCCTGGAATCTGAGGCCCTGCTTCTATATTCATTCTTTGAATTCTTCCGTGGACAAGCACTAGTAAGATCTTCACCTCTTATATCAGCTATTGAATGTGACCCAGATCAATCTATCAATATATCAGTCTATCTAAAAGACTTTTTTTGGCTCCTAGCCCGATATCTAAGTGTCAGCTGGCCCTGAGTCTATTTGCCGCCTTCTCTCAATGCCACTGCAGACAAGCACACTCTTCACGTCCCCGCAGTCCAGGTATTGATTAGGACCTGGGTCAGTCTATCAATACATCAGTCTATCAGTCACCCAGCAAGCTAGTACAGTGCTGGCGGCTCTTGACAGTAGCTGCAGCGAATGACCCAGTATGATATGGGGGGGGGGGGGGGGGGGGGGTATTATTTAGCCCTAATTCAATTGTTAACAACTGCCGTTGATGCCAGTCTAGCCATTATTCCTCCCTCAATCATTAGCTCTGCCTACGTGCCGTACGTGGTAGTCTATGATGATGAGATACGTTGATATCACGCCAAGAAAGAGGAGAAATGCTGCAGACAGCTCTGAAAGGAAGTCCCTGGGGACTAGCTGCCAGGAAGGGCATGATGTTAACTACTGTAAAACCCTTTATAACCACGGCCCTTTTTATTCACGCAATTGCCGTGTGAATGCGATCGCGGCCATTTAATTACACGCATCAACTGTATCACCACAAGATGGGGCATTGTTATGCTATTTTGAACATATATCAGCGCCAGTTATAAACGCGTTATCATCACCTAGCGCGAAATGCGTGAAATTAAAAGGAGCGCGATAATAATGGGTTTTACAGTATTAGTTTAGGTCTACAGGGCTCGAAATTAGGGGGTGCCAGGAGCCTAGGGCTCCCTTGAATTCTCCTGCGGCTCCCTCAAATTTCTGTAAGGAGCCAACCAAAGATGTGCTGGTTTCTTTACACAACCTATTTAGCTAGCTTGTGAAGATGGAAATGGGCTACCTGGTAAAAAAAAAACACTATATTTCTACCACTGATCTTAACATGGTCCTTAGTGGGCAACATACAACAATAGAATCTATCAGAACTTGTCAATTGTTGGAAACAATAGTATGATATAACAGGTCAAAAGTTGATTGGCTTAAAATGGAAATTTTATTTCTTATAGATGTTTTATAGTATCTGTGATGGATCAGAATGCCCCTCATGGTTTCTAATGGTATAGAGCATACGCAATCTACTTATTATTGATCCAATGTAACTAATTCGAGAAATTATCACAACAAGCAATAGGAACATTGTCTACTTAGACTGGAAATGCATGTCAGGGGGTTAGATAGATTTTGCTTCTGCCCCCTGAGTACTGCCTCATAGAATTATTCTGTTGCTTACTGCTGAGGCTGGCACTTCCACAACATTCTATCACGTCTCAGGTGTATAATGTCTGCAAATT
Source organism: Maea johnstoni (assembly GCA_963942565.1). NCBI lineage: Eukaryota > Metazoa > Annelida > Polychaeta > Spionida > Magelonidae > Maea > Maea johnstoni. Next base: position 25,421,398 of record OZ012701.1, on the reverse strand, counting down.
AATCATAATTGAACAAGGATCAATGACAGACGGAAACTGAAAAAATAATAATATTAATATCTAAAATATCAGACATTGGGTTGGGGACTCTCCATAGATGAGATTTTAGAAGTTCTCCATTGGTGAGACTTAAGTTCTCCATTGGTGAGACTTAAGTTCTCCATTGGTGAGACTTAAGTTCTCCATTGGTGAGACTTAAGTTCTCCATTGGTGAGACTTAAGTTCTCCATTGGTGAGACTTAAGTTCTCCATTGGTGAGACTTAAGTTCTCCATTGGTGAGACTTTTAAGTTCTCCATAGTCTTAGACGCTGTAGGAATTAGACTTCTTTTGTTTGGAAGAGCAGGTTTGGATGAGTAGTTATATATATGGCACCTCAAAATACTATTAATGAAGTTTGAGGGTGTGATGTCTGCAAAATAATATTGATTTGGACTATAGGGTCTGTAACAGATGGATAAGACCCAGAAAAATAAACTTTTGACAGATACTAGACATTGTGTTATTAACTGTCTAATGGTTTTGAATCCCATCTCAGCCGCAATAAGGCAGGAAAATGTCTAGTGGTGAGATAGTTCTCCCAGACACTGGACTTAGACATGTTTGGTTTGGCTTAGTGTATAAGGTTTGGATGAGTAGTCGTGGGATGTGGGGGTGAATGCCTTGCTGTGCCGTAGGGAGCTAGCTGCATGCTCTAGGCTGGTCGCTCATCCTAACACCGAGTCTCTGTGCAGACTGCTATTTTAGTAATACCAGTTAGCGTTGCCTCTCTGACATTTAAGACACAGCACTGTGAGAATGTCAGGCGCGTCTTACCGGTGTACCACAAAATCTGACCCCTGGGAAAATTTGGCTTGCCTAACTGGCATACTGTTACCAGTGCACTGCACGAGCAGGATTAATTTGCTCCCAAATTCTACATCCTAATAGTAGTAGCCAAATCTTCTTCTACCTAAAAATATTAAGGTCAATCCCTGGCTATTCAGTTGATTTGCCATCTCAGTGTGTGTGTGTGTTTTCTCTACACCACACCACTCACCATAGACCCAGCCAGGAACGCGGGTGCCCAAATTTGGCATGTATAAAAATTTTGGGTGTCCATTTTTTTAAGGTGGACCAGAATATATTCAGATAACTGCCATAAACATGTACTTACTTATTCCGAAAAGGTATGATATCCTTATGTTATGCCATGGGAATCATATTTTGGTGGAAATATTTAATTATTTGATTGAGAAATGACATTTTTTTAGAAACTCGTCACATGAAATGTTCGGGGCCTGAGGAGTGATTGTGAGGGTTTGGTTGTCCAAATGACACCCAGATGCCCTGCTGGCTAAGACTATGGATCATCCAGCTCCTCTCCTGGATCTCCCACAAAGTCATGCCCACCTCTGGCTATAGGTGAGACTGGATTTGCTGTCTCTGTTTTTCTCTGTGTGGCCCAGTTCTTCACTTTATATGCAAAGGGTCATTATGGTATGTGAAGGGGATGGTTTCATGGGTTTACACATTTGTGCATAGTAGCATTTCTCTTGATGAGTAACTTTGTGTTAATCTGTTGCTATGGACCCCTTGTTGACACTAACTCAGGAATTCAGGGGTCAATACAGTATGTGAGAGGAATAGTTGGTTGAACAATTCATTCATTGAATTTTTTTGAAACCGCTGGATCTCACTCCGATACCTGCATTGATAGTCACAGCAGGGGATCGACTGATATACCCTGCTTGCAGCCAATAGCCATACTCTAATCTCTTACAACTGCTTTTTAATGAATATGTAGCACTGATTATAGATTGCGGGTTCTGACATCACCATACACAATGTGCCTAATGTGATTGTATGGTCTTTGACCACTATTTCATCTAGCTCTCTGTTGAAATCAAATGAATCTATGCTATATGCTTACAAACTGAAACTGCCATCTCCCCCCCCCCCCCCCCCTCTCCCTCGACAGTCCACTGCCCACACATAAGTCCATTCATTTATCACCTGACATCTGCTTGCATGCTTTATTCATTCCATGTATTTGGCTTTGAAAAAATGTTTGTTTCCTATAACAGTCCGAAAGATTTGATTCTAGTCACACGCAGATCCTTGTATGGTTAGTTAGCATTTTTAAGTTTCTATTTAACTGGAGCGTTTTGTATAATGCAGTATCTATTTAGATATTCAAATTCCATTTAAGGCTATTTAAAAAATAATAAAACCGATTGGAGAAACTCCAGGGGAGAAATCAGGCTAAACTAGTAAAGGTATGAGATGTTAATGGTATAAAGAACAGCAAAAAACTAAAATAGGCAAGGCTATGATCAGACTAAAAATTGTGTTTTTGAGTACAAAAAGTTTATTTTTGTTAAAAAAATTAAAATTCTTTGGAACAAACTGTCATTGATTGAAAACTTGAATTGGAGGATAACTAGTACTACAATTAACACGTGAATTCACACGAATAAACATGAATTTACCAACTATACAATGGATAAATGTAATTTGTTTGAGCTCAAGTGAACATTTCAACTTGGAATATTTTCGTTATGTGTTTGAGAAATATCACATGAATGGACCTTTTTTGGGGGAGTAACTGCAGGCATGACTATGGGTTAAACTGTAACAGTTGTGTCTGCTTCACACTGAGTGATGTGTCTGCCTCAGAGCCAGCCTTGGCCCAGAAGCTGCTTTCGTAATGTGAATTATGAAAGGATTTAAATAGAAGCGGGAATAACACTAGATTCACAACAACTGCATATATCAAATCACTCCACGGAGGAATAAATAGGTTATGTTAAGGATCCCTAACCTAGCTTTTAAGTCATAATTTAAGTAAAAATTTTTGCATTATTTTTTTGGTAAAAAATGTGTGTTTTATGCATGTTTTACGTTGATTTGGAGTTGGGAGGGCGGAAAAAACTTTAGGGTAGGGATTTTTTTGAATAAAAACTTGTTAGGGTAGGGTTACAGGAAACAAACAACTTTTTTTTGAGGCCTAACTAATTATTTCATGGTGATTCATTTGGCTGTTTAACCCTTTCATACCTGGAGATCTACTTGACTAGTAGCAGTTTTGGCTGAAACGGGTATGAATGGGTTAAGTTAATTCTTTTGCCCACATGAGGCCAGAGGTACTTGAATCACTAATTGAGTGTGCCACTGTACCAGCGATCTTCAAGATGAATCGTTTTAGATTCCGATAAGCATTCACCCACTCTAGATAAGGCTGTTCTACAGTCGCAATGACATAAAATACTCTCAAATACTCTCTACACACAATTAATATGCTCACTTTTCTATAATTGTAGTCACTTTGTGGGTAATCATAATGAAGTTTTGAACTATTTTTTAAAACTTTTGATGGTGCACAATTCAAAAAATGTTCTGAATTCCCAGTTTGAGGTGTTAAAATTATATGGTAACAAGTGAAATAATATGTTGGATTTGCACATAACGTTAAATTATATTGTATAAATATATTGATATTATATTTACTGCATAAATATTAGATATATTTATATTGGATTTGAACATACTCTTAACCTGACATGTAAAGCTCAAACATTAAATCTGCTAACCTGTGTTTTTTGGTAGTTCTGAACAACCGTTTGTATGCCATTTTATTTGCGATTAATAGAATACGACTTGTTTTTCCCGTAGTGTTTCTGTTTTCGTGGCCTAAGTCAAGTATGCGTCAATGAGTATAAGTTTGTATATTCTCTCGTTTCCTTCCTAATAAGGATGGGTCCAGGATACTTGACTTAGGCCGTGTTTGTGTTGTGCTTCGTTAACCGCATGCGTTTTGTTTTTCTTTTCTTTTCGCTGATTTTGCGTCGTCGTGGTGGTGGTCGCGGTGCGTACGTAGCTAACTATTGGTTCTAGTCGCCGGGGGGCGTCGTCCGCGAGCCTGGACGAGTACCAGTTGCAGAACCAGCAGCTGGCGGCGGAGTTCGCCCAGACCCACCTCGACCACACCTGCGCCCTCGACATCGACTCAGAGCCCGCGCTATGCCGCATGACAGGCATCATCTGCACCATAGGTGAGTGGGGGCGCCACCTGTATGTGTGGCTGGCTGCCACGCGGATACAACGTGATTGGGCGACGGGAGATTATTGAGAAATGCAAAGGTTATCTTGCGGCGTTTTTCTTCAGGACAGTTTCACACCAAAATATTCACAGTTTTTACGGTCATTAATTATTGGGCTAAAAATATTTGAGATGACAAAACTGATAAAAGTTTAGTTTTTTTGTTAAATCGTTTGAGGAGGAATGTTAGATGTTGTGAGATTGCCTTTGGTGGTCGAGACCTCCCGTCAACGTCCAATCACAAGTTCCAGTGTCAGGGCCAACATTGCAGAGGCGTGGACGACGGAAAATCGTCTCAGGATGAGCAGATCACAGCAGGCTGAGAAATGTGAATTGTCAATTCCCTCATCAATATGAGCTTCATGTAATTAGCACTTTGTTCAAGACTCAAGTGATTTGGCTGGCAACAAACTGTATATATTAAAGGCAGTTTTTTGTGTGAAAATACATAATGAATTAAGATCTAAATTCAAACCAAAAAAGTTTTCTCAAAAATGACAACTATAAATTATCTTGAAGAAGAGGATGTGATTTTAGAAACAACCTGTCATTTAATCTTTCATAAAATCTACTCTTTTTCTAATCGAAAGATAAAACTTGAGATAAGGTGATGTTATTTTGGATTGTGGAATTCGATCACTGATTTATATTTCTTGTGCCCTGTGATACGCTCATTCATGATCGGCGGTCAGTTTTGACCTTGCCGACCGTCCTTGGGTTGTGGTGTTCTGTGGTACCTGCGAGAACACCTGGTGGCGGACTGGGAAACTAGTGTATTCCAATTGGTTAATGTTGTCTCTCCGTCTCTGCGGGGTTCGTTTCAGAAGTCGGAGCACCCTGAGAGCCAGCTCCGAGCGGCTGAGGCTGCCACGGCACTCGAGCACCTCTGCAACCTCGACTTCATGTCCGAGCCCACCGTGCCTAAAATGAGCGGTATTATCTGTACGATCGGTGAGTTGCGTGGGCCAGGTGGCGCCACCTGCCGGTCCAGTGATACTCTTTATCAGGAATGCTCGTTGTTGTGGTGGTAGCGTTATTGTTATTGTTATTGCTGAATTTCAGTTGAGTTGTTGTTGTTACTAAGTTCCCAGCTTTTTTTTATCAAGCCCTGTACTACTAGACTATTACCAAACCCTTGAATACTTTTTTGCCCTGTTTTGCTCGAATGAGAATACCCAGCTTTTTGGATGCAGTTCCAATGTTTTAAAGTGACTTTAATATAACTGCTTAGGGCTGATCCAGAAAAAGGCTCGCTGGAAAGAGATGAATGCACATTTTGTCATTCTTCGCCATTACCCCTTTGAGAGATTTTTCTGGAACAGCCTTCGATTATTCAAATCCTTAATACTTTTTAACCCATTCAAGTCTATAGCTCCCCAAATATATATACTTTTATAGTTATTTCATGAGGAAAACACCTCCTTGAAAGTATTTGATGATGAAAATCAATCAGAACTTGGCTCAGCCGTCCAGTATTGGTTAATCCATTCATAACTATAGCAGCCAAAAACTCCTTTACTATTTTGGTAATATCTTTGTGCAAAGGGCACTTCCAGAAAAATATTTGAAGAGGTAAGATTGATCAGAACCCTATCCAGAACTCTTCTTTAATAGATATTTTGTTAACTTATGCTTAATTTCCAAATGATTTACAAAAGTATCATAAGAGCAGACGGCACTGCTCAAAGAGTTCTTCAGGAATGAATGGGTCATTCAGGCTGAATTTAAGTAATTAATAGAATTATCTTTGTATTATTCAGACAATAATTCTGAGGGGAATTTTGCACTTGAATGGGATGAGCTTCTTCTCAATTAATGAAATGAAAGAATGTAGAACATGTTTTTAGCTTAATTGATTACTTCTCAGGCAAAATATCTAGCTTTTTGTTGCTGTATTTCTAGTAATTTTACTTTTTAGGAAATAGCTTTGACTTATGAGATAGGAATTGATAAAGGACTTGTTCACTATTATCTTCCTGGAGCTCATCCTGAAAGGCCTTTCTTACAAAAGATCATTTGGGAATTATTTGCAGGAAAAGTGTCACATATAACCTAACAACATCCTACTGTTCATCAAAAATGTTTAGAAATCCCTTTATTTTCATAAGTATCATAGATTCAGATGTTACTTTTCTAGAATAACTAAGGGCAAGAGAGGGTTGAACAATTAAGGTATTGGAGAGGGTTTATTTTGTACTCTGTGCCTGGTATCAAATTCAATGGTAAAATTATGCAAATTTGACCGAACGAACATTTAAATGTTGTTAAAGAGTCCTGACACAGTCATCAAAATGAATTATTTTTGGTAATGCATGTTTTACAGAACAAATGTGAGTTCCAATTATGCAATCTTGCTTAATTGCGTTAACATATATTGAATTGACCATGTTATTTACCATTTGCTTAGGTTGTTTTTTTCAGTATTGCCTGGTCAGAATCATATACATTCATCTTTGATTAAACCCATCGCAACATGTAACATTGCAAGCTCAGCTGTCAGGTGATTAAACATATTCATGAAAGGAAATTATAATTTCTCTGGAAAAGAGTAGAATTCCGAGAATGGTATTTGAAAATTCATTTTGGGATACAATTTCCACTAAATGTTCAGCCAAAAATATAGATTTAAGCAAATAGCAAGTAACTGTGGGTGAATGGGTTTAAAACTGTAATATGTATGGTTTGAAGGAGTGATCGGCTGTATTGACCTTGAAGGATACTTCAGGGTCATTGTTTTGACCTTGAGGATTTTCAAGGTCACATTTTGCATGTTTGACCCCTGTTTGACCTTGTTGGCTATAACCTCTATTCTGATTACACCTCGTTGCTTCAGGCTGCAGGAGATCGATGGACCTACCAGAGCTTATGACCTTAATGATGCTTTAAATAACCCATCCATGCTGAGCACAGCAGGGCCTTGATATGTTCTGCATTTATACTAATATAGAGAAAACTGAAAGAACCCAATTTTTTTCTTATTTAGGAAACCGTTATGAACTGTGACATTACTGTTGCTCAGAAAGCCTATTTGTTGTTTGTTTTCATAGCAGTCGGCTCACAAGAATTAAAAATAGATACATACATCTACAAGCCTGCTGAGGCATAGATGGGTTTATTAGCTTCTCTTTTTATAAATAACAGCTTCTTACAGATTTATATATATATATATATATATATATATATATATATATATATATATATATATATATATATATATATATATATATATATATAGAATCATTATAATTATCACATTAATGTTATTTTTACTATAATTATATTTTTAACAGTTTTTAGAATGAAGAATAAAAGCAAAATCAAAAATAATGTTTTAACAGTAGCCAAAGACATCTTCAACCTCATCCAAGTCATGATTCTCTAGCTTGTGCTGCCTCCTGGTGGTGGGCGTGCTAACTAAAGTGTGCACCTGCTGACCTCTGCCTGTTTCAGGCCCCGCCTGCGTGGCTGTCGAGAAGCTGAAGAAGATGATGCAGTCCGGCATGAACATTGCCCGCCTCAACTTCTCACATGGAACTTACGAGGTAAGGGGCCGTGCGCCACCTAGTGGATGGTGTTCGAACTAGAGGTGGCGATCAAACGTTTTGGGTCGGCTTGACAATGTGTGGGCATGCAGTGCAGTGCCTGGTGACTAACACTTTTTATACTAAAATCTCCTCTCAATTTTCAGACAATGCTGATGATGGTGGATTGGAGTGCTGCCCCTAGTGGCAGTTAACAAAACTAGTTCTTGAACTGGAAAAATGGCATCACTCTGGTTTCATTGCTACCATTTGAATCAAAAACATGTACAGGTCCAGAGGGGTTCTCAAAGTTTCAACCATCGCTCTTGTGGATTCCAAGCTTAGGATTTTTATGCAAAATGCCCCTTTTCTGAAATAAGCTCAAAACAGAATTGCTTCATAAATCTCCACCTCTATCTTGTATTCAGCGCCGACAAAACTGTGCCTGTGTAATAAAAGTTTATTTCATCTGTTCTCAGACTCGTGGGATGTAATGGTATTAAGTAAACAAGAATCAAGGATGATGCATATTTTTCCTCTTCCCCTACATGTGTAAGAGAAATCCTAGCCCCACCCTCGCTATTTACATCAACTTGGTGTCCATTGGTCACAAAGTGTATTGATGTCAACACAATTACACTATTCAAAGGCTTTTGACATTGTAAGTCGAGCCCTTAATGCTGGGCAAAGCACTTATTTCTTTGGTTAACCTCCTTGTTGGGGTGGTCTAGGAATTCTGTTACACTGGCTAAACAAGGACAGTTTTGTGTGAGAGTTTTCATTGCTATTCAGTTACCCTCCCTCTGGAAGAGCTGCACTAGCCAGTCTAGTAGTCGTGCCTTGAATTGTGTTTGTGAATGCCCAAGGCTTTTCCAGTAGCCTCCCTCTGTAGGGACATTTCTTCTGCAGGATTGCGATTGTTTGTAGCTCTTCCTGTAGCCGCCCTCTGGAAGAGCATTTTTGCTGGTCTGTGTGTGGTTGTTCCTGGCTGTTCCCGTAGCCTCCCTCTGGAGGAGCGATTTAGCAGCAGCAGGTTTGTGTGTGATTGTTTTGGCTGTTCCTTTAGCCTCCCTCTGCCATCGGTTCTTACAGGTCCCGCGTGTAACACAATCCCCCAGCTGAAGAAAATGATCAAAGCTGGCATGAATATTGCCCGTTTGAACTTCTCCCATGGTACACACGAGGTGGGTAGAGAAAGATGCACACTTTCTTATACATATATATATATATATATATATATATATATATATATATATATATATATATATATATATATATATATATATATATATATATATATATATATATACATATATACAAATATATATATATATATATATATATATATATATATATATATATATATATATATATATATATATATATATATATATATATATATATGTATATATATATATATGTATATATATATATATATATATATATATATATATATATATATATATATGTATATGTATATGTATTCTTAATATATACTCATTTATCACTATCTCCCCAAGTGCACGCTTTATTCATCTAATATGGTAATGTCTCCCTACATGGCTTGCTGCATGCTTGGTTTCTCTGTCTCTTGTTTCACATAAGGCATGTCTAGATGGTCAGAGAAATTTCTTTAGATATCAATGATTTAGGAGTATTTTGAAAATGTTCAAATTGATAATTTTAGATAATGATATATATTCAAATATTCAAGATGTTAGTTTCTCTTGAATTGCCAATTTTACTAAAATGTTTGATTTAATTTAAAAATTATCAATTCCCTGACCACCGTGACACTCGGTATGTGAGGATTTGACATTATATAACGCATGTGTATACTATAAAAGGAAAACCTTGATAAACCCAATGGATGAAATTTTTTTCAAATATACTTAACCTTCAATTGAAGAATCAGTCCTATTATCCAAATGGTTAAATGACCTAGTAAAGGAGTTGAGTATATCTTTAACATTTTGACAATCGATTCCATGTATGTACAATATCTATAACAAGATAATTCAGATATGGTTTTCTTACATAATTATATAGTCTAGCAAAGTGATAGTTTATACTTTGATAATCCATTCCATATATGAATGATATTTCAAAAGCTATGTTTCATTTAGGGCAGATTTAGCCTGAGTATGCATATGGTAGAAAAACTGACAATTAACCAAATTTCAAATTCGACTCTTCCATCTAGGGACTCAATTGGTCCTCCAAATCATGTATTTTCTGTGAATGTAATGTATGTTTATATGTATTGTATGTTTATTGTGTTGTATTTCTTCTCTGTCTCTCTCCCAAGTCTCTTTTGCATGATACAATTCTCTCAGTAATATAACCCAAGAACTCTTCATCATATATACTGACTAGTCTTAACCCATTCATGACTGTAGAGCCTAATATCGCTAGGGCTGCATACCGCTAAGGGTGAAGCGGTACGGTACCATAACCGTTACCAACAAAGCGATACGGTATTTTAACGGTACTGCTATCGGTATCTTGAACTATGCTAAGTACGCACTTAGCCTAGTTCTTGACATACATAGATAACATATCAATCTCTGTTAAGTATGTTGATAACATCATATGAAAAGTTGTACTTACCGCGTGCCGAAAACTTGTTAACATGAGAGGTACGCTATAGCGAAGCGAGTACCATATCGCTGCCGCCATAGTGTATGTTGTGATTTTTATCTCCACCGCGTAGTGGCTCTGTAGTAGCGATATGCAGCGCCACTATGCGGTGGCGATAACAATCACAATGAACACTATGCATATGGCAGCAGCGATATGGTACTCGCTTCGCTATAGCGTACCTTCGAAGTAAACAAGTTCGGCACCTGTAAGTACAACTTTTCATATGATATTATCAATGTACTTAACAGAGATTGATATGTTATCTATGTATGTCAAGAAGTAGGCTAAGTGCGTGCTTTGGTTGTTGTGTTTTGCAAAATACCGATAAGCATACCGTTAAATATTGAAACGAGTATTCACCGGTATTTTGCGAAGCGGTATTCGGTACGGTGCTGGTACCGGGTACCGGTGTACAGCCCTAAATATCGCCACATTAACTTGATGATATCTCTCCAACATACACAAATTTCTTAACTCTTATGCAGCTGGTGGCTAATTTAGCCAATACAAAATGATGAAAAAAAACTTTAAAAAATACTTGAAACCCTGGCTTATGGTACTCATCTGAGAGTACTCAGTGGGAGCTGTCCAATGAATACCAATACAACAATGTTTGGATGGTTTTCAGAAATCTTTGCATCCTTGTGCTTTGGACGAAAGTAGCCTCAGCACTGGAGGGTTTAAGATATTTGAAGAGGAAGTGTGAAAGAGATCTCCAGGTATGAATGGGTTAAGGTACTTTCCTTTAGCTTCCAGGAGCGCCTAGGGTGCTTGCTCTCTTTCTTTCCTCTTTCAGCTGTGCCTTCCATATCCTGTTTTGCTCTCTTATTTTCCTCTCCGTTCATACTTTGATGTAGATGTTCTAACTTGAAATCAAATTCTTTGGAGGGCCCTTGTTATATGACAAATTTTCACCATGCAAAGTATCAATTAATAGAATGGCGACTAACTGAAAATTACATCATCTGGAGATAACATAGCCATTTTAACTGTAACTTAACACAATCTTGTGTACAGGCATTTTTCAAGGGATTGGAACTGGTACTCGATACAATACCATTATTGATACTGAATGGGGAAAAAGTATGGTATCGAAAAAGTTAAGTATTGTATGGTGACGTTAAGATTTGAAATATTTAGAAAATTTACTTAATTGCTACCTTGACCTCTCTGCACAAGGGCATTTCTTAAAGCAGGTCCCTGAGAGGCAGGCAGTATTGTTAAAACTTTCGTTAAGATATTGTATCTTTAAGGAAATATCAATATCATATTGTATCATGAAAATTTTTAAGGTGCCATCCCTAAAACAAGTTAGATATTTAGAGTTTGATTTTTTAAATTTATTTTTTTAAACATATCTTAGAAGGTCAAAGCCATTTATTTAGATTTTTCTTGATTCTACTTAGTGATTTGTAGTGTGAGATATTAAGTGATGTTAGGTGTGGAAAAGTGGGAAAAAATAAGCCAAGATTTACATCATACCTCATTGAGTGTCATTCATAAAGTGAATATAAGCATAAAATATATATGTATTAGATAAAAGAAAAACATCTGCAAAAGACCTTGCTTTATGTGCTGTATCTAGCCAGTGCTTTGCATAAATGTGCTTACTGCCAGTGTCATTTAATGTTAATTCTTTCTGCACTGAATTCATGTTTCTTGTATAAATGGTAATGCTTGATTCCATAGCAGTGACGGTCCAGGGTCTTAGCCAGCATGGCGCCTGTACATCATTTGGATGCTGAAACCTAGAAAATCACCCACCAGGACACACAAATATTCAAGTCGTGAAATTCTGAAATATTCAAATTTAAACAATGTATTTTACTTCATTATAATTGTTAAGACATATTTTCAGATGATATAGATTTTCTCAATACATCATGGTTGTTATCTAAGTTAATGTGATCTTTCTTGTAAAATAGGACACCAAAGATGTTTATAATTACCTTTTTCTTTGGAGACCCAGATTCAAAATCTGGCTAAAACATTGCTCTGCTCTCAATTCCTAGCTGGGAGTATGATTTCTCTGTCTAGTAATCTTCCCCATCCTTCAGCAAATAGATTCCATGGCACTCTATGGTTTTCCATTATTTATGTATATATATATATATATATATATATATATATATATATATATATATATATATATATATATATATATATATATATATATATATATATATATATATATATATCATATATATTGTATATATATATCATAAATATATATATATATATATATATATATATATATATATATATATATATGTATATATATATATATATATATATATATATATATATATATATACATACATACATATAATTTTATATGCATATATACACAAACCTGTAGATAGTTTCTGTGAGCTGGTGTGTCCCATGCTGTTATTCCGTCACAAGATTGTGTGTTGTTTCTGCAGTACCACGGCCAGACAGTGAAGAACGTTCGCGAGGCGGCCGCGGCGTTCCCGGAGCTCTCCATCGCCATCGCACTCGACACCAAGGGACCAGAAATCAGGACCGGCCTCCTCAAGGGGGTAAGTAGACCAGCAGGGAATGACTTAATGGTCAGTTAGGGGCAGTTGCTGCTGGATCATGCGAGTTTGCCACCTGATCTTAAATCATAGGAGCCAAGTTCGCGAATGGACATATCAATTATCATTTGGAGCATTTTGAGAATTATTTACCTTTTTTTTAAATATTTATCTTCTTAATTTATCTAATAGTGCTCAAAAATGCATTTAAGAGCACAGTTTTCTCAAAATTTGCCAGGTGAGCAGACCCCTCTAGCCTTGACAATGTACTTTGGCAAAATCTGCCATATTCATTTTGATTAGTTTCCAGAAGTTTTTGGCTGCTGTTTTATGATATTTGAAGATATCATGCCATGTTTTGAAGTATTCCCCAACATTTTTGGCTTTTGTTTTCTGGTTGGGAGCACTGAAATCTGTGATGTCTGATATAAAAAAATCTTTAAAAAATTATATTGAAAGATATTGTGCCATATTTTGGGTTGTTTCCTGACACAGAAATAGGGCACAGAAATCTGTTATCGATACCAGAAATCTGTGAAATATTTATGATATTTGAAGATATCATGCCATATTTTGAGTTGTTTCCCAACATTTTGGCTGTTTTATGATATTTGAAGATCTCTTTCCATATTTTGTGTTATTTCCTGACATTTTTGTCAGTTTTTTAGGGTGCGGGCACAGACATCTGTGATATCTGATACCAGAAATCTGTGAAATCTTTATGATATTTGAAGATCTCGTTCGTGACATTTCTGTGTCTGTGTTTTCAGGGAGCCAGCACAGAGATTGAGCTGAAGCAGGGCGGCATGATCACCATGTCCACAAACAAATCCTACTACGAGTGCGGCGACGAGAACACCATCTACGTCGACTACGTCAACATCGTCAAGGTCGTCGACATCGGCAAGAGGATCTTCATCGACGACGGACTCATCAGCGTCATCGTCAAGGAGATCGGTAGGTTGACTAGTCAGGTCGCTATGGTGACGGATGAAAAATATTTATCAATGCATAGATTAAATAGCAGTTTACAATTGTTTTTTGACAATGGACTCTTAAGCGTTGTCATCAAGGAGATCGGTAGGAAGTGAGGTCGCCATGGTAATGGATGAATTATATTTATCAATGCATTAATTAGACGCCAATTTTGAATTGTTTATGTTTATTTTTATTTGTAGACAATTCCAAAATAAAGTTTAAAATTTTCCAAAATTTCAAACTTTCTTCACGTCAGATATCTTTCAAGTCCTATTATATGTTGCAGAGATGGCAGGATAAGCGTCATGTCACATTTAACAATGCCAGCTGCCCTGTAAAGATTATAAGTTCTCTAACGTCGGTGAAAAGTGTGGCGTTAATAATCATTTGAAAATCATACCATGTGCAAAATTATAATGGGTTTTAAGTGAAGTGATCTGATGTCCAGTTCTCAGGCTTCTTATTGCAGGAGCAGGAAGGGCTGTAATCTTCCCGGCACCTCCGTAGATCTTCCCCCGGCCGCTGTCTCTAACTGTATCTGTATCTATGATTCCAGGCGCAGACTTTATCCGCTGTGAGATTGAGAATGGAGGTTTGCTGGGCAGCAGGAAGGGCTGTAATCTTCCCGGCACCTCCGTGGATCTTCCCCCGGCCGCTGTCTCTAACTGTATCTGTATCTATGATTCCAGGCGCAGACTTTATCCGCTGTGAGATTGAGAATGGAGGTTTGCTGGGCAGCAGGAAGGGCTGTAATCTTCCCGGCACCTCCGTGGATCTGCCAGCTGTCTCGGAGAAGGACAAGGGAGATCTCCTCTTTGGTGTAGACCAGGGGGTAAGTTGGACAAAGGCCTGAATTTTATTCACAATATTTTTTCCTTTAAAGGCGCTTTTCTAAAAAATATTTGCAGAAGTAGCACATGGGAAATTTACTGGGTTTTTAATGATATTAGAAATTTATTTGCTTTCTAGAAACAGGGGCAAAAGATAAGAAAAAGAATATTTTGTGTAATCAGTATTTTTTTCTGCATTGACCTTACTTGTGTGCATAGTATATGTAACAACCATGTGCACTGTATGTATGTCTCCTAACATCAGAGGCCCTGTAGATGGATTTATCAATCGCATTCAACTGGAATTTTGTTGGTCGAGGTGTAAACAAGTAGCATTCAGTGTGCTCTTTAATTGTTTGGTCCTGCGTATTGTATTTTAGGGTGTACACATAAGTGTGCCCTTAAAATGATTGGTATTGCGTACTGTATTTAAAGGTGGACATGTAAGTGTACCCTTTAATTGATATCGCTCACTTTATTTTAACATGTACACATAAGTGTGCCCTTTAACCCTTTCAATGCTGAGGCTACTTTCATCAAAGGAAAAAGAATGCAGAAATAATTGAAAACAATCTTAACCCTGTCATGTTGGTACTCATTGGATAGCTCTCACTGAGTACTCTCAGATGAGTACCCATATGCCAGGGTTTCAGTCATTTTTCAGGATTTTTGCATTATATGTATTGGCCAAATCAACCATTAGAAGCATGAGGGTTAATTGATTGGTCCTGCATATTGTGTTTTCAGGTGGACATGGTATTTGCGTCATTCATTCGCAGTGGACAGCACATCAAGGAAATCCGCGAGATTCTTGGTGAGAAGGGCAAGAACATCAAGATCATCGCCAAGATAGAGAACCACGAGGGTGTCCTCAGGTACGTAGAACAAACATATCCAAGGTTAGAGCACAAAACAAGCCCAATCTCACCCGTAGAGCCATGAGGGCTACGGCGAGGGTGTCCTCAGGTACGTAGAACAGCCGGGGACAAACACGCTCTTAGCATTTCTGCCTGTACAGATTTAGCTTCTTATCTACTTCAAATCCTTATACCAACTACATTTAATAGTCTATTGTGTCAAAAAGGGCAATTTACACTTCAGCTATGTCTTAAAAGACCCCCCCCCCCCCCCCCCCCCCCCCCCAAAAAAAAAAAAATGAAAAAAAAAATGGAAATGCTTGCCTGTCCACAAAGGAGGTTTTCAGGACAGGCTTGGCCAGTCCTTGCTAAGTCCATGTTGACAAAGATATCAAAGGTTAGATTACAAAGAAGCACCCTCTCACCTGTAGAGCCTTGAGAGCTAGGGCTAGGTACCAGTACACGATAAAATACCAAATACTCATATTGGTACTCGATACAATGCCAAATAACAGTATTGAATGTCAAAAAATATTGTATCGAAAAAGTTAAGTACCATATCATATCATTTAAGATATAAATATGTATACACTGCTAACTCAGGACGTCTCCTCACAAAGGCAGTTTGCTAGTTACAAGTGAAATATAAGTAGCTGATCTTCATAAATTTTACCAAAGTTATATCCCTGGGAGGTATTTTTCGGAAAATACCAAGCATAACCTTGTTTTCATTTCCTAAAAAGATGTTCATCTGTAATTGGAGAAAATCATGCTAGTGGGTTTATATTTCTATTGTCATACCTGATTCTATTATGTGCTTACGTTGCTTGTTTCAGGTTTGACGAGATCCTGGAGGAGGTTGATGGCATCATGGTTGCCCGTGGCGACCTGGGTATCGAGATCCCCTCAGAGAAGGTCTTCCTCGCCCAGAAGATGATGATGGGAAAATGTAACAAAGCCGGTAAACCAATCACATGCGCCACACAGGTACGTAGCTCTGGCGTGCGGCCGCATGTCGGGGGAAGGGGATATTGACTTGAATCATGAATATGAAATACCAAGGATCTGTAAAATCTGACCTAGAATTCCCTATAGAGCACCTTAAGAATATTTGAACATTTTATTTAGAGGAAAAAGCATTATATACACAAATGCCAATTTCATCATCTCTATTGATATAACCAGAAGTAGTAGTACTGTAGTAGTGGTAGTAGTAGTATCATTATTATTATAATCATTATCATTATTATTATTAGTGGTAGTAATAGTAGTAGTAGTAGTATCATCAGCATCGAAACTATTCTCATCATTATTATTATCATCATCATTATTTCTAGTGTAATTATTATTATTATTATCATTATCATCATTATTATTGTAATTATTATTATTATTATTATTATTATGTGTAGATGTTGGAGAGCATGGTGAGCAAGCCGCGCCCGACGCGTGCCGAGAGCAGTGACGTCGCCAACGCCGTGCTGGACGGCGCGGACTGCGTCATGCTGTCGGGAGAGACCGCCAAGGGCAAGTACCCCATAGAGGCCGTACAGATGCAGCACAGGGTAAGTAGGAGCCAGGCGGCATGTACAGTAAACATGTACAAAATATACATACAGGGTACATATGTACAATGCAAATGTACATACATCTGTTCAAAATATACATACAATGCATATGTACAATACATCTGTTCAAAATATATGTACAATACATATATCCAAATATGTGATTAAATTGACTAAATATTTACATATAAGTTTTTACTTAAGTAACAAATATACAAGTGAGTAGTGGATGAATGAATATGTAAGCGTGTACAAAACGTGTATGCTCTAAACATGTACAAAATGTGTGCAATTGATTTGTATTATTCATATGTACACACTATTGGTATAAGCAGGAACTTCCTAAAGCACAGTCTGCATCTCGGGTGTAAGTCAATAGGTATAGATAACATTAACATTTCTTAATACATATACATTTATTTGTATATATACAATCACGTAATCAGAATATATAAAATAAGTTTAAAAAATCATAAGATAAGTAAATATGTATAGATATTTAAATGAATAAAAGAAACAAAGTAGGCACATAAAACAGTGGTATGCACAAAGTATGTAAATAAGTGAATTTGTTGTTGAGAAACTGAAAAGAATACATAAGCAAATATGTACAGAATATATGAAAACATTGTTTAAGCATACATGTACAAACTTTTAAATAAGCATATATTAACAAAGTGTAGAACCTGATTTGTACAAAACATGTTGATGGCCATATGTACAAATTATGTTTATGCAAATAGATAATCAATCATTAAATACCTTTTTATAGGATCTTAAAATGATGGTCCTCTTCAACTGTTTTAAATGGAATAGGCTTAAATAGTAAAGAAATAAACAATTCATACGCCTTTGTAGTTAGTATCATATAACAAATTTTATTGAAGTGGCTTGAGAAATAGTTTTCCTGTTCACAATTGAAGCATATTTTCATGATGTTTTCAGGTATTTTGAAAAAAGGATCTTAACTTATCAGATTGCAAGAAAAGCTTAAGTCAGATAGAAAAGGACTGACGAAGGATGCTGCAATTTGATTGGTCAATCCGCCATCATATCTTCACCTTATCATTGTAACCTATTCATGCCTGGAGATCTTGATAAGTGTCGCTTGGACTTATTTTTACACTAAACGAAAATAACTTTGGAAATTTACTAGATTTAGAGTTGTTATTTAGGCTTTGATCACTCAGCTGTATACTCTCTAGATGTATCTTTTGAATGTTAGCGAAACAATCATCTGCTCCCAAAGATATTACCAACAGGCACTGACATAAGTACTTGCCCGCTTGCCCCGGCAAGTGAATATTTGAAAAAAGGGCTTTCGGGGCTAATACATTTTAGTTTGCACTTACCCGAATTGACAAGCTGATCTTCTGAACATTACACATTTTTCAATATAGAAAATGGAACAAATACCCAGAAATATGCTAACAATACAACATAATTTAACAGAAAATGGTTTTAAATGATGAAATCCATGATAAATAATACATGTCATTCTAGCATATGTTATTTCGGGCAAGCCAAAAATTATGTCAGGCAAGTAAAAAAATCATAAAACTACTTGCCCGGCATGGTAAGTGCTACAGGCGCGAATAGGTTACCATATCTACCCGGTGCTTGCTTATGGAAAGAGGAGAGAATTGAGCCAATCCAACACCCACTCAGACATGGTAGTGTCCTGTCTCATTCCAGATATGCCGCGAGGCAGAGTGTGCAGTGTATCACACTCAGCTGTTCAGAGAACTGAGACAGAGCACCTTTTTCCCGACGGACCCCACGCACACGACGGCCATCGCGGCTGTGGAGGCTTCCATGTCCTGTAACGCGGCGTCCATCATCGTGACGACCACCTCGGGAAGGTATGCTATGACTTAACGACGGCAGTGCCTCGTCTAGGAAGTACGGCCAACACCTACTGCTCACCCTCTCACCAGCCACGATAGGGAATCTTTTCTTTAGCCTTTAGGACGTTCATTCCAGGTGGTTGGCTTTCCTTTCATTCCGTCTTTTATGTACAACACCCTTTCTCCACTTTGTAAGATTTTATTCTTTCTTTTCAACGTTTTTCATTCCAGATGATTTTCATTCCAGGCGGCTTTCCTCTGTTCCGTTTTTTACCAACTTCCCTCCACATTGCACTCATGATTTATATTGTTTATTTTCTTTCCAGGTACTTTTATTATTTCATTTCTAACACAGTGCGTCTTTTACAGGCAGCCCTTTCTCACGTTGTTGATGATGGTATTGTTACGGTTCAGAGAGGACAATTCTTAATACTCACTACAACTTCAGATGCATTCAATAAAAACATGTCTACTTCTCTTTCTGAAAGATTGGTCATTCCGATTTACTGCCTGATCAATTCTTGTTCGTGCATTTTTCCTTTAAGAAAATTTACACAATCAATATATTCTTCTCAAGTATGTATGGTTTTCCTGCATTGAGTGGTAGATAATATGCAATTTGATCATCTTGAATGCTGAGACCATACACCTATAGTTAACTTAATACTTAATAAGGTATTTTATTCAAACCTAGTACCATTTGGCATCTTTCTCATTGTGAGATTTAACCAGGCTGAGAGTTTAAATCCATCTGAAATTCACCTCTTTTGTATGTAATGAGATGTGTCCTCATATATCTGCTGTACCTGATTCTATCCAGTAATGCTTGCCCATGTTTTCTCTCTGCGCTGATTGAAGACGTTTCGTGTTTCCCTCTAGATCTGCCGGGAGGCTGAGGCTGCGTCTCACGCGGCTAGTCTGTACTTCTCGCTGAGGCGGGCGACTGTTTTCCCGACGGACGTGGCACACACCTCGGCCATCGCGGCCGTCGGGGCCTCGCACGCCTGCCGGGCCGCTGCCATCGTCGTCCTGTCCCGCAGCGGCAGGTAACGCCACACCATGCATCGCCGCCGCTCCTCACACGCATGTGACATCCTGGCATGCGCCTGCCATGTGACTCCACTCAGCACATGTGCGGCACTCCATTTTCGTCCAGGGTTTGGTTGTCCAAAATTCTACTAAGGCAAATCAGTATTTATTAGTTTGCCTGTGACTCCATGAGCACATGATCAGTTTCTCATTCCTAGCGCAAATCAGTATTCATTATTAGTTCAGGTCAACCGAACCCGAAGTGATCTTTTTTACTAGCCCTTGTGCTATGTTGTGACATGTTTCATGTCTCACATGTTTTGTCACAGTCACATACGGTGTCAGGTGTGACTACATAAAGCTTCACATGTGAGTCACATGATGTCTAAAGTAATGTGACATAGGTGTCACATGTAGAGTCACATGGGTGTCACATGATGTCATACACAACGTCACATGGGTGTCACATGGAGCGTCACATGGTTGTCACATGTTATGTTGCATGTGACAAGGCTTGTGGGACGTGTGCTACACTGTTGGATGTGCCTCGTGTCAAGCCTAACACGGATCTCGATGCACATGTCTCGCGGTGTCACGGCAATGCGAATGCCCTCCTTGCCTCTGTTCATGCTCCCCACTGTATCTGGTTCCTTGTCTCATTTCTCCACTCAGATTTGCCGAGAGGCCGAGGCAGCTTGTTATACGAATAACATATTTTCGGATTTGCGAGCGGCCACTTTCAGGCCTACGGACGACATGCACGCTACAGCTATTGCGGCTGTGGAAGCCTCTCTTTCATGTAACTCGTCTGCCATCGTAGTTCTTACGACCTCCGGGAGGTACGAGCGCTCCAGTATTCAGAATGCTCAGTTTTTGGCAGATGCATGACCGCTTTGCTTTTGATTCAGGCTGGCGTTTTTGGCGATGAAACTGTTTCGCAGATTTTTGGTTTTCTATTGCGCTTGGTCGAAGATCGACTGAAAGGAAATGCAGACAAGAAATCTACCACTTAGTAAAAAAAAACACGTGTCACTTATAAGAAACTTTTGAAATGCATATTTTTGATATATATATATATATATATATATGTGTATATATGTATATATATATATGTATATATATATATATATATATACATATATATATATATATATATATATATATGTATGTATATATATATATATGTATATATATATATATGTATATATATATATATATATATATATACATACATATATTGGACATACACTAATTCACACATGTTTACCATTTGAACAAAAAATACTTAGTCCATTTAATCCTTCATGTTTGATAGTTCAAAGTTTATCGTATCTTGTCTGTGTTTCCTCTCGTGGCCTCGGCTCTCTCCACCAAGCCCCTATAACTCGTGTTATTACTGCTGCCACCATAGTTACTATTGTTGTCCTCACCTTGGGTTCTGATTATGCCGCTTTGTTATCTAGTTGTGCATAGTCTCGGCAAGGTCAATACCAAACCCTCTTCTGGGAATTGCTGCCATTCGATGTAGAGGCACTGGGATAGAAATCTCACTTTGCAGATAATTCTGAACTGCCGTATTCATCAATGTATTATTGTGTATGCATCATTCAATGCAATTCCCTCATTTATATTATGGGTTGTTTGGTTGCGTTGAAATGCCATCTTGACATAAAGGTATGCAATTTCCAAAACAGTTAGGTATTGACCATGTGTTATAACTCTTATGTTTGCAATAATTATATGGATTTGTTGGTAACTAAGGTACATCCTGCTTTCTACACTTTCCCTCAGATAATAATTTATAACAGATTCAATGTACAAAAATAAAGTCCTAAAATATATTGGATAAAATGTGCAATGTCATTAGTTTCAATTTTATATCAGCCCATCACAGAGGCATGTGAATAAATATATATATATATATATATATATATATATATATATAAATATATATATATATATATATATATATATATATATATATATATATATATATATATAATATATATATATATATATATATATATATATATATATATATATATATATATATATATATATATATATATATATATATATATATATATATTATTTATATGTTCAATCTGACCCTTGAGGAATCTGGTAGTAAAGTGTTTAGAGAATGTACCTTAATGACTTGTGTTTAGCGCCAGAGAGTGTTCGTACTCACATATTCACAGCACCTGATATTAGGTGTCCTTTCCTTTCAGTAACCATGCCGTGACTTATAGACTACTCTTTTGTATTACTGTGGTGCCTGTGTGCTGTTTTGGGGTGAAACGGGCCTTTGGTTCAAGAATTTCATTGGCTTAAAAGTGGCTCTTTACGGAGTGCAGGATTAAAGGATACGTAGGATAGATCTCAGGATTTGAGAGGTCCACCTTGAGAAACACACTGCTAGATGCTGTATTCAAGTCATGCTGTTCACACATCATGTGGAGCTGAT
This sequence comes from Maea johnstoni, assembly GCA_963942565.1. NCBI lineage: Eukaryota > Metazoa > Annelida > Polychaeta > Spionida > Magelonidae > Maea > Maea johnstoni. The sequence continues at coordinate 25,399,038 of OZ012701.1, read as the reverse complement.
TATAGGACATTGCTAGACGCACTGAGCAAACTCAGATGAGCTTCTATTATTTGTATAACTAGTTCCATATAAAATTGATGAAATTTAGGAACCAACTCTTGTTTTACTCAGAAACAACACTCTAAAGTCTCTCAGAGCAAGAAGGTTGTGCAGCAAATAGTTTTAAAATATATTTTGGAAAAATATTTTTAGAATATTGCTAATCATGAAGATATAGATAATTAGTGATGGGAAGTTTTCAACTTACCCTGCAGACTCATTTAATTCATAACATCAAAATACATTTGGCTGAAACAAATGCCACATATTGACCCTATGTTTGGTATTGGAACATGGATCATTGTCTTTACAGTTGGTTTTAAACCACCAAGGGTTGCTTTATGTTGCTGTACTACCTTGTTGCCATGGAGACGGTCATTAGTTGTGTTGACTAACCTGTTTTTTATCTGACGCAGTTTTTTCCCCCCGGCAGCAGCAGAACGGTCTCCCATGAACCCTTCACTTGCACACCCCTCTTTTGTTTCATGCAAACCCCACCCTCACCCCCTCAAAAGAAAAAGATGGTCCTGAACTGCAGTCCCCCATACCCACCTTCACTTGCACCCCCTCACACCCCCCTTTGTTTAATGCCCATATGTCCCCCACCCTAAGATAGCCCTCTGAATGTAAGACCCATGGTACGAGACACCCTTTTTCCATTGTTTCTTTTATCCATTGTTTCATTTATACAATTTGTTTGAAAGCCAAATGTATTGATTGTGTATTTATTGTTCAGAAGCCAAATCTTTTGTTTGTGTCTATGCCATTCTTAAGTCAAGTCCAACTTTGGCTTTGTACTATTTTAAATACACATACAATATACATATTATTTATTATCTATTTGTCCATTGTTTGAGTCTATCATTCCATTTTTTTATTGCTTGTATGTCACTTTGCCACGTTTGTTTGTACACCACAAAGTTCAGAAGCCAAACTGTACCAAGTCGTTTTCCCGAGAGATTTTAGCTCTGACTCCTGTTTTAATTGACAGCTAGGCTGGTGCATGGTTTTCTTGTTCAATCTGAATGATGAGCTTCCTTTTGGGAATTATTAATTTCCTGCTGTGCATGTATTAGTGTTAATATATCTTCCCCAGACAGATCTCATGATTGTCAAACTTAAAGCAAACAATTTACTACTTATAAATGTATTCATTCTCTGTACATACCAAGGCAGATAATGCAGTTTTATTTTTTATCAAGTACATATATTATATTACAAAATGTATGTGTGTGTATATATATATATATATATATATATATATATATATATATATATATATATATATATTTATACTCATTTATTCATTCAATGTGTATGTAGACGTGACATTTTGCATTTCTTGACCATTTCTTTCAAATACTGTCACTAAAACATAAATGAATTTTAGATATATTAACAAATCTGTGTACATATGGATATCTTTCTGAATGTCTCAGCATCCTTGCATAAAACTTAAATTAAAAATAAGAAAGCCAACAATGATGACATGAATAATCTGGCCATCAGTGAGTATCAGTTAGGGTCTTATCTTAAGATAATGAAATTGAAGTCATTGCTTAGTGAGTATATATATATATATATATATATATATATATATATATATATATATATATATATATATATATATATATATATATATATAAATATAAATATATATATATATATAATACATTATATATATATATATATATATATATATATATATATATGTGTGTATATATATATATATATATATATATATATATACACACACATTATATATATATATATATATTTGTATATATATATATATATATATATGTATATATATATATATATATACATATATATTTATTTATTTATTTATATATAATGGAATTGAAAGTCATTTCTTCTTAAAGTTATGTAATTTCTTCCCGTCGTTTATGTCTAACCTGTTTTATGCCTCACGCATGCCCTGATTGTTTTTCCCGACAGGTCGGCACATCTGATTGCGGCATACCGCCCACGCTGCCCCATCCTGAACGTGACGAGAGACGCGCAGGTCGCCCGCCAGAGCCATCTCTACCGCGGCCTCTTCCCCGTCTACTACAGTGGTGAGTACCTGCAATAGGAATAATAATACCCATTCCCCCCCCCCCCCCCTCACAACCCTCCTACCCACCAGCAGGGATTGACCTTAAACCTTCCAATGCTGAGGCTACCTTCGTCCAAAACACAAGGATGCAAAGATTAAAAAGAAAAATAGAATAATAATAATTCTCCCCCCCCCCCCGCCCCCCCCCCCCCCCCCCACCCCCCCCCTTCATGTGATACTTAGAAAATACTTAGAAAAAATCTGAGCGAAGTGTTTGTCTTCCAAAAAATGAAAAAAAATTGCATCAAAACTACAAAAGAAGGTGATTAAGTTATTTTTTGACTTCTTCACTTTTGTTTGGTGCCGTCGGCCCCTGGACTTAATTGGACAAGTGTTTGTTCAGTTTTCACTCCAAGGAGTAGTACTGTTGATTGGCCCACAAAGGAGTAGCATACACCAGTCTCCCCTATTATATAGTGCTGCCCTTCAGCAGTTTCCCAGTGCTGGGGACTAGATGGCCTCATATCACTGCGCATCATAGGTTCATTTAGATATTTAATTTTTTTGATTCTTTGGTTACGAGTTATGATTTTATTTTTGAGGAATCTATTTGGAAAATGCTAGGGTAAATATTAGGAGGTGGGGTTCATGTACTTTTCTGTTAGATTAATGGTGTTTTAGGTCAGACTGGACACACCTTGTCAGAAAACTATTGGGTTGTAACTGCCCTGCTTTATATAACTAAGGAGTTTGTATGTGTGTATATACTATATATATATATATATATATATATATATATATATATATATATATATATATATATATATATATATATATATATATAGTATATGTATATATACATATATATATATATATATATATATATATATATATATAATTATATATATATATATGTATATATACATATATATATATATATATATATATATATATATATATATATATGTATATACATATATACATATATATATATATATATATATATATATATATAATATATATATATATATATATATAATATATATATATATATATATATATATATATATATATATATGTATGTATGTACCTGTGTGCTTTGTCTTAGTGCGTGTAAGCCTTTATCTTTATGATAAACACGTGTCATCCTCCACACTACCTGCCACATCTGACTTTATTTGGCTCATTATATATGCGCGGGCTGCTCGCCACTATTGTCTCTCTGTCCTCCTCAGCATAGCTCTCCGCCTGTTCCCCGACCTCCGACCTTAGGCGACCTTCGCCTTCAGCAGAGGTCAAGTGATGGCTTGTTTTTTGCGGTGGAGGAATGTGTGGTGAAAGTCAAGCTTGTTTATGGGTTAGCGACGGGCTGTCTGGCTGGCCTGCTGAGAGCCTGGGGCTGTTATTATAGTCATAACGGGAGCTGTAGAGAGCCTGATTCACAGCCCATGTCTCTAGGAAAAGGTCATCTTTCTGGCCCTCCTGGCTCAGAAATATAAATTGTACATGTCCAGAAAGCATTGGATCTAAATAGCCCATGTTTGAAAAAGAAATAAGTGGGGCTAAGTGGTCAGTGGCGATGCCTTAGACCACACAGCCATCAGGCAGGCCCAGAGCCATTAATATCTTCTCTCCTCCCTTGAGCTGCTGTGGCTCAGGTTACTCTGTTTCTGAAGGACAATTTGGGACTTGTTGAGGAATCGCAGGGAAAATTGTTCTACATCCTGTCATCAATATCACCTCAGCCATTGAAAACAAAACAAAATATCAAACAAGCAAACAAGGTAGTGCAGAGAGACAGTTCATCAGAGGCAACAATATCTTGAGTTCTAGTTAGAGACATCTTTATTCATGAAAATAAGACTACATTTGAGATTTAATTTGTATTTCTTGTCACCATGAGTAGCAGAAGGATATCCCACACACAGTTGCTTTATACCTGGCAGGCTTGCTTTTTGCTGAACTTCATCCAATTCAAACCAGAAAGTACCAGGGCACTATACAGAGTGCTTAACCCTCATGCTGCTGTTGGCTAATTTGGCCAATGCAAAATGATGCAAAATACCTGAAACCTGGGCAAATGGGTACTCATCTGAAAGTACTCAGTGAGAGCTATCCAATGAATACCAACATGACAGGGTTTAGATGTTTTTCAGAAATCTTTGCGTCCTTGTCCTTTGACGAAAGTAGTCTCAGCAATGGAAGGGTTAAAAACAAAAATATGAAGTTGATACCCTTTTACAATTATCTAAACAAGAAATATTGATAGAGATATTTTCAGATCCTCATGGTGGTAGTCTAGATCAAGGCACGTCAGATCACTATTAGTACAGCCGTCTCATCCTCCCATTGGTTCTAGGTTAATGCATGAAGTGATTATGATAATAGCACCTTATAGTGTAGTACACTATGATATGGCATGTTCTAGTTTGATTTTTCTTATTCACAAAATAAGTTGTGGAAAGCACCATTCTATAGAGTAGTTTAGGTATATATCCAATGAAGGAATTAAGGTGTACACATGCTAGTTTAGGACAATATAGGTGTTATACTCTGTGAATGAATTAAGGCGAATACATACTACTTCACAACAATTAAGGTGTATACTCTTTCACATACTGAGGGGGGATATTCTTGTTCAGGTCAGTATAGGTTTAATGTTTTTGAAGAATGAAAATGGATGCATTGTAGTTCATGACAATGCTAACAAGTTAAGGTGGATACTAAGTATTGCATGACACTATAGGTGTGTACACAGAGAGAGAATTATGTGGAATTCATTTACAACCTTAGTCTGATACACAAACGTTAGGGTATGCAGAAAAATAGAGACTTCCTCATCAGAGAAGGTATTTATAAAATGTTTCTAGATGTAATTATCTTTTTCTTACATTCATAATGTATTTATAATCTACAAGGGATATGAAAAAAGTGTTAAGTCATTCCAGTGCCTAATCCCCCCCCCCCCCCAACTAATCTCTTTTCTAAATTCTACAAACTTACAGTTTTACATAAGTTTTAATTCTAAGCATATTCATACAGCTTCACCTCCCTGCTATGAGAGGCTGTGACAATATAATGTTACCTCAATTTAAACTTGAGGCCACCTTCCAGCCTAGTTCTAAGCGAATACTCAAGCAGCTTTACAGTGGGCAGTGGTTGCTGCTGGCTGTGGGTTGACCACTAAGCATTTCAGAAGCTCACCTATATACACATATACAGCCAAGGGAAAAACACATATGAATATATATATATATATATATATATATATATATTCATATATATATATATATATGTATATATATATATATATATATATATATATATATATATATATATATATATATATATATATATATATATATATATATATATATATATATATAATGTGTTAGATAGACATAGAAACATAGTTATAGACACACATACTTATATAATTCATGAGAACACTTAAAACAGTTTACAATAACAACACACTTTCGTCCATAATTTGTGAAAAAATAAACATTCATACAGTTATCATAATGTAAGACATAGTAGCCAAATTGGCCTTGTTATTAAATTTTGATTACCTTCCTAATAATTTTATATCACCACTCTACCAAGTTAATTTTTGCTTTTGGTTAAGGTTATTTTTACACAGATGTATAGTACCATTTAAAATGGTGGTGCTTCTCACCGATTGCAAATAAAAGCAATTTAAAATCATATGTAATAGAAGTAACCTATAGTACCTGTTAATGCTAATAGTGGCCAAAAAAGGCCTTTCAATTTCGGTGAAATTTTTCTTGCGTAAGCAAATTTGGAAAAATACTATATTTGAGGGCAAAATGTTAATGAGAGCATTACCATCAACTCCTTCAAATATTTTCTAAAATCTTACTCAATTTCTAAATGATTATTGAAAGTAACATCAATCCCGATGACTGTTTGATGAGGAACTCTTAATATATAAGCCTGAATGGGTTGTTGAGAGAATATTCTGGCTGGTTGGTGCTCAGTATCTGTTGAGTATCGGGTAGTTACAGTTGAGAATGTCCTGATCCCACTCCTGACCCTGCGGGCACTTCATCACCACCCCCCTCATGCCCAAACATACCACAAACTTGGTACGGTCAGCCGCGTAGGGGTTGTACACGTACCCGCTCCTCCGGCACAGGCTGTCCAGGGCGCTGTCGCTCCTCAAGTCTCCAGCCTTCTCGGCAAGCATGCCCGGGGTGGGCATGGGGTGCATATGAGACCCACTATTACTACTACTACTACTACTACTACTACTACTACTACTACTACTACTACTACTACTACTACTACTACTACTACTACTACTACTACTACTACTGCTACTATTACTGCTTCTAGTAGATGAAGACCCTATTCTGTTGCCCCCATTGAGGCCTCCCATATTTGGATTTGATGGCCCACCATTGTTCCGTTCCAAACCACCCCTTTTGGGCATGGTACTGTTACTGCTCACATTTACCCCTGGCGCTACCTGGTGGCGAAATAAGAAAGACGGCCCTCCCAGATAGATGACGTACTGTACAACAGGACCGTATGGCCCATAGAATTCCCTATAAACACCCTGACCTTTGGTTAAATCTCTATTAGCAGTGCTGCTTGCACCGGTATTTGTCCTTGTTTGACCTTTGCCAGATCCAGTCTGACCTTGACCTGATTTGCTCTGACCTTGACCAGTTCCATTTTGACTCTGGCCTGATCCCCCCTGACCAGATCCTCTTTGACCTTGACTTGAATTTCCCTGACCTTGACTCGAATTTCCCTGACCTTGGCCAGATCCTCTTTGACCTTGACTTGAATTTCCCTGACCTTGGCCGGCTCCACCTTGACCTTGACCCCCAGAAACGGTGTCTATGAGTATACATGTTCTGACGAGCTGGCTCCACATCTTTGCGCGTCCGCAGCGCCGGATGTAGGCGCGCCTCTGGTAGTCGCACTGAATGAAGCGGTTAGGGTTACGTGGATGGGGGAAATAGAAGCCGCCGCTAGCACAAAGTCTGACGAGGCTTGAGTCGTTCGTCAGACCTAGCTTTTCTGTCGCTCTCGGGGTTGGTGTGACTCTCGGAGGTGATGTCTCTCTCGGTGCAAACGTGCTGCTCATGCGTGGTGCTGTGCCTCCATTTTCATTTCCACCCTGGTTCCCTGTGCCTCTTCTGCTTCCACCATTAGAGCCACCGCCTGTGGAACCGCCTTGGCCACCACTTGAACCACCTGAGTTTCCGCCACCACCACCACCAGTATTTCCTCCCCCTCCTCTATTGTTCCTGTTGAGTAGTGCCTTCTCTATGAATATTGGTCCCCTCCTCTTGCTGGCGCTGATGCAGGTGCTGATCCTGTAGTCCCACACCTTATTGGGGCCGCACCAGCGCACGTAGTAGCTGCCGTCCTCGTTACACTGTATGTACTGGGTGTTATCGGGCTCATAGCGGGCATAGATGGGACCGCCAATCTGGCACGGGTAGTCGGGGTCGACGATGGGCGGAGTGGTCACCATTGAGCGCTGACCTCCGGTGGCGCCACCTATCTCGATGCAGTCGGCGACTAGGTCGCTCCAGATTAGCTGGGATGGACAGTCCATGGCTACGCGTCTCCCGTTCTCGCAATCCACAAACCGCCGCGGGTTGCCCGGGTACTGGAATGGCTCGGAGTTGTCGCAGTTTCCCAGGTTCACCACGTCCCCATCAGTGGGCGCTCCACCACCAGCGCCCCCTGTAGGCAGCCCGGTGTTGCTCCCTCCGTTGTTGCTGTCGGGGAAGCGGGTGTCCTGCTGCGGTCTCTCGCAAGCTGATAGCCCAGAGTACCATATAAGGCTGTCGGGACACTGCCGCACGTAGCCGGTCGTTCCGATACACTCAACGTACTTGGTGATGTCTGGGTGTGAGATATACAGGTGGCGCTGGTCGTCACACATGCCGAACACGAGGCCTCCGCTGCTCCTGTCCTCGCCGTCTCGCATCACGTCATGGGCCAGCGGCGAGAACCTCGCTGAAATAGCAAACACACAGTCAGTCAGTCAGTCCTACAGGCAGAGAGCGGCGGCTAATGGTCACACGGCCACAGCTGTCCACACACACATACTCACTTACACAGGCTCACTAATTATACCAGCTCCATTCACATAGCTGTGGACACACACATACTCACTTACACAGGCTCACTAATTATACCAGCTCCATTCACATAGCTGTGGACACACACATACTCACTTACACAGGCTCACTAATTGTACCAGCTCCATTCACATAGCTGTGGACACACACATACTCACTTACACAGGCTCACTAATTGTACCAGCTCCATTCACATAGCTGTGGACACACACATACTCACTTACACAGGCTCACTAATTATACCAGCTCCATTCACATAGCTGTGGACACACACATACTCACTTACACAGGCTCACTAATTATACCAGCTCCATTCACATAGCTGTGGACACACACATACTCACTTACACAGGCTCACTAATTGTACCAGCTCCATTCACATAGCTGTGGACACACACATACTCACTTACACAGGCTCACTAATTATACCAGCTCCATTCACATAGCTGTGGACACACACATACTCACTTACACAGGCTCACTAATTATACCAGCTCCATTCACATAGCTGTGGACACACACATACTCACTTACACAGGCTCACTAATTATACCAGCTCCATTCACATAGCTGTGGACACACACATACTCACTTACACAGGCTCACTAATTATACCAGCTCCATTCACATAGCTGTGGACACACACATACTCACTTACACAGGCTCACTAATTATACCAGCTCCATTCACATAGCTGTGGACACACACATACTCACTTACACAGGCTCACTAATTGTACCAGCTCCATTCACATAGCTGTGGACACACACATACTCACTTACACAGGCTCACTAATTATACCAGCTCCATTCACATAGCTGTGGACACACACATACTCACTTACACAGGCTCACTAATTGTACCAGCTCCATTCACATAGCTGTGGACACACACATACTCACTTACACAGGCTCACTAATTATACCAGCTCCATTCACATAGCTGTGGACACACACATACTCACTTACACAGGCTCACTAATTGTACCAGCTCCATTCACATAGCTGTGGACACACACATACTCACTTACACAGGCTCACTAATTATACCAGCTCCATTCACATAGCTGTGGACACACACATACTCACTTACACAGGCTCACTAATTGTACCAGCTCCATTCACATAGCTGTGGACACACACATACTCACTTACACAGGCTCACTAATTATACCAGCTCCATTCACATAGCTGTGGACACACACATACTCACTTACACAGGCTCACTAATTATACCAGCTCCATTCACATAGCTGTGGACACACACATACTCACTTACACAGGCTCACTAATTATACCAGCTCCATTCACATAGCTGTGGACACACACATACTCACTTACACAGGCTCACTAATTATACCAGCTCCATTCACATAGCTGTGGACACACACATACTCACTTACACAGGCTCACTAATTATACCAGCTCCATTCACATAGCTGTCCACACACACATGCTCACTTACACAGGCTCACTAATTATACCAGCTCCATTCACATAGCTGTGGACACACACATACTCACTTACACAGGCTCACTAATTATACCAGCTCCATTCACATAGCTGTGGACACACACATACTCACTTACACAGGCTCACTAATTATACCAGCTCCATTCACATAGCTGTGGACACACACATACTCACTTACACAGGCTCACTAATTATACCAGCTCCATTCACATAGCTGTGGACACACACATACTCACTTACACAGGCTCACTAATTATACCAGCTCCATTCACATAGCTGTGGACACACACATACTCACTTACACAGGCTCACTAATTATACCAGCTCCATTCACATAGCTGTGGACACACACATACTCACTTACACAGGCTCACTAATTATACCAGCTCCATTCACATAGCTGTGGACACACACATACTCACTTACACAGGCTCACTAATTGTACCAGCTCCATTCACATAGCTGTGGACACACACATACTCACTTACACAGGCTCACTAATTATACCAGCTCCATTCACATAGCTGTGGACACACACATACTCACTTACACAGGCTCACTAATTATACCAGCTCCATTCACATAGCTGTGGACACACACATACTCACTTACACAGGCTCACTAATTATACCAGCTCCATTCACATAGCTGTGGACACACACATACTCACTTACACAGGCTCACTAATTATACCAGCTCCATTCACATAGCTGTGGACACACACATGCAGAGGTTCACTGATCATTCTACCTCCATTCACATAACATTCAGCCCATTCATACTTTCAATCTAGTCATTTGCAACTCAGGTTCCAAAGTGGTTGCACTGGCCATATGAGACATTATAGTGCAACAGTCGCAATGAGCTAAAACAGAAAATAGCTATCTTTCTTAAGTGACATTTAATTGAACAAATAATTTATGTTATACTCTATTGTTATAGGTTAACAAAACCACAATTTTTCTGCTTGAAAGTTTGAAGAGTCTTTAGAAGAAAGGATGCAAAATTACCCCTGTTGGGCAAGTGCAATAAAGCTACCTATTAAATCCAGTGTGTATGTAATTGGATAAGCTTCTTATCATATATATCTCTTTCGTATTGTACAATTCACATTCCACAGAGATTGCACCTTTGTAGCTTCTATTCTAGTTGCTGTTGTTTTAACCTTTTTGATGGGCCATTTTGAACAACTGCATTATGCACAATTCAATCAAATCCTTTCTGGGGGTGGGGGTGGGGGGGGGGGTTGGTCATGCAGTGTGGGGCTAGTACTTGAAAATGTTGCCTCAGGGGTTTGGGACATGAACATTTAGTGCACGAAGCTCAGATAGCCGGGCCTGAATGCCGGGGCAGTTGTGTAGTCCTCTACGTAGAACAGTCACATGAACAACTGAGAAGCAAGACCCTCGCTTTAAGCGGACCAAACATGCCCTGGCAGGGGGTGGGGATTATTAGTGCCCAGAAATGTGCCTTTGGGGGTGGGTGCCCAAAACGCTGACGCTATCCCTGTCCATACCCTAGCAGGTATTCAATTGACTAGCACATTAGTTCGACAAACTTCACCTATACATGTACCTGTCTAATGAAAGCTTGCGCCTCCTTAATTGTTTTGCAAATGAGTTCTCTATTTACTATTCATGTAATTAGCAAATTCATAATAAGTCAAGATATTGTACTATCAACTTGAATTATTTTCAAAATCAGAATGCTCATTTAATGTGTTGTTTGATATGGGATGTTATGGGGAATATCAAATCATTTCATGTAATTTATACAGCCTTTTCCGATACATGTTTCTAAATTTTTCTCTTTCTTTTTGTTTTTTTCTCAAACAGGTCGTAAGTATATTTTTTTGCATATTCTTTTTCCTGTTCTGGTTGACGGAGCTCTATTATACAACTATATCTACTGGGTAGCCAACAAATAACAAATGCAAATCTACAATGAATGCGGGAAATAAATGTAAAGCAACAATTCATTTAAATCTGCTTATTAGGTTAACCTATGCACAAATCGTCTTCTCTGTCTCACCAAATTCTTCCTGTTGACTTTTGAATGGAAATGAATGTTATTTCTTGAATTCCAAGAAATTCCTTTTAACAATATCGCTTCCATGTAGAAAGATTAGTATGCTCTTCCTTCAATTGAACAAGGGATAAAGGATGGTTATTTTAATTAATGTGCGCAGTATTCTAGTCTAGTGTTCTATGTTCTCAGACTATGGAGTTATATAGATAGTTTGGCTGTTGCATGAAAACTATCTAGAATTTATTGTTAGCACTTTATTTTAGCTTAAAACCAATATTGCTTGCTTGCATCTTAGATTTCAAAATATACGAAACATAAAAAAAACTTACCTGCTTCCAATGAAACCAACAGTAGCCATAGCAACGCTCGTCTCCCTGTAGCCACGGTAACCATGTTTATCCCTAGCAACACGGTATCAGTGCAGCATCCAAGTAGCTCCTGTCAGTCACCAGAGAAGCAGTCCTCAGCGCTGCAGTGAGGGCAGATGGGTCTTATATACCACATCACCTCTAACTGAAGGGTGGAATTGTTATTGAACAAGAACATCCAAAAAATGCACCGTTCATCCACCGAACTGAGTTCCCCATCTCTCAGTTTATTTACGCCTATGACTTATATATACGTTTTTGTTTGTTATACATGTTCTGAGGGTTGTGATGGTTGGTCGAGGCCGGGTAATGTGTGTATAGGTGTAGGTGGTTGGAATTGAGTCATAGGTGAGTGGGCCCGTGCCATGCTGGTGATGTGGGTCTGGAGCGTGTCCAGGGCTGCTGACCGCGGACCGCCGGACCGCCCGCCCGCCTTCCTCACCTGCTGCTGCTGCTGATGGTCAAGGTGCTCAGCATGACACACCTGCAATCAGCATAGGACAGGTACAACACCGTCACAGCTGAGCTCTTTCTCTTCTACAAATCTTAGGAAATCAATGAGAGACCAGGAATAATAGACACCACACTGGTTTATTTGTAATACATTTTCAATTTCAATATGTATGATGACACAATCAGACTAGGACAGGTAGAACACGACAGCTGAGCTCTTCTTTTAACTCAGCAGACACCAGAGTGATTATCATCAGGTATCACGACCTGTAATCAGTGTACAACAGGCAGAACATGTCAGCTGATCTCTATGTGAAATCTTGAGCAATCAACTAGAGACTAGGAATAATAGACGTCAGGAAGGTTTATTTGTATTGCAGTCTCAATTTCTCTGTCTGGGTAGAATAGGACAGGTGATCTCTTTCATGAAATCTTCAGCAATCACTTGATAGATATACCATGCAGGATGATAGTCATGTGCATTTTATTCATATTGCATGTGCTATTTCTCTCACCTGTTATGATGAGACATCTGTGATCAACAGGGGATGGGTAGAACGTGACAGGTGATCTCTTATCTTAACTCTAAGACATCAGAGTGATTATCATATGCACTTAGTTTGTACTGCATTCTCTATTTCTTCAACTGTGTATGATGATACACTAGGTAGGATAGGTAGAAAATGAGAGCTGAGCTCTTTTGCAGACTCGGAGATACCAGAATTGTTATCACATACACTCAGTTGATACTGCTTTCTCTATTTCTTCAACTGTGTATGATGGCACACCTTAAATTAGCATAGGACAGGTAGAACATGACAGCTGAGCTCTTTCTTGAAATCTTCCACATCTTCCACCTCAATAACAGACACCGGGATGATACTATACTGCACTCTCATTCTCTCTCACTTAGACTCGCCTCTCATTAGCATAGGACAGGTCTTCATACCCACCTTTATTTATATTGCATTCTATGGAATCAGCTGAAGCACCTGGGTTGTTATTGTATTCCTGAGTTAACGTAAGCTCTGCTTTCTCTTTTAATACCATTTATTATTGCAGTTGTTGCATGACATAGTTTTGATTAGGCGAAGATAGCCACTCCTCTAGCGTGATCTCTCTCTCTCATGAAATCTTCCAAAGCTGTTTTTGAAATTCCAATGAGAAATATTGACCCATTAAGCTCACAAGTTACTCTTAAAATTGTCTGGATCTTAGATACTTTAACCAAAAACTTGGAAATAAAAAATAATTTTACGACATATTTGAAGGAGAGTTAGTTGTAGTGTTCTGATGAAAATTTCTCCTTCAAATATTTTCCCAACTATCCTCGCGCCTTAAAGATTTCACAAAAATTGCCAGGCTGCTCTTTGCTGCTGCAAGTTAAAGGGATTAAGTGCTTCATGCTTGTGATAGACAACAAATTAGCTTTGTTTCAAATGTGATAATCATTGTATCTCTTAGTATCGTTGTTGTTGCTATGATCTCGAAGCATGGTATTATTTCTTTGGCTCCTTATTAGTACTTAGCTTCATTCTGTGTAGCAATTTCATTACATTATTTTCCGATATCCTTAAATATCATTCTTCAATATCTTAAATGGGATCAGGCTAGCCAATCCTTTTCTTCACAAGTATTCCATCACCTTGATGCCTTCATTTGTTGCTTAGGCCACTCCAATTTATTTACTTGTCTTACGAGCTCAGGAGGTAGGAAATGAGCCATTTTGGAATTTAAAAAAAAGTTGAAAAATGTAACTTTTTTTATTTTTTAGAATTTTTTTAGAGTCTGCCGACTAGGACTGGTAGCGATATGTTTCTACCAGCCTATTCTCAACTAAATAAAATCAATCAATCAATTAATCCCTGTAACCTTAAGGGTGGGAGGTATACCTCCTCAAGTCTGAGGCTCGATCTACTACAGCAATGATAGCTTCCTGTAGTTGATTGAATCACCCTTACAAAGCATATTCTTAAAACTTGCACTTTTTTTTTCTTTTTTTTTGGAGTCTGACAGAAAATTTCAAAACCACTTTCGTCCATAAGACACCAAAGGTTACCTTTTTTTTTTTTTTTTTTGGAGTCTGACAGGATTTTTTTTCCAAAAAAAGCTTGTAAGACAAGTAATTAAATTGGAGTGGCCTTACAAGCAATTAAAAAAACTTTTTAAAAGTTTTAAAAACACTTTATTCCTTCCATGATGGATTCTGCAGCGATGCTTTTTATGGGGTTCATGTACTTAACTTTTTTGTGACTTTGGCAGGGCTCGACATTGGTGCTTGCCCCATTGCAAGTAGAATTTGTAAATTATAGCTGTGGGGCAGGTTAAAACTGCATCTTGCTTGCCCCACTGGGAAAGTATGCTTTGTATATTTCAGGTTTACTTTTGAGAATGTGGGCAAGTTTCATGGTCTGGCATCCAAGTTTGTCCTTGAAAATATGCTTTCACATGCCAGAACCATGTTCTACTGGCCCAGTGGCTCCCTCAAATTTATGCAGGGAGCCTAAAGATGTACTTGTTCTTATACACAGCACCTTTGGGTAGCTTGTGAAGATGCAATAGGGCATCCCCCCAAAAAACTCAATTCTGAGCCCTGTGGTCATTTTGAGGAAGTTCCATATTTGGATATATTGAATGGCTGCCCTCAGTCAGTGCCTATAGGAAAGTGTTCTAGTTTGCATTTTCATTCCTGTATTTCCTGTACTTTGGTTATCACTGAAGGGGAGACCTGTATTTTTGCAGTCGAGGACCGCTTTTCTAGTCATAATAGTTTCTGTCTAGGATAGTTGCTGATTGCTTTAAGTGACCCTCGAAAAACAACATTGCACGATCCATACCTGTCTAAAGTAGACTAGACCTTTCTGAAATGAGAAACAAAAGAAGGGTGGCCCATTCATTGTTTCTGGACAGATTACAGGAGTAGTTGATTATTAGTTCATTATGCACACCAGGTGTGAGGGTTGCTAGCTGTCGCCGCCTGGTAGCTGACCATATTTGGCCTGGCAGGTCGTCACGCTGGGAGGAGGAGGAGGGTGACGCACAGACAGACAGACAGCCAGGAAGTCATTCCTTGCGCAGCCAACGCTCGCTGACACAGAATACTTGTGTGATCGCCAGTCAGGGTCCAGCAACTAGCCCACATACTGCCACTGCTGCTTATACTACTGATACTGCTGCTACTTCTACTACTGCTGATGCTGGTATTAATACTGCTACTGCTGCAGTATGTTGCTGCTACTACTACTGCTGCTGCGACTACTACTACTTCTACTGCTGCGACTACTACTACTGCTGATGCTGGTATTAATACTGTCACTGCTACTGCTGCTGCAGCTGCTACTGCTGCTAGTACTACTGCTGATGCTGCTTTTACTGCTGCTGTGGCTGCTACTGCTGCATTACATTGCTACTTCTGCTAGTACTATTGCTGCGGCTACTGCTACTGCTGCAGCTGCTACTGCTGCTAGTACTACTGGTGATGATGCTTTTACTGTTACTACTACTGCAGTTGCTGCTGTCTCTCTGCATGTTTTAGCATTTATATTGCAGAAACAATGATGCTAATTGAAATTCCAATTCTAAGATAGTGGGCATCCTCAATGACGATTTGGAGCTCACTTGTATAATATCTGGATCTGGAATTGAAAAATTTTGGATTTTTTTTCATCCCTTTTTCTGACATATTGCGGCTATGTCATGACTAGCCAGCCAGTGGTAAGTAGTGGGGGAAACAGGGTTACTTGACATTTACCACCTAACTGCAAGTCACTGGCAACTTTCTCAACTATCTGAATCTATATGGCATATGTAATATATTAGACATTTAGTTATTTGCTTATTTGATAAACTGGACCACCACAATATTATTTGAAGAATTGTTAGGACACGTAGACAATTCTGTAGAAAACTGAAATAGAGCATACATGTTAAGAGATTTGATGGAAGGTTGTTGGCAGGATTCTGAGGAGAATTTATTCCTCAAATATTTTGCAAACATATATGCTTTTTAGGAATACATCTTTTAAGTATTTGAAGGAAATTTGTAGGCTTGGTTCTTATAAGAACTCTTTCCTCATATATATTATGCAAAACAAAAATGCTTTTGTCAGACCTGTTTTACTGGATGATGCAGAGCCAGATGGCTGAGCCTCAGAAGTACATGATATGGAATATATCATATCATGGTTATTGTGGGGCCTGCTTTAGTTAAGAATATATCATGGATTACGCTGGGCCTGTTTTGCTGGGTTGAAATGCTTCAGAAGTACACATTATACAAATATGCCATGCCAGTGTGGGTAACATGACGGAATGTTTCCCCGAGGGAGGATGGTTTTCCCCGAGGGCGGAGCCCGAGGGAAAACCATCCTCCCGAGGGGAGACATTCCATCATGTTACCCACACTGGCATGGCATATTTGTTTTATTATACCGAACAAACCCCGTTTGTAATTGTAAACAAAGCAAGGTCACAGATGACTGGTGATTCACACATTCCCCGCTAGGTGTCGCTAGTGGCAACGGGCAACATGAAGCCCTCACTGATGGCATCAGGCAACATGATGATTGTTCACTGTTAAGTCAGCCAATCACGGCTTACGATCTTAAAGTGAGGTATAATAATATAGAATATACCGTATCATGGTTATTGTGGGGCCTGTTTTAGTTAGGAATATATCATGGATTACGTTGTTGGATAATGCAGAGCTGGGTGGACTGACGGGTGGATGGCCAGGCCTCTGAAGTACATAATGTAGAATATATCATACCATAGATATAGTGGGGCCTGTTTAAGTTAAGAATATATCATGGATCACTTTACTGGATGATGCAGAGCTGGGTGGATGGACGTGTGGCCGAGCCTCAGAAATACACAATATAGAATATATACCATGGATATAGTGGGGCCTGTTTTAGTTAAGAATATATCATGGATTACGTTGGGCCTGTTTTGCTGGATGATGCAGAGCTGGGTGTCCGGGCCTCAGAAGTGCATAGATCATCGTCCCATGTTGTAGCGGCCCAGCTGTGGTGGACATTAAAGATGTTGATGATGGCGTACGTTTGGTCGTGAATAAGGCGCCACCTGGTGGCAGCGGTGACAGTTTGCTGGCGACGACGCCGCTCAGCGTCGAAGGTGAAGATGAAGGCACGATGACAGGTGGTGACTAATGACATTTGTACGATGATGACGGGACGAGAGTGGGAGGGGGGGGGGGGGGGGGGGGGGGGCAAGGTGCGTGTCAATTCCGACATGCTGTAGCTCATGGTTAACATGAAAGAGACGCTGCCTGCCGTGACATTGCATATAACGGAATGTCTCCCCAGTGATGGTGGTGGAGGTAGATAGGCAACCGAGGATACCGGAGGTGTCCTCGCCTGAGGACACACTACATATTTGTTATACATCAATCAAATCATGTAAAATTCATATACCAGGAGGAGGGGGATGGGTGGCTATAACATCTCTCACTGCTTTGTTGTTTGTTTAATAGGAAGGTATTAAATGACTGATAGTCATACTGGTTACATATTTGATATATTTAAATTATATATATATATAAATATATATATATATATATTTATATATATATATATATATATATATATATATATATATATATATATATATATATATATATATATATATATATATATATATATATGTATGTATATATATATATATATATATATATATATATATATATATATATATATATATATATATATATATATATATATATATATATATATATATATATATATGATAGTAAGGAAGGAATTGATTATCCAAGTTTTAAAAATATCATATTCTACTGTTGTTGTTTTTTCTTTTTTTCACTCATCATTAACAAATTCATTCAAGGATGTGAATTATTAATGGGGAAAAAGAAAAACTGGAATTTGCCCAAGAAGAGGGATAAAGTGATTAATTTCTTTAATTCAAGTTGCAGTAATGACATTTTCTGATTTTTACCAGTCTTTTAGGGCTTGCATGGCAAGTGTTAGTATGTATTAGCTGCCCCAGCTGTGTAGGTCTCGTAGGGCAAGTCTTAGCATGTATTATTATCATTTACCTGCCCTGCTATGATTTTACCTGTCGGGGACAGGCAGCAGCCATAGCATCAAGAGCTGCAGCCCTCCCCTCTTCCTATAAGGAGCGCTGTTTTTTCTTGCCCTGCAGACAGAACAAGATTGGGCGGCTGGAGTTGGCAGAGCCTGGCCTGCCAGCTGTGCTGAGAGGCCGGGTTAGGAGGCCGCGTGTGTGCATGGCGTACGTTGGATCCGTGCCTGCTCTTTGTGTGCTGGTTATGTAATGGAATGGCCGAGGCTGTTTCCTGCCAAGAATCTGTGAGCACTCTCCTTGGCAGAGACATACGTAGAGTGGGAAAGAAAAAGAAACAAAAACATCCATTTCTTACTCTTTGTCTCACGTTGACCCTCTTGTCCTCTTATCAGTGAACCAGTAAGATCAGTGATAGGAATTTGTTACATGGAGTTTTGATGATTGTCACTTTTTTAGCACATTCAGGCTGAATTGTGACTAGCCGATTGTAAGTAGGGGAGAAAACCACAGTGCCCGGTGAAAACCACCTCCTTACCCCAAGCCTCTGGTAACTTTCTCATATGCGATGGTTGGGATTCCAACCCAGACCATGGTGAGAGACGGCGAACTGTCATTAGCAACACCTTAGATCACACAGCTATCAGGGCAGGCCCTCAGTTATGAGAGACAGCGAGCAGTCAGTGGCAACACCTTAGATCACACAGCTATCAGGGCAGGCCCTCAGTTATGAGAGACAGCGAGCAGTCAGTGGCAACACCTTAGATCACACAGCTATCAGGGCAGGCCCTCAGTTATGAGAGACAGCGAGCAGTCAGTGGCAACACCTTAGATCACACAGCTATCAGGGCAGGCCCTCAGTTATGAGAGACAGCGAGCAGTCAGTTGCAACACCTTAGACCACTTCCCCATCAGGGTAAGCCCTCAGAGGCGATAGACAGTGGTCAGTCAGTGGCAACACCTTAGACCACTTCCCCATCAGGGTAAGCCCTCAGAGGCGATAGACAGCGAGCAGTCAGTGGCAACACCTTAGACCACTTCCCCATCAGGGTAAGCCCTCAGAGGCGATAGACAGCGAGCAGTCAGTGGCAACACCTTAGACCACTTCCCCATCAGGGTAAGCCCTCAGAGGCGATAGACAGCGAGCAGTCAGTGGCAACACCTTAGACCACTTCCCCATCAGGGTAAGCCCTCAGAGGCGATAGACAGCGAGCAGTCAGTGGCAACACCTTAGACCACTTCCCCATCAGGGTAAGCCCTCAGAGGCGATAGACAGCGAGCAGTCAGTGGCAACACCTTAGACCACTTCCCCATCAGGGTAAGCCCTCAGAGGCGATAGACAGCGGTCAGTCAGTGGCAATCCTTTTTCCTTGAAAAATCCTAGTCTCCGGCACATTTGGAAAAGGTGAATCCACCTTTCTTGGCTGCTTTTCAAAAGCTAAGCAATTCATTAAGTGTTGATGTCAAAACACTGTAAGACTCCTGCTTATGACACTACTTCTGCGCATACACATGGGAACGTATGAAGTAAATAAGTTGATTGTATTGTTTTCATTCGTTTTATTCATTAATAGCCATAACATGATTTATTTATTCATTTATTTGTTCATCTATTTATATATATATATATATATATATATATATATATATATATATATATATATATATATATATATATATATATATATATATATATATATATATATATATGTATGTATATATATATATATATATATATATATATATATATATATATATATATATATATATATATATATATATATATATATTCTATTTGTTTAAATCATGTATTTACCAATCACAAGTTAGTAGATATTCACATGTATATTATCCGGCCTCTTTCCTTATATCTTTGAACACCTTTACTCTCAGAATGTGAATGTAATACACCCATTCATGCCTGGTGATCTCAATTAAAAGTGTCGTCTTGACCTATGATACTTTCAAGTATAACTTTGAAATTAATCATTAATTGGAAAAGATATTTGAAGGAGAGTTGTAGGTTAGTTTCTGATCAACATTTCTCCTGCAAATAGTTTCTGAAAATGTTTTCGCTACAGGGATATTACTGAAACAGTCTGGCGTTTTTGACTGCTATGGGCACGAAAGGGTTAACCTTTAATGCTCACAGCAGCCAAAAGCTGCCTGACAATTTTTATGAAATCTCGCAGGCAAAAGCATAAATAAGAAAATATTTGAAGGAGAAATGTGAATCAGAACATTACCCGCAACTTTGCTTACAAAAATAAAAAAAAACTTTTCTTCAAATATTTTGTCAAATCCTTATCAATTTCAAAGTTATTCCTTGAAGGTAAAGGTAAAAGGTATTTGGTTTACAGTTTTGTACCCATCGACATCTATAAAGTATCATTCAGATTAATCATTGATTGGAAAAATATTTGAAGGAGAGTTGTATGTTAGTTTCTGATCAATATTTCTCCTTCAAATAATTTATGAAAAATGTTTTCGCTAAGAATGTTTAGTATCCATCGATATCTTAAGTATCATAGATCCAGACGTCTTTGGTGGAGGATTTCTCCAGTATTAATGGGTTAACCATACCCTTATGTGTGAATACAGGAATACACTGCACAATCTTATCATGATGTCAGAAGTTGATTTGTCTCTCGTACCAGATGAGGCAGAGAGAAAAAGTAACGGAGGTAGGTAACGCCACATGTATATATATATATATATATATATATATATATATATATATATATATATATATATA
>OZ012701.1:25373645-25377473 GCA_963942565.1 Maea johnstoni | reverse complement strand
AGTAGCATATATGTAATTTTCATTTCTTCATCATTGTCATACTTCCCATTGTGATGGCATTTATTTTGATTTGTTTAAATGTGTTTTGATGTTTAGTTATGGCACCGCTGATAGCTGCAGCTACTACAGTACTTATAAGACTTGGCAGTAGAACATACTAAATTATTCATTTTCAGACTAGATTTCAGACTAGATTTCAGACTTATATTTTCTTGGTTTGCTTTAGATTGCTGCTTATGTAATATTGAATACCTTGAGTTTTAAACCCATGCCATTCAATCTCCACCTATAGGGTACCACACAATTAGTACTTGGCAACCCCCTCTCTCAACCCCCTCTCTGTGACCTTTGACCGACTCGTGGGTTTTTGAGCCAGAGTTGACTATGTCTTTTGACAACAATGAGCTGGACTTATGTTTACAGATTCGAAGTATTTGAAAGAGTTTTACTACTTATTTCATGCCTGCACTCTGTCCACTTCTAACACTTGAGAGTTCATGCCAAGTTTAGGCTGCCCAACCAAATAAACTTAACCCTTCCAATGCTAAGGCTACATTTGTCCAAAGCTCGAGATGCAAAGATTTTGAAAACCATCTAAACCCTGTCACGTTGGTATTCATTAGATAGCTCTCGCTGAGTTGTCTCATATGAGTACCCAACTGCCAGGGTTTCAGTCATTTCTTCAGGGTTTTTTGCATCATTTTGTATTGGTCAGCAGCATAAGGGTTATATATAGGTTGCCTGTGGCGACCCTCTTATTCCTGCACTGGTAGGCGTTGGAGAATGACACGATGTTTCGTTGAGGATCGCTATCTGCGTTCTGATTGGCTGTGGGTGTTTTTGTAGGGCCGCTGCCGCCGAGACCTGATATTGACGGCATGGAGAGAAGTTTGTATCCCTGCTGTATTCTGCCCCCTCCCTCCCTCCCTCCCTCCCTCTCACGCGCGCCCGCCCGCCCGCGGGCCTCCAGGGCGCCACACTGGCCTGCCACACAACCCTGAAAACACCCTGAAAACACCCTGCTAAGGTGTAGAAATCTATTAAAAATAGAAGAAATGTATTCAAGAAAGACTTTGCAAATTCTAGTGATAAATCCTAAATATTTGAATATGTTTATTTGATAAAATGTTTTGATATTATTTTAAATTATTTAAAAAGTGTATTCACAAGATATACTGCAAATTCTAGTAATGTATCTCAAATTTTTGAATATGTTTATTTCCTAATATGTAATGATCATATTTGTAATTATTGAAAAAAAAATTTTGATGATTTTGAAAATACATTCAAGATAATTGGAATATATATATACAAATTATTATTCAGATATTAGAATTATTGTTGATTCCTCAAATATTTATTTAGAATATTTGAAACAGGTTTTGAATATTGTAATATATTCATAAAATTGTTCACATTATCTAAGTGCAATCATGAAAATTGTAATATAGTTAAAATAGTAGATACATTAAAAGAATGAAGTATTGTTGAAATGCTCAAAATGAATTTTTTCGTAAGTTGAAATATATTCAGAATTTGCTCAATACTATCAAATAACTTGAAATAAAAGAGTAATTTCATGTATCTTTGTCCCTATAAACTTTTCAATGATCAAGGTGTTTGCCACTGTCAGGCCAGCAGTGTCCCCTGGAGCCTAGAGGGTTAATGCATGATGCTTTATAACATACTGCTAAGGACTAAAAAATAATTGTTCGGTTCCTGTAACAATCCCAAAAATAATAGGATAGGTAGGTAGGGATTTCTTTTTTTATTAGAGTATTCAATACAGATTACTGCTGCAATCTGCTGTAAATGTAGGGTTTTGAGTAGCACTTACAGTAACGTGTTGTTCACTGATATCATTTATGAGAGTGCTTTAAAAGTGCCGGATATAACCACAACTGAAAGACCACACTGATGAGTTACCATCTTGAATATCTGATGTATTTATGTTGTGGCCGGCACTACCTATAAAGACTTGAAGAGTAGGCCGCTCCAAAGCACAGAATGTAGGGTTACAGGAAACGAACAATTCTTTGTAGGCCTAGTTATGATGCTGCTTTAATTATTGCTCCTCTCACCCGCTTTGCATGCCAAGCGCAGCTTCCTAATACCTTCCTTCCTCATAGTTATTAACCTTTAAGGAAAAAACTCATAAGTTTGTAAATAGTTAAAAAGAAGTTTGATTTTGATTATACAAACTCACATTTAGATTGAAGGAACCCTTACTTAATCTGGGAGCCGGTAATAGGAATAGGAGTCCTTCGCTAGGCAACAGTGGTACCATAGCAACGGTATCCGTTTATTGTCATGGCAACAGAGTCCCTGGCTACCATAGCATTCTTTATTCCCAAGACGTAGCTAGATGCCATGGTGATAGCATCATAAGGTATTGTGGCAACAGGATCCCTAAAAATCCAAGGGAAGCTTACCCTGGTGTCATGGCAACGGAATATTTTGTTGTCATGGCGATGGCATACTTTGTTGTCATGGCCTATATTATACAAATATGACATCCCTGTGTGGTGTACAACAGGAATAACTCCCCCGAGAGAGGAGTGTCGCCCGAGGGCGACAATCCTCTCGAGGGGGAGTTATTCCTGTTGTACACCACACAGGAATGTCATATTTGTTTTATTATACCGAACAACATACAAAACACAAAAGGGGGAAAATTGACAAACACCAGAGATTTTGGATAAATACTCTTTTGTTAAAAATTTACAAATTACAATAACAGGGATTGTTGCATTGACGCATCAGAGTGAAAGAGAAGCCCCAAAACGTACAACAGGAGAAAATTTTCAGTTTGACTCAGAAAAATTTCTGAAAACATGAACAAATGAGTCTACTCGATGTTTCGCTTCCTTTTTCAAATAAAATTTGTATCAGAAAACGTTTAAACTGCATTTATTGATACCACCTCTTAATCAATCTATGTGCTTATGTATTAGCAAGACACTGAACCTTATTTGTTTGTTTGTACTTTTACAGTCTTTATTAGTTCGAGCAACTCTAACTGTGGTACCGGCCGTTGTTTAGTATATGCTGTATATTGGCCTCATCACAGTTTTAAGACTAACCTAGAGATCCGACCGGAGCATTTATAAAAAAGCATCTGCGCCAAGAAAACTGGCCGCTCATATGTATAACTTGAAACACCCCCCAAAACCAGTCACGTTCGTACCATACCTTATTTGTTTGTATAATACTATCTTTATTTGATAAAAATCCGTTGCATGGTGCCTGTTAGGCACGATTTTAAATTTGAGGCGGTCAGCCTTGTTGATTTCACGTCGGCGATGGCTGACGTTTGATATGCACGCATGCGCATCGAGCTCATTGCCCGGTAGAGGTGATTAAACATGTTAATCACCTGCTGCATGTTGCCGTGATTAACATGTTAATTCCCTAGCTGTGCAGGACAACAGCCTGTCACTAAGTAGTGAGGAAATCATGACGATTAATCCATGGCCCTTGACCAATCAGAATCAAGAATCTTCACTCGAGGTATAATATGTACTTATATATCATGGGGATATTGGCATCTTGGCAACAGTATCCCTGAATAGCATAAAGATAGCATCCTGCAGTGTCATGGCAACAGAATTTTGTTGTGTTTTCATGGTGATAGTATACTTAGGTGACAGAATCCTGAAATATCCTGATGACAGCCTCGGAGCCTCCCGAAATGGGAGTTTCCATCCTTAGTTGCAACAGCATGAAAATTCCTTGATAGCATGGCTACGGCATCATTTGCTTGCAACAGAACCCCTGGATGTCTTTACAAATAGTTACTATGTGCTCCTAATCTAGAAATCCCCCAGA
>OZ012701.1:25323645-25371145 GCA_963942565.1 Maea johnstoni | reverse complement strand
TTCAGTCCCCCGCGGTGACGACTGGAGTGAGGACATGGATCGCCGTATCTACTATGCGATCTCCGTCGGCAAGAAGCGTGGCTTCATCAAGGCCAACGATCTAGTCATCGTCGTCACCGGCTGGAAGGCCGGCTCGGGATTCACAAACACCATGCGCATCGTCAGCGCCCCCGCCGACGACTCAACCGTGCCCATCGTCGCGGCAACATAAATACGTACACCTCCTCGCAGCGAACAGTACGTCTAGAACCTGGACTCTTCGAAGCAACCTGAATATTTATTATCACACCGAAAACAAAATTACATCCCAAAGATCTTCATTTTATTTAAGCTTACAAAGCTTCAGAATGGCAGCTCTCCGATTCTGCTAGAGCTTTTGAAGCTCCTGAGATAGATTTCTAAAGGAACTCTCTGCTTTGAATGAATCTTAAACATGTGGTACACATTGTGTTACATTTCGAGGAGGAAAAAAGGTTTAGTAGAAATAGCTTGATTTTTTAGCACATTCATCTTGGCACAAACGTTTTGTTTAAATGATTTTAGTTAGAAATCTGAATTTAATCTCTAAATATTGACAGCGTATTCTATAATCTAACTTGTCTTGCATCATTTGCGAAATCTGAAATTCACTGCCTCGAGAAATATACATATATATATATATATATATATATATATATATATATATATATATATATATATATATATATATATATATATATATATATATATATATATATATGTATGTATATATATATATATATATATATATATACATACATATATATATATACTCTTTTCCACTTGTTTTTGGTATTGTAGTTTGTGCAACCGCCACCAGGTGGCTGGCCATTATCCTTGTATAATTGTATCTTTACCATTTGCCCTGGGCAGTATAGTGTATGAAACCGCCACCAGGGGCAGCCACCTATTAGTATTGTTGTATCATTGTCAATAGCACTTGTTCTTGGCAGTATAGTGTGTCAAATTGTCACCAGGTGGCTGTGGCTTATCCCTGTATCATTGTACAAATACAAATCTGTATCACCTCTCGGCACAGTCGATATAGGCTTGATTTTCACACAAAGTGCACCTTTACAGTGTGAAAACTGAAGATTCAGAGGAAAATCTGGTTATATGTGGGAAGGACGTATGTTCTAGAGTTCACAGCTGTGCCAACAACTATTAGTCACCCCCCTGTGCCAATATAGCAGATAGCACTGTGGTTATCTTATCTAGCAATATAATGATACTCTGGAAGCTTTCAACAGGTTTCGATATGGAATGGTGAGTGTTCAGTCAGGTATTCCCTGTATGGTACCAAGCTGCACTTCTTCATTTTTAGTAACTTCAGAGTTTGTCATGGAAGAGTGGCTGTTCTTTTCAGTATCACCCCCTCCCCCCACCTTCAGCATGGTGTCAGACACTTTGTAGATGCAAACAGAGTTTGTTGTAGTGGCTGTTTCATTCAGTATCCACTCCCATCTCTATCATGGTGTCAGATAAACTTCTTAGTTATAGAAAACGCCGGAGAGAGTTTGTTATAGTGGCTGCTCAGTTAAGTACCCCCCGCCCCTTACATAGTACCATTCGCGTGTTATATATTTTGATGCCTGGTTTCAGTGTGAGATATTGACCATTGGTCAGTAGGTACCTGGACCAGCAGTGGACTTAAGTGTGATGTGTTTGGTTCAGTCTTTGAGGAGACTCTGCTTCCAGTCTAGGCCTAGAGTTAACCTGTTTATGGAGAATTAGTATCACCCCCAATTCCCCAGGTACCACACAAAAGAACTATCCATTCTCAGAAGACCAAGCCAGGCATCCCTCAGTACATGTGTTCACATATTCCCATCATGTAATCTGGGAAAAGGACTAGAACAAGGTTGGTTCCTTGGTGAATGTGAGTTAAACGAGAAGTGTTAGCTAGGAGATATTCGCATATATAATGAGCATGAAGAGGAGTGTATTGTTTTCCGAGTATTTTCTAGGTTTCGTGTGCCGCATTAGTTCATTGCAGGCTCTGCTGGATCTTAGCTTGCTGCTGCTGTTCATTCCCTGCCAAAACAACAATAGAAAACAACAGTAGAGTTATTGTTCTCAATGCCAAGAACAATAGAGTTATTGTTCGTAATGCCAAAACAACATATAGAGTTATTGTTCATAATGCCAAAACAACAATAGAGTTATTGTTCATAATGCCAAAACAACAATAGAGATGGTGTTTCTTCTTGTCTACCAAAAGGCTTGTTGAACAGAAAGTGCTACATAATTTTGCAAAGGGAAGTTGATTGAGTACTGGACCGTTCACCAAGGAATACTCAACATGCGTTTATGATTATAATTCTTCTAATTGGTGAACCCTCCTTAATTCCAAAGGGTTCTGGGTAAACTACAAATCCTTGTGGGTGAATTCATGAGGACGTCTTGGTAATACCTGGTCTATTTCAGAATTGGGACAACCAGGCAATTTAAATGACTGGAAAAGTATACTGCTGAGCTGGCGAATGAGCACACAAATTACCCAGAATTCTTACATCTGCTTCCTGTTGGGAGATGACTAGTCGCTGGTAACGTACCTCTACATTGTTATTAGTGCTGTGTAAAACACGAACCAGGAATCTCGCTGAGCTTTGTGATTTAGTCTGTCTAATAAAAATCACCCCTTTAACAAAAGGGGAACTGAAAACGCCAAATGTTCTTGTTTTCTATCATACCTGTGTTACAAACTCAATAAGCACCACATTAATGTGTTCATG
The DNA here is from genome assembly GCA_963942565.1 of Maea johnstoni. Taxonomy (NCBI): domain Eukaryota; kingdom Metazoa; phylum Annelida; class Polychaeta; order Spionida; family Magelonidae; genus Maea; species Maea johnstoni. The sequence continues at coordinate 25,368,392 of OZ012701.1, read as the reverse complement.
TATGAAATGCTGTTCTAATTTCATAATTGAACCCCCCAGGGCTCCACATAAGGGCTGCCTACTGCCCCGGGCAGGTAAAACCTTTTCAAAATGGTTGAAGGGCAGGTAAAAATTAGAATGTGCCTGCCCTACATGGCAGGTAAGATTTCATCATGTAACTTCGGAGATACTACAAAACAAGGGAAACAAATATTTTTTCAACTGTACAGATAAAGTTGAGTAAGAAAACGCTTGGCGAGTGCCTTCAAAAGATGACGTTGAGCCCTTTTAATGTTTACCTATTTGTGATAAGTTCCCTGTCTCTGCTTTGGTTATAATGATAACGATGTTATCACTGCTCTTGAGTGATCCTGTAGAAAACCCCAATACAGGGTCTTAGCCAGCAGGGTTTGTTGGTGTCATTTGGACAAAAAAAAAAAGTCAAATCCCAGCAATATATTTGAATGTTTTCTGAAGTGATACCTATGACATTGCATAAGGATATCATGCCTTACCTGACTACATTGTGTTCTTCCTTGAAAAATGTCTGAATAAATATATATATATATATATATATATGTATATATCGATAGATATATAAATAGAGATAGTTAGATAGATATAGCGAAAGCTCTCGCATAGCTTTTTTGAATGATGCCATTGGTCTCTGTATGGTACAAGTAAATCTAGAGGATTGCCTCCAGTTTAAAGTGGCCATAAATAAACATAAACATGTACATCAAAAAATTATTTCGCACCACTTTCGGGAAATCTAAAATCCCTAGATTGTGGACATGCATATTGTACTATTGGTTGTTTTTTATGATTTAAATTTCCCCATTTGAAATTCACAAAATTTCGGAACTTTTTGGCCAGTGAGGGTGAAGGAGTTAACATGCATTCAGATAGCAGGACAACGTAAGTTCTAGGATTAGGAAGTTATATTACTGACTTGAAATCGTCATACAAAGAATGTAGTCCGTTAACGTGCGGTCAGAAAACAATTCACTATGTAAATTATAGTTTGTATGGTCGTTAATAGGTGTCACCCTTGTCCAGAGTCGACGCTGTCTTAGATGACCAAACGCAAGTGGATTCGAAGCCAACCGGTCAACCTGAACATGCTGGCCTCAGCCAGTGTCAACAAATAGCCCCCTAATAGCCCTAAATTGGCATGGAACTATTGTTTATTCTGGGACATTTCCTGGGAGAAGTGGTATGAAATTATGTATGTGACCAAGTTGGCTATCAATGATCAGGTTTTCATGATTTCAGCATTGCTGGGGTTAAGGGGTTATGAAATCAGTAACGTTTTGTGAAAAAAGGACTTACTTGAACAAAGAAGGAAGGAATTGGAATGTTTGAACATCTCGTAAAATGGCAAACAGATCAAAAACAAAGATCAGCAAGTTCAGAATAAATGCTTTATATATTTATTCATGATGGGCTAGCTTACACATAGTCTTCTGTACTAGCTGCAAAAAATAACTTACATAGAATACATACAATCTTTATGCCGCCATCAAAATTGCTTCTTGCCATCATCATCATTAAGGTAGAGCTGTAGAAGCCTATCATCATCTTCATCTTACTTATGTACAACTGAAAGTGCACCTTAAATACTGGACGCAGATATCTGACAATCTATGAATAACTTTATCTGTATCCTTAAATTCCTATGTAATTACAATAAATAACAAGGGTGCGATCACCAGTCTGGAGTCCTTTCAAAGGACTGCCATTGAATCGTGTTTGAATAAGCACCAATAATTTACCCTTCAACCTCTGCATCACCGATTCCTCAATAGGCATTGGATTTTAACATAAGTATAAGTATAAGTATGTTTATTGACTGCGCTTATGTTTACGCAAAATCATACATAATACAAATCATATTCAAATAATAAGCCGCCTGACACTGACGGAAAGTAACAAAAATGACAAATAGAACATAAATCATATTAACTTTAGAAGAACTTAGGAACGGTAAACATATTGCATAAATTATAACCAGAACTTTATAAACAAAAGAATACATTCTAACGCCCTCTATATTCTGTCGGGCTTACTATAAAACTTTACTCAAAACAGGTCTGGGGAAACTGCTGGTCAGCATAAGGCTATAAAGATTCCCTATAAAGAACCAAATTATACTATGGGCATTTAGTCTTGTCTGATGCTGCGGATGGTAGCAGAGCTGTTACTATCCTCACACAGAGGTCCCAAATAAGGGATATATCACATATGTCCAGCTATAGCGCATCTGTACATTTCGCTTATGCAGTCTCCTGTAATAGACCATATTTCCATCATTTCATGTAATGGAGCATTTTCCGGGTGTTTTCCCATGATCCCATAAAAATAATTTTGGACATCTTCCATTACAGCAGCTGACGTATCGCTACCCAGTTGCTCGATAGCGTCGTGCATCCTTACCCTATATTCCTGGTAGTATGGACATTGCATCACTATGTGATTAGTGCTCTCAATAATGCCTAGGTCACATCTACTACATACTTTTTGGCTAAAGGATTTCTTCTTCAGCCGTAAGTCAGTGGCCTTTAGCAGACTTGTATCACATACCAAAGCTGCCATAATCTCACACATCCTAATTTTCATAGGATACAAGTCTGCCAAAGCCCACCATATTAAGTAGTAGGGTTTATCAGTCACATTAAAGAGGAGGTAGTTTTGATGAGGTTGCTTATACATTAACACACAGTCCTCATCTTCACTATAGCCCAGGCTTTCTCCCATAGCATTTTTCTCCACTCATACTTAGACAAATAACATCCAGTTGTGATCATTCTCATACAGACATCATAAATACCTAGATGGATGCTTGTATTGATAATATCAAAAATAGGGCTGCAGTATTCGTTAAATCATCCCTTTGCCATGTTATCAACGAAATCAGCTGCCCTAGCAATGAGGATTCTCTTACATACATCCATCTCATCCATTACCAGTAGTGTACGCAAAAACATCATTTTCTTGACTTGTATTACCTTGTCAAGACTTATCCAACCCAAAGGTGTATAGGCACTGAAGTTAGGGGATCGTTTGATTGATTGGATTTGAAAATTACATACATCTCTTTAAATGCTGCTGGAGGCTAATTTGGCCAATACAATTGATGCAAAAAAACTGATAAATAACCAAAACCCTGGCACATCCCTTACCAAAAAGGTTTCTGACAACACACTGACAACAGAATGACAACAAACTGACAATAGACTGACAACACACTGACAACACAACCTCACATCTGACAACACACTGACAATAGACTGACAACAGGCTGACGAGAAAATCTCCCTTTCTGACGATACACTGGCAATATTGTCAGTCTATTGTCAGCATCTGACAATACACTGACAACAGACTGGCATTATTTTTCAGCTGGTCAGCATAACTGACAATACACTGGCAAGAATAGTTTTCATTTTCCACCCGAAAAATGAGTCCTCGTTTATTATCATCATCTGACAATACACTGACAACAGACTGGCAATAAACTGAAACATTTAAAACCATGAATCATAGCACTTATGGTTCTCTCTCTCACTTCTCACTCTGTAACAGATCTTTCTTTCCTTTTAAATTGACTCTTTTCTTCAGGAAACTAGCAAAATAGGTTTAAAATAGTTATTGATAATTATCACGGAAAATTATATACAATATGAATTTTGTCCTCCATCCTCACTGTTATGTGAAACAATAGTGATACAGAGTACCGAGTTTTTGAATAGAACAGACATTTTGAGCGGGAAAACTTGATCCTGACCAACATTGGCAACACTTGAAGGTTAAAGACATGATAACTCCTCAATCAGAAAGCAAAGAGATGAAAATCTCTAACATAAAAATTGATCACATAAATAGCAAAGATACAGTAAATGTATCTAATATCACAGAAGACTGGTCTAGATTCGATGGTGTGAAGAGGAAACTCAATGTAAATGACTCAATGGAAACAATAGAAAGCACAGACACTAATGTGTCTAAGTCATCCATTGAGAGCAAAGATCTACCTAAACCTACATCAAATATAACTTCTAAGAGGAAGCGTGCCTCAGACTTTTTTGATAGCGATTTGGATGCATCTGATCATGAACAATATTTCAGTCATGATGAAGATAGTTCTAATGAAAACTACCACTCACACAAAAACTTAGATGGTGTCAGCTCAGGCATTAAGAAATTAAGACTGCAAGAGTCCAAATCTACATATGAGGAAGATAACAGTCATGAGTATCAAAAGATGTTAAATAGATTGGAAGCAAATCTCAACCTCAATAAGAGTGAAACGCAGTCTCAGGTATGCCTAAGAAAATGTTTGATCTGTGGGTTTGAAACTAAAAATATGAAGAGGCACACAATTTTTGAGCATGTTTCAGATGTCTGGTGGGGGGCTATGGGAGAAAGCACTTGTTGGTTATGCCAGCAGTACCACACCTATCAAGACATTCGCTACTGTGGGGGGTACTACGTTCATCAGAGGGACTACAAAAGCCTAGCATGTAGACACACCGAATTCTTCAACTATGTGAAGGATAATCTCGAATGTGACAATGATCAAGATCTTCTCGATATCATTATTCGAGAAGATCTCTGCAGTAAAAGCCTGTCAAATTTCTCAACTAGCGAATTAGAATTCATGCGGCTGATTGACAGGGCTAAAGGGTTCCCTACTAACCACTTGTATAGGGCCCAAAATCCGGTAAGAACGACAGAATTACTCCACTGGAGAACACTGTCGGCAATTATGAATTACTGCAACAACAGGGGAGTGATATCTGGTGATATCATAGCAACCCGACCACTCCGATACATAGATACCTATTGCAACGTGATAGAAATGTATCAAAGATTTAACTATAGAGGAGTCTTGGCATTGTTTCCTGTATTACTGAATACAGGAACATCAAGGTTTTTATACAAAGTGATTACAGACATCACAGACCCCCAAATGTTGTTCAGCCCTTGGACAAAACTTCTGTTAATGGACAAAGATATCAAGATATCTTTAGGGCTCACACCAAGACTAGCACAAATATGCTCCAACCAATATCTCAAGGAGATAGAGCACCTTGTCTACGATGCTTCTATAGTAGCCATAGGGGATGTGGGCCTGGACACACGTTTTCCTGGCTCACTGGAGACACAAGTCTCAGTCTTCATCAGCTTTCTGAGAATAGCTGCTAAGTATCGAAGGACACTTAGACTGACATGTAATGGCGCGCATCACCTATGCATTAGCTTGATGCAACAGCACCTACCTTCCTGGCATGTCGTGCACTACCTCAATTTCTGCGGATCAATTGACCACGCACAAGACTTTTTGAAAAAGTTCGAGAATGGCTTTCTGGGAGTTTCTCTGGTGAGTGTGGGGCCTAAAAGCATGGCGGAGGTCATGATAAACAAAATCCCCTTGGAGAGATTAGTACCTGGCTCAAACGCCCCAATGACCCTACCAGGCAGATCACAACCAGTGCTACCCACGGACGTGGGGGAGATCATTTATGATTATGCACTAAAAGGTACAAAATCTGCTTTGAAAATAATTGTTGTATGTGGCTCAGGTTAAAGTTGCTTGTCTCAGCAAGTGTCTCGTATTTTTCAAAGATTCTAATATCTAGGTAAAACTTTGGATTACTCTTAAAATGCAGTACAAAATTGCTCCTCAGCAATTGTACCTTATCTATTAAGATTACTTAATCACTTATTTATTAAAGATATTATATGGAGCATTTGTCTCTTATTTTTTTTAAAGATTCTAATATCCAGGTCTCAGCAATTGTTTCTTATTTTTTCAAAGATTCAAATATCCAGGTAAAACTCTGGATGATGCTTTAAACTCAAGCAGAGTTTAAGATTACTAAATTATTTATTTATTAAAAATAATATATGGAGCCGATGGTATGCAGACCATGGCTAGTTCAGATTATGAAATCTGGATAAGCCTAGGCTTGCCGCTTACAATTGTTTTCAATTTTGTGTTACTTGTGTTGCCCTCAACTACGAGTAGTAGTGGGCATATACTGCTTAAAGTTCTAATTTTTCACTCTATGCCAAAAGTTCTGGTAAAAAAGAGTGTATATGTAAATACGTTATTGTTCTTGTTTGATATTTACAGAGTGTTTTCTATCATGATACAAATTTGTTATAATAATTTATTTTTCAGTACATATAGTTGTGTTCTTTATTATGTTATTCTTAACTTTTATGAGTGATAGCAAAAGGCTATCTATTATATCCTCTAATGCTAGAGGTCTGCGTGATGTCAACAAGAGGGGAGATATGTGGTTATACTACCAAAGTTTAAATGCAGACATTATCTGTCTACAGGAGACCCACTTGACCAAAAGTGACATCAGTGCTCTGACTCTGGAATGGAATATTGAATTTTTTTGGGGGGGTGAATCTACAAATTCAAGAGGAGTTGCTATTCTCATTAAAAACACTTTTGAAAAGAAGGTGACAAAAGAATATTGTGACAAAGAAGGAAGGGTTCTAATCCTCCTTATTGAAATCCCTGAGCTTGCTCCAATTCTACTAGTAAACATATATGGCCCAAATAAAGATTATCCTACATGGTATATTAATCTTTTTGATAGGATAAATGAATATAATATAGATCATGTAATAATTTGTGGTGATTGGAACACTACACTAAATGATAGGGATACATATAACTATAACTTTCAAAGAAATTTAGGATCTAGGAATATAATAAATAACTACATACAAGATAATACTTTTATTGACATTTGGAGAGAATAAAACCAGGAAAGTAAATGCTTCACTTGGGGTAGTAAAAAACCTTTTAAAAGATCAAGACTAGATTTTTTTTTAATATCAGATAACACACTGGCTTTTGCACCCAAATCAGAAATTGGTAATGCATATAGGAGTGATCATAATATCATAACATTATCAATAAAAATAAATAATAATGAAAGGGGAAGAGGCTATTGGAAACTAAATAATAACCTACTAAAGTCCAAAGAGTACATAAATTTAATTAAAAAAACAATTGACTTAGCTGAGCAAACTTATGCAATAAATTTCATAAAAGATGATCACGGTAAGAATTTAGAAATAAATATTCCAATACATCTATTCATTAATACTTTATTCTGTCAAATAAGAGGAGAATCAATAAAAAAATTCCAAAAGGGAATCTAGACTGAAAAGGGAACACGAATTAGATTTAATTAATAAAATAACAATTTTAGAAAAAAAAATAGATAACAACTCAGTTAACACAACTTTACACTTAAATGAGTTAGAACAATTAAATAATGAACTATTAGAATTAAGATCGAATAAACTTAAAGGCCATCAAATAAGATCGAGATATCAACACTATAAAGAATGGGAAAAGCCCTCTAAATACTTCCTAAACTTAGAAAAAAAATATATTTAAATACAAACATTTCCGAATTAATAACTAATAATAAAACAATAATTAATGACTCTAAATCAATATTAAAAGAACAGGCCTCTTTCTACAGAGACTTATTTAGCACAAAGGGCAATAAAATAAATGAACAGACAAGATACTCTCATTTACTTAACAACTTGCCAACAATATCACTTGATACTAAACATAAATTGGAAGAACAGATAGATCTAGTAGAGTTGGAGGATTGTATAAAAACAAGTAAAATTAACAAAGCCCCAGGGCCCGACGGCTTCTCAAATGAATTTTCACATGAACTCAAACACTGGATTTTAAGATTATTAAATGAATCTTTAGAATTAGGTAAATTACCTGACACCATTTTAGAAGGAATAATAACATGCATTCCGAAAGCAGGAAAAGAACGTAACACCCTTAAAAATTGGAGACCCTTGACCATGCTAAACTCGGTTTACAAATTTTTTTCCTCCATAATAGCCAAGAGAATAAAATCGACACTTAACTCTATTATAAATCCTGATCAAACAGGTTTTATATCAGGTAGATTTATAGGTGAAAACTCGACTACTTTTTGATACTCTGTGTTATTGTGAAAAAAATAACATACCTGGGATGTTAATTATCATAGACTATGCTAAGGCATTTGATACAATAGAATGGGATTTTATTACACATTGTCTTAACCTTTTTGGTTTCGGCCCTTTTTATCCAGAAAACAATTAAACTTTTGCAATATAACTCTTTTTCCAGAGTCGAGCAAAATGGTCACTTATCAGAAAAAATCCAATTATCAAGAGGGTGTAGACAAGGAGACCCCATATCTCCCTACTTGTTTGTGATTTGCGCAGAATTGTTATCACATGTAATCCGTGAATGTAAAGATGTTAAGGGAATTCAGATTGGTGAGACTGAGATGAAACTGTCTCAGTATGCCGATGACACAACTCTACTCTTGAATGGAGATAAACAATCTCTTATAGTAGTCATGGACATACTGAGATGGTTTAATAAAATGTCTGGTTTGGGCATCAACAAGGATAAAACCAAGGTAATAAAAATTGGGGCATTAAGGGACAGGAGGATGAAACGGGAAGGTAGTTTTGGCTTAGAATGGGCCCACTCTTTCGTAGTGTTGGGCATACATTATGATGTCAAATCCTTGAGTGAAACAACCAAAATTAACATACAGTCCAAAATTAATGACATCAAAAAACTCATAAGAACTTGGAGCTGCAGGCAGCTCACTCCATATGGGAAAGTTAGTATAGTGAAATCTTTACTACTTTCTAAAATCACTCATATCCTCCTGTCCCTTCCTAGCCCCAGCCTTGAGATCCTAAAACAGATAGACTCACTTTTTCTCAACTTTGTGTGGAGTAATAAACCTGCCAAATTTAGTAAAGCTATCCTTGAAGCTGATATCAGGGATGGGGGTTTAAAGCTACATAATTTGGAGATATTTGATCAATCACTTAAGTTGGGCTGGTTGAAGCGTTACTTAAAATCTGACGGTAAATGGAGAATGTTTGCTGATCTTGGGGATTTTGAACAAATATTCAGTTTCGGAAGTGCTTTTACAGAACGTGCAATGGAAATTGCTCAGGTACCTTTTTGGTCAGACGTTTTAAGGAGTTTAAAGGCACTTTGGAAAAAGAATGTAATTCGAGAAAAGGCAAACATCCTCTTAACGCCTCTATGGTACAATGATGTTCTTAGGCCACCTTTGAAACCAGAATGGTTTAGAATGGGCGTAACCATAATAGCAGATCTTATAGATGACAATTGTATGTTCTTGTCTTTAGGTAAGTTTCAATCAGCTTTTAACATTAAAACCAATTTTTTGGAATATGGTGGTTTCATATTGTCATTAAAGAACTTTCTTGATAATAATGATATACCCAACTTTAAGCCTGTTAGGCCAACAAACTGTATAATCAATGTTATCGTATGTTCAGATGTTAAAGGTGTTTCCAATTTATATCGATCAATGTATGTTAAAAATAGTAATATAATCAACAATATCTGTGCAAAATGGGTTGACAAAGGAAACATCATTTTATCTCCACTTGAGGTCAAATACTCCTTTCATAAAACTTATGTTGTTGTGGATGATATTTATTTAAAATACATCCAATTTAGAACATTACATTACCATTATTTTACAAATGACATTCTAGCCAAAAAAGGTATAATGGACAACAACATATGTTCTATGTGTAAGGTTGGAATTGACAGTAACTATCACATGCTGATAGATTGTCCGGCCACTATAAGTCTTTGGATCGAAGTGCAGAACTGGATAAGATCACTTGGTATGGAAACATACTGTTTAACTGAGAGGCGAAAGATATTAGGAGACCTTGAAAACTCCGACCAGTTGAACTTGATAATTTTAAATACAAAAAAAACTATTTTTCAATGCAAATTAGAAGAGAAAATCCCAGTTCTGCATCGTGTCAAAGCAAATGTTAGACTATCTTTCTTGCATGATGAATACAAATACACTTTAGAAAACAAACAATTTCTTTTCAATAGGAAATGGTCTTTATTAATAAGATATTACAACAACAATGCTAATTAGCCATTTAATAATCAAAAATACTTCATAACATAGTATTATCATTACAATAGTTTTTGTACCAACAATAATACTTCCAATTTTTCTCATCAATCTTTTATTATTCTATTATCATTTTGTTTCTCGCACAATATAATTATCAACACTTATGATATTTTTATTCCAGCAAACCATTACTATGTGGACACAGCATATGTATCCTGTTTTCATGTTTTATGATTTTTGTCACACCTGAATAAATAGCTTTCAAATATAAAAAAAAAACATTGGCAAAAAGAGGTGAGTAATTTTACCCTTATAGATCAAATAAATATCTACTATATAATTTGCACTGCCAGCATGAAAAGAATATGTAGAGTATGTAGAACATGTAGGGTGTCAAATACTTACGTAAGGAAGTAAATCTAAGAACTGGTGCCACACCATTCTTGTGACAGATTTTGAACACTGTGATAGACTGACAGACTCAACAGTTCACACAGCTTTGTCTATTATAGGGCCAACTTGTTAAAACTGGAGTTTTCTGCTCAGTGCCTGTAATTATTGTAACCACCCAGCTGGTTCCAGGATAATGTTTTGTAGACATCTGATTCTGAGAGGATTCTGACTGTTCTGAGAGCCCTACTTGTTTCACTATGAGTATTCTAGTGGAAAATCCCCTATTACCGCTCACACTCCTTATTATTGTCAGTGTATTGTCAGATGATCTGACAATACACTGGCAACAACTGACAATACACTGACAACACACTGGATGTGGCCAAATCCAGTCTGTTGTCAGTGTATTGTCAGTTGAAACTGTGTTGTCAGTCTATTGTCAGTCTATTGTCAGTCTGTTGTCAGTTTAAACTGATGGAACGCATATTAAAATGAGTGAGCATAACTGTTCTATATTATTAACTTGATGGAGTACAGCGATAAATCCATTTATTGATTGATTAAAATTGGATTCCAGATAAAACTCAGTGAATTTCAAAGTCACTCTGATGATTTTAAACTCTCAGTCAAGAAAAATATGTACAGAAAAAAGTCTGAGAATTTAATATGCTTAGTCTGAGCACTAAAGATAATGTAAATTACACACTGACAATAACTGGTAACTAACTGGTAACACACTGGCAATACACTGGTTTTATATTGCCAGTCTATTGTCAGATCTGACAACACACTGACAATACACTGACAACACAATGACTACACACTGACAACACACTGACAACACAAGATTTTTTCGTAAGGGCTGGGTAGTCATCAGAGAGTGTTCATCGAGAGCTATCCAATAAATACAAACATGACAGGGTTTAAATGATGAAACGGGGGAATGGTGCTCAAGATCGCTCCGTGAAAAATGCTTGATCGTTGCGTTACTATGAAAATTCGTAACTGACAAACAATAAAGGGAGCGTCTTCGTCCACATAAACCGGGTGACGTAGCAACAATGGTTGCTATGTAAATGCGAGATGCGTGCAGGCGCATCACTAGGGCAGTAATGACGTAATATCCGTCATTTGTTGGGTGAATGTCGTTTGTTATAGACGGCATTGTTAAACGGTTTCGGATCTTTATGATCCTCATCAGAAGCTAAACTGGTTACGGTAATGAGAGTGAGTGTCATTTTAGATTGACTTGAGCGGTCAGTATAGGGTTTTGTATTGTGGTGGGTACACTACATACTATCTTTTAGGGATAGTATATTAAACATCGTATATATAGAGAATATGAACGGTCCGTAAAATCAATTGTATTAGGAGGTACCTGGGGCACTTGTTTCGCTATAGGTGCCAGCAAAGTGAACGGTTTATGTGGGTAGTACGAAGTAAAATGGGAGCCCATAGTAGCATAGGGTCAGGCAGAGGAATTCTCTGGCTCCGATATCGTTGTATAGTGAGTGCAATACATCAATTCAATCACGGAGTGGATTGAACTGTGTGTTGCGTGTATTAGCGAGCCTCTTATGTGGTGTTTGGAGGTTGGACTAACACAACAGGTATAAAGAGGATATGATAAATAAGATTGATACGCGGATGTCTTTATACACTGTTGGCGGCCTGGGATGGGCTCCAATATGATGTGGTAGATAAAAATGTCGATCTCACGTATGGTAAGTGGGATACCAAGCACAAAAATGTGTATGTATTATTATGTTGAGTACGAAATGGTAGGAGAATCCAAGTCGTATCATTTGTGAGATAAAATTGACATGAAGATAATAATTCTTTCTTTGTATTCCAGGTGATGTCTGGGTCGTGGTGTCGGAGAGCTGCTGGATAAGCAGATCTGGCGTAGAGACGGCAGAACCTCTATTGGATATTGGATGAACTAGAGTTCTTAGTCGCTAAAATTAATCTGGCGTACGAGCTGTATTAGAAGTTTAGGTAAACAGGAGGCCGTATATTAGGCTTTTATGTAAATATTTGGTATATGATAATATATGTGTTTCTCCAAATAAAACCTGAGTGGCCACGTTATTTGTGTTGGTATGTATGTATATGAAAGTTTCCCTTGAGGGGGATGTCTAGATGGTGTATGTGAGAGGTAAGTATCACTATGAAGCACCTGTGTGAGTGAATGTCGCACTATAGTAGTAGATACCCAACTGAATAGTTAAAAGTATCTATGTGTTGTTTGTGCTAAAGTAATAGCATATGTAGTGATTCGTAGTCCCCCGTATCAGGGTGGCGAGCCGGCCATCTATAGTATTAGGTTTAGCTAGTGAAAAATTGTATATACTGTAGAATAGGTATATATCGCGCTACAAAAATTTCGCGAAAAGCTGATTTTTCGGTTTTTCGCGTGTACTTTATTTCACGTGTGAGCATGTTCCTCAGCGCCATCTATTGAACCAAACAGTAATCTTAAAAATGCAAACATTCAGTGGCCATCTTGCGGCTATAATCTGGCAGAAGTTTCAACAAAATTGGACTGGTAAACATGCCATTTATAATATGATACCTTGGTAACTTTTTCATAAGTTACCAATGTGTCATATTATAATGAGTTTGTGAAGTTGTTGCATGTATTCCCCTTCGTTTCAGCCTAGGACCGGCTACGAGTGAGAATCCCGCTAAATTTGTCAACTGCAGATACACGTATTGCCGTAAACAGTAAATTGGCAACGATTCAATTCAAATCCAATGTATCATATTATGATAGCTTTGGGAAGTTATTGGACGTATTTTTCTTCGTTTAAACCTCGACCGTCTAGGAGTGGAATTCACCGACCGACGCGCCACCACCTCCAGTGGTGGGTAGCGTTACCATGTATATAATTGATCGCGTGCGCTAAGTTCGCGAGTGCGATACTAGTTCGCGTATTCGCGAAATAATCGCACACGCGAACTTTACCTGTTCTACAGTAGTCAGATCAGAAGTGGATCTCAAGACTTATAATATAGCGTATAGTGTAATTGACTGGTGATGATAGTTCATTGAGTTGAAAATAAGATTGATAGATAGCTATGGGTACCGTTAGTGGTATTGTTGCGTCCGTGTGTATGGTGTTTAGTCCATTAGGTTTAGTCGTAGTGGTACAGCTGATCTTAAGCGGTATATCAACTTAAGTTCCACATCCTCTCTCCTCTGTTTCGCGGAGGGGGAGTCTGGGGGGTTCGAGATGAACTCTAAGACATAGATTCGGACGTCCCTGGTGCCAGTATGCCCAGTGGAGTTGAAAGGACGTCCAACAACATATTGTTGTTTATTTCTGCGTATTGTGGTGAAGTGTTCGCCAATACCTTCTCTAACCGTTCTCTTAGTTTGTCCAACGTACATTTTGTCGCATCTAGTACATGCGAGACAATAGATAATGTTGTTTGTGGTGCAGGTAATGTTGTGCCTGGTAGTGTACGTTCGTCCGTTAAGGGGGCACCTGATTGTCCCCGATCTGTCTAACTGGTTGCAGTAGTTGCATGCTACCCTGTGGCAGATAGTAGCATCTCGGCCTTGTGGGTATTGGGTTGTGGCGGGTTTGGATATTCTCGCCCTGACCAGTAGGCCCCGCAAGTTTTTGGGGCGGCGGAACCCTCTAACTAATGGTACAGTTAGTATTGGTCTTGGCGAAGAGGATTTCTCAAGCATATCCTCATTCTTGGAAACTATATTGAGTACAGCTCGGAACGTTGGGTGGTACCCAGTAATGAGGTAGAGCTTTTTTTGCTTCTCTCCTCCGTCAAGTGGTTTGAATTTTGGTGTGAGCAATATTCCTCTATCAGAGTTAAATGCTCTTTCAAAACCGCTTTGTATCACCTGGTCTGGGTAATGTGCCTTGTGAAAAGACAAGGCTAGGTTTCTGCTACTGATGATGAAGTCTTCATCGTCGCTGCAGATCCTCCTCAGTCTCAGGAATTGACTGTAGGGGACGGCATACTTCTAATACAGCTAGTACGCCAGATTAATTTTAGCAACTAAGCACTCTAGTTCATCCAATATCCAATAGAGGTTCTGCCGTCTCTACGCCAGATCTGCTTATCGAGCAGCTCTCCGACACCACGACCCAGACATCACCTGGAATACAAATAAAGAATTATTATCTTCATGTCAATTTTATCTCACAAATGATACGACTTGGATTCTCCTACCATTTCGTATTCAACATAATAATACATACACATTTTTGTGCATGGTATCCCACTTACCATACGTGAGATCGACATTTTTATCTACCACATCATATTGGAGCCCATCCCAGGCCGCCAACAGTGTATAAAGACATCCGCATATCAATCTTATGACAGGGTTTAAATGTTTTTCAAAAAATCTTTGTGTACTTATGCTTTGGAAGAAAGTAGCCTCAGCATTGGAAGAGTTAAGGCAACCAAAACTGCATTTGATAAATGAAAAAGTTCTTTTTGTTCTTGGTTATACCTTAATTCACAAAGCAACCCTTAGATATTGCATTCTCCCCATTATTCCAAAATATATAGTTATGAAAGTGAACATGGCACCTCAAAATTTTTATGAACAGAAATACATGTATGCAAATAAAACGCCATTCCTTGCAGAGGACTGTAGTCTTCACAAATCAAATTTAGTATATAGCACTTTAAAACATACAAACATATATAAGAAAGGCATATGAAACCGACCAATTGGGTCCGGAGTTGAAATGTGTGGATTTCATTATTTATCCTTGATATCTGACTGATTGCCTGGTAAAAATAATCAACTTTACAAAATCATGATAAGATAACAATTTCATGGATTCTCAAAATAACTGCAGCTGAAATAACCTCTCAAAGATATACTTATAGGATAGGGTGGGAGGGGTGGGATGATAATAACATTCTTTGCTGGGAGTGTCCCTATAATAATAAAGTTAATATGTGCAATACACGTACAGCTAAGTCATCAATTGAAGTTACAATTTTTGTTAAGTTGAGATGTAAATTTTTTTGAAAGAAAACTAGAATCTATCGATAAGTTTCAAAATATATAGAATTTGACAAATAGATGCAAACAACCAACTAGTGATTGTTTTACACAATTACTTATTACGTAAGTTTGACTGGAATTCATTTTATTATTGCTTGTTTTGAATAATGCCTTAATTATGACTAGCCAAGGGAACGGAACCAAGAGTACCGGGGAAAACCACTGACTGACCTCAATGTAAGTTAGAACGGAATTAATTGTATCCTTTCTTGTTTTAAATAATGCCTATTTTTTGACTATCAATAAAAGACAACCTCAATCTATGTACCACAAAGTATCTGCTTACCTATCAAGGTAAAATTTGTCTAAAAAAACAACAAAATGAACTGACTCTATTTTGAATTGCATAAAATTGGATAAGTCAGCATGGTGCAGAAGATAAGGACCAATTTCTGTTTGGGAGGAAAAAACACCACCTAAACTTAACCCATTCACAACCAGAGTGAATATCTGATGAAAAAGATATGGACCGCTTTCCGGTTGGGAGGAAAAAACACCATCTGATCTTAACTCCTCTCCAACCATAGTGTACATAATGGTATTTATTTAACCCTTTCACATCTGAACACATAGTCTGACACATGGAAATATTTTGATTACAGAGCAACACTTTGAGAATATTAGACAGAAGAATTATGTGACTGTTGAGTTCAATAACCCTTCGTCAGAAATTTGTTTAAAGTATCTCCATATTGATGAGAATTATTCAAATTTACCCTGACCATGTGTGTAATATAGATTGAAATAGAGTGTAAGGTAAAATACCATTTATAGTCCATATTTGTTGGTTTCTGACCCGAAAACAGACATTCTTCATCTGCTTTTACACTAAATGTAAATTTGTTTCTTTGATAATCCTTTTGCGCAAGTTTTAAGACCAAAATAATGGTTGTGCTTACTATTCTTATCCTGGAACAAGAAAAAATCATCTGTTTTCGATGGTTTTGGCCTCATCAATTTTCACCTTGACCTCGAAATGACCCCAATTTGACCTTCAACTTGAGTTCAAGGTCAAATTGCTTTTGAAATACAGATGCATACAAAAGCCTGTCTCTATACAATTCCAACGAGGGGTCATTTGTTGCAGTCTGTTGTATATGTCATATTTTAGAGCAGATTTTGTTACCCCCCATCCCATAATTCGTATTTACTACAGATTTCTTATGTTTTTATATACACATGATTTCAGGCCTCTGTACAAACTTAACGTGCAAGCAATAAGGCTGCCAACAAGTAGAAAATGAACTGCGGAATATTCTTTAATATTATGCAATTGAATGTCACTCCACCGTGTGCAGATATTGTCATTGATGAAGCAAAGAAATAGGAGGACAGATGAGACTGAAATTGACCGCAAAGTCGTACTTATAAGGCCCATTGCACTTGATGACCTTTGACCTTTGACCCACATCCTAGAGATGTTATTCCTGCAACTCTACATGTAATACTTCTGGATAAAAAGTGTTTCTTCCTCTGACAATTTTGGTACATAGCATGCTTAGCATTTATTAAACTATTCAATTTAACAATGACGTCTACCACAGTGGACTATGTAACACAGCAAAGAACATCTTATGGCAAACACCTAAATGAGCGCTTCTATGAAGCTCCATATTTGTTTGTTTCTGACCCGAAAACACTTATTCTTCATCTTTTTAAAAAAAAATTAAAATGTATTCCTTGTGCCCAAGTTTTAAGACCAAAATAATGGTTGTACTAACTATTATTATCCTGGAACAAGAAAAAATAACCTGTTTTCGATGGTTTTGGCCTCACCAATTTTCACATTGACCTCAAAATGACCCTAATTTGACCTTCAACTTGAGTTCAAGGTCAAATTGTTTTTGAAATACCGATGCATACAAAAGCCTGTCTCTATACAATTCTAACGAGGGGTCATTTGGTGCAGTCTGTTGTATATGTTATATTTTAGAGCAGATTTTGTTACCCCCACCCCATAATTCGTATCTACTACGGATTTCTAATGTTTTTATATACACACAACTTCAGGCCTCTGTACAAACTTAACGTGCAAGAGATAAGGCTGCCAACAAGTGGAAAATGAAATGGGGGATGTTGCTCTTCCATTTGGTACCAAAAAACCTTCCTCCCCCTCTCGGCACGTTTTTCCAAAAAAATCCGGGCTTGGCGCATGGACTATTACTCTAGACTGAACTTGAAAACTCCACCCATCAGTTTGTTAGAAATTCTGCGTGCATACCATATGCTGTATACCGTGTTAATATAGCAGCAGTTCAATTAATGCATACCGGTACTTTGCACAACCCCAGGAATCCACATTTATCAAACAAACTGCGCACCATTATTTGGACACCAGATCCCAAAGCTAGTATCATACACCACACTGATATGATATCTTGTCATTCAACACCGGTAGGCAAAAATCAAACTGTATTCCAAAAGCAGCAGCCTGCAAGCGCATAACTTTATATGTGAAAATTTAACATGGTTTACAAGAGTAACTCCTGATGTACAATACAAAATATTCTTACATGTTAGTCAAAGCTGATCATAACCAGAAGAAAAATCTGTCACGGAATTTCTCAAAATGTTGCTATGTGATCAAGATATTGCATGTTTATATGCTGAGTATGCATGAGATAAAAAAAAATGTTCTCATTACTTCCTTACTGTGCTCGGAGTTCTTTCCTTTTGTTACATTACAATACACATTTCATGCATAATATTCTTCCATTTCTACAGGACCATCGATCGGCTAGAGTCTATAAAAGTAGAGTGTGTGGTTTTTCCATGAACTTCTTGAACTCGGCCATCCATTGCGCGCCAATAGCGCCATCTACGACACAGTGATCACAGCCGAGAGTTACACTCATAACACTGGCGTTACGGTACCTGAAAGACAACCACACACATATATATTATTAGTATCCCTCATTAAATAGTATGTGTACCAGTTTTGGCAGGAATTTTGGTAATTTTGAAAATAACTATGATATTGAGTATACATTTGCAAAATATTTAAAGGAATGTTGTTGGTTTAGTTCTGAACAGCATTTCTTCTCATCTTTTTTTTGTGTTTTTTGTATGTTTTTTTCTTCAAAAAATGCTATGGTCATTATCATGAAAATAGTCAGGGGATTTCAACCAAAAGATAATCATAATAGATTATTGTTATTGTTATTATTATCATTAACATCATCATCATCATCATTACTATTATTATCATTATTACAACTATAATCATCATCATCATTATTATTATCATCATTATCATTATTATCATTATTATTATCATTATTATTATTATTATTATTATTATTATTATCATTACTATTCTTATTATGATTATGACTACTAATATCATTATCATCATCATTATTATCTTACCCTTTTTCTGAGTCTACGTCTACCACTAGGCGTTGTTTGGCGCCACCTACAGCCAGGATGCAGGCCTGTTGAGGGTTGATGATTGCGCTGAAGTTCTTGATGCCGAACATTCCCAGGTTAGAGATGGTGATCGTGCCGCCCTGGATCGGATGAGAAATGGTCATGATTAATCCGTTGGAATAAAAGAGAGGTTTCCCGGATTTTGAATTGGAAACTTTATCTAAAGTCACTTTTTAAATTTGTCATCCAAAGTCACCTTTTTAACCCATTCATACTCAGAGTTCCTCTGGGAAGTATTATCTGCTACTCTCATACTTTTGAAAATAACATAGGTATAAAGCTAAAATTCACAAAATATTTGAACGAGAGTTGTTGTATGGCATCTGATCAACATTTCTATTTCAAATATTTTCCAGAAAATACATTTGTAAGCAGAATATTTTCAAAATTGCCAGGCCTGTTTTGGCCGCTCTGAGTGTAAATGGGTTAACTTTAAAAAGGTTTATTCATAGTCACTTTTTCTGCCATGTTGAGGCTAAGTCGTGACTGACCAGTTGTAAGAAGTGGAGAAAACCAGAGTATCCAGCTAAAACCACTTCCAAGTCACCGACAACTTTCTCACACAGGGCTCGAAATAAGGGGGTGCCAGGAGCCGAGGGCTACCTTGAATTCTCCAGCGGCTCCCTCAAATTTCTGCAGGGAGCCCAAAAATGTACTGGTTTCTGTACCTGACACAATAAGTAATATTACACAATAGGTAACATAGTTATAGAATTACCATGAATTCCTGGGGCTGCAGTTTTCCTGCCTTGGCCTTGGCAGCTAGGGAGACGACATCCTGACTCAATAATTAATATTACACAATACGTAACATAGTTATAGAATTACCATGAATTCCTGGGGCTGCAGTTTTCCTGCCTTGGCCTTGGCAGCTAGGGAGACGATATCCTGACACAATAAGTAATATTACACAATACGTAACATAGTTATAGAATTACCATGAATTCTTGTGGCTGCAGTTTTCATGCCTTGGCCTTGGCAGCCAGGGAGACGACATCCTGACTCAATAAGTAATATTACACAATACGTAACATAGTTATAGAATTACCATGAATTCCTGGGGCTGCAGTTTTCCTGCCTTGGCCTTGGCAGCCAGGGAGACGACATCCTGACTCAATAAGTAATATTACACAATACGTAACATAGTTATAGAATAACCATGAATTCCTGGGGCTGCAGTTTTCCTGCCTTGGCCTTGGCAGCCAGGGAGACGATATCCTGACACAATAAGTAATATTACACAATACGTAACATAGTTATAGAATTACCATGACTTCCTGTGGCTGCAGTTTTCCTGCCTTGGCCTTGGCAGCTAGGGACACGATATCCTGACACAATAAGTAATATTACACAATACGTAACATAGTTATAGAATTACCATGAATTCTTGTGGCTGCAGTTTTCCTGCCTTGGCCTTGGCAGCCAGAGAGACGACATCCTGACACAATAAGTAATATTACACAATACGTAACATAGTCATAGAATTACCATGAATTCCTGGGGCTGCAGTTTTCCTGCCTTGGCCTTGGCAGCCAGGGAGACGACATCCTGACACAATAAGTAATATTACACAATACGTAACATAGTCATAGAATTACCATGAATTCCTGGGGCTGCAGTTTTCCTGCCTTGGCCTTGGCAGCCAGGGAGACGACATCCTGACACAATAAGTAATATTACACAATATGTAACATAGTTATAGAATTACCATGAATTCTTGTGGCTGCAGTTTTCCTGCCTTGGCCTTGGCAGCCAGGGAGACGACATCCTGACTCAATAAGTAATATTCCACAATACGTAACATAGTTATAGAATTACCATGAATTCTTGTGGCTGCAGTTTTCCTGCCTTGGCCTTGGCAGCCAGGGAGACGACATCCTGACACAATAAGTAATATTATACAAATATGGCACTTGGGTGAGTGCAATATCAATTTTTATTGCACTCAGAAAAATGATATTGCACGAGGCGCTTGGGCCGAGTGCAATATCATTTTTCAGGGTGCAATAAAAATTGATATTGACACGAAACCAAAGTGCCATATTTGTTTTATTATATGCCTACTGCTCATTCAAATAAAATACTTAACGAATCTAAAGAATTATGCACCCCAATATCAATTTTGTAAGGCGGTCATGTGACCATGATCTGACCAATCACAGCAGAGAATGAGCAGTAGGCATATAATAATACACAATACGTAACATAGTCATAGAATTACCATGAATTCCTGGGGCTGCAGTTTTCCTGCCTTGGCCTTGGCAGCCAGGGAGACGACATCCTGACTCAATAAGTAATATTCCACAATACGTAACATAGTTATAGAATTACCATGAATTCCTGGGGCTGCAGTTTTCCTGCCTTGGCCTTGGCAGCCAGGGAGACGACATCCTGACTCAATAAGTAATATTACACAATACGTAACATAGTTATAGAATTACCATGAATTCTTGTGGCTGCAGTTTTCCTGCCTTGGCCTTGGCAGCTAGGGAGACGATATCCTGACACAATAAGTAATATTACACAATACGTAACATAGTCATAGAATTACCATGAATTCCTGGGGCTGCAGTTTCCTGCCTTGGCCTTGGCAGCCAGGGAGACGACATCCTGACACAATAAGTAATATTACACAATACGTAACATAGTTATAGAATTACCATGAATTCCTGGGGATGCAGTTTTCCTGCCTTGGCCTTGGCAGCCAGGGAGACGACATCCTGACTCAATAAGTAATATTACACAATACGTAACATAGTTATAGAATTACCATGAATTCCTGGGGCTGCAGTTTTCCTGCCTTGGCCTTGGCAGCCAGGGAGACGATATCCTGACACAATAAGTAATATTACACAATACGTAACATAGTTATAGAATTACCATGACTTCCTGTGGCTGCAGTTTTCCTGCCTTGGCCTTGGCAGCTAGGGACACGATATCCTGACACAATAAGTAATATTACACAATACGTAACATAGTTATAGAATTACCATGAATTCTTGTGGCTGCAGTTTTCCTGCCTTGGCCTTGGCAGCCAGAGAGACGACATCCTGACACAATAAGTAATATTACACAATACGTAACATAGTCATAGAATTACCATGAATTCCTGGGGCTGCAGTTTTCCTGCCTTGGCCTTGGCAGCCAGGGAGACGACATCCTGACACAATAAGTAATATTACACAATACGTAACATAGTCATAGAATTACCATGAATTCCTGGGGCTGCAGTTTTCATGCCTTGGCCTTGGCAGCCAGGGAGACGACATCCTGACTCAATAAGTAATATTACACAATACGTAACATAGTTATAGAATTACCATGAATTCCTGGGGCTGCAGTTTTCCTGCCTTGGCCTTGGCAGCCAGGGAGACGACATCCTGACTCAATAAGTAATATTACACAATACGTAACATAGTTATAGAATTACCATGAATTCCTGGGGCTGCAGTTTTCCTGCCTTGGCCTTGGCAGCCAGGGAGACGATATCCTGACACAATAAGTAATATTACACAATACGTAACATAGTTATAGAATTACCATGACTTCCTGTGGCTGCAGTTTTCCTGCCTTGGCCTTGGCAGCTAGGGACACGATATCCTGACACAATAAGTAATATTACACAATACGTAACATAGTTATAGAATTACCATGAATTCTTGTGGCTGCAGTTTTCCTGCCTTGGCCTTGGCAGCCAGAGAGACGACATCCTGACACAATAAGTAATATTACACAATACGTAACATAGTCATAGAATTACCATGAATTCCTGGGGCTGCAGTTTTCCTGCCTTGGCCTTGGCAGCCAGGGAGACGACATCCTGACACAATAAGTAATATTACACAATACGTAACATAGTCATAGAATTACCATGAATTCCTGGGGCTGCAGTTTTCCTGCCTTGGCCTTGGCAGCCAGGGAGACGACATCCTGACACAATAAGTAATATTACACAATATGTAACATAGTTATAGAATTACCATGAATTCTTGTGGCTGCAGTTTTCCTGCCTTGGCCTTGGCAGCCAGGGAGACGACATCCTGACTCAATAAGTAATATTCCACAATACGTAACATAGTTATAGAATTACCATGAATTCTTGTGGCTGCAGTTTTCCTGCCTTGGCCTTGGCAGCCAGGGAGACGACATCCTGACACAATAAGTAATATTATACAAATATGGCACTTGGGTGAGTGCAATATCAATTTTTATTGCACTCAGAAAAATGATATTGCACGAGGCGCTTGGGCCGAGTGCAATATCATTTTTCAGGGTGCAATAAAAATTGATATTGACACGAAACCAAAGTGCCATATTTGTTTTATTATATGCCTACTGCTCATTCAAATAAAATACTTAACGAATCTAAAGAATTATGCACCCCAATATCAATTTTGTAAGGCGGTCATGTGACCATGATCTGACCAATCACAGCAGAGAATGAGCAGTAGGCATATAATAATACACAATACGTAACATAGTCATAGAATTACCATGAATTCCTGGGGCTGCAGTTTTCCTGCCTTGGCCTTGGCAGCCAGGGAGACGACATCCTGACTCAATAAGTAATATTCCACAATACGTAACATAGTTATAGAATTACCATGAATTCCTGGGGCTGCAGTTTTCCTGCCTTGGCCTTGGCAGCCAGGGAGACGACATCCTGACTCAATAAGTAATATTACACAATACGTAACATAGTTATAGAATTACCATGAATTCTTGTGGCTGCAGTTTTCCTGCCTTGGCCTTGGCAGCTAGGGAGACGATATCCTGACACAATAAGTAATATTACACAATACGTAACATAGTCATAGAATTACCATGAATTCCTGGGGCTGCAGTTTCCTGCCTTGGCCTTGGCAGCCAGGGAGACGACATCCTGACACAATAAGTAATATTACACAATACGTAACATAGTTATAGAATTACCATGAATTCCTGGGGATGCAGTTTTCCTGCCTTGGCCTTGGCAGCCAGGGAGACGACATCCTGACTCAATAAGTAATATTACACAATACGTAACATAGTTATAGAATTACCATGAATTCCTGTGGCTGCAGTTTTCCTGCCTTGGCCTTGGCAGCCAGGGAGACGACATCCTGACTCAATAAGTAATATTACACAATACGTAACATAGTTATAGAATTACCATGAATTCCTGGGGCTGCAGTTTTCCTGCCTTGGCCTTGGCCGCCAGGGAGACGACATCCTGACCGATGGCAGCCAGGCCTTTACTGTCGGCGTTGAACACTATTGGTGTGATGAGACCATTGTCTGTTGATACGGCTACACTAACGTTAACAGTATTGAATCTGAAACAAATATTATGATAGGTATAAGATATTTGTTAGGATTGAAATGTGTCTGATACAGGCATCCTGCAAGAAAGAATAACCATTAGGTTCCTTGAAAGTGTGATATAACTCTAAAAACAAAACAGTACGACACCAGTATTGGTGCCAATAAAATGCTACAGTATTTACTTTTTACCGTACTTTATTGCATTATTATCTTATAAATTTGGTTGTGAAGCCACGTTAAGGATCCTGGACAAACCCTAATAACTAAGTAATAAGTAATAACTTTACAGTGGTTAGTCTTGTTAAGAGTACCTTGAAAAAAATTCAAACTGTACAATATGGTACTTTTTTGAAACGGTACTGGTACCTGTACTGCCACCTCTTAACACTTATGTTTATGGTGGCTAGATTTGCCAATACAATATTATGCAAAAATGCTGAAAATGACTGAAACCCTGGCATATGGGTACTCATCTTAGAGTATGCAGTGAGTGCTATCTAATGAATACCAACATGATATGGTTTAGATGGTTTACAAAAATCTTTGCATGCATGCACTTTGGACAAAAGTAGCTTTAGTATTGGAAGGATTAATTGTATCCCTAAATGTAATATAAGTGTATAATTGACCCACTGTCTGATATAGGTATCCTGCCAGGAGGAGTTGGCTTCTGGTATTTTCTTACAAGCTGCAGCTACTGCTTTTATAAGGAAATCATTCACTGACAGCTTGATGTTCTGCTTGGCAAGTATTGTGTTCAGTTCCTTGCGTAACCTGTAAATAAATCATCAGAATAATATTTTTAACTGAATAGCTGCACACATTCCAATCAAACTAATTCAACCTATTATTGCTCAAGGGTTCCTCCTAAAATTGTCATCTGGATCTATGAACTTTTGACAATAACTTTAAAAATTAAAGATGATTTTTTTAAATATTTGACGGAGAGTTGTTAGTGATGTATTAACTAACATTTCTCCTATGTAGTGGAGGAAACTGGAGATTCTGGAGAAAATCACCACCTAACCCCAAGTCACTGGCAACTTTCTCACATACCCCCATCGGAATTCGAACCCAGGCAGTGGTGAGAAACAGCTAGCAGTCAGTGGTGACGCCATAGACCACACAACCATCAGATCACACAATCAACACCAGATCTTTCAAATGAAATTAAACAATTGCAATTACTTTATAAGATGCATTACAACATTTCCCTCATAATAGCATTCTCCCATTACTTGTGGTGGATTGAATGTCCTAATCTAAAAGATTTGATATAAATAATTCATTAAAATTTAAATTTTTAGAAATTAAATGAGAAGAAATATATTCTTACTTACTTTAATACATCATCCATTTCTATATCCACTGAGAGGTAATAGTGTGGTACTGTGCGTTTGGATTGTAATAACCTGTAAAAACGAAATTGAAAAATTAGATTTTATACTTAATTGAAAAATACTAAAAATCTAATATATTGGAATGCTGTATTTAAATATTTTGTCTGTTTCTAAGTACCAATAGTATTTATATTTTATGAATACATCAATAAAGTATTATTATTTTCATTACAATTTTTTATCATTATTATTATTATTATTTGCCTAAACATAGAATCAACAGTCTTTGGTAAATCTATACAGAAATCTATCCCATTTACTCAACAAATATGGTATGAAATCTTATCTTGAATGACAAATTTTTCCATTGTTATAGTAAAATATAATTAATAAGGAATTTCCTAAATGGAAAGTGTTCTTCACCCGAAAGAAACGCATTTGAACAAAACAACTTTTCAAAGTAAATTCCAATATTCACACTTGAATACTAGCAATGAGGATTTTCTCTTATCGGAAATTCTGTTTTACAAGAAATAAATCAAGATTATTATAAAAAAATATACGTTCCAATTTCCAGATTCAAATAGAGGCAATAAGGATTTTTTACACTGTATATTATTCCAAATCCATTAAATATGAGAAGCATTCTTATTCATTTTTCTAAACAAAAGTTTTAGAGGTTACAAATATGTGTTTGTCCGACATTTAATTCCTGCACTAAACATGTGGACAGCCCAGGCATAATATTAACACAACCGCACAACCGATTGCCACTCAGTTTCCTGGGAATGGATGCATGGATGACCTCACAACTGAGCTAAGTTTTCATCCACAAGCTAGGTGGACCATTGATGTGCGTGGCATAATTTTTTTGACATGGGTGTTTGTACGCCCAGGCACTGGCAGATGTCCGGTTGACTGGTGCAGGAATTACATGTCTGCACTGTATCTTTCTTATTGTGCCTGACCTGTCTGATATTTGTGAGAGGTATATCTGTGAAGCTGGCGCCAGGGGCAGGCATGGCGGCCATTGATTGCATGGCGGGTAACGTCGCCATTGATGGCATGGCCGCCGCCGCACCGGGCTGGAAATTCTCAACATCAGATACTCTTACTTCGCCCGATGGACCACTACCTTGAATTTGCTGAAAATAAAAACGTATGTCATTATTCACCTTGAAATAAACTTAACAAATTCAAGCATGAAAATTAGCTTTATAGATTTTTCAAGTGTGCTGAAAATACAACACCTGTCATAATTAACCTTAACAAGAGAGAGACGCCAGTGGCGTCAAGAGTTTGTTCTATGTCAGATGTCTTTCTGTTGATTGACCTTGTCATTTTTCGTGGTTTTGTTATTATGTATTTTTTAATTTTAGGTTTTTTAAACCTTAGTTTTTTGCAAATTTTTAACTTAAGTAAATTTTGTTGTTGCCTGTTGGTGTTTCGTTTTTATATGGAATTATGTTTTGTTGTTTGCTTCACAGATTTTTTTCAGAATTGGATGAAAATTTGGTCCTGGTCTGAATAATATGTTTTTATTACTCCTGCATTTTGGAAGTTTGAAATGTTGGTGTGTATTTTATATTAGTATTTGGTATTGTATCAAACACCAATGGTAGCAACCCTATTGCTGATACCCCTGGTGGTGGTGTTGAGCACTATTTTCCACGTGCAAGCAATACAATAATTTACAATTAAACTGAAGAAAGTAGGAGACTTAATCCCTCGATCACTTGTTCCCTTCTGGCTCCTAGGGAGGACAATAGACAGAATACGAGCCGATAGCAAGGTCAAATTCTGGAAAGTTTCAGGCAATTTTATCTGTATCATGTACAACAGAGTAATTAATCATAGAGAAGGGGCTGGCTAGGGGAGGTTAAAAGTTGTAGGACTGCCTAGTCCGGTATCAGATCTCTCTCTTCTATTTAAGTCATTCTCATAGTATGAGCTTTTTTGAGTAGGACAAGAAATGTATATGGCTTTGACAACTGTGCACCAAGTGGTCTTTCAAGCACTGTAGACAGCCCTCCACAATGCCGCACATTTGTATATAGCAACCAGGCCACCATGCTAATGGGGATCCAGTGAAGACTGGATCCTGCGACCTCACGCTTAAGGGAGCCAGGGATTATAACCACTAGGCCACAGGGATCACAATGCTTCATTGGCAAGGTTCAACTTAACACATTGTAAGTTGAATAAATCTAAATAACATTCAAATATATATGTAGGGCTGTACACCGGTACCCGGTACCAGCACCGTACCGAATTCGCTTCGCAAAATACCGGTGCATACCCGTTTCAGTTTTTAACGGTATGCTTATTGGTATTTTGCAAATCACAACAGCCAAAGCACGCACTTAGCCTAGTTCTTGACATACAGAGATAACATATCAATCTCTGTTAAGTACGTTGATAAAAGTTGTACTTACACGGCTGCCAAACTTGTAAAGTTGTTAACTCCAAAGTACGCTATAGCGAGTACCATATCGCTGCCATAGTGTTTATTGTGATTGTTATCCCCACCGCGTAGTGGCGCTGCATATCGCTACTACAGCGCCACTACGCGGTGGTGATAACAATCACAACAAACACTATAGCGGCAGCGATATGGTACTCGCTATAGCGTACCTTTGAAGTTAACAACTTAACAAGTTTGGCAGTCGTGTAAGTACAGCTTTTATCGATGTACAAACACTTAACAGAGATTGATATGTTATCTGTGGATGTCAAGAACTAGGCTAAGTACGTACTTATCATAGTTCAAGATACCTATAGCAGTACCATTAAAATACTGTATCGTTTCGTTGGTACCGGTTATGGTACCGTACCGCTTCACCCTTAGCGGTATGCAGCCCTATATACATGTATTAGCTGTTCCTTATATCTTGTAGTTTTATTTAAACTCACAACTGCTATCTAATATGAACTTTTTATTGATAAACAAACACTTCTTTTATTAACAAAAGGCCCTTGATCTGATCATGTTCTAACCCATTAATGCCGACAGTGGCCAAAGGTAGCCAGACAATTTTGATGAAATCTAACTTAATACTTGAGAGAGGAATGTTATTCAGAACATTACCAACAAATCTCCTTCAAATATTTTGTGAAATCTTTCTCAATAACAAAGTTATTGTCAAAAGTGCCATTGGTCCAGACAACAATTTCCGAATAAACTCTTAAGCATTAATAGGTTAAGCATTTATTGGCGGGGCCATCAGGCCCGCCTACCTGGGAAGCTGTTTTCAGATGTACATGGGCAGACGTCACGTGCTCTAAATCCTAAGGCCGGACTGAATATAATTCTCTATTCTGATTGGTTATAATATAAATGTTGCCTTTGCCGCGGAAAATCGTGCCTTCCTTATTTTAAAGGGGAACTAAAGGCTCACATACATATTAGCTTATATGAAAGTAATACACTTATAGAATAGGATGCTGTCCTCCTTTTTCTCTTAGTAAGCCCATGAGGGGAGAATTTTTAGTTTTGCTACCAGCTTCAGCCAGCCCCTGGTAGCAGCCATGTTGCTCTACTGCTATCAGCTGCGACCTAAATGGGTGGCAGCCCACTTGCTGTGCCCTAGCTCTGGGCAGCGCATCATAGACTGTAGTGCTCTATACACCAAGTCTCTTCGAAAGTTGCATAAAAACTTGTATGAGTATCAAACAGGTAAATGGTAAAATCATGAGCAGCAATTGGTTGTACAAAAAGACAGGGTGGTAGAGTTATTTTTCATATATTTCCTGTTGGTAAATTCAGACAAAAACAGTGGCTATAGCATCACTGAATTTCTGTCCTGAAGCATGTATGTAATTTTATGTTCAGACCACTTGGCTGATTTGTTTTTATACCAGAAATCAAAAATGCAGTCAGGAATACTCAACAGGATGGTGCTGTGCCATTCAACAAAAGGAAGTAACAACTCCTTAAAGGAAAAGGATAAACAAAGGGTTAATTATAACCTTGTGGCATTACACATCTAGATCCCAGGAGACAGAAGTTAATCAACGCAGGAAATAGCTATCAGTACTTGGGACAGCAATCATTTCCTTTAGTATCTGTGTAGGTTACATGAAAGAAAACAGTTTTTGTAGAACAGCTAGCTTCAAGTAAAATCAAATACTGAAAATCTGGATGATTGATGTATATACAAGTATTGTTTTTATTCAACCCTTCCTTCATAGTCTCACAGGTATACAATTTATTTGCATATATGACAGATGTTGAGCTATGTTCATGAATTTTCAAATAACCTTATGATTTGCTGTCCCCCAAGTTCCCCTTTTATAAGTAATCCTGACTGTGGTTTGTGATTTCTTACATAATATGCATCAGGGAAGTGGTCTGAACATAGAACTGCATACTTCAAGACAGGTGGATTTACTAGTTTCAGTGATGCTAGCCACTGTTTTTGTCTGAATTTACCAACAGGAAATATATGAAAAATAACTCTACCACCCTGTCTTTTTGTACAACCAATTGCTGCTCATGATTTTACCATTTACCTGTTTGATACTCATACAAGTTTTTATGCAACTTTCAAAGAGACTTGGTGTATAGAGCACTACAGTCTATGATGCGCTGCCCAGAGCTAGGGCACAGCAAGTGGGCTGCCACCCATTTAGGTCGCAGCTGATAGCAGTAGAGCAACATGGCTGCTACCAGGGGCTGCTAGGGGCTGGCTGAAGCTGGTAGCAATACACAAAATTCTCCCCTCATGGGCTCACTAAGAGAAAAAGGAGGACAGCATCCTATTCTTGAAGTGTATTACTTTCATATAAGCTAATATGTATGTGAGCCTTTAGTTCCCCTTTAATTTAGCATGAAGTTTTCAAATATATATAATATTCTAAGCGGACATAAAGTATATTTTTCAGTATAGGAAGGAAAATTACTAAGAAAAAAGTACTCTGTGTATAGACTAGCGCCAGTCTCACAATCACGTCACGGATTAGGGACTGGTATCGCCCACCATCTATTGTTGGCGTGAAGCGGCTTATAGGACTGCCACTAGTCTACTATGTGTATAGAATGAAATCAGGAGACTTCGTAACCAAGCTGGTTCGTAACCAAACTGATGCGTACCCTAGTAGCTTCGCACCCAAGAGATTTCGAAGTCTCCAGCTTGCGCCTAGAATTCCGATATTTGTTTCATTTCTACAAAAATGATACAAATCTAGTCATTATAAATTATTTTCCTCTATAATGTTAATGTTCTTTATACATCCGGTTCCCTCACAAGTTCATAAATAACTTGGCCCCGCCTTTTGACTATTGATGCTTTGCATCTACAACCGTACTTGTTTCTTAGCTGGAGAGTCTTTTTAGGTCTGATATGAACCAGCATAAGCCCTGGCAATTTACTCCTGAGTGAAACTCGTCACGTAACTCAAAACAAACACATCTTGTCCTTCCCCTCATGTTTATGGGCCAGATTGCCCGGGTTTATACCCATTAACATGGAGATTGCTCCCCAGCCAATGGAAACACTGGCTGTGTCAGTTTGCGGCTGTGTGATGTTTGCCAGTACAATTGCCTGTTGCTGCCATGCTGATTATAGGCGGCGACCCCACATGATGACCAGGGCTGGAGTGGAAAGCTCATGACATGCCTCATATCATGTCAGACACAAGTGGATGGAGATGAAAAATGCTCATGTCAGAGGCCAGCGCTTCTTGCCATATACAACCCATTTTGATGGCAGCCGCTGTCGAGCCAGCATTCAGGTTACCCAGTTCATATACCGGATGCTATGCTGCAGGCCAAACGTGCAGTATATGAACATAAAACAACATCTACATATATCTTACCACACAATATAAAATTCATATGCTCTTCTTTTGAAACGCATGCAAAAAGTACTTCATTTTATTTTAAGTGGAATTCGTTTATAAAGTGCAAGTTCATGGAATAGTGCAGTAGATGATCACAAAATAACATCTGCATATATCTTACCACAATATAAAAATCAGTATATGCTGTTCTATTGAAACTCACGCAAAAAGTACTTATTTTTATTCTAAATTGAATCAGTTTATGAAGTGTGACTTCATGGAAAAGTGAGACTGCATCATTTCTCTATGATGGGAAAGCAATGGGAAACAAATAATGCACTATAACTATTGTAGGTGTGTCATTGATTCAATAGGTTAATGATAATCATTAGTGAAAATCAAAGATATTTATATTACTATGAAATTATAAACTTGTTTTGAAATAAAAGACAAATAGCTCATACCTAATTCATTTGTATCTGTAGCAGCCCAAAACATCCTGACTATTTTGGTAATATTTTAGTGATCAATGCGACTTTTGGAAAATTTAAGAAAAAGAAAAAATTGAATCAGAATGCAAGCAATTACTCTCCTTAAACTATTTTTGCACTTACATGTTTTATTCCAAAATTATTTTCAAAGGTATCTTAAAAGCTGGTGGCCTCCTCAAGGGGGAACCCTGGAGTCTGGGTATGAAAGGGCTAAGCCTGGGTTAACCCTTTACATGCTGGTGGTGCCTAATTTGGCCAATACACAATGATGCTAAAATCCTAAATAAAATGACTGAAACTCTGGTAATTGGGTTCTCATTTGAGAGTACCCAGCGAGAGCTATCCAAAGAATTCGAATATGAACGGGTTAAGATGTTTTTCAAAATATGTTGCGTTCTTGTGCTTAGGAAGAAACATTGGGAGGGTTAAGATTAATTAAACATGTACCACTTTAGAGATCTGAAAGATTATTGAAGTGACAATTATGATACCATTCATCATGAAGAGAGAAATTTGATTCAGATTCAGCCTTTAGAAATAAGTGTGGTGTTTTGAGCCAATTTTAATGGGTCATGGTTTGATGATTTTCTGTTTAGGCAGACTAGGCAATAGGTGTGGTAATAAGCCTTGTCAGGATATGTGTTCCTGTGATGACAGGTAAAGATGACTAACAATGCCACTTCAGGTGAAGCCTGCAGTCACCTTCCAACTACCATGCTGTTCTGACACTTAATAAAAAGCCTGTTTTAATGGTCCTATTGAAAGATATTTTTCATGGAACTTGGCCCAAAAATATAAGCAAAAATGCTTCTTGCCACTACCTTGGCCTCAGCTTAGGGTGATTTTAAGGTGGCTGTAAACGTTTCCGGAGAAGAGCAGACTTTCCCTCAAATAATGGCTGATTTCTCATTATTTGTACACTAAACCCCTAGCAAACTATATATTTTTAGAAAGCTGAGATTCTAAGGAATACATAGGATATGGATAGGTTGTATGTGCTCCAATTATTTTGAAGAAATTGGGGTCAAAACTTCGACTTATCAATTTTCAGTACATATGTCACGGCTGACGCAAATCTAAGAGCAGGATCTAAGATAATAACCTGATTTTTTAAAACATTGAAAAAAACCTTTGTCTCTTCAAAACTAGACAAGGGTTTTGTAAAATATGGCCCCTAACTTTTTTTATGGCCATTTATCTAACAACATTTTAGGAAAAAAATGCTTTTTTGGTTTCTTGATTTTTGACTCACTATAAAAAATTAACCAGATAAGATATTGCAATATCCCCGTCTAGATTTGTAGAGAACATGTTTTAGAATCTATATACAAAGTTTGAAGCTAATTGATTAAGATTTGTGTCTAAATTCACGTCAGCCGTGAGAGTAAAACTATAGAAAACTAAGCTGAGAAAATGGCAGTTTTGTGTATTTCACAGTAAAAGTTACTGTGCAACTTTTTGCTACTACTCTAATGTATTTATTTTTGTCCAAGTGGAAAGATAAAGTAACCTTCCATTGTATTTCACAACTGTCAACATTTTTTCTTCTCAATTACCTCAAAAAAAAGTATAAATGAGTACATTTCTGCAACCTGCCTAACATCCCTGTCAACTGGATTCCATATATGGGCATATGACATCACCCAAGCCCCGCCTACTTAGTAGACTAGCATCTTGTTTGCATGCTAATGTATATGTATTATAGCTCTTGAATTCTTAATAATTCAAAGAACTTTGCCATCAAAATCAATTTTCAGCTATCTAGTGTGTTATGCTGGCAGAATCTTTGACTGCAAGTATATTGATTTGGCAAATAAAAGCTTGTAATGCTCTATATGGGGTTTTTAGCTTCATTTATCTAAGACAAACATGTTGCAGGGCCAATTCTGAAGCTATCCAAACTTCCAAAGCATAGCTTTCTGACAAGGTGGCTTTTAGATTCTGGGCCTTGAAAGAAAGATAATTTCACAAACCTCTATTGCTGTATCTCCACTCCAGTGATCCAAGTTACATAATCCAGAATGAGTAATCCATACATATTTTGCAGCAGAAATGGCAACTTTCCCTGAGGTCTGACACAGAATTCCTTTGTCTAGTGAATCCCATATGAGTAGACTGTCCACATTAACTACTACACTGCTTGAAACACTTAGAGGAAGTGATCTTCCCATTACCCATAGCAAATCTTATTTTTAGACATTGGTTCCTGACTCCCATAATCCTTGAGGGGATTATGAGTGACACCACACTCATTGTTCTAGAATGGGGAGTCCTGAGGGGATTATGACACCACACATACCTGTATCTATTTCCTCAGAGCTGAGGCCATTCAGGCCACAGTGATAATCAATCAATAAACCCAATTATTCACCTGCAATTTCAATCTCCTTTTTGTCTCCAACTGAATTGACAACAATTGTTGTGAAAAATACAATCCAGGCTTTAATTAGTTAATAGCTGAATTACATGGGTGTAATTGTACTTTGGGTAACTATATCATGATTGCTGTATTATTGTTTGAGAAAAACATGTGTTTGAAAATGAAACCAAGTTGATCAATACTAAAGTATTGTTAGTTATCCATAGAGCATAGAGTGTCTGTTCCAGCTGAAGGTATGAGACGGATTGACCCAACATCCTCCGCAAAGTCCAGGTTTTCCCATCAAATACACGCATTTTTTTACTTGAAGCCCCAAAACTGGGATGTTTCCTGTTTTTCTCAGACAGCCGGAGCCACATTTTGATTAAGACTAATCCCTAATACACTATTTTTGAATTGATTAAAACATCATTGTCTGTGGTGCTAGAGTGGCCCATCTTACCCAACAGACATCCTTTCTAACCAACACATGCATACAAAGAAAAGACTGGCTGACCTTAAATGCCATCTCTAATCAGTTACCAATCCAAATACACATCCATTTCCTGTAGCATTGATAAGGAGGTGGGAGGGGCTTATCAGCTAACTGGGGTCACATGACCATAACACTGCAGCATGCTCTCTGCCCTCTCTGTCTATTCATACCTGTCAAATCCAAATTTTTCACAAATTATGAACTTAGGATTGGAGTAGAGCTATGGGGTTTTTTTCATAAGGAGGGTAAGACCCGGTTCATTAACATAATACATATATCTCAAAACAGGCTTCCCTGAGGACGAAACGTTTACGGCCACCTTAATTGTAACCTCTAGATATCAAACTGGCCCCTTTCTCTTGGCACACTTTGAATAATGGAGTATGGACATAGTTATACACACTTTCCTTTTGTCTGTTGTGTATCTTTATATGTAGAGGATGTATATTCCATATATTTTGCATTTGGCATGTGGTAGAAGACTTTTTGGACAAAAGTTTAAAATCTTTGTGATCTCATAAGTTTTGTGAAGTAGGATTTTTTTTTGTAAATTCATCAAAAATTAACTGTCATCAGTTTTGAGAAGTTTGGAAGAAGTTATTTCGTGAGTCCATCATAAAACTTAAGTTGTTGCAAAGTTGGATCTTGGTTATTCTTTAAGTTGATCAAAAGTTTGCCTCTCACAATTTATGCAAAATTGGAAGTTCATTTCAGGCAGAGCTTGATTTATTTTCTTGCACTATGAGCTCCAAATAACTAAAGAAAACGCTGAATTGATAGCCTGGCAAGTCAGCGTATATGAACTGCGATGCAAAATAGGGCCCACGAAAAACAAATGAACTTACCACCCACCAGCAAAAAAGTGCACCACCACACAAAATCCGAAGCGGGAAACCCCCCTCCGATCAAAACAGTGACGTGTTCATCAGAACAAACCAGCCAGCCAGTACACAACTACACGCCCCACACACGTCATTGACATACCATTAAATATGCAGCTAACCGCACGCATGCGCACACAAAAAATAAACACCCGCAACGATACTATACATAATAAAAGACGACACATGCCATAACTCGCCCACAACGCTTTGAAAATACCACACAGTACCCAAACAAAACAACAACGAAGAAAAAAAACCACCACTTACCCACCTAAACATAAAAGCACGAAAACCTACACATGCGCATAACAACCCACTACCAAAGGGGAAACCCCACTACGTCATGAACAGTCTAATTTAATATGCAGAATCCACGCGCATGCGCGCCAAAAACGAAAAACCCTGCCAAACCCGACGATACCATTCTCGCCGATACGCAAGACAAACACAACCACCCATCAAAACAAACACACAAACAATGAACAAACACCACCACCCAACACAAACAGAACAAAAAAGACCACACAACACCCAAACATTCAATCAACAGAGGAAAATCCCACCACTTAACCGATCGCATCACCATCTAATTAAATATGCACGAAAACGACACATGCGCAAACGAACCCACCACCACAGGAAAACCCCACTACGTCATGAAATGCCTCATTAAACATGCAGGAATGCCACGCATGCGCAACCAACCCACACACCCAAGCCGCCGAGATCGACCCGAAGCCAGAAGCGTAAATAAAATAGAGTAGACACACACAAAATCCCATAAAAAATAAACAAAGCAACCCAACCCAAAACAAGATAGAACATTCAAAAGAAAAACATAAAAACAAACAGAATCAATAATAAAAACGAAAATACCACCCCCCACTCACCAGATCATTCGGCTAGAAAATCAGGATCTCCACTATGAAAAACCAACCCAGAATCACTCAGAAACCATGAGACAACAACTACGATAACTATAAAGGTTGACCTGAAGGTCAACCTCTAAAAAAAAAAAAAACCAACCCAACTTAGGGAACATAGATTGAATCTGAACAGAATTTTACCCCGAGACGGAATCTGAGAATGAGGCGGCATAAGAGTTTGTAAGTATGTACTTACAAACTCTAAAAATACAAAATATTTGTAGGAGAGTTGTTGGCAATGTCATGATTAACATTTCTCCTTCAAATATTTTCAAAACTTTGCTTACGACTGGAAGATTTATAAAATTGCCAGGCTGCTTTTGGCCACATGCGAACATCAATTATTTAAACCATTTGTGCCTGATGCGGCTATATTCCTGACATCTTCCTGGTAAAGGCATGTCTTGGAAAGTGCTTGAGGGAGAAGTAAAGTGCTTATAAGAATGAACTCTCCTTCAAAAAGTATGAATATAGTTAGCAAATCTATGCTTCATTCCAAAGTAATCTTTATAGGTATGACAAGTCCAGATGACACTGGTCACGGGAATCTCAAGGCATGAATGGGTTAAAGTGATCACTCTGGGTCTAAATGCTAGCACACATACTTACTCTGGACTGATGTACAAACACATATTCCTTTGCTGCCTTGCATAAACCCTTCAATGCTTGCAGCTGCAGAAAGCACCCTCACAATTTTGGTGGAACTTTTCAGATTAATGCATGGTGTTGAAAATATTTGAAGGGGAAAGGTTAATAAGAACATAACCAACAACGCTCAGGAGCACTAATCATTCCTACCCTTAGTAATTAGCAAAAGTATTATTGGTCCAGAAAGTAAAGTGATAACAAAAAATGATTAAGGAAACGTGTTGATTATAAAATCTGAGCCACACCTTTCTCCAAATATTTGCTAAAGATGTTCGCAAAACCGCAAATTCCAGAATATCAATAAGGCAGTGCAACCTTTTCAGGCAAAGAGGAAAGGGTTCAGATTGAGAAATATGTATCATAAAGGGTAGATTGAAAGAGTAAGAGAGTAAGGTCTGATTTCTCATAACTTAACCGATTAATGCTGTGAGATCTCCACGACATGTGTCGTCTGGACCTATGATTCTTTCAAAAATAATTTTCAAAGTAAACGTAATTTCACAAATCTTTGAAGGAGTGATGTGGGTTGGATTTATATTGACATTTCTCATTCAAATACTTTCTGGAAATTTCTTTGTTAGAGACCTATCACAAAAAAAAATAGTCGGGCCGTTTAAAACCGCCCGACTATTTTATTTGTGAAAACCGCCGGTTTTGGGCATAACAGGCATGAATGGGTTGCAAAAAGAGAGAACCTTTTAATGATATCTCAAGAGGAGAAATTAAATGATAAAATAATGAATTCTATGTTTCATACTTGGCCTTTATGTGACCCTAAGCACTGAGTTCTGAAACTAAGGTGGCGGTGAGGGGGGCTTCAACAGTTATGCTAGGAAAACCCTGATTCATCGAGTTCATCAAACGTTTTACCTAAATGAATTATTGTATTCCTCCATTTAAACTCATATGCGGGTAACAGGTTAGGGAAAATAATTGCTAGAATGGGTATTGGCAATCTTCCATATAGCTGCTGTAGTGTTTTAAATATATCGCATTTTAAAAAATATATATTAGAAGACATAGGGAACCGAGATCTTTTTTCACCAACTTTTATCTTTGTTTTATCTATTCATTTGCCACTGCACAACTGTTGAGCCACCTCGGTGATCGGAAAAGGATCAGCAGAATATAAAGCAGAATCAAGAAAAAAAGTTTGTCCATTCGTCCTTACCTCAGGATCAGTTTTCGGAGTCCCGTTCTCGAGGGGAATTTCCGGAACATTTTGTTTTGTTATATGTAAATATTTTTTGGCACAAAATAAAAGTAATTACTCCAAAAATAGTATTATTTTGTAAAATGCTATTGATATTGGGCAGTGAGTATAGGGAAATATTCAGTACAGCTGGTTATTTTAGATCTACTATATTCCTCTGGGGCCAATAGAAGTACATGGTAATTGCCAGACCCTGTATCAAAAAGATTCAAAGCAAAAACTCAACAATAGGAAAGCAGTCTACAGAAAACAGTATCACTCAAAATTAAACCAAAATGGAATAGGAAACTGACAAATTAACTTTATAGTATTCAAGGAAATAATTATTTATCCACCTTCCGATCTAAATCAGAATATTAATGTTTAGGAGTTTTATTCTGTTTAAACATTCACATATTTTTAAAGATTTCTTTAAATCCTTTTTTCTCTAAACTGTGCTACATGAAGTTGAGAAAACTTCTGCTTGTTATATTTCTAGATTTTGAAGGTCAATTTTTAGTGATGCTTATCAAGGTTATAATGTTAGTTTCTCTATCAGAATAAGATTCTCTGCTTTCTGATATAAATTCAATTCTAAAATTGATGGTATTCAGCCATTTTCCTACTTGCAATAGGGATGTTGACAGCTATCAAATTTTGATGCCCTTTTGTAAAAAAATATTTTGTTTTCTTATACCAATACTACTTTTTTCCTTCCCCCACTTATATTTCAACTGAGCATGTTTTTTTCTAAAGGAAAATCACTAGTATTAAAACAATCCACAGACATTTTCCTTAAATATTTTTCAAAGTGACGTTTCTATCAAAAATATGTCAAAATAAGGTATGTTTTGGTTTATTATGGGATAATGGATACTTGTTCAAGCTGTTATCGTACAACACGCTTACATGAAAGCTCATCTTTCAAAATCTGTACGCAAAAACTAAACTGCGCATCAGTACAGTAAGAAAAAAGTACAGCGTTTTTATATATAGCGAAGCGGAACCACACGCTTTGTACGCTATATATAAACAGACGCTAACATTGTGTGTTCTACAGCATTTCAATGATGATGGTAGTGGCTATTGCCATGTTGATGATGATGATAAAGATGATGATGAGGATGATGTTGATGATGATGATGATAATGATGTTGATGATGATGATG
Organism: Maea johnstoni; assembly: GCA_963942565.1. Classification (NCBI taxonomy): domain Eukaryota; kingdom Metazoa; phylum Annelida; class Polychaeta; order Spionida; family Magelonidae; genus Maea; species Maea johnstoni. The sequence goes on along the minus strand of OZ012701.1, from coordinate 25,328,956 downwards.
ATGGTAACAACCACAAAGACAATGATGATGATGATGATGATGATGATGATGAAGATGATGATGATGACGATGTTAATGAGATCACATGACCTGGTCACCTACCTCACTCCTGGTATCGTCAAAGAGCTGATCTTTTCGGGCAAACTTTTTCAAAGGCGGCCTCTCGGCATGCCTTAGCTGCCGGGGACTGGAGGAACTACTTTCACTCTCGTCCCCATTACTGCTATCGGTATTGGCGTAGGAATCTAGGTTGTCAGGGGAAGTATTGCCAGGCTGAGCACAAGGGGTGGAAAAGACGGTTCCATGTTCGTTATTGTTTGGGGATATTGTTAGGGTTGCCGTGGATTTAACTGTGGGCTGTGCCCAAGGTGGGGTGTTAGGAGGGGTGCCCTCGGTTGGGGTTAGATACTGGGTAGAGTTTGGCGAGCCCTCCATTATTTCGATACTCTCGCGATCGCACTGATATCTCGGTGAAATTGGCGCCAGGGGCTTGGGCGGCGATGGCAACTAAAAGAAGGTAAAACATGCAGCTGTGAATTACGCCATGCAGAGAACACTACAGAGCACGCAAGTCGCAACAGAAACTCAACAGGGGGCAGCACAAACATGATAGTTACTAAAATGACCAATAGGTGATGCCATTTATTTGATATAATTGCGCAAATTATCAAAAATATGGCACCACTCGATCACTGCCCTAAGTCAAATATCCCGGACCCATCCAATTGATTTTCTTCCCAATAAGGATGGGTCCGCGATACTTGACTTAGGCCCACTCACTTGATAGCATAGCAAAAATAATCCAAAAAGGTAGACCAACCAACTTTACACATCCACTTACTTACATATCATTGCACAGATATCAAACAGCCACTTACTTGATGAATAGTTTCACAAATAATCAATAGATGGCTCCACAAACCTGATATTACTATCAAAAATATAATCAACGAGTGGCACCACTAACTTGATAAAGTTGCACGAATACCCAATAGGGGGCCCTCCTTGATATGGTTTCACAAAAAAAACAGTGTGGCATCGAAATCTTGACGTAACTTCACAAAGAAACACCAGGTGTCTCCACACAGAGGTGATTGTGCGCATTCTCCAGCTTATTTTCAGTTGATGGTAAGTGCTGACAGGAAAACACAAGAGAGCTTGCCATGCAGTGAGCGTTCCCCCATGAGAGCCTATATAGGTGGACAACATGCAAAATATGAACGATTAGCCCGCGATTAGCTTGTCAAAATTTTGCCAGGTTCAGAGGTATACTTTTGATTCTTTTCACGTCAGTCCAGTGAATTGGCTGCTTCCAGGCTCTGCATGTTGCCAGTGGCTTGGGTTAGGCGGTGGTATTCGCCGCGTACCACGGTTTCCTCCACTACTTGCAACTGGCTAGTCATGACTTAGCCGCCATATGGCAGGAAAAGTGACGAAAATCGAAATTCCAAGTTCAAGGTTCTGCAGGTCCGGCCACTTTCGGCCACCCAAGGGGAAATAAACCCTGAGCTGCAACGCCTTGCAGCTCTAAAGCAGTACTTAACTAGAGCAGCTATGGAGTTGCTCTAGTCCTTGTCTCTTAATTCTAGTTGAAATCTGTTGCGAAATCTGAAATCGTGATTTTGTGCCATATTCTCGGTCAATCGCTACTCGCACTGTGCGGTTATTGCACAAGTATAAAGCTCGTAACTTCGTGACTGCATTTGAAGGAGAATGCAGAAATATCATCGAGCTACGCGAGCATTTAATAAAGCTTTGCAGTCGGTTTTGCCTCAGACTCACTTTTGCCACTTTTTTGTGACAAGTTAGCCATGAACTTACACAGTCCTCCTCCGTCGTTGTCGCCAGGACGAATGACCGAAGGCACTTCTAGGCGGGAAGAACATGTGAATACCCGTTTGTTGGGAAGGTTTCGTTTTCCGTGAACCGGTTCAGAGGGTGGCACCCGCATTACGTTATTTGCGAAAGAAAGGGTCTTTTTAAGACCTCCGCATGTCTGCGATTTTGTAAATGAAGGATATTTTTTTTTGTAACCAGGAACGAAGTATGGTGGTATTCACACAATTGCCACACGAGGGGGTTGTAATGAGAATATTTCCTACTGACCTCCTAGTCCTAGTATAATGCAGTGCTATCTACTCACAATGGAGAACATTTAAATATGACCTGCCAATGGGAGGCAGGCTATAACAACATCAGATGCAAAGCTAGGTTCAATATTGTTGAACTAATATGTAATATCATTATGTCTCTAAATAGATGGCAGCACTAGCTATATGTCTGTCAATCTGCAAAAGTCAAATTATGTTTGCGAAAGATTAGGCGGACCAGAGAATCTTGAGGGGGGGGGGTTTATTCGATTCCACCTGACCACCAGAGATAGTATATATGCCTGTGGCTGTACAGTAATGTAACCTAAGTCACATCTTCGCTGTTCAGGAGTCGCTACTAGCTTTTCTAGCCGCCTAACAAAGCCTGCCATCTAACGAGAAAAATACAAACTAATCTTGACGGCTCCTCTGTATGACTAGGACCAGTCGTGCACCTGAATGTACATGATGTATGTATGTATATTAATTGACTGTAACTTTTATTAAATAAGCATACAGACAAAACGCATATATATGTATATATATATATATATATATATATATATATATATATATATATATATATATATATATATATATATATATATATATATATATATATATATATATATATATATATATATATATATATATATATATATATATATATATATATATATATATATATACTAGAAAAGTACCCGTCCTGCGGACGGAAACCATGGAACTTCTTATAATGGCAAACGTATCAGACCACCAATACATCCATGAGAGAGAGCCCCCCTCTCTCTTTCAGCCCCTCTTTCTGCCCCCCTCTCTCTTTCTCTATCTCTGCCCCACCCTCTCTTTCTCTCTCTATGCCCCTCTACCTGTGCCCCGCCCTCTCTCTGCCGCCTCTCTCTCTGTCCCCCTTTCCCTGTGCCCCCCTCTCTCTCTTTTGTCCCCTCTCTCTCTTTCTGCCCCCTATTTCTCTGTCCCCTCTCTCTTTCTCTCTCTCACTGCCCCCTCCCTCAATCTCTGCACCTCTCTCTTTTGCCCCCCCTCTCTCTCTGCCCCCTCTCTCTTTCCATATCACAGCTGCCTTCTCCCTCTACCTCTCTCACTCAGCCCCCTCTCTTTCTCTCTCTGCCCCCTCATTCTCTCTCTCCCTCTCTCAGCCCCCCTCTCTCTCTCTTTCACTATACCCTCCCCTCTCTCTCTCTCTCTCTCGCTGCCCTCTCTTCCCCTCTATATTTCTCTCTCTGCCCCCTCTCTCTCTCCCCCTCCCCCAATTTCTCTCTCTGCCCCCCCTCTCTCTCCTTCTCTATGCCCCATCTCTGTTTCTATCTCTCTGCCTCTCTCTCGCTCGGCCCCCTCTCTCTGTCTCTCCCTCTGTCACCCCTCTCTCTCTGCCCTCTCTCTCTCTGCCCCCACTTTCCCTCTGCCCTTCTCTCTCTCTCTGCCCCTTAATCTCTCTCTCTCTCTCTCTCTCTCTCTCTCTCTCTCTCTCTCTCTCTCTCTCTCTCTCTCTCTCTCTCTCTCTCTCTCTCTATATATATATGTGTATATATATATATATATATATATATATATATATATATATATATATATATATATATATATATATATATATATATATATATATATATATATATATATATATATATATATATACACACACACATATATATATATATATATATATATATATATATATATATATATATATATATATATATATATATATATATATATATATATATATATATATATATATATATATATATATATATTTATAGTTGAGGTAGTTGTAAGTTTACATAGACATTAAATTTCGTCACAATTTTCAAGTTTTTTTGATAATGATAATTTTCAAATGGTGTCTATTTCAGCCGGCGTAGCCTATGTACTGGTTGTCTGAAAAACATGTTTTGAACTATAGAGAAGTCCGGATTTTTCTTAAGCTCAAATATGCATGTTATTACCCATGCGCCACCGTGCTATGCTGAACCGTCTGGGGTTGTTCCACTACTCTCTGTCCAAGCATTCTGACCTTGTTTGTGTTTTCCCCATGGGATTTGTCCGAAAGCTAAAGCGCCCATGCAGGCAATGTCCAGGGTCTATGCCGCCTCAACCCTTTCTATACATGCTCTGATTTATTTTGATGACCCGGGTAGGCTTAACGCTACTACAGTCAGCGCACTTCTGCCACCGTACAACCAACAAAGTTTGTGCAGTGTAACCCCACTGTGGAAGCAGAAGTTTGATATCGGTAGTACCATCTATCGCCGGGTGGTCATACCAAACCCGGCCGCGCTCGAGATTGAGAAATCAGCATCAAAAGCACCTTTTTGTAAATCATTTTGAAATCTGTTTACGTTAAGAACCATCTAGATACACTCGTCCACCAAACTGCCGACTCAGATTTAGGCAAACAGGCGCGGCAACGGAGATCATGCGTTTCAAAGGATTGGGCCTCCTCTCTTATAATATAGATATATATATATATATATATATATATATATATATATATATATATATATATATATATATATATATATATATATATATATATATATATATATATATATATATATATATATATATATATATATATATACATATATATATATATATATGGCATTAGTTAACCCTATTTCTACCACAATTAAAAGGGCCTGTCCTTTTGAGTGGTCCCTGGAGTTGCCACTTGTTACTGTCTCACACCTGACTGCCCGCATTCGAATCCTCAGGGCTGGATTATCTGATCACACAACATAAACTTTGTAGCCATGCGTCAAGGTTCAATCTTTATCAATGAATGAATGTTTACAATGTATGTGTAAATATTACACCTTGAACGTTGATGATTTGTAGATAAAATGAACTATTTCTAAAATATTGGTCAGTTCATAACCGCAATAATGTTTCATAGGAATACTGCTAAACCTTATATGTTTCTTTAAAATATGTTGTTTTACATGTAGCATAACTCATAATAGAGGCGGTATTCGTAAAGGAGAGACCTTATATGTTTCTTTAAAATATGTTGTTTTACATGTACCATATCTCATAATAGAGGCGGTATTCGTAAAAGAGAGACAGACCCCTCACTGTTTTTGTCAATATGTGATTATGATTGAAGTGATCATCTCCTAATATGGAGGGACACTTTCACAAATATATCTTGGAAATCCTCTGTGAGCTTATTGGTATACTAGTGTCTAGATTTGGAATTACAA
>OZ012701.1:25310301-25320301 GCA_963942565.1 Maea johnstoni | reverse complement strand
ATTCTTGTATATTTAGAAACAGATTCGCCCCGTAGACTGACTGCAAGATATGAAATAATTATATAGAAAATGATACTAAGAAATAATAATAATATTAGTAATGGTGATGATAAAAAATGAAAAAAACAAAAACAAACAATAATGATGATGATAATAATAATAATAATAATAAATAAATGATAAAAAGATTTTCCCATAATTCGTTTGGAGATCAGTGAAAAAATAATTCCCCCCAGAAGAGATGAAAGGAGACTTGATTACAGTTGCAACCTCTAGTAGTCGGCCAAGAGCCCTGGCAGCTCGTGTTTACTATGTAAAATTATTACCGGCTTGAAAAAAAGATTATCTATCTATAATACACAGCTGCTTATTGACGGCCTGAGACAGTTCATATCTGGACGCATTGCTCAATCAGAAAACAAATATATGGTATGATTTTGCAAGACAACATTGCGATGTATTTTTCCTGAAAATGACTATGTTATTGTATTGATTGTTTATCATGATGTGTGAATTCATTGAATTGTCATCCTCTTTCTTTTCTTTTCATTTTGTATCACCGTTATCATTTCATGCACATGTATAATCATTGTTAAGTTTAACAGTAATATCAATACCCGCCATTCTGGTTGGTTTTGAGAAAAGGAACATGTTATTTGAATACACCGACTTTAGCGTTTTTCGAAAAGCCAAATGAATAAAATGAAAATCCGCCCTCCAACACATTGATAGGATAAGAGATCATGTACATGCCATTCAATGTGGAATGATCATTCGCAACTAAGGTTGTCTGTGTATGTAACTACTGTTTTGACTTATCAATTACAAAATGACGTGGGTGCAGACTCCAAAGCAAGGATGTGTAGCAGCAGCAACTACTACTACTACTACAACTACGTCGACTACTACTACTACTAATTCTACTGCTACGTCGACTACTACGTCGGCTACCATTACTAGATCTAGTACTCGTCGAAAACAACAACTACTACTACTACTACTACTACTTGAGGGAATGGGTACATCCATGATAAGGCCATTCATTGTGAGCCATCCGTTTAATGCCGTTTTGAGGGACGTCCATTATGTTTAACATATCATTATCACTTTTCACAATAAAGGTTCCGCCTTGTTGAACTCGTGTCACCGTTATCAACTCTGAGTGGCTAGGGTTAGTTCCGTGTTGGTCCTACTGGTGGAGCCACCGCTAGCTGCAATACTTAGATAACGTAGAAATGTTTAACTAGTCTCCCTATATTTGGTATCATTCGATTGGGCAGTTTGTCTAAATTAACTGTATCAATTATTCCTCCTGCTGCACTGCTGAAATTATCTAGTTGCGTAATTTGTTGGGAAGAAATCAAGTCTGAGAACCAGATTTTCGTTGACATAGGTTGGTCTAACTCTTCCGTTACCCTTCTTTTTTGTCAAACCTTTCGTTGCTGAACACTTTTGTCCAATGTGCAAAACTGCAGAAATATTTTTTTCAACTTAACCCTGGCTGAGTACTATCAGAGAATGTCAATGTCCCTAGACCCACCCCGGCATCCGACGTGCAGTAGGGTAGCACGTCGTCCGTAGGAAATTATTAGGTTCAGCATTCTGCCACTCGCCAAGTTGGCAATATTCTAGGTGTATAGGGAAAATTGTCAGAACTAAATTCGTCGTTATAACGGTTTATGGCAGCGAGTTTATTGATGAAACTGAGCGGCCAAAAAATGAAGTCATGCGTGCGATTGAAAGATTGTCTAAAGATTTTATATGGGAATTTTTTTGGGATATTTTCGCGCCCGTGTACTTTAAGCTAATATGTCGAAAAAGGGGAACGACTTTACGGTAATCCTATGAATAGCGAAACAGCGAAATATGTATAGGACGTACACCTACGGTATACTTAATACTAGTCTACACGGCGGAGATGCCTAATTCTGAGAATATCGCTAAACTGGCCATAAGTTCTTAAACCATGGTACGTGTGTGTTATGAATTGTTCAATTGATATTGTGCACGTACGTTGGCATACCCGTCAGCATTCAACAATCCAAAATCAGGATATATCACTTATCAGGCAGTTTACTATACTGCGGCGTCTTTTGGTTTCATTTTGTTTAGTTCCAATTCTGGGAGGGGCCAGGTTAGTACTTTGCTTAAGGAGCGGGCCTTTAGAGTTGATAATCATGGAACATATGTTAATAGGATAACTTTAATTTCAGTTTATGTAGCAGATCACAATTGCTGCATGATAATATACACACGCAGATAGCTTTGGAACTGAAAATGTCTTCATCAACAACATTCACATTTTGTGATCTTTCCAGACATTGTGTGATCTTTCAAGATCAAATACTTACTATGTTCAGCATATTATGAAATTCTTGGCTCTTGGCTAGAAAATGAATTTATTCTTGAGGAATGGTGGATGATTTTTGAAAGTTGGCAAATCAGTAGCTAATCTGAATATTTCTGACCAAGTTATATAATTCATACCTGTTAACATTCAACCATCCAAAATCAGGAGATTTTATGCGGTTCCAATCCTGGCCACCAGGGGTCAGATTAGTTTATTAGTTTAGGAGTGGGCTATTATATTTTACAGGTGTTGGCAAATTGATAACTATACAAGTATGATTATGAAATAACTTTAATTTTATGAAGCAGATCACACTTGCAGCATGATGACAAATTCTCAGTTATGAGAAACACACAGAGATTGCTTTTGAACTGAATACATCATAATAGTCCATGACCCAGAGGGTTGGTCACTATCATATTGGGGGGGGGGGGGGGGGGGGCAAATTCTGATTAATGTTTTTGAATTCACCATATTCTCAGCTTCATGGTATTTCAGTAACAAATATTTTCCAAATCAGACCTTTTTTTCTTTTCCCAGGTGAACTTAGCTTTATATATTTACAGTATTTTACACGATCACTAATTTGCTTTTACTCATTACCCATATTCCTCATATTTCATAACTAATACATCTCTATCCATTCCCCTTGAGACATGGATCCGTGCGCCGGCCTACATATTTTGGCGCACGGATCCATTCCTCTGCCATACCTCCCCAACCTTTGCGCTGTGTTGCGCGCAGCGCCACTAGCTTCATACTACTTTCCATTCCTTTCATTTCCACTCCTATCACCTTGTATCGGACTTTCTCTGGGTTTCAGTCCTTCTGGGATTGTTGGCAACAAATCAGCCACCAGGAGCAGTGGAGATAACGCCTGAGACACCCTTGATTACATCGTTTGCTTATTATGATACATTTGAAATGAAGTAAGTAATATTGTAAATTTTGGAATAACATCTGTAAGGAAGTTGTAGAGATTGGATTGCGAGTATATATCACATCTTCCATTTTTTACCCCAAAATATGCTTTCTTAGGAAGGGTATCACCAGAAAAGTAAAGCCTGATTTGGCTGCGGGATGATTGGAATGTCCGTTGAAACGAGGTGTTCTCTGCAATACGGTGGCGATTGTCACCTCTGGAAGGCATGGGTTATTGTCCTCACTCAAGCTATGCGCTGCGAAGGCCTGCTTTGTGCTACGGCTTGCGCTGATGGCGATGCGGATCGATGACAAATCAATGCCTGGCTGGTAATTAGCTGGCTTCCACCTGAGGGACCCCCACCACCACGCGCGTGCTTCTGCCAGTACCCAGCAGCCAGGCTGCGCGCGCAGCTCGGCGCGAGATGGCCACGCGCGCCGCGCAGATCTTGCCTCCTCACCTCCAGACAGCAATGCATGGACGTTTGATCTCATTCTGAGGTGAGGGGGACGGGCTAGTATAGTGCTAAGGAAAAAAGAACTACATGTATTTTTGTTTACATTCACCATGCAATGATATTTCTCGAAGTCTACACTGTTGCGATGAAATCAAATCTGAGAACCAGATTTTCGTTGATATGGGGGAAGGCATGCGTCTTATATTATTTTTCAAACCTTATGTGGCTGCGACTGCTTTTCGCCTTTTGTCGTATATATGCTGCTTGCAGATCTCGATGCATCAATCATGGGGCACCATGAAATTGCAAAGGGCAATTACTACTCTTCTCAGGCTGCACAGTTTTGCATTAAGAAAAGTACAACAATTCGTACGCTGATGCCGAGGTGATGGTTTCTAATGATCGCCATAGATGGCGCCAGGAGTCATCTCAATATCTAAAACACGACGGGAACATTCTCTGGTGGTCCGCTCAAAGCATTGGCGAAGCGAAATAAAGATAGACCCCTCTATCTGTAAATTGTCCTTTGTGAAATGGACCCTTAGGCAATTGATATTTCTCATAAAATAACGTGACAATCAGGAAGGTTTGCTTTTCAGTACCGGGTAATCCTTTTGAATTCCTTTGGCATCCAGTAGATTAACCAGAGAACTTCATACGCGAGACCTTTAGCCTAAAGGGTGCAGTTTCCCCCCAACGCTGGATGCGATTGGTTCATATTTCAGTAAGAATGGTAAAATAACACTTTACTTCCATATGCACTTCAATAAAATCGCAAATCATAGTATATTGTACTCTGGTCGCAAAAAGCAGTATTTATTTTAGATTAGAAAGCAATGATTTCGAACCGGAATACGATAATGCAAAAAATAGTATCACCTTAATTATTCACCTTGAAATATGGTGAGGTACAGGGGCATCAAAGGTGGCAGTAGCCTATGATACGTACACAGGGCTCGATGTACCATTGTATTAAGAGAAGTCGAACACTTAAAATGGATTGAGTATGTGTTCTATATACATGTACTTTAATAGGGCTGATATTTTGCCCCAACTCCCATGTTTATATATATATATATATATATATATATATATATATATATATATATATATATATATATATATATATATATATATATATATAATATATATATATATATATATATATATATATATATATATATATATATATAGAGAGAGAGAGAGAGAGAGAGAGAGAGAGAGAGAGAGAGAGAGAGAGAGAGAGAGAGAGAGAGAGAGAGAGACCAGCAGGTGTGTCGACTGGCAAGGAAGGCCAAGAGACCCGTCGCTGCTCTCTGTGCATCCGTTCCCTATTATCACTCGATAACCTCCAACACGCTAACGACCCAAGAATCAACTGTTTTCTCTCCTGAAAACACCTCCTTGGATTCGTATCCATATTTGAGAAGGGGTGGGAGAGGTGCGTGGATTCAAAATAAAAAGGGCTTCACTAAAATTGTCCGTATCGTAGGAGTTAAAAAGTTCCATATCTTCATAATCTTGTAATGAATGTACAGGTCTTTGTTTGTATTGACTGAGCTCGCCTCAAATCAAACTGCAGCCTTCAGCTGACGCAATACTCAGGATAATGAAATAATACCATTAATAATAATTAGAAGAATGGATGTAAATTGTCCAAATAATTATTAAAACTCCTAAGAACAATTCTTTCGTGCGGTAGTAACGTTTGCTCCAAGGTAGCTCTGTGGCTTAAGCTGAATCCAATGGTGCTTTGGCACTGATGGCTGGAACCCCTTTCTTATAGTAGTGTATGGAGATTTGGTATTCAAATTATCGTCACCTTTTCTGCAATATTGCGGTTAAGTCACGACTAGCCTGATGTAAGAGGTCGACTCCGAACTACTCGGCGAAAACCACCCATGACCCCAAGTCACTGATGACTTTCTAACATCCCCCGTCCGGGATTCCAACCCGGGAGGCTGGGCATTGGTGAGAGCAAGCAAGCAGTCAGTGGGTACACCTTGGACGACATGGCCATCTGGGCAGGCCCTTCATGTATAACGTATGTGCGTGGTATTTTCAGCAGATCTCTCGATCAGTCTTTCTTCGCTGATTTGAAATCGAAGTCGTTCAATGCATAGAAAGAGTATTTGTCTACTAACCGTCCACAGCTGGGGAGAGTGTCTAAAGGAGTGCGAAGCTCACAGTCCTCGCCCTGGATGGGCGATATATGGTCAGCTTCGCCGTGACACGCCCACCTACATGCTTCCCTGTCTACACCATTCAGGCCTGTAGAGGCCCTCACAGTATCAACCTTTTCAGCATGATCTTGGTTTGCGAATATATGGACTATTCCCAAGGTGTCTTCAAGAGTAGTATTCAAAAAGAAGACATACTAGATAACACTTGAAAAGAGCTTGAATCTTTTGAACATTCGAGCATGCGTCGACATCGTTAAATATATGTCGTTGAATAAATGATGATGATGATAATAATAATGATGATGATAATAATAATGATAATTATGATGATGATAATGATTATGATGATGATGATGATAATAATAATAAAAATGATAATTATAATAATGATAATAATGATAATAATAATCATAATAAGTATAATAATAAATAATGATGATGATGATATAATAATGATGATAATGATGAAATAATGATAATGATAATAATGATAATAATAACAATTATAATAATACTAAAAGGGATAGTTACAAGGATGATGATGATGATGATGATAACACAATTAAAGTGATGAACTACCGCGGAAGAAAATTCATATACTAGTATGTTAACGATATCATTCCATTAGCCAAAACGTCGTTGTTCTGTGGGCTGGGATTGGTATATAAAGGTCTACTCAATAGTGTGCTGATGTTCAGGTATTGGTGTTTTTTCGTCTGCCTAGATAAAGCTATAACCACCATTGTCAGCGAATGATCTCCGGTTCTCCCGGCTATCACAGGGGCCTTGTATATTGCAAGGGAGCATGGCATGTCGCGGATGGTACTCTTAGTCTCTTGCACATTTACTATATACAGTACATGATATTCGATAAAAGGTTATTGGAACATGTGAATTTTAACATTGATGCCAAACTGAAATTCAAAAGGCCCGTATCAAATATATATATAGATAAAAGTAAACAGTATACCATGGGAAGAAGGCCCACTACCAGTACTTGTCAGCACTGTTAATTTGTGACAGCTAGTTACTTACACAAGGCGAAAACTTATATCTGGGAGAATATGAGGACCAGGCTTACCGAATAGATAGTAACAGGTGATCGTTATTGCAGGTCTGTTATAACGAATGAATGAATGAATGCATGAATGAATGAATGAATACGGCCAGTGGATACGGCTAGTGCATATACATTCCTCTATTGACAAATGGTTATGTTAAGTGACGATTTTTTCGCACTCAGGGACAAATACACTTAACAGCGAGATGAATTATGACATTATCCATGCTATTGGTTGTATTATATTGGGTTCATATGCTCAATTGTGATCTTAATCAACTACCCCTCTAAAAGGGGCGAAGTTGATTATGACAATTTTCTATAAAGGCATGGCTTGTTAATATATACTCCTATGCTGGTAATGTAAAGTGACCCTTCTCGTACGCATCGATCAATTAACATCTCAACGAGAGTAAGATAATCTAACCATCGGTAGAACAGTTACCAATCATCTTGAACAGTTCAATTAGATAAACAACACAAAGTTGAACATTTAATGGAGGCTAGCCAAAAGCTGTTTTTCTTACAGTGCAAAACACTTCTTTGGGATGAACACCAGTGATTTGAACACTTGTTGAAGGCTATTTAAACATCTCTCTTGGTGAGGGGATGTCTTCGAGAGAACAGAACATATTCATGATGAACATTATTGTTATTTGAACACTTAATGAAGGCTAGCTAAACACTTGTATTGGCGTGGGGTTGTCTTTCGAGAGAACAGAGTATTTCTATGGAATGAACACCATAGTATAACTTTGAACACTTGGTGAAGGCTAGCTTGATACTGTCTTTTTGTGGGGCTGTCTTCTGAGAGAATGGAACACCTCTATGGGAGGAACATATGTGTAATGTAAACACTTGGTGAAGGCTAGCTTGATACTGTCTTTTTGTGGGGCTGTCTTCTGAGAGAATGGAACACCTCTATGGGAGGAACATATGTGTAATGTAAACACTTGGTGAAGGCTAGCTTGATACTGTCTTTTTGTGGGGCTGTCTTCTGAGAGAATGGAACACCTCTATGGGAGGAACATATGTGTAATGTAAACACTTGGTGAAGGCTAGCTTGATACTGTCTTTTTGTGGGGCTGTCTTCTGAGAGAATGGAACACCTCTATGGGAGGAACATATGTGTAATGTAAACACTTGGTGAAGGCTAGCTTGATACTGTCTTTTTGTGGGGCTGTCTTCTGAGAGAATGGAACACCTCTATGGGAGGAACATATGTGTAATGTAAACACTTGATGAAGGCTAGCTTGATACTGTCTTCTTGTGGGGCTGTCTTCTGAGAGAATGGAACACCTCTATGGGAGGAACATATGTGTAATGTAAACACTTGGTGAAGGCTAGCGTGATACTGTCTTTTTGTGGGGCTGTCTTCTGAGAGAATGGAACACCTCTATGGGAGGAACATGTGTGTAATGTAAACACTTGGTGAAGGCTAGCTTGATACTGTCTTTTTGTGGGGCTGTCTTCTGAGAGAATGGAACACCTCTATGGGAGGAACATATGTGTAATGTAAACACTTGATGAAGGCTAGCTTGATACTGTCTTTTTGTGGGGCTGTCTTCTGAGAGTATGGAACACCTCTATGGGAGGAACATATGTGTAATGTAAACACTTGGTGAAGGCTAGCTTGATACTGTCTTCTTGTGGGGCTGTCTTCTGAGAGAATGGCTATGGGAGGAACATATGTGTAATGTAAACACTTGATGAAGGCTAGCTTGATACTGTCTTTCTGTGGGGCTGTCTTCTGAGAGAATGGAACACCTCTATGGGAGGAACATATGTGTAATGTAAACACTTGATGAAGGCTAGCTTGATACTGTCTTTTTGTGGGGCTGTCTTCTGAGAGAATGGAACACCTCTATGGGAGGAACATATGTGTAATGTAAACACTTGATAAAGGCTAGCTTGATACTGTCTTTTTGTGGGGCTGTCTTCTGAGAGAATGGAACACCTCTATGGGAGGAACATGTGTGTAATTAGAACACTTGGTGAAGGCTAGCTAAACACGTTTTCTTTGGTGTTTGGGGTGTCTACCGAGAGAATAGAACATCTCTATGGGATGAATACCATTGTAATTAGAACACTTGATGAAGGCTAGCTAAACACTTATATTGGTGTGGGGATGTCTTCCGAGAGAATAAAACAAAGCTATGGGATGAACACCATAGTAATATCAATTGGAACATTTGATGACGTTTAGACAACAGCTGTTTTGCTGTTGGGGGGGGGGGGGGGGGGTGTTTTCTGGGAGTGTGGACCATTGCAGTCCGTGTGATTACTCTCACGAAGTAGACTAGGCTCCTAGTCTACGAAAAGTTATCATTTCCTTCTATCCTGGGCGTGGCATAGTAGCATATATGGCAGATAGATGGCACCATATGGTCCTCCGTTTTATACTCAAACTTAGTCCTCCATTCACCTGGTGCGATAAATGTGAACTGATTTGGCCACTGGGGCCATCTTGACCACTTGGTGCCCGAGATAAGAAAAGGACAGAACATACAACATGTGAGTGGTATAAGAGCCTAGAAATCCAGGCTATTGCGAAGCATGATGGTCACCTCACCACAGTGCTTCAAAGAAGCGCAGTCTGAAGCGCAGGAAAAGTATTCATTTCAACCTTGCATTCTTCTCATTGGGGTTTACCAAAACGTACCCTTCTACCCAGGAAATTGACTGGGTAGATTGTACTCCAGAGCTTATAGAGACATTTCATCCAAGTACATGTACTTCCAATGTGGGTCGAGAATTTGAAACCCATTGTTCCATAAAGGGAATGCTCTCTGAAGTGACAGTTGAGCAGCTGAGTTCAGTGCAATCTCCAAGAGGCACCGACGAACATATTTCTAGAAATGATAATGAATAACTGTACATGTATTGGACCTCTGAACATTGGCAATGAGATTTTGATGTGTTTATATTCTATGTGAGATTCTCCAGTCGATGTCACCATCGTCATCATCATCACTTTATTTTCCTTATTAGTGTTATCAAAATCCTTATTGTAATTTTTCAATAAGAT
>OZ012701.1:25162801-25305301 GCA_963942565.1 Maea johnstoni | reverse complement strand
TAGTAGGAGCTTATGCTATCTGTCAGTAGTTCTGCTTTTCCATGCTCGTTCCGGATAATGCATATTTCATATCCAGACAGAAGTTCGGACTTATTGAAATCGGTGTCAAGAGAAAAGTATTAGAATTAAAGCACACACCGTAAAAGTCAAGTATTTCAATAAAAGGTTCCTTGCATGGATAAAAGAAATATACTGAAAGGGATCTGTGGCCTGTACAATTCAATGCTTCACATGCTTGAAAGGCAACCAAGAAGGGCATACTTTATAAAAATATGAACTTAAGAAACTACTCAACGCCCCCAGGAACCCATTTACCGGGAAATGACAACACGATGTATTCTGTCACTCCGTCGTGTAATGATTGTCTCGTACATGTCCATTTTATATAAGTCCCTCAGTGGCATCTTCTATATTTGACTAAGTGGGAATGGTCCAGATTTGGGTTGTTGTACTTAGCCCCGCTTATGGTAAAGGTGGCAACTCGAAGGTGTTTTAAATGTGCAGGTGTCTTGTTATACATTATTAAAGATACCGGTATGCCTATTTCCATACCTGCCATGAAAGGCCGTTCAAGATCAAACGTGCTGTCTTAAAACTGTAGGTGTCTGATTATGTAGTAGTTTACATATACCTATTTCCATACTTGTCATGGAAGATCATTTTAATATGATCAACGGTGTCGTGTGTGAAATGTAGGTGTGTGATTCTGTAGTATTATAGCTATGCGTATATTCATACGGTTACCTGCTATAAAAGGTCGATCAGTAATGATCAGAAGTGTTCTCATGAAATGTGTAGGTGTCTGATTATGTGGTATTATAGATATGCCTATTTATGCCTTACCTGCTAAAATATATAGCTATAAGATGTCATTCATGCCCAAAAGTGTTGCTTGAAAACAGGCGGGCTCTACTACTAGTAGTAGAAGGCGCGATGTCATGTATTTTCACCTGTCGGGACCAGTTTCCTGGAGTCGTGGTCTCTCTTGGCATGTGGCCTGTCAAGCTTAAACCGTCTTTAACCCATTAGTACTCACAGTGGCCAAAAGCGGCCGTACAATCTTGATGAAAGCATGCAGGCAAAAGCATAATTAGGAAAATATTTGATGGAGAAATGTTAATCAGGATATTACCAGCAAGTCTCTTAAACTCATTCTCAATTCCTAAGTTATTGTCAAAAGTATGTTAGATACAGACGCCAATATCTGGAGGGACTCTTAAGCATGAATGGGTTAATAGTATACGTAATATACCTGGTGCCCTTTCAACACGCTACATCAGATATCGAAAGTTTGAAAAGCATTTGGTTATCAATGTACATTATGAGTTTGTGAAAATGACAATTTAATACTTTGGGTAGGTCTTGCATGGGGCATCTTCGAGTGTGGGATTTTTTTCGCTACTAGTGTGATCCAGCACAGAAACAACGCCCAAATCAAGAAGACCGCAAAGAGTGCGTTTTTGCAACTGGCCGTGAGCGAAATTCTAACTTGCCTCTGCTTTATGTCATCTTTCGATATGACCTTAGAATTTGAATGATACGAAAATATTATTCAAACATATTTAGATTTCATATTGCCAGTTTGACCAAGAAAAGAGCAACTATAAAAGGGCAACTATCAACTTGATCGCCCAAAATACGCAAATTACGAACGGGTTTATGTGATTTTTTCCCTATCTAGTGGTATTCAAGTAGTTGTGATGGTACGAGTCAACTTTCAATTTGTCCAAATCTTGAAGATGACCCGACGTTGTTGTTTTTTCATTTTGAAACCCTATAAAACTTGCTACGCAAACTCACCCTAAACAATTAGAAATCGATGGCAGTGAGTTTTTTGAGCAAGATGTAGTTTCTATTCCGGTAATGTGAACAAGTTTTGGAGGAAAAATAATAAGAAATAGAAAAAAGAAAGAAATGACAGAAACTAAGTTCAAGGTGTGCACTCTTAGTCTGAAAGTTGAAATTTGAATATGTCAAAAGGTGTTTTCTTAACTACGCTGTGGTCGAACTTAGTGTTTATCCCCCGCAATCAACTTCCACGCCAATAAGGCATTCAGATAAAAATATGTATAAAGCGAAAATATACATGTATTGAGTAAAAACGCCATTTATTTTAATGTACTGGGGAGAAAATCATATTTTTCAAAAGAAATCGTTTTTTCTCGAAAAAGAATCCATAAAAGAAAAATAATTCGTTAATAGAAAAAAGGTCGAAAAGCGTATAACGTTGAAGCTTTAGTGAAGAACCATGATATCATGTTAGAATCAGGTAACACGTGTTGGGCGACTTCTGTCGAATCTGTGAATGTAACGAATATGAGGTTCAAGCAGACTGTTTATTTTTAGTAGATATTATCTTATCTCTATTGATAACAATTCTACTGATGTGTTTATATCATTGTAGTAAACGCATATTGATCCCAGGGGTTTCCTTCACAACTTACTCGAATTTCCCATATTTACCCCGTGGTGCTTTGTTTCACATCACATTCACGTGAGGCTGGTTAGGTCGACTTCCCCAGTAAAAAATCTGATCATATGTTTGTAATGGTAAACATTTGTATCTGGGTCATATGTTGGAATAATATTCCTGGCATACTTATCCAAGGAAGGAGTTATGATGATTGACACCAAAGAATATTCTCAATTTTGCCTAAATCAAGTGAAAAATATGTGAGTTTTAAGTCACTACCCAGAGAAGTTTCCTCAAGTGGCCTAATTCCATCGATCTAACGTAGTAAAGTGAGACAGCTAACCAGTTCGTAGCAGAATTGCTTGTGACGTCATGGGTGCAGGTGCGCGCTATTCTGATTGGCTGGTTCAAAACTCCCTCTTAAATATTCATGAGAGTGAGGGGTGTCTGGAATTGACCAATAAGCGTACCCCTCTAGGCAGCAATGCTATCCCGCGCGTTGTGGCGAAGTGTTCATTTGTCTTGAAAGCTTCAGGAAGCCAAACTGCGGTTCGACTGTGCTAGGCCCAAGAACATCAGAAAAACACAGACATGTTGAAGAGGATTGAGTTGGAGAGGCGGGGGAGGGCGAAGGAAGAGGTTAGCAAACATTTTTTACGCATTGTTATATTTATTTGCTGCCCGTGCACACGTCCGAAGGAAATATTCGAACGAATGTGTGCAAGGAACATGTGCTTACATCGGGAGGACGACATTGGCATGCATAAGTGTGTATTTCGTTTTATACACCGTCCCTCATGCTCAAATGCTGTTTTTTTGGCTTGAACCGGTAGATCGAGGGTCCCGGTGATCACTCTAGCGGTCCGATCATTGACGGCGGCCAAGTCCGCGACATGTTTTGTTTTGGCTTGCTGCGGTGACAGAATTTCTGCTCAAATATGGCGCCTTTACAGAAGTTTAAAATTTGAAGAAAAAAGGCCGTAACTTTTTAACCACCAATCGAAACTGTGCCAAAATCGCCAGAAATCATTATTTTGCCACTTGAAAAAGTTTTGCCAATTTTGGCGTAAATGCGCGACCGATAAGTTGCGTTTTGCAGCGAAATGCTGAAGTTTCAGCAGTCGTGTGCATGTTTATTGAGGCAGGCTAGCACAGTAGCAGTCACAATGGCCATAGCCTATTGGTCACTTGGCTTCGCTAAGGCCGGCCGGCACCAAGTAACCATGTTTTGGTTCGTTAAAATTTACATGTGTGTCACATTTGCCACTTATCATAACTTTAACAATTCTCAAACCTGTAGTAAATATTATTTTGAGACTAACATGCGTTGGAAAGACGATCGTGGCGCGGAGGCCATTTTGAAAAGTTGTGATTGTAAAGCGACTGCATTATTGGCTGGGGTTCGATGTTTCTGCAATTTCTGTGCTTTCCACAGTGTATCTGGATACCCTGTTCACATTTTTCTGTCATTCCGAATGGAATTCGTACAAATTAATCGGCCCGCCCCGCCGTTTGTTGTCATCTGTCCATTGCTGTTGTATTGACATTGCGACTTGGGTGTGTGATCCGCTTGCATTGCGCCATTTTGAAAATTACGAGACTGAAGTTGTAAATATGGAGTACTACGCTAAAACTAGGGCTAGATTTCGATTTATACGGGTCACAGACTGGTAGGACCTGCTGCATTGATGTTTTATCAATGTTGTTATTGTGAAAATTGACCCAGTTGATGCGGGTTGCGGTCGCGATGAAGTGTGACCCAAAATACATCCAATCGTGGGACATCAATAAGTAGCGGTCACCGGCTTATGTGGAGAAGTACTACTTAACAAGACATGAAAATACAGGGTATCATTAGTTTTAGTGGTTTGATTATATTTACTAACGTTTGTTTAGCGAGTTTTTTGCTTGGGACGAAGAATATGCATTTCTGATGCTGTTTACTATACAGCGGCATTACATGCCGTCGGCCATGTTGAATTCGCGTGTATGACGCGCGCTCCCGCAAATTCCTTCTTTTCTCCCAATTTCCCTCTCCCCTACGACATATACCACACGGAATCCTATCCGATTGTCATTGGATGTTGTTTTCGTGGCATTTAGTAAGAAACATACCAACCTGGAAGCGAGTTAGGAGGCAGGAAGCCGTGTAATTGTGGAGCGTGGGTTCGTTGTGTTATATGGGAGGCCGACTCCCGCTTTGTTCTGACACTACTGTGCAGTGAGGCTGCGGCCAGCGCTGCCTGCTTCAGGGGGCAGCCGGCATAGCACCCCTTTATAACCCCTTTCTGGGGCACCTGCCGCCCCTATTACACCCCAGTTAACATTGCGCACATTAATTCTTTCCTCAATTGTAATTTATTTTCTCAAAGACATAGTTAAAGTGTATTTTGTGAGCAAATGATGTAGGTCACGTGATTTGATCTGGGGTCTTGCATAAATTATTAAAATTAGAGCAGTGGTGTAGGAGTTGTGTACAGTGCTCAAGACGCCCCGTAGAGGCGGGATGTTCAGTGCACTATTTGAACTTATTAGGTATTTGACCAAATTCCCCATGGAAAAATGATTCTTGATAATGCATTGGCCAGAATTTTGCTTATTCAAGTTAAAAAATTATGGAAGGATACAGTTCACGTGTATATAATTGCTCTCCTTAGGACTTTTTTTCTTACATATATTGGCATTTATAATTTTCTTTAAACTGTTCTTTTGCAACAGCATTCACACACATAATTTTCATATTCGCAATAATTTTCTCTTGTTTGCCTGTTCGGCTATAGGTGAGTGCAAGAAAAATCTGAACTCTCATCTCTCAAGCCATGTAAACAATCTCATTTCCTTTTCTCAAGTTTTATTATGGTTTATGTTTTGTCAATCTTCTACGCAAGTAGACAATATCCAGGGCAACCAAAGTCCTAAGGCTAGTCAGCCTTGGAGCACCTATCTTTCTTTATTCTAGTCCCATCACTCAAGCTATATATATAATCTCATTTCCCTTTGTCAAGTTATTTTATAATTTTGTTCTTTATAGATTAAAGATCTTAACCTGGACAACTGTCGGGCGACGGCAATCGAAGGGCTAACAGATGACTTTGTAAACCTTGAATCACTCAGCCTCATCAATGTCGGTCTCACAACACTTAAAGGTTTCCCTAACTTACAAAATCTCAAAAGGGTGAGTATCATGGGTAGTGATTTGTCAAATCCAGAAAGAATGCACATTTAATACATACAGGTATTTACAGATAAAATCCTGGCCAGCTGTTTGGCTTGTATTGGCCCAAAATCAAAACAATACAGTTGGAATTTTATCGACTTGATAAGATCTTAAATGAAGTCATTGGAGGTATTTATGGTAAAATTTAAGCAGAGTGTAAATAAATTGCTTTCTTGATATCAATTCCTGGTGCTCAATCAAATTTGCAGTGGTGTGCTGGTTTGTTTGTGCAGTCTCTTATATTAGTAATTGTATGTCCCTAAACCAATGACTTAGCCAGAATTTTCATAACAGGGTGTCCAAATTGGGATTTTAAGATTTGAGGGTGTCCAAAATCCCTGATTGAAAAATAAAAATCCTTACACTGATTAGGTACATTAACAAATTAAGTAAATATATGCTTAATTCTTCAAGAAATGTCTTGGTTATTATTTTGAAGGTTAACTTTTCAGAAATCTAACTTGGAATTAGTATTTATAAAAAACACATACCAAAATCTAGGGTGTCTTTTTACCTAAAATCAGGTATTTTTCATGAACTAGGGAGTCCAAAAGACACCCTGCTGGCTAAGACCCTGCCCTAAACTAGAATGATGCATCCTAATTGCTACAATATTGCAGCTGCCTTGTTATTGTTTATGTTACTCTTGGTTATTGCCGCCCATTGTGTGCTGTCTGAATTCATGACATTGACATGTTTAATTTTATCTTTGCAGCTTGAACTAAGTGACAACAGAATATCAACTGGTCTCTTTTCATTAAGTGGCTGTCCAAATCTCACACATCTTAATCTTAGTGGTAACAAAATCAAAGATTTCGCCACACTTGAACCTTTGGTAAGTACATGGATTTCTCGCCCCAATTTAATTTTTACAAAACGAGATGTCAGGTTAAAAAATTACAGCGTGTTTATTAAAAGCAAAACGTTTAACATATGTTGTACAGTTTACCTGTTTTATTATTATACAATAATAACAAACAGCAGAGTTACATCCTGTGCATGTATCGTTGATGTCATTTTTTCTAGGCAAGTAAAAAAAATGGGCTGATTAAGTTTTGTTCCACCAGTCATGTAGGCAGATAGCCTTGTGAAAAAAAGCAATGTTTATGATAACCAGATTACTTCGGTATGAAAGTGTTCTGATTTGATGAGGATTAAACACCATATTGACATGTAACCTGCTGAAAAAAACCCACTCCAATTGACTGCATTATACACACATTTGACTTGAGTTACACATGCAAATTTTGTGATCGATTTCAGTCTTATTGAATATGGTCTTTTTTTTTCAGATAAAAAATGAAAAGTTACGGAATCTTGATTTATTCAATTGTGAAGTAACGACCGAAGCAAATTACAGAGACACAGTATTTGAGTTGTTACCTAATATAGTATATCTAGATGGTTTTGACAAAGACGACCTGGAGGCTGAGGATGATGAGGAGGAAGGTGAGTTTGCTTTCATGATAGGTAAATAAGGCCTAAGAAATAATTGTTTGTTTTCTGTAAAGTGTATTGAACCCTACCCACCCTATTGTTTTGGCCCTAAATATTTTTATGGCATTTTGAATCAAAACCATTTTATTCCGAATAGTGTTGTAACGATCAACTGCCGGGTCGAGCAATCGGTCGGATTGGGCCGAAATTCCGATTAATCGACCGGCGAAATGAACAATATATTTTTGCCGATTATCGCTTGTCCACTGCGTTGGGAAACATCGAGAAGGTCAGGAGTTGGAATCACTGTCAGCGCTCATACCTTCATCATATTTCTGCACCATTCTTCTTGACTCTTGAACTTCTTCATAATGTTTCCTAACACCAGTATTTTGCAGTTCTGTTGTTAGGAAACATCAGGAAGATCAAGAGTTGGAATTGGATTTTGTGATGTATAATCGTTCAAAGTCGATTAATCGATCATGAATTTCAACGATTAAGCAACCCAAATTTTTCAAACAATTCCCATCACTAATTCAGAATGAAAAACATGAACAGCTCAACTAGGATTCTACCTACCTACCTGAAATATTCTTGGGTGCTACAGGAAACATATAATATATTTTTAGGCCTAATTGTGGCTGTCAGTGCCATGAGAAGGGTTGGATCCATTTAGAGGTACTGGCACCGGTATTGTTTCAGAAAGTACTGTAATATACCATTTCATTCCTTGAAGGTACTCTTAACCATACTTACCATCTTGTAGTTATCATCTATTAGTCCAGGATCCTTAACATGTGACTTGTCAAAATAAAATTTATCTGGTGATAATACATTTAAATATCGTTAAAATATTTGCCGTTTTATTGGTATGGCACATAATAAAGAATGTGGCTGTAGGTTCCATCTGTGAAATACTGACATTTCAGTACATTTATTACTTACAGAAAAAAGTGATTTGCTATGCTTTAGGCTGCTTGTTTGCATTCCATAACGTGATTTCACTCAAACAATAATGAATTGTAATAAAATTATATTCAAATTGTTGTAGTCGCTTAGAGAAAGCCCATACAGCATGAACTTTTAATAGTCTCCACAGTTTGAAGCTGGGAAAAGCTTAGCTGGACATTGGAAATTTACCACACAAAAAATAGTCTCCTGAGGGTTGATTTTTGAGGGTTTAGGTGTTCAAGTGACGTCCTACTGGCTGAGACTGCTGGGCATTCTTATTCTTGGATATCACATTTGTGGTCTGTGCAGTCTAAACACCATATATGTCATATACCAAATGCATTTCTAGGCTTGTGATTGGTGCATGGTAGCTTTCTCTGATACATTCTTTAAAGCATGGTTCAATCCTGTGTTTCAGATGGTGTAGATGGAGACGATGACGACGACGATGATGATGAAATTGATGAGGAAGACGGATCAGAAGGTGAGTTCGACCTTGTGAGATTGGTGTAGATCAGTTATAGGTTAGAGATAGGACCTGTTTTCAATCAGTCCAGTATTCCCACCCAGAGAGTCAGTCTCTTTGGCTTGTAGCATTCCAAAAAGCCTGACGTGTGGTAAGATTATTCTGAAATCAAGTTTAGATTTAAGATATGAATGATTATTGAAACCAAATTCACATATTTTCAAATAAAAGCTAATTGATGTCTGGTTGGGTGTCAGGGGTAGGTGAAGATGGATATTAGAAAGCTGTATATTTTATTTGCATTTGTTCTGCTATTTGTGCAGTGGTTATTATTTTTGAATACAACATATTAGGATAAAAGCTAGTGAAGGCATGCGTTTGTTATCTGGGAATAATTTTCCAGTACTAACTCCCATTAATTGCATCTCCAACTCCACTGGAATGAATCTCCCTCAAATGCTTGCTCTAGAAAAAGTGTGCTTTAGGTGTCTGGTCCTACCACGAAAAGGGTTGGAAACCTCACAAAATATGTATGTTATAGGAAATTTTACATCATACAAATTCACTGAATTAGCTTGTGTCCATATTGGTAAGTGATTTTCACCTTCATATTTCTTATGATACAGCTTACCCTAAATTTGTTCTAAAGCATACTCTTCAATTAATTTATTTGCCGATTTATGACATCAATGACTTGCCACATTACTCTGGCCATTTGGTTGAAATATTGAATCATTGTCCTGCCAAATTGGTAGTTTTGTTTTTGGGTTTGAATCCCACTAGAATATTTATTCGGTCCTACTTGCCTACTTCCCTTTTCTAGTACCCTGAAGCACACTGTTTCTTGCCTTGGTTTTTGTTCAGGTTTTAGGTCACCTAGTGCATGACTTGGTTCGTTTGATTTCAGAGATAGATGAAGATTCTTATGATGAATCAGACAGTGGTAACTATTGTTTTAACAGCCAAGCAACACGTGGTCAGGGCACACTCAGTGTGGACAGCTCACTATTCTCCCGGCCCCTAGAAATCCTAGTTTTGTGTGCTGCTACGGGACTGGTCCAGGATCAGACGGTGACCAAACTGCTCCGCTATCTACAGTAGCACACATAGTTTAGTTAACATTCTTAAATTGAAATATCCTCTTCTGGAAAAGTGAAGAACCATTCTTGTCCAAACCCATTATGGCTTAAAGTAGCCATGCTGCTTAATGGGTATATTTTGAAAAATACACTTTACCTATGGATGATGTTAAGACGCTTGTCTATTTGACTCCGCAAAATATTTTGAGATTTTATCCTAAACCAACCCCCTCAGTTATTTACATAATACTGTAATCCCAGGCAGCTTTTAAGACACATCATCCATAAGTTAAGAATGGTTAATTTAAGGCCCACACTGATTGGATAGTACCAGCCTGACTGGCACTGAACCTGACCACATGCTGCTCCTACTACTGCGTTAACCGTTAACCCTAACATTCTCCACCACAACCTCAGTCGGTAGGGTGTCTTGGGTGCCATTTGAGCACCTAAACCCTTGAAAATCACACATGAGAAAATCTTGTTCTGGCTAGTTACTTCCGATAATGAAATTTAAAGTCAATTTTTTTGAAGTTTCACTTCAATATTAATACTTCTGTTACTGAAATATTTTGGTAATTATTCATACCTCCTTTCACAAAATAAAGTTTCAGATAAATGTATTCCTATCAAAATTAATCCTTTATTTGCCTCACCAGCTGTGGGTTTTGATGAAGATGTAAGCGTTAACTGTGTGTAAGTTGACAATTTCACTAACCATTTTCTATTTCATCAAACATCAGATTATTGCTTTTTTTCAGCACTAGAATACCACCCATTTTTGGGGTGTATTCACAATTTTATCTTGAGAATGGCATATTTTGCTTCTCTCTCTTTTATCAGAGAGCAAGCACTAGGCCACCAGCACTGGGTGTGTGCCTCTTATGCAGTCATTTGTGTAAACATAGAATTTTCTTGTCACACCCTGGATGGCTGATGAAAACAAATATCATGAATAATTTTAGAACGGTTTTGTTATTTGTATTACAACCTTTTCTGGTGTGGGGTGGTCATTACACTGAACTTTCAGTTCATGCCATATCTTTTACTTAAAGTTTTAGGGATATAATGATAAGAGTCTTGCACTATTTTCGTAATACATTCTACCTGATGTTTTTGTATCTCGGAAAGAACAGTATTGTAGAAATCTTTCAATTTTTATCACCAGGTTCTTGGTTTCGTGCCTTGTTATAATACTGAACATTAGATTCTCTCTCACTAGGACAAGGGATAATTTCTTCAATTCTACTCCTTTGACTCCTATATATATTTTTCTCTTTCTGGATTTTGGTGATACCATACCATATTGCTTCTAGGATAAGCCTAGGTTTTCTTGGGAGAGCAGCATGTTTTTACCCTGATAAATTGCATCTGACTCACTGGCACATGTTTTATAGCATTGCTTTTCAACATGTTTGATGGAATTATTTAAGCTTTCTCAACTACAGCTGTTGGATCAACATACTGGTAGTTTATATGGGTTGGTAACCAAGAAGCTTCCGTTTGGGAAAATAAAGAACCGTTAGGCAAATCTAGGTCCCTATCCCAAGACACTTCTAGATGAATACTTTCTTCAGGAATTCTTTGGGACACCCTTCCCCACACACAAACTAGTCAAGATGAAATAAGTATATAAATTCCATTAATATCAAGCTCTAATGTTGGTTACAAACATTAAACACTCCTTACTTGATCTTGTGGAAATCTAAATTGTTTGAACTAGGTGTGTGATTTTTCATAAAACACTAGCTTTATAGTATCTTAATTTTCTTTTAGCAGTCTTTGGTCTCTTTCTCATACCAATAATAATCAATTAATTTGTTTGTTTCTAAGTATTTTGATTTCTATAGATATGCTTACCTCACTAAACATGAAAGGATTTGCAATATTTAAGTAGACACCATCCTTCTGAAAACTTTTAACAAGATCCTATCATTATTATAAGCTTTTTCTTGTCATGGGAATAACAGTATTTATGAATTAGAATTGAATTTGACAAATATGCTATGTGTTCTACCATTAGATATGAGTGTAGATTCAGGAAATTTTACTTAGTTAAATGAAAATGTAATATAGGTTTTTCCATTCCTTCAAGACACACAGTGAAAGGATAGATTTTGTTAATGTAATTAAAAAAAATCTTTAATGAAATATTGCATTCAAAAGTTATAAAATCAGATCATTTCAAACTCGTTTAAAAATCATACCTAATTGCTTATATTTAGGACTGTTAAGTTCATTAGAATGATTTCATTCTGCTCTTTCCCTAACTGATTCAATCTCCCACCTTTGATGGTGTTTAACCCTTATGCTGCTGGCCAATACAAAATAATGCAAAAATCCTTAAAATTCACATAAACCCTGGCATATTGGTACTTATCTGAGAGTATTCCAAGAGGGCTATCCAATGAGTACCGACATGACAGGGTTTAGATGTCTTTCAAAAATATTTGTATTGGATGAAAGTAGCCTTAGAGCATTGAAAGGGTTAAGTCTCTGCACTGGTTGAGGGAGAGGTGGTTGATGACAGTATATATATGTATATATATATATATATATATATATATATATATATATATATATATATATACATACAAAGAAACTTGTATTGTCCAGAATTCCTATGACACTTTGTGATATTATTGAGGGCTTGAAATTAACGTATGTTGTTGTTATTATGCTGTTGCAGGGCTAGAGATAAACCTGGCCCAGCCGTTCCGTGCCACGCGGCCTGAAAGTCCTGTTCTCGTGGATGATTCAGGCAAGTGGCTGGTACCAACCTCGGTCGGCCTCGGCTCCATCTCCGGCTGCAGCAGCTACTGCACAGCGCTTCCTTCTCATGCCTTCTGTTATTATTATCCTAGAAGCATCTTGTGGCAAAGTCTTAGCCAGCAGGGCGTCTTGGCGTCATTTGGACACCCAAATCATTGAAAATTACCCTTCAGGAATCACCAGAAAAAATTTGGATAACTTTCTTGAATTTTCAATTTTGAACATATAATTCAATTTCTTCACTTAATTGTACTTGTCATACCTTAAGGAAGGATATGTATGTCTATGCATGGATATTTTGCATTATTTCAATAAGTAAATACATGTTTATAGTTGTGATCTGAATATATAGTGGTACCCCCTGGAAAAAAATGGATACCCCAAAATTTTACAATTGTCAATTTTGGCCACCTAGTTTTGTAATCCTGGCTAAGACTCTGTCTTGTGGTATCTCCTTTTGCTACCCCCCTACCCCCCTCTCTCTTGGACTGCAAGTGGACACCCTTCCTAGTGGGCTACCTATTTTTATCGTAGCGGCTTCTGTTTTTTATGGTATTTCCTTACCTTGCTATACAACTCATTTTCAAATAATTAATGACCAGGGTCCTACCTTATTTTTATTGTGGTGTCTCCCTTCCTTGCAAGAAGTTCAGCTCTTTGGGCGTTAAGTACTTACCTTTCTCGTTAGGGCCTCTGCTAGGAGCACCCATTAATATCATGCCTTTTGTTCCACATTTTCTTCTGTTCTCTCTTTTCCCTCTAAGTATATATCTCCTTTGAATGGCTATTTTATATGTTGTTCTAATCAGGGCTGGAAGCCCGGCTGGATGGGGACCTGACTAGTTTAGGATTCAGAATTTTCTAAATGATCAATACTAAATGTAAATTCAAGGTGTCATATTTCGAGGCAGATCTAATTATAGGAATTGGAGGTGGATAAAGGTATTGTTTGGAGGGATTTATCACTTTGATTAGTCTTACTTGCTTGGTTTGATCATCAGAACTGGTGTGCTCTATTTAGGTGTCTATAGCTTATGCCTTTGCTTTGGGCTGTTAATAATTCTGAAGGCAAGATTTTAGTACAACTACATTGCTTAGTAGCTAGGTCTGTTAGAGTGTTAGAGTTATATAGTGTTACACCCACCTCTGTATAGGCATATGCCGTTGGTTTTCAGCTGTTTGTGTTCGAAGTCACTTCTTCAGTATTTCAATGCTATTGAGAGGGGCCTTTTTGCATGCTATTTGTTTTAAACTAAGAATTCAACTCTCTTCCTACACCAAGGCTAGCTGTGACTTCCAAGAAAATCCTGGTATTTTCTCAGGAAATTCTTAAGAGTATTCCAAGTATACAAGCTTCATTGGTTAAGGGTCTCTAGAGGATTCAGAGAAGTTTCTCTGCAGTTCAGTGGCTTAAAGTATTCCAGTGGATCTGTATAGTGGTTTTATATCCCTGCTGTCAGTTTATGTATTTTAGTTAAGACAATGTAGGTTCTGCGTGTATCTTTATCAGTCGGTACTTCTTTAGCCAAACAAATGAAGAATTAGATGCAAACTCCTAACATTGTATCCCATCTTCGGTATGGCAAGTGATCATGCGTCACCCCATTGCATGTACAGCATCTGTTTGCTTCGGCTGCATTGTTTGTAGTACAAAGTGAATATGTTGTGCTAAGACATTTTTTTACTAAGGTGCTTCATGTTTCGTTTATCTTCACAATGTATAAATATACATAGCTCAAGGGCACCGATCCTTAGTTTCCATCTTTCTGTAATTCAGCTGTTTAATTGGAGGAAATCATGTACTGTAGACTACTGGTAGGGAAGTTTCCACCCCTCATGTGAACACCCATACTTAAGCCATAAATTGGAATAATAGTTCATGGGGAGCTATTATGTAGTATTTAATCCATCTTAGTTTTGTTAGAGAGATATCATCAAAATAGGCAGGTGGTTTTTGGCTGTACCGACACGAAAGGGTCGATACAGTTGTTGAGTGATCCTGATTTGTGTACATGTATTTTTGTTGGACATACCAGCCCAAGACTACTTGTATGATTGCACTACCAATATCGAGTGTACTGTATTGACCAGTGAGGTTATGTGTAGGATTGACCGAGCTCCGTTTTACCATAATGTCTCAGCACTAATCTTGTGATTTCTTTGAGTGATTTTGTTTTCGGATTGCTATTACCTTCGACTTAACCCTCCACGTTGATGTTACCATGTTTGATATTGAATGGCCGGCCTCTTGGTGTTGCATGGCTACATGGTTGCAACCTTGTTGTTTCTGACAATTTTATTTTCCTCAAAGAAAAAAAATACGAATCTAAAGCACATGTTAGATGAGTCCTTTGTAGATATGAGAGTTCTGTTCAGTCATTACCAGACCTGTTTTCCTCCAAAAAAGAATATAGATTTTAAAGGTTTAATTGCCATATCAGACACACTGGGCACACATGGAATGACCCTGGAATAGGATGCCCAGTATTGAACACCTAGCTACAAGGAGTTACAGTATTGAACACCTAGCTACAAGGAGTTACAGTATTGAACACCTAGCTACAAGGAGTTACAGTATTGAACACCTAGCTACAAGGAGTTACAGTATTGAACACCTAGCTACAAGGAGTTACAGTATTGAACACCTAGCTACAAGGAGTTACAGTATTGAACACCTAGCTACAAGGAGTTACAGTATTGAACACCTAGCTACAAGGAGTTACAGTATTGAACACCTAGCTACAAGGAGTTACAGTATTGAACACCTAGCTACAAGGAGTTACAGTATTGAACACCTAGCTACAAGGAGTTACAGTATTGAACACCTAGCTACAAGGAGTTACAGTATTGAACACCTAGCTACAAGGAGTTACAGTATTGAACACCTAGCTACAAGGAGTTACAGTATTGAACACCTAGCTACAAGGAGTTCGAGTGAAAATACTTCTACTTCAGGTTCATTTCAAAAGATTCCAGTAGCCAATGTTGCAATATCAGCTCCTAGATTTAGTAGTACCACTTGCCATTTCCATTCCAAGAGTTTACTAGAAATTCAATTGCTCAAATGGGGCTACTATTCCCAGGTTTTAGTAACCCAACACATGATTTTCAAATATTTAGTAGTAAATAGTTACAGGGCTACCTCATATGCTGCAGCTATCTTACAGGTCCATTATTTCATGTAGTTCCAAGTGTGTTGAAGAGCGCTCCCCCAGTTGAGCTAACGTTATCGTCTTTCTTTTTCATAGATGAGGATGAAGATCATGTGGTGGACGTAGATGATGAAGATGGAGATGATGATGACGACGACGACGATGATGATGATGACGACGTCGATGATGAAGACGATGAGGATGATGATGAGGAGGATGTAGGTCTAGATTACCTAAACAAACCCAATATTGAGGTGAGTTTTGAGATATGCCAACTGCAGCTTACATCATACTATTCTCTACTATAAAATCTAAGAAACCAAACACCTACAGATAAGAAATGCAAATTTCTTTGAAAAGTTGGGCCATCATTCCAATGCATTAAAAAACCTAATATGGTGGTCTAGTTTTTAGGTCTGTCAACTGTAGCTTACATCCCTACTGTCCACTATTGTAAAAGCTGAGGAACAAACTCCCAGAATAAGTAATGCAAGAACTGTAGTAACGAAGTTATTTTTTGCTTGTAGATTGCTAGAAATGTCAGGCTATTATTACAATGCCTGAATATGATGGTAATATTTTTCTGATATGGAAATATGTATTGGAGAAACATATATACACGCACACACTAAATCAGCAGCCTTCCTTGAAATATATTGCGATTTATTAATTGGTATATGCCTTTTTAATGAATTGCTGGACCAATAAATACAGATTGTGAGAGTGAGTTACTGATGCATGTTCTCTGTTGTTGTTCCAGGATGACAGCGAGGGTGAGGAGTTTGAGCCCGCAGACGGCGAGGATGGAGAGGACCTCGACGACGAAGATGAGGAGGATGCCGACTCGTCACGAGGCGTCAAGAGAAAACACGACGGAGAAGATGAGGACGATGAAGACGAGGAGGATGACGAGTGAAACTCCTGTCACGTAGCAACGTCCTCGAAGAAATGAGCAAAACACGCTCGGACTATGAACTGAATTTAAATCTGCCGCCCTCCACCAGGGGGCGTGCAGTAGCTGCCTTGTGTGCGGTTTGTAGATAGACTATGAAGAAGGAAAGGCACTAGAAAGAAGATTTACCTGCTGAAGGGAGTGTATTTTCTAGATGCGTATTTGGGGGGAGGGAATGTAATATTGTCCACGGTCGAGGCCGGGGGATCACTAATGTTTAAAGTAGTACAACATTATTATCATGTTTGTTTTTGATGGGAAGAGCTTGTCCATGAAAGATGGATTTTTTTGATTTTTTTCGTTTCTGGACATTGTAAATTTTTAGAAACCATTTTCATCCATTGTATCCTGTGTATTATCATGTTGATTACCTTGCAGCAGTCCCGCAGAAAAGCAAATGTTGAAGTGTGATTGGTTAGCGCATGTTGGTTTGTTGCCTGCGGTGGACGGCTCTCATTGTAATATAGCAGTTTTCATTCTTTATTGTATCATGCTGTTTAGTTCTAGGTCTACCGAGCGGCGCGGCACAAACCGCTCCTCTCACACCGCAAGAGAATCCTAAAAATAAATCAGATAAATCACCGTCCTCTTAATTAAACCAAGTGTTGTGTTTTCATTTGCCTCCGAAAAAAATTGTGTTTGCCAATTGTACAATGGAAACATTCCCCAGATTTATTTTTGCTGTTTGATGGAATTGGATTAAATGAAATTATATTAGAGGTTTCAAGTGTTTGCCCTAGGCATTGGAAGAATGGGTTCCTTGTCTAAAAATATGAGCATACTTTGGCTGCTCATCAATATTGTCATGTTTTACCAGTACCCTGAGGACCCTTAAGTAATAATGAAATGGGCCCCGGACTAGTTCTTGGGCTTATTTATGAAATTGGCTGCCTTCACAGCCCATGCTGAATAAGGTGAGCATCAAAGTCATCTAGTTATTCACAGACAAAGACCTTCGTGATCAATCGGTTTATTTTTGGACATATTTCCAATTCAGCAAAATTAAAGACTAGGATATTTTCCTTTGTACAACATCCTGACTTAGTAATATAGTGCGATGCAAAATTAGTTGCAGCTTACACTAGTTAATATTGGATGACAACATGAGATCAATTTGTTAGAAGGGGGGATGGTTACCTATCCATATCTGCAAGAAATTAAGAATTCCTACTTATTTTCAAAGGTTGTATTCAACAGCTACCCACCATGGAGGGAAACATTAATGGGGAGCTCTGCAGGAATGGGTTAAGAGAATATTTTCATTTAGTTAAAATGGAAAACTTCGAAGGTAATTCTATTTAAGAAATGCCAACCTGATACAGACACCGGTTCATGAAATGTTATATAAAATATTATATACACCAATTTGTCGTGCGTATGTTATGTTTCTTTTAGTGTTAAAAGAAATGCCAACTTAATACAGAGCAAGTCTTACCGGTGCATCAAATGTTATATAGAATGAATATTGTATACACAAAGTTCATGTGTATGGAAATGTTCTTTTAGTTCTAAAAGAAATGCCAATGCACGGGGATTTACACCGGTGCATCCCATCTTATATAGAATGAATATATAGTATTAAGTTCTGACGTGTTTGTTAAAGTTCTTTTATTGGTGTTTCATTACAGACAGTTGGGAACCATATGACCCATATTCTCTGTTCTGTTGAACCCTTAGCAAGTTTTTGATGGAATACATTTAGTTTAGTCTCAGGTGTAGCTTATACTGAGAGGAATTTCTAAATCTTTATCTCGGCGTCGCAATTAAAATCTGATAACTTACCAGTAACCCTTTTCCAGGGTCTCTCTTATGGATTGTCAGTTTTTCTGATGAATACATTGTCATAGAAGCACACATTTCGATAAATTTTCCATTATGACCTCTTTTGGGTTATATCTGAATCTTCCAAACAAACCATCAAAGTAAGACATTTTTAAACTCCTGCATTTCTGTACCTTTATTTACAGAATCCGGTACTATTTACCATCTCTGTAGAAATAAGTTGAGAATCGTGACAGAGGAAGAAAGTTAGAACAGACTTGTCATTATGGAATTCAATCAAGTTCAGAACAAGAATGAGAACTATAAGTTGGACTAGTATCGGTAGTTGATTCAGAGCAAATCTTATGCCCAGTTGCCAGTGACTTGGGGTTAGGCGGTGGTTTTCGCCAGGGACACTGGATTCCTCCACCACTTACAGCTGGCTAGTTACAACATAGCCACACAATTGCTGAAAGAATTTTAGCTGTTGGTTTGACAACTAAGATTTCCTGTTTTTCAAATTTGAATGAGGGTAGCTGTTCAAATGTTGGTGAAATTTGGATTTAATTTTACTCCTATTTCTTTTGTAAATAAATCTTTAAAATAGAACCATTTATGATTAATTTGATCTACTGTCTCCATTGAGTATTCAAAGTCATTTCCATCCCAACCATCACAGATTTGTGTAATTAATTCTTGATTTCTAAAAAAGCTATGAACTTGGAAAATCCAAATCTTTCCTTGCCAGAACATATTTTATTTTGGTGTTTTTTTTTATTGAGATATTTGCATTGCGACCCTGTGGACACATACTTGATATGAATGGGACTGGGACCAAGCATACCATCCGTGGATTGTGTCCTAGTTTTAGTATTCTGATCATTATTTTTTGGTGTACAACTTTGTTTGAACCTGTAAGATCAGGAATCCCTCCTATTGTGCTACTACACATACATAACTGTTGCAATAAAACTTTTATAAACCAGATCCTGTCGTTCCTTGATATGTGCCTTTGGGATACGTACCAGTACTCGATAGGATACAAAATTGATATTGAATGGAAAAATTGTTGAAGATTTATAAATATTTATAAAACGGACTTAATTGCCAAGGGGTGTGCAGGTCTTAGCCAGGATTTTGAATATGTCTTTCTAAAACGGCAATCACAAAATTTCTACCCGTCCATATTTAGCTACTCCGCTACTTAAAATCCTTACACCAGCCACGTTTACCATCCTAGTGTGTCAAAAGAGCTAATTGATACTTCAGTTAGTCCAAGAGTTTGTTTGGAAGATATTTTTAGAAAGTCCTAAAAGAAAATTCTTTAACAAAATCTTTTCCTGTGCAAGAAGGTTCTCAAGGAACTGCATGTCCAAACTATAGACTGGACGGGACCTAGCCATGTCCCTGGGGGGTGCGTCTTCGGGCATAGTACCGGTACTCAATGCAATACCTGATACTGATATCAAATGGGAAAATCATTAAGATTTGAAATATTTATAAAAATGCCATGATTACCTCTTGGACGTCTCGGTATGCAGGGGGTTTGCTAATTTTGAAATTACTGAAGCTGACTGTGCTATACTTGACGAAATCAGGTCCCCGGGAGGCAGGCAGTATTGTCAGAAATATTGTGAAGGTTTTTGTAGCATTAAGGAAATACCAGTACTGTATCAATCCCTAGCGTGTTTCTTCGTTGGAGTCATTGAAGACCTTGCTTTGTACCACAAAGTTGGTCAGATAGTAGACTAAGCTCCTAGTCCCTGAAAATTTACCAAACTCAAACCTAATCCTCAATTCCCCTGGTGAGATAAATATTAACTAAATCGACCACCTACAGAAGACAGTTTGATGCTTGGTAACAGAAAAACTTTAAGGCAGAAAAAATACAGATGGCAGCCTTGAAATCTATGTCTAGGAAGAGAACCGACTTGGACGGAAGAAATGCCTTGCCATATTAAATGAACACCAGCACCTTCAAGAAAGGTCCAAACGAAAATGCAAACGACTTGTATGGATTCAATAAGCTTATATTTGTAATTGTCTTACAGTACATAGTAATAACATCAGGTAAATATTGACTTGTCATAGAAAACATAACAAAATCATACATCTTTTATGAAAAACAACAGTACAGTAGTTATAGCACTCATTACATTTACATGTAGCACAATATCGATAATTATTATATTTTACACCTCCCCTGCCCCCTGGTGGCAGAAGTGGATACTAATACCAATGTATGGTACTTGGCCAAAAAATAAGCTATTTCTTGTCAGATTACAATAAACAATCCCCTTTCTCTATCACATCATATCTGTCCCAAACATCTAGATCCCACATGTTTTCATTGAGATCTCCCTAAACAAAAAACTAATAGAACAATTTTAATAAAAGAATGTTTCTATCTATAGACATCTTTCAGGTGAAAAATTGTGAAGAAGAACTAAGCAACCGATTTTCCAACACACAAGAGGCTGCTTAAGGGCAAGTAAAGGCTGTAATTTGACAATGATTTTCCCTTGGATACCAAGATCTCCAATGCTTTTGAAAATAAAATTGTCTTAACTCTTATGCTGCTGGTGACTGATTTGGCCAGTACACACAATGCAAAAAACCTGAAAAACGATTGAAACCCTGGCAGAGACCCTATAAGGCTAGACTATGATGGTGATATCTGCCTAATCAATGCATAACTGGGAAATATCTAAAGAAGTCAACAACCCTTCAAATATCTCATCTTGACTGCTACAGGCATGAATGGGTTAAATGATCACAACCATCACCATTCATCAATAAGCTTTCTTCCAAACAAATGACTAAAATTAAAGTATATAACCCATTCATGCTTGTAGCGCCCCTAAAAAGGCCTTTCTATATCTGGGAATACTTTAATGAAGGCATATTTTGGCTACTATTTAATAGAGCTATGTTAATCACA
Organism: Maea johnstoni; assembly: GCA_963942565.1. NCBI lineage: Eukaryota > Metazoa > Annelida > Polychaeta > Spionida > Magelonidae > Maea > Maea johnstoni. The sequence continues at coordinate 25,284,160 of OZ012701.1, read as the reverse complement.
ACACACAGCTCAAACTTCAATAATCATTTCAAGGGAAATGAATCTAAAATTCTAGATATCAATTGATAGGGGAACTCTAAGAATTTGGGTTGATTTTGAAAATATTGTGTATCATCCCTGACTGTTTCTCCACAACTGAGGTAAGTTATCTAAAGTATACAGGTGAGAAAACACTATTCATAACCTGTTAGTGAAGACCACCTCCAAAGACCATGTTATTGTGATCCTGTCGGTGATCTTCCTAAGCAGGTTTGACATCACTATAGAGGCTTAGGTAAGAGAAACCCTATGAACATAGCAATGCCTTAGTAGGCTGCTACACGCATGAATGGGACAGCATAATGCCCTTAAATGGAATGGTGTGTTTCATCTGTAATAGAAACCCTTCCAATGCTGAATGGCTACTTTTGTCACAAGCACAAGGATGCAAAGATTTTTGAAAAACATCTAAATCCTGTTGCATTGGTATTCATTGGATAGCTCTCACTGAGTACTTTCAGATGAGTACCCATATGCCAGGGTTTCAGTCATTTTTCAGGTTTTTGTATCATTTTGTATTGTCAAAATAGGCCATCAGCAGCATAAGGCTGAAATAGAACAGTGTTTTTCACCTGTAATTCAACCCCACCTGGCTCCAGAAACCACATGTGACTTGTTCTCGTATTCTTAAAGCAAGCTTACCTGGATGTGTTAGAATTCTCTACAATCTTTCTACAACAGTTTGCTAATGATGGGTCTCACTTACAAGACCTTACTTAATATATTACTTGATAATTTACAGAAGTCACATTTGATACAAATTAACTGTAATGGTTACATGCATGATGAATTATCTATACACAATGATCTCTGTCCTCTCTCTCAGTGACCTCTAATCATAGGAGCAACAGTAAACAGAGCAGTAACTTAAACTTTATTCAAATTTTCCCCATAGCTACTTTAATCTTATCACCTAGTTTTCTGTGTCTCATTCTCAAAAGACACGTTCACACATAAAATATGTTGAGACAAGAAGCTTTAAGACTAGTGTTTGTCTATTCTTCAAAGCACTTAATATGTTAACACATGAAATCAATTGAGATGTAACTTTTTAACTAGCTTTATTTGTCTCATTATGAAATGAATTGAGACAAGTAGCTTTTTGACTAGTGTTCCTTGTCTTGTTCTCAAAACACTTATATTTACACATGGAATGAATTGAGACAGGGAGTTTTTTCAACTAGTGCTTATCTCATTGTCAAAACATGTTTACAAAATGAAATGAATTGTAATAGGGAAAGTATCGTCTAGTGTCCCTTGTCCCATTACCAAAACACTTATATTAAAATAAAATGAATTGAGACAGGGAACTTGTCTTTGGGAAGCGCCCTCTTTGGGAAGTTCATGGTATCACACATTCTATGGGCAGCTCATCCTCGCATAAACTCAATAATGACAAGAATCATAATTGAGTGGTCAACATCTACTAAACTTAATGACTAGCAATGAATGACTGAATAAAACAAGTTCTTGTAAGTATCTTTTCTGAGAGCCAACGTTATTGTTTTTCCAGATACACAAAAAACTGTAAACAAGTTTTAACTAATGACCATCCTCCATTTGACTAGTTAGGCCACTTTTGCATTTTAAAGAAATGTAGTAAGGTTTATAAAAGGCAAAGAAGGCGTAAGGTAGAGATACTGCATGTGCTACTTCCAGGAAAACATTTTCATTGACAATAATCTATGAAACTTTAGGTTTAGCATATATTAAGCTTTAGATGCACAATCAGGTATTTCTGGAATTTGCAAATGTGACTCGATATAACGCAAATATGGAGCTCTTGCTAAGATCACATATTTTATCAGAATCTTTTTCTGATCATTTTGAATCTATGTATGCAAATAATCCATATATATATGAATATAGCGCCCTCTATTGAATAATGGAAGAAACAGTACAGTACTTATTGGTATTTCGGCCACAGCTTTTAGCTGGGTGTCGTCATGTATGTTACATAATAGACAACATGAGGTAATTGGAATGTAAAAATCATTGACATAGATATGTTGATGCCTTAATTCAAGCCTAGTCGAGTCGCCAGTCCTTGAAATAGCAAGAATCGTTTAAGTTCAAGATTCTAAGTAGCATACTGAAAGGCTAATAGATAACTCACAATTGACGTAAGGAATGATTTTGCAAAAGTATATTTTCTTATAAATGCTTAAACCTGAGAGTTTTCTCTGACATTAATGCTCAACATGATTTTCCTTTTGTCAAAATCATTTTTCTGGTCCATTATTATTCAAACAAAATGGCAAAGGTATGACTATTAAACATGGATGAGTAATGATATAAGATGTTTCTTCATTGATTTTATTATTGTAGTCTTGTTACTAACCAATTCTGCTTACCGTACCCGAAACCGGCCGAACTAATTGGACAAATATTTCTCATAAAATGATCTTTTGGAAAAATATTCTGAGAACTATTAACCAAAACCAAACCAACGTGTCTCCTTTAAATATTTTTCAATTTGGTTCTTCATTCTTGAATTATTTTCACAAGTCCCATAGCATTAACACTCTTTAAGGCTAACAACTTTCAGCATGAATGGTTTAACCCCTTCACATCCATAGTGTACAGATGGTCTGACAATTATAGAAATATTTTGATACATATTTCATTGAAAGTTGTTGCTCCTGTTGTGTTTAACAATCCCTTTTCAAATATTTTTGAAGTATTTCTCTATTTAATGACTTATGTTCAAAGTTGTCAGACAATGAGTGCACTCCAGATGAAAAAAGGGGTTAAAGAGATCATAACAATTTGTTACAACTAGATATTATCAGCTTACACAGAGAACAAGCGCTAAAATGTATAAGCAGCAGAATATATACATCACTTCTACTCTAGTCACATGATCAGATCATGTGACCATTCTCAACCAATGAGATCTATTGGTTTTCACCTGTTAGGTCATGTGACAATCACATGACCAGTTCATGTGACAACCTTGGACTTATCAACTTTCCTGGATATTTCCTGGATATTATAGTACTTTCTCTGAGTCAACTGGACTCAATATATGCGATGTTGACCACTCAGAAAGTACTTTCTCTGAGCCAACTGGAGTCCATATATGTGATATTGACCAATAAGAAAGTACTTTCAGTGAGTCAACTAACCTCAATATATTTGATATTGACCTATCAGCTAGTACTTTCTCTGAGTCAACAGGACTCGATACACTATAGAATAGGAAATTAATCCAAAAGGTTTATTCTGCCGAACTTTTCCAAGTGCATGGCATAAGTTCGGTATAATGAAAGTCGGATGTGTTATTCCTGTCATTAGAATATTAAAAAATCTCGTAAAAATCCAAAATCACAAATTTGGTTAGTTTGTACCACGGATTAATTTCCTATTCTACAGTATGTGACGCTGACGACTCAGCAAGTTCTTTCTCTGAGTCAACTAGAGTTGATATATGTGATATTGACCACACAGCAAGTACTATCCGTGAGTCAACTCATTTCAATATATATGATATTGACCAATCAGCATGTACTTTCTCAGAGTCAACTGAAATCAATATATATATGATGTTGACCACTCAGCAAGTACTTTCTGTGAGTCTGCTGGAGTTGATATCTGTGATGTTGCCCGCTCAGCAGTTACTCTCCGTGAGTCTGCTGGAGACGATATATTTGATGTTGCCCGCTCAGCAGTTACTCTCCGTGAGTCTGCTGGAGACGATATATTTGATGTTGCCCGCTCAGCAGTTACTCTCCGTGAGTCTGCTGGGTTCTGTGCGGCAGGTCTTGAGCTCTTCCTCCAGCTGTCGGATCCGTTTGTCCTTCATGGAGATCTGTTCCTTCAGGCTCTTGATCTCCTCCAGCTGGGAGAAATAAGCCTTGCGCAGCTGGAAAACAACAAAAAAATAACCATCAATATTGTTGCTTCAGCAATCTCCTCCAATCAGAATGCTTTATTTGTGCCATCTGACCATGTGTTATATGTTCATGATGCTTTCTACTCAGTTCATATTGCTCAAGGTTCGCTCAGTCATGTTTGAATTGTCACCAGCCTTCAGGCCTTTGACAAATCCTCATAACGACCTGGGGACCAGTCAATAAGGCTTTAATGACAATCTCATATAGATTTATATCAAAGCCATCCTGCAGCACACTGATTTATTGTCTGCTACAATAATTAACCCATTAACTTCTGTGGCAGGCATAAAGAGTTTAACCCTTTCACATCTGGAGCGTACATACGGTTTGAAACATACAGAAATATCTTGATAAAAAAAAACTTATTAGAAATATTTGACCGAAAGTTGTTGTTTCTGTTGCAACAAACAATCCCTCTAGATGATCTTAGCAAAGGATTTTATATTAGATGAGTTATGTTCAAAGTTGTCAGAATTTGTTTACACTCCAGATGCAAGTGGATTAAGGTGAAAATATGAAATGAATTAGTATTATCTTGCTAAGGTATTATGAACCTCAATGATGATATCATAACCTAGTTATTACGGTAAAATATGAATAAAATGTGCAATATAAGAATGGTCGGTCAGGTTCCTTGTATCAATTCTTGTGGTGATGTCCCATGCGGTGGTGTTCTGGCCAATTCCCAATGTTTTTATCTACAAAATGCACAAGATGCTGAGATGAGAGAAAGTAGGTCACAGTCACCTAGTTGCAGCTGGTTCATGCTCAGAGTACCTAGGTGGTCGGTCAAAGAAATAGGTCAATCTTTATCATAACAATTTGGAGGAAGATCAATGTTTTGATAGGGGAAAGGAAATTTTCATTTGCTGTTTTTCTTTTGGTATTAAACCTTGAATGAATAGCAGTAGTTTATCATGATAATTTGGAGGAGCAAGCATCAATGTGGTAACCCATTGCTCACAGCGGCCAAAAGCAGCCTGACAACTTTGGTGAAATCTTGAAGGTGAAAGCAAAGTTTGGTAACTATTTCGAAATTTCAAGGAGAAATATTACTCAGGACATTACCAACAACTCTCCTTCAAATATATTATAAAATAATTCTCGATTCCCAAGTTTTAGTCAAAATTATCATAAATCCAGACAAAATTTTTAAGGGAAGCTCCCGACTACTAATGTGAAATTGACACATTGGTGGTGCCACCTGGGTACTTCATGAACAGTGAACGGGAGGCAATTAAGTCACTCCATGTCTGTGGTTAGTAGGAGAGCGTTGCCTGAAACAGGGAAAGGTGAGATATCAGCCCAAAACCTTAGGTATAGCACATCCAGAGATGCTCTGTTGACCTTGTGCTAGTCATTTGACCTTCAAGTGGTAGGGTGACCTTGAGAAAATTTCACATCATTCAGAACAGACATTTAATTCCTGCACCAGTCGACCTAGCCTAGTCCTAGGCCAAGAAAATTTATCACTTCTTTAATAAACCACCTAATGTTTATATACCATTCTAAAATGTCTACCCATATTTAGTTCTATATTGGCTCACCAGGTGGCCAACAAGGGTCTATTTGGATTTCTTGGCCTAGTCCCAAACTTGCTTTATGACCCTTGGGGAGTACTTACTTACTATGCAAGTAGGTGAACCTGCACAGCAGGGGAGTTGGCATCAAACGACCTGTTATCACAGCATTACAGCTGTTCCTGGAAATACAGGGTAAGTATTGTTTTATATATATATGCTGAGCAGCCTGTAAGCTCAGAGTAGCCTGCTCAGTGTGGCAGAGATAGGAGGGGCACTCAGAATGTCTACCCCTACCAAAACTCCAGTCAAGTATTCTCATCGACTGGCCCTTACTCCATCAGCTAAATTTTTCTGTTTCGTATGTGGAAAAACAGAGGAACGAAAGAGTTGCAGGAGGCAGCTTTTCTGTAACTCAGAAAAGACTGATGTCTGCAAATTCCTAGAGACTGCATTGGAAATAACAGTCACTGCTGCAACTATTGCCTGCACATGCTGCATTGGCAGGGTGCGAACTGCTTACAAGACTCTTTCTGCTTTCAAAGAGAGTACAAGAGCTAATTTAAAGGAATTGACTTCTAGATATAAATCTGTCACAGCTAAACGCTGTGCAGCTGATACTCCATCATCTAGAAAGTCACTTTTTCAAGGCAAGAATGATGCGTCCGTTGACATGAGTAAAGAGCAAGCCAAAAGTGACATACAGGAAGATGGAGAGGAAAAGAATACTTTACCAATATTTCTACCAGTCCCACCTCAGTATAGTGAAGTAGCAATGGCTATTTTGAAGGAAGATGAAGATTCCATTGTCGAATCAGTATACAGAATACCATCACTGAAGGACCGTATCATCAAGAATGTGTGTGACACAGTGAGTTATGAAGCAGAGTCACTTTGCAAGGACAGAGGGAGTAATTTTCATGACCGGACTGCCAGTGGTTTAAAAAATTGGTCATTCACTGGTCAGCAAGAGGAGTTAAAGAAAAGTGCTCCAAACATCAACCGTATTCTCAATAGCATCACTAGAAAAGAGGAATCTCCACACATTCGTGCAGGCCAGCTAACAGCATTGTCTGTTTTATTACATTGTCGAAATAGAAATGTAAATGCGAATGCAGCTTTGATGTCTTTGATACTAAAAAAGGGAGGAGCTAAAAAAGCAGTTTTCAAACGCCTATCTGCCCTTCATTTATGCGTTTCATACAACACAACGCTTAGGCTTCAAACACAAATGGGGGCAGATTTTGATATGCCTGTCAAAATGTGGGCAGAAAAAGTGCATTCAGATGCCCTGGAGGAGAGAAAGCTGCAAGTGGAAACAGGAGATGGCGCTGAAGCTCAAACAGGAAAAAAATCGGATACCCATCCTGGGTATAAAGTTGTGGGTGACAACGTAGATTTCAAGGCTAAAGCTCGTCACATGACTTTAAAAAATCAAAACAAGGATCACCATATGTTCAACACAATGGCTGTCAAGCACCGTGTACCTAGTGAACATCTCGACAACACAAACCCTAAAAAGGATATAACAACAACTCCATATAGTACATTTTTGCCTAACCACCAGGAAAGTCTACTATATAGACAAGAATTAATAGTTATCACAGGACGAATTATTAGCCATTATTGCCCAGAACTATCTTGGATTAGCAAAATTCTTCCAAGACACATCCCACATGAATTTCTGGACTTAACTAAACAGAAAACAGAAGTCTATGGCTTAGGTGTCATAGACTGCAATGAGTCTACCTCTGATGGTATCATAGACATTATGGAATACCTCCATCAGTATGTCCCCGGGCACAATAAAGAAGGGCCAGTTAAAATACTGAGTGGGGGGGATCTCCTTACAGCAGAAAGAGAATTCAATGCGCAGCAGGATCTGAGAGATTTTGATAAATTCTCTGACCGGCTACATGGCCTTGTGCCTAATATTGAGGATATGCATACCTATGCGAATTTCATGTGTGTCCTGTGGCATCAGTTTTATAACACAAAATCTTCTAAGGACATAGGTACTCTTTACTCGGCTCGCAACTACCTTAATGCAAGAAATGTCCCAGCAGACCCTATGAAAGACTTAAATGCTAGTGAGGAATTAATGCTGAAATACACAGACTGCTTAGTCCTGTGCGCAGCCATGGAGTATTTTGGAATGGCTAACCTCAAGGATCGCCCCACTAAGCACAGACAAGAAGATACATTTCAAGATATTCTTTCCCCTATCAATTATGTCCAACATGTGTTGGGTGAAATTGTTGATCTCTACGTTTCAACTACAATTCCCCAAATGGGTGATGATCATCCCAGCACCATTTATGAATGCCCATTTTGCAACAAAAAATACAAGCAGCTCACTAGTCTCAAGAAGCACACAGATAATATTCACAAACAAAAATCGGTACCCCTGATGAAACAAAAACGAGATGATAAATTTCATTATGTCACAAATGCCCTAGGTCAGTGTCTGCTTTTGAGAAATTTCCTTGATGCACGCAAATTAGGGGATGGCGAAAGAATTGTAAGATTACACAAATTCATGCTATTATCTTTCCGTCAAGATGGACGTATCAAATATACACATCAGGTCCTTCATCAAATCGCTCAGATTGAGTGCCTTCTCACACCAAGATTATCCTTCCAATTGACATGGAATAGATTTGTCAACAACAAGGGTATGATTGACTCAAACATAGAACTTGACCGAGAGTTAGAACACAGGAATAAATATTTCAAGGAGGACATAAAAGGATTCCGTGGCAAGATCACGCCCCAGTCAATTGAAAGGGTGAGCCGATCTAGCCAAGCTGTCCAGGAAGTTCTTTGCAGATTTGATGAAGAATCCTTTGTCAAAAAAGATTCAGGAAAGCACACAAAGTGTAGTATGGATACTGATGTACTTTATTTATTGGAACAGATGCAGGCCGAAAACCTGTTTAAATACATACCAGGACGTTTTTTCCTGGGATTTCAGCATATTCAAGCCCATTCATTTGATGGCCTAGATACAATTCAATTAAAGGAATGGATGAGGAAAACGCTACTTTCGTTTAGTAAAATGGGCATTTATGAGCGAAGATAAATTCGAACAGCCAAATTACTTAACTGAAAAGAATAAAAGCAGAGAGTGATTTATACAGGCATAAGATGATGTATTGTACGTATATGATACATCACTAGTCCCCTGAAGTTTTTCAATGATACAAAAAAATCTGCACTATTAAGGAAATTTCATGTTTTTTACAGTTTTTAGCTCAGATCTGACACCCTGTTGTGAGGGTACTAGAGTAAGCTTTTATGTATTCCTCATCATAAAACCTTTCAGGCAATATATACTTTGTATATGCTTAATTGTCAAATAATAGCTGGATCCACTGAAAACTGAGAAAAAAGAAATGAACCCCACAAGCTACCTTAATAGTGCATTCTTTTTTTACAAAAAAACATGAGTAGTATTTAGATATGATGTATGGACCAAGACCGTTTGTTATACTGCAATAAGTTGTGTTTTATGATGAATCGTATGATGAGGATGTAGGCTTTAACATATGTAAAAAATCTCAAAATAACCCTTTTTTCAAAAGGTAACCACATAAGCCACTTCTAAGAGCTGTTCCATTTAAAAAGTGGTGGGGGGGGGGGGGGGGCATAGAAAATTTAGACCAATGACCCTCCTCTCTAAATCTGAACTCAATTTTTCTCATTTTTACGACTCCCTATCCTTAAGTCTGAATACTCAGAACCCACCAACCCCCATCCCCTCCCCTCTACCCAAATTCTGATCTCTGAATTACCTCCCGGTCACCCAACCACTTTTTAAACTGGAGCAGCCCTTAAAGAAATAATTAATCAATCAATTGAAATCTAGATTGATTTATTAGGCAGACATATGAATGATTCTCAAAACTGGTGATAAGGTGTTAGTCACTTCCCCACCCAGAACTTGAAGATGAACCCCGCCTACTAACTATAACTGACTGTTTTCTTCTACCAGTGTAAGTTTCATCATCATCATCTTCCTCATCGGAAATTCCTGAAAGAATATCTAAGGCCCCTACTATTGGGCACAAGTCAGACTCAATTAATGGAGCACAAATGTTACAATCTAGTATTTCCCAAATTTTGTCTGAGTGTGTTTTATCAAAAATTCCATAGTTTAACCACAAGTGATCTGCTCCGGTTATTATATTACAGGTATCAACAATACGCTGAATGGTTGATAATGGCATTCCTGTTGCTATGTCTTCACCTACGTACAATTTCACGTTGCCTGGATTTCCACTATCTATTATTTCCTGACGATATTTGATAATTTCGTCATGGATTATAGCTTTTTCTATGTCTGACACCTCACGAGAGAAAGTTTTGACGTTTTTTTTGGCAGATAAATCTTTGTAGGCAGCATGCAGACATACCTGAGCATGTGACCAGAATATTTGTTTATCAACACATTCCACACAATCACAGGTGCTTTCACAAATATCACAACAAAGGTGTGGCGTCTTGTGTGGTTTCACACTGAAAGGAAATACTGAATATAACTTGACTCTCCTACATTCCCCAACCTTCGCAGTGATATAATCTTTCATTGCAGTAGAAATTCTTGAGCCTGATAGGCATTTTTTATATTTAATCAAAATTGCATAACTTTGTTGGCCATCCCTTCCTACCCTCCCACTCTCCTGTACATAATCATCCAAATCATCTGCGGGCCCATAATGAATAACTGTATGCAGATCTTTTACATTGATACCCATACCATAAGCAATTGTTGCAATCAGTACCCTGACAGTGCCATTCTCTGCTGCAAATGATGATTGAACAGTACTTTTAACATCCCTGTGGGTTCTACTGTGGTACATAGCAAAGATTCTATTACGGTATGTGTTTTCACCTGTATCGCTTTGTACATATTGTTTTTCACCTAACTCGTCATGAAAAAGGCTGTAAAGGTCTCTTACTACCTTTCGACTGCGGCAAAAAATAAGGTATTTTGTACATAGGTTTGACTTCTCAATTAATTCATTGACAATCCATCCAAATGAAACATCTAACTTGGATGTTGGAGCATCAATAACACAGTATTTGATATTGTCCTTGGCTGGTGAGTCCTCTATACACACTGGTTGATCCATTTCCAAACTGTTAATTACTTGTACTTTAACAGTAGATGTAGCAGTAGCAGTCATTGCGCATACGGGGGTATTTGAAGTCAGGAGTGCTCTCAGTTCAGCCAATTTTCCATACCAGTGTCGAAAAGCCTCTTTGTTATCATTTGAAGATCCCCTTTCAAAGAAAATGGGAATTACTGTACAATATTCTTGAATGATGCAAAATAAAAAAAGATACCATGTAATAATTGAATTCATTTTTTTTTCATTTAGGGCAGAAAAAGAGGGGGGAGGTGGCAGGATTGTATATCTCATAAAAAACATTGGGGGGGGGGGGCGGCAGGTGGTTATAGAAAAACAAAGTGAGGGGGGGGGGGGTAAAGACTTGGAAATCAACACGAAAAGTAATGCATTTAAATGAGTGTTCTCAAATCCAAACAGTAGTGTTTTTTTTTTATCTTGTGGGAGGGGATCAGACAAGAATAACATAGGGAGATACTCAATAATTCAAAACCTGGGGGGTTTGTCCCTAAGTTAAAATGAATATGGGGGGGGGGGGGGGGGGTGGGTGTTTCTCAATATAAAAGAAATATTGTGGGGGGATTTAAAAATCTGGCCGGCTCCCCTCTTTTTTCAAGAATAGCCTTTAGGAATGAGGAATTTATGGAATGTGATAGTTGTAGGATGTTTTGTAGAAAGCCTCATGAACAAAGTAAGTCGCTGGGTCTAATAAAGTAACTTACTTGTGCTTTTGGGTAATTTGACACATAGACTTAGTTTAACCCATTAATGCTTACTATCATAAACAACCATGTTTTTTCATTCTAAAATGGTTTTATTTGCTTGTTGTTTACACAACACTAACATAACAATTAGAAATAAGTAATATTTATGCTCACCATTTAGCAATGCAATGACTCTCATCAATGAACATTGCCTGTAACTGCTGTTTAAGAGTATTACTCCTCAGAATTGTTCGGCCTTTTTGGAGAATAGTCTCTGGGCTTGAAAATATGTATGTGTATTTTCCATTCAGAATATCTTTCATGACAGATCCCTCAGTGCTTAGTTGAACTGCTGCAAGCCCCCTGTTTGACAGTGATGTGACCTGGTCTTCCATTAAGGCAATCAAAGGAGATATTATAAGAACTGAAGAAAATGGTTTCCTTGCATTCAAAGGTCCCTGCAGTTTTCCATCTTGGATGAGTTGTTGGTCCTTAGCAAAGGGGAATAGTTCATAGATAGCTGATTTTCCCATACCAGTTTGCTGGGATAAAAATACATCATTTCCACTGAGGCAGGCTTCAACTGCTGCAACTTGAAAATCTTTCAATGCTGTGTATCCAACACAATCCTTAGCAGTTTCTATATAGTCCTGCATCTTGCTCTCTAGATGTTTCACTGTGAGTAGACAGACTTTATACCTGTGTCTGCAACTAAGCCCTCTAAGATGATGCACAGGGCACTCTATGCATACTGCTAATGGGGTGTGAAAAATCATGAGTACCCGTTATCCTAGTTTCCTTAGCAACCTATTGTCACCAGGGTGCTTCATGTGGGGATTCTGAATATCAATGAGTATAGCAAATTTGCTATACCCCTCCTATACCTTAAGCATAGGGAACATATCTAGGTCAATGTTTGGTACTAGTCTATGGTTCTGACTGACCAACGTGACCACCACTAGAGCCATCTATCAACAGCAACTAAAACTAACACCTATATATTGAACAAAAGATAGGCCAGAACAGAGAAAAGCACAATATAAGTAAATCATAGACTAGGAGCTAGTCTACAGTCGACCAGACATCTGCCAGTGGCTGGTTGCGCAAACACTGAGTGTTTAAAACATGTTCAGTTGTGAGGTCATCCATGCATCCATGCCGTGGAAACTGGGTGGCAATGATATGTGTGGTTGTATATTATACCCAGGCTGCCCTCGCATTTAGTGCAGGAATTAAATGTCGCTACTGTAGGAATTAATGGAAGGATATTTCTAAAGAATACACCTCTTGAGATATATTGCTGCATTTAAAGTAAATTTCTATGTAATATCTCTAGAAGTAAAAAAAAATTGTGCTCACATGACCTTGAAAAATCTAACGTACGTCACCACAATCTAATGGTGCCACAACCATAAGTGGGTATGATGGTCAATCATAACTGAATGTTATAATTGAATCTTTTTTCCCTGAGTTTTGCCTGATCATCAGGTGTGAAGTTAAGTGAAAACACCAATTCAAAGTTATCGTTTGGAAACAACTAATGCAAATGTTTAAAGCTAACATATATCTATTGAAGTATACATGTGTAAAAAATATGAAATGGAAAGAAAGGTTGATGGGTGATGGTGGGGATTGAAGGGAAATAAAATCTCGCGTCTGACCATATTAACATGTGGCAAAGCATTACGCCGATTTGAGTTGCGTCTCCTAACGGGCTTGGGGGTCGTGACCCGGAACCCAACATCGAGGGCTCGGTTGCTACGACGATCTCTACGGTTATGCTGGAAACAATAAAACATTGCAGAGTGAGCACTGCCGTAAAACACACAAAACACTCCCAGCAAACTTACCACAATAACCAGTCACATGATTTTACTTTCTCAAGGTCAAAGCAATGTCAATGTTTGACCTTGGCATTGAAATAAGGTTCATCATTGCCTCTAATGTTGTCAGCGCGCAACATAACCCTTTATCCTGTTGCAAGTCGAAAGTGAATTTGGCAAAAAATGGCAATCGGGCAAACAGAACAAGACCATAACATGATCCCCTTCGCAAGTAATGTTTTGGCCAGAGTCCTCACAATGTAACTCACCTTCGTTTAACAGAGTGGTTAAAGCCCCCCTTTTAGAAGACATAGGGAACAGAGATAATTTTCCACCAACTTTTATCTTTGTTGATCTTTGTTCATTTGCCACTGCACAACTGTTGGGCCACTTCGTAGATCGGAAAATGATAGGCAAAATATTTAAAGCAGAATCGAGAAAAAAAGTCTGTCTGTTCGTCCTTACCTCAGGATCAGTTTTCGGAGTCCCGTTCTCGAGGGGAATTTCCGGAACATTTTGTTTCCGTGGCGACCATACCTTCTTGACATGGATTTTCTATAAACAGCAACAGGGTGCAAACTGAACACAGCAAGAAAGAGAGACAGACAACCAAAACAATACAACAGGGTTTGACAATACCAGTAGCACAATCAGCCAAAAATAGTCAAATTTTGTTTAAGTGCCTAGGGAAAAGTTACTTTAGCTGGGCCATGCTAGTAGATTTACTGAACACTTAACAGTTTTAAAAAGTCAATTAATTTTCTAATTATATGTAAATATTTTTTTGCACAAAATAAAAGTAATTACTCCAAAAATAGAATTATTTTGTAAAATGCTATTGATATTGGGCAGTGAGTATAGGGAAATATTCAGTACAGCTGGTTATTTTAGATCTACTATATTCCTCTGGGGCCACTAGAAGTACATGGTAATTGCCAGACCCTGTATCAAAAAGATTCAAAGCAAAAACTCAACAATAGGAAAGCAGTCTACAGAAAACAGTATCACTCAAAATTAAACCAAAATGGAATAGGAAACTGACAAATTAACTTTATAGTATTCAAGGAAATAATTATTTATCCACCTTTCTATCTAAATCAGAATATTAATGTTTAGGAGTTTTATTATGTTTAAACATTCACATATTTTTAAAGATTTCTTTAAATCCTTTTTTCTCTAAACTATGCTACATGAAGTTGAGAAGACATCTGCTTGTTATATTTCTAGATTTTGAAGGTCAATTTTTCCAAAAGAAATATTCACAAAAACTGAGGATGGCTTTCAAAAAGTTAAAGGTGTTGAGTGAATTCCTTTTGCTAAATATGATAAAAATATCAATGCTTATAATAAAATCATGATACAAATAATTCATAATCCATGGACCTGTGGCACTCATTCAAATGAAATTATCATTGAATGAATCTTTTTTAAAATAAACAATCATATTTTCAGGAGGATCATGATAGAAGCTTCAAGTGAAATATAAGAGATATATATATTCAAAGAAAACATGATATAATCGAAATAGAGTAAAATATAAGAAAATTGTTTTTAAAAATCATGATATAATCAAAAATAGCAAAAAAGATGAGATGCAAGTGAAGAGTGAAGGACCAAACCAAACATGCACATAGGAGAGGCGAGCATGCAAATCATATGCAAATTATATGCAAATCATATGCAAATTACAAGAAAATCAGAAACAGAGGACCCTTTGTCAAAACACTCAAATATCAGCAAAAAGCTCTTAATGGACACTGGAATCAGAGATATAAGTATCTATCTATACTCTGCTGTGACAAGGTTTCCTAAGAAATCCCCAAAATCTTAATTTTGAAACTATGGAATGAACAATTAGCTGATATGTGAGTGTGCTGACAATATAATCATCAAAAAAGAATTATAATAAGTACCAAACTACAATGTAATGAGTTGTGCTAGTCAGGTTGTTTTTTCTAGGTCAAAAGAAATAGATCAAAGGTCACAGATGTTTTTTCTAGGTCAGAAGACAGAGGTTAAAGGTCATGCCTTTTAGTGATGCTTATCCAGCTAGGTTATAATGTTAGTTTCTCTATCCGAATAAGATTCTCTATTTTCTGGTATAAACTAATTCTAAAATTGAGGGTGTTTCGCCATTTTCCTACTTACAATAGGAATGTTGGCAGCTATCAAATTTTGACGCCCTTTTGTAAAAAAAAAAGATTTTGTTTTCTTATACCAATACTACTTTTTTCCTTCCCCAACTTATATTTCAACTGAGCTTGGTTTTTAGACTTTTCTAAAGAAAAAATCACTAGTATTAAAACAATCCACAGACATTTTCCTTAAATATTTTTCAAAGTGACGTCTCTATCAAAAATATGTCAAAATAAGGTATTTTTTGGTTTATTATGGGATAATGGATACTGGTTCAAGCTGTTATCGTACAACACGCTTACATGAAAGCTTATCTTTCAAAATCTGTACGCAAAAACTAAACTAAAGCATTAAAGGCAGCTGCCTGCTGACTGCATTACTTTAAATGTGCACGGTATACAACACTTCTAAATCGGGTCCACAGTGCCTTACACCTGGGAACGGGTTGACCCGTGCTTCTGAAAGTGTAATCAGTGATGAGTAAAGTGTGATGTGCAGGTGCTTGATTAGGATCATCGGGAAAATGTCATTGGTTATCATTGGTTAAACGATTGAATCTCCAATCAGGTTGGGGGTGATAAAACTGAAAATAAAATGATAATGATGATGATGATGATGATGATTATAATGGTGATGGGGATAAATGATGATGGTGGTGGTGGTGCAATGATGATGATGATGAAGAAAGTGACCATTGCAATGAAGATGGTAGTGGCTATTGCCATGTTGATGATGATGATGTTGATGTTGATGATGAGAATGTTAATGATGATGATAACAACCGCAATGATGATTATGATGATGATGATGATGACGATGTTAATGAGATCACATGACCTGGTCACCTACCTCGCTCCTGGTATCGTCAAAGAGCTGATCTTTTCGGGCAAACTTTTTCAAAGGCGGCCTCTCGGCATGCCTTAGCTGCCGGGGACTGGAGGAACTACTTTCACTCTCGTCCCCATTACTGCTATCGGTATTGGCGTAGGAATCTAGGTTGTCAGGGGAAGTATTGCCAGGCTGAGCACAAGGGGTGGAAAAGACGGTTCCATGTTCGTTATTGTTTGGGGATAGTGTTAGGGTTGCCGTGGATTTAACTGTGGGCTGTGCCCAAGGTGGGGTGTTAGGAGGGGTGCCCTCGGTTGGGGTTAGATACTGGGTAGAGTTTGGCGAGCCCTCCATTATTTCGATACTCTCGCGATCGCACTGATATCTCGGTGAAATTGGCGCCAGGGGCTTGGGCGGCGATGGCAACTAAAAGAAGGTAAAACATGCAGCTGTGAATACGCCATGCAGAGAACCACTACAGAGCATGCAAGTCGCAACAGAAACTCAACAGGGGGCAGCACAAACATGATAGTTACTAAAATGACCAATAGGTGACGCCACTTATTTGATATAATTGCGCAAATTATCAAAAATATGGCACCACTTGATCACTGCCCTGAGTCAAATATCCCGGACCCATCCAATTGATTTTCTTCCCAATAAGGATGGGTCCGCGATACTTGACTTAGGCCCACTCACTTGATAGCATAGCAAAAATAATCCAAAAAGGTAGACCAACCAACTTTACACATCCACTTACTTACATATCATTGCACAGATATCAAACAGCCACTTACTAGTTTCACAAATAATCAATAGATGGCTCCACGAACCTGATATTACTATCAACAAATATAATCAACGAGTGGCACCACTAACTTGATATAGTTGCACGAATACCCAATAGGGGGCCCTCCTTGATATGGTTTCACAAAAAAAACATAGTGTGGCATCGAAATCTTGACGTAACTTCACAAAGAAACACCAGGTGTCTCCACACAGAGGTGATTGTGCGCATTCTCCAGCTTATTTTCAGTTCATGGTAAGTGCTGACAGGAAAACACAAGAGAGCTTGCCATGCAGTGAGCGTTCCCCCATGAGAGCCTATATAGGTGGACAACATGCAAAATATGAACGATTAGCCCGCGATTAGCTTGTCAAAATTTTGCCAGGTTCAGAGGTATACTTTTGATTCTTTTCACGTCAGTCCAATGAATTGGCTGCTTCCAGGCTCTGACTTGGGGTTAGGCGGTGGTATTCGCCGCGTACCACGGTTTCCTCCACTACTTGCAACTGGCTAGTCATGACTTAGCCGCGTAGAAATTCCAAGTTCAAGGTTCTGCAGGTCCGGCCACTTTTACAACTTCGGCTCAGGTGGCCATTAACCCATTCATGCCTGGAGAACTGAAGTGTCGTCGGCTCTTCTCAAAATTTTGAAAATAACTCGGAAATTATGCATAAGTTCACAAAATATTTGGAGGGAGTTGCGGATAGGCTTCTGATCAACATTTTCTCTTCAAATATCTTTTTGAAAAATACTCATTGCACAAAGATATTACCAAAATAGTAAGGGCGTTTTGGCTGCTACAATATTGAATGGGTAAATGACCACTTGAGATCCAAGAAGAGATTATGAAGAACTTGAATCTCTGAAAGTCCTTTGGAAACTGCCAGTATTTGCTAACTGAGGAAAAGTAATTAGCCTCTGTAGAATGCCAGACCACTATTATAGGCTCCCCATAGACAGAGAAAAGCTATCAGAACTGTGACACTACCAAAACAGTTTCATCATGGTACTTCAAACGGAATCCAATTGACTTCCTGAAGCTGTAGCATTTGAATTAATTAACATTCAAAGTTGTACCATTAAAGAAACAGTAAGGTTGTTATATTATTACACAGTTTCGTAAGCTTTTATCTGTATAGAGGAATGCACAATTAAGTGGTGATGTGTTTCACTAAAAATAATGCACACGACAGAACACACCACAGGCAGGTAGCACGGCTATCCCACAATGCACCTTGTCCGAAAGTCTCACCAACATGCGTAAGTTTCACACCATGCAGATAACGGCAGCCATCTTGAAAAATGGATCAGATTTGGATTTCGAAACGACAAGCAAATGAGGAGACAGAGAACCAACAATTCAAGTCGTAAGATGCACACTCAATGATACTGGTACCTTTTTCGTTTCTTCAGAATCAGTAGTTGGCTGTTGGAAACATAGTGGAGAAAAAAATGTATCTTGGTTTGTCATTGGGTGGGTCTTAATTAATGGATGTCCATTTATGGGCGTGGGGATAGAAAAGTGGATAGAAAAGTGGGCTGAGTCAAAAAATGGCCAAACCCACTGGGATAGACCATGGGCAATAGGAGAAAAAATGAACATGGAAATATGGGAATATAAGGAGTTTTAGGGAGGATGGGAGATATGAAATGGTGGCATGAGGGGGAAGAGGTGGTGGAGGGGGGGGGGGGGGGCGGAGTAAAGGAGGGGGAAGAGGTGGTGGGGGGGGGGGGGGGGGGCGGAGTAAAGGAGGGGGAAGAGGTGGTGGAGGGGGGGGGGGGGGCGGAGTATAGGTCAGTTGGCTTTTTAGAAAGAAGCAGAGCAGATAGGAATTATAGCACATTAAGGTCAAATTCTCAATGACAATTCTTTGAGTTGCACTTGAATTATTTTAAGGGTCTCTCCTTCCACACCAAGATACTTGTGTGATTTTTCAGAGAAAAGAAAAAAAAACATGTTTTTACCTACAATCTGAATGTGCAGGAAAAATACAATCACTACTCTAGAAAAAATAAACTCATTAATTTCAATCTAAAGTTCACTTTCTGAAGCCACAGTATAAATAAAAGCATTATACAATGGCTGCTTTTGTTACAATTTTTTTCAGACAAGAATGAATTTTTTAGACACCTTAATCTCACCAATATTTATGTTAATTGTTCAATAAAAAATAGGTGCACAACTAAAGGTTGAATGCACCAAAATAAAAAACAACAACATTTTCAGACACCTGAATGTTCAGCAGCAATACAACGACTACTCTATAATTCAGTGTGTCAATATGTGCATTCACATGCCAAAGCAGCTGGATGGCTCGCAGTAATTTATACATCAACATGGAGCGTATCCATGACAATCCTAATGTATAGGACCAATCAAAGTAAAGGTGAACCCATTCATGCCTGTAGCAGCCAAAACAGCCTGACAATTTTAGTGATATCTATCTAACAAAAGCAATATTCAGAAAGTATTTGAATGAGAATTGTTCATTACAGCTCTATCTACATCTCTCCTTCAAATATTTAGCA
The DNA here is from genome assembly GCA_963942565.1 of Maea johnstoni. Taxonomy (NCBI): domain Eukaryota; kingdom Metazoa; phylum Annelida; class Polychaeta; order Spionida; family Magelonidae; genus Maea; species Maea johnstoni. The sequence continues at coordinate 25,264,766 of OZ012701.1, read as the reverse complement.
AAATTATTTATGCTTCATTCCAAAATTATTCTCAAAGGTATGACATATCCAGACGACACTGGTCTAGTAGATCTCCAGGCATGAATGGGTTATGAATACATGTACCTGAAATGAAATTGAACTGCCCGTTGACAACAAATTTAACACATTGACGCTCACAGCTGCCAATAATAGCCTGACAATTTGAATGAAAGCTTGTAGGGAAATACTAGACATGCCCTTCAGAAACTTTTGGAAATAACTTTGAAATAAACTATAAGTTCACAAAATATTTGAAGGAGAGTTGTAGATAGAATTCAGATCAATACTTCCTCTTCAAATATTTTTTGAAAAATGCTCTTTGAACAAAGATATGAACACAATAGTAAGAGTGTTTTTGACTGCTAGAGGCATGAATGGTTTACAAAGTATCATAGATTCAGACATTCAGGCGGAGGTCATGATATATTTTGTTGAGCTAAGATGCAGTGTGCAACCATTTCCTTTATGACTATTGCAATAGAGAAAAGGAACCATCTGAAAACCTGTACCTTGCAAGAAGTAGTGTTGAAAAAATGGGGTTGAAAAAAATGGTGCATCAAAAATATGACACATACCAATGTTACATATGTTACAATATACCTTTATATACCTGCCAAATCTGCCCTTATTAGTAGGGTAAATCTCCCGTAAAAAATCGCCATATTAGCAATTTTGCGATGAGTGATATAGATGTCAATTTTTGCAATATTTGGTTCTATACCCTCCTGAACACATTTCAAATTGTTCAAACACTATCAGAAACGTTAATTTTTGAAAACTGTCAAAAATTCTAGCAAAAAGAGTTCAAAAGATTGGCCTCATGTAGACAATGGAATGAGTTGGCACTGTGCCAAATGATCAAGTTTCTGAGCACTCACTTCTCCGCTAGTGATAGCTGTGCTGATCTTCAGTGCAACAAAGAGAGGGAATTGGAAAAAGACACTGAAATAACTGTTACCATAAAAATGACAAAACACCTCCCCATACAGTGATGTGCCCTTTATCCCTGGAAAGCTCTAACAACGTTTTGAGTTTGCGAGTTTCTCCATCGCAAAATATCCAACCTAAGAAATAATCTCATTAAACTTGAACCCAAGTGTGCAGCACAATGTATTAGACCACTCAGCCATGGAGGCTGATTAACATCAGCAAATCTCAAGAACAGTACTAATATATAGGGTATCGGCCAAGAGCCTGAAAAAAGAATTTAACCCTTCCAATGCCACACATCACATGGTCTTAGCCAGCAGGGCATCTGGGTGCCTTTTTGGACACCCAAACCCTTAAAAAGAACCCATCAGGACACCCAATTTCTTTAGTGTGGAATTTCTAAAAATCTCACTCTCAAGCTTATAACTGAATTTTTTCTTCTCCTTATAATTCTCATGACATTGTTTAATGATATAATGCCTTACTTTGATGAATTTATACATGTTTATGGTTTAAATATGAGTATATTGTGATCCCCCTTCAAGATTTGGAGACACTGACACATCATATCTGCTTTTGTGGTAACTTAACCTAGGAACCAGGCATATAGAAATGACTGCCAGAAAATTGAATCAATTCAAAGATGAGCCTGGCTTGCCATTCTAAAACACTCCCTAAATTGCTCGAAAATTAGGCAAATGGCTGTCAGAATGTTGTGCTGGATTCAAGGTTACATTTGATATGTCACATGACTGTGGTGGACCAAAGGTTTATAAGATTGTCAAACATGAACAACCTGGTACTGGATTTTGGCCAATAATTGCCATTACAATTAGGAGGAAATTACAATTTGGACTCATAAAGGTCAAACTTGAAAAAAAGAGCCCAAGAATGGTCACGGTGCAAGATGAACCCATGTACATCTGAAGTCTGACAGATAGGCAAATATCTTAAAAAGATGATAATATTTCAAGAAATTTTTGACTGAAAGTTATTGTTCTAGTTTTGTTTTCATCAATTACTCTTTCAGAAGACTTTTAAAGATTGACCCATTCATGCCTGTACAAGCCAAAACCGTGTGACTATTTAGGTGGTATCAAAAGCAAGATTCAGAAAATATTTGATAGAGGATTGTTCATCAAACTTCTCAAATCTTTGCTTCATTGCAAAGTTATTTCTAAAAGTATCGTAGGTCCAGGCTACACGTGTCATGAACATCTCTAGGCATGAATGGGATTATATCTTACATGAGTTGTGGTCAAAGTTGGCAGAAGATGAGAAAATGATAACATTTCAAGAAATGTTTGCCTGAAAGTTGTCGTTCTTGTTGATTTCATCAACTCCCCTTTGAGATAATTTCTAAATATCAATATCGTAGAGTAATGGTCAGAATATGTGTGAACCCTTATGCTGCTGGTGACTGATTTGGCTGATACAAAACGACGCAAAAACCTAAAAAATGACTGAAACCCTGGCACATTGGTACTCATGTGAGAGAACTCGGCGAGATGGAATACCAACATGACAGGGTTTAGATGGTATTCCAAAATCTTTGCATCCTTGTGCTTTGGATGAAAGTAGCCAGAGCATTGGAAGGGTTAAAGGTCAGGTGGTTGTGTGAGGTGTGTGAGTTGGTGCAGCGCCCGTGTAGCGAGGTTTCCTACCGAGTAAGATACATGCCTTCTTAGTCGCTATGATCTCATTCTCCACAACTATCAGAAATATGTCCACCTTCATGCAGTAGAACGCAACGAGAAAAAAACAGCACAAAACTGTGAAAAACAAAGCAGCTCAGACAAAAAAGAACAGGAATTCTGAATGTGAATATAACATTATCTAATGTTCTTAAATAAAATAGAATAGGCTTCCAACCAAATTCCACCCAGTAGTGGCTTGAAAATACCTGATTGTTTTGAAAATATCTTCTTAATAAAATCGTTTTTTTTTAATGATTAAAAAGAGAGAGCAAGAAAACCAAAATCAGCTGAAAATAAAGAGAATAAGGCCTGGGAATAATTGGAATACAATTTTCAAACTAATAACTCAGTCCGTACAATAAAATATCCCCCAATGCACTGTAAAAGTTTTATTGAAGGATTTTGGTGCCCATTGTATACACAAAATAAACCAGAAAACAATAATAAGGTGGGACAGAAATCATTGAAATACTATTTTCACACTGATAACTAAATCCGCACAATAAAGGTTTCATTGAAGGCTTTCGAGCCCCATTGTTCACAACAGCGCGGTTTACTCGGCTGTCACAGCTAGACTGCTCAGCCGAGGGGCAGTCCCATGCCATAACCCAATAATGCTAACAGCCGCCAAGAAGCAGCATGACTTTTTGAAAAAATCTCTCAAGCAAAACCAAAGTTTGGAAAAATATTTGAAGGAGAAATGTTAATCAGAACACGACAAATAACTCTCCTTCAAATGTTTTGTAAAATCCTGTTAAATTCCATAGTTATTGTCATAAGAAATATAGATCCAGATGACAATCTCTAGAAGAACTATAAAGCATAAATGGGTTAAAAACAATAAGCTGGCTTGTTGTTATCCCCAAACAAAGATCAAAAAAACGAAAAGCCTATAGTACAAGCAGCTATTAAGACCACAAACCAGTATATCAAAGAAGAATTTTACATAATTGAAAATTATGCGAATTCCATCTTACCTCTTTTTTTGCTGGATTTATGGAGAATCGTTGCAAAATCAAAAAAAATTATAATTTGAAAATGCTATTTTCGACTTACCTCCGGGTCAGTTTTTGCTGAAATGCCATTGGTGGAGACCTCGGTTGGCGCGGCAACAGGAGACCAGACTTTCTTGTCGACACGGCGCGTCGTCGCGTTGTTTTGAATGTTGTTCTCATTGTTGTTATTGGCCATGACGCTCGTCGACAGCGACATGTTGTGACCTCGCTCAAATATCGTAATTTTGTCGTTCACGCTTTCCCTAATGATGCAAAAGAGAAAATATGAAAAATATCTCATAAAAAAGTGTTTTTGATCAAATTGACTGCCCTTTCATACTTGCCATGGACACTTTGGAAATAAATGAAAATATATTTTCAGTAGAATGCTATTTTTTTTGTTTAACATCAATAATATAAAGAAAAATCCCCACCCTTGAGTTTTTTCGATGCTTCCAACTCCCAATCCACATAAAACATACATGATACACATTTTTAATAAATCCAAAAAACACACAACAAGAGAGACGCCAATGGCGTCAAGAGTTTGTTATGTCCACTAAATAGTTTAACTGCTTGTCATTTAAATATTTTGACTCTTTGTTTTTATGTATTTGGTAATTTTAGGTTATTTTGTGTTTGGTTGCTCTTGTTTTGAAGTTTTAGGCAATTTTATGATGTTATGCATGTGATTTATGGTTGTTATGTGTTCATATGTTTGCTGGATGTTAGTTTTTGAGTACTCTTAGATGGGCCTTTTTTTGATATAAGAGATCCTTCAAGGGAGCTAAGATACTGAAAATAACATATATCCCTTAATTATGCCAGGAGGGAGAGATGGGACTATTTTTGATATGAGAGATCCATCAAGGGAGCCGTCATAATGAAAATATTACAAATCTCTAAATCATGTCAGAAGCAAGAGATGGGACTATTATTGATATGAGAAAATCATCAAGGGAGCGGTCATAATGAAAATATTACATATCCCTAAATCATGCATGAAGCAAGATATGGGACTATTTTTGATATAAGACATCCTTCAAAGGAGCTGTGATACTAAAAATATCACATATCCCTAAATCATGCCAGAAGCAAGAGATGGGCCTATTTTTGATATAAGAGATCCTTCAAGGGAGTTGAGATATTGAACATATCACATATCACATCTGAAGCAAGGGATGGGACTATTTTTGATATAAGAGATCCTTCAAGGGAGCCGTGATACTGAAAATATCACATACCCCTAAATCATGCCAGAAATTGATTCCGATGTTATTTTCTGCGGCCCGTTTTCCTGACAAAGAGGAAGGAGGCTGCCTTCTGCTCCTCTTTCCCCTGAGGAAACTCTTTATCTCTACAAGAAGGTGACATTAATGTCTTTTCCCTTAAAGCTTACCGTAACTTCTCGGAAATCTCGGCCGCCCTAGGAAACTTGGCCACTATAATTCATTTACAAAATAGGCACGATGAATGACAAAGGTACGGGGGGGAGAGGGAACAGAAAGTGAGACAAGGCCCGGGGGTGACGAGTGGCCTGGGTGGTAGGGGTGATCTCCGAAGGTTCTCCCATGGGAGTTGACCCTGTGGGAAAAATGCAGTTGCAGATCCCAAACAAACGAAACAAACAAAATTACTGGGGAATTTCGCCCACCCCCAATCCATCCAAAGACACATTTCACCAAATATTGGCCACCAAGTAAAATTCATTGATATAAGAAAAAAACATTCAGATTTCCACAGTTTGCGATTGATTTCATATTTTGAACGATCGTTTCTAGTGCCCATATCCGCCAAAACACATTCGTTGCGAAACCGGAAGTAGGTATCATATTTCTGAGTGGAGAGTGGAATACAGCTTGGGCTGCGCCATTTTGTAATAAGACTTGTCAACAAGTATAATTCAATGCTTAATTGGCGTGCGGCAGCAAGATTAAACAAGTAAACAACATACAAGGGATCGAGGCAACCAGTTACTTTATAAGTATATATAGCAGAGGAATGAGAAGTCAGGTAGGTGGACAATAATGATTTTGTGGGGGGAAATTGTGTTCTTGTTCACAAAGTTAGCGATCAAATTTCCATCTAGTTTTCGTTTCAATTCAATTGACAATGTCAGCCATAGTGAAAGACATGATTCAATTTGCGAAGTTTCCGATTGATTTTAGATTATAAACTAACATTTCTAGTGTCCCTATATCTGCCAAAACACAACGGTCGCAAAACCGAAAGTAGGCCCAGCGAAAGCATGGGCGGCGCCATTTTGGAAGTAGGACCTGTCAACAAGTATAATTCAATGCATAATTGGCGTGCGGCAGCAAGAATAAGCAGGTAAACAACATACAAGGAAGGCAAGTTACTTTATAAGTATATATAGCAGAGGAATAACAAGTCAGGTAGGTGGACAATAATGATTTTGTGGGGGAAAATTATGTTCTTGTTCTCAAAGTTATCGATCAAATTTCCATCTAGCTTTCGTTTCAATTCAATTGACAATTGATACTATCGGCCACAGTGAAAGACATGTTTCAATTTGCGAAGTTTCCGATTGTTTTTAGATTATAAACTAACATTTCTAGTGTCCCTATATCTGCCAAAACACACCGGTTGCAAGTTACTTTATAAGTATATATAGCAGAGGAATGACAAGTCAGGTAGGAGAACAATAATGATTCTGTGGGGGAAAATTGTGTACGAAGTTAGCGATCGATTTTCCATCTAGCTTTCGTTTCAATTAGTATGACCCCACACAAAACCCACCCCAAACTAAAGAAAAATAAATACCAACACAACTTACTCACATGCGAACAAACATCAGACTCATCATGAACAAAAGGGAATCCCCAACTACGAACCAAACCTTCAAGAAACACGTGACAAAGGGAAACCCCAAACTACGTCACGAGCCAATCAGCGCAGGCCTCTAATAAATTATGCATGCGACCCATACCCTCGCAGGTGCAGTATCCCACATCAACAGATCGGCCCCGTAAACATACGGGACACAAAAAGCCACAGAAAAGACCAACACGCACCTAAAACACCATCGACAATAGACAACAAACCACACAAATACCAAAACAAAACAAACAAATAACACTGAACAATATTAGTTATCCTCCTTGTAAAAAAGGGATAAGGCCTGGTATCTGCGAGAAGCCAGCTGGCGATACGGCTGGCTGAACGCAGATACCAGGCCATATCCCTTTTTAACAAATTTATCATCAGCTCCCCCTAATACTTAGAATTTCAATAATGACAGCAAGGAAATTGGATATATATTTTTTTCCTTTTTTAAAATTTATTTATTTATTTTATATTTATATTTTTTATTATTATTACTACTATTATTTTTTTTTTTTGAAAAAATTTTGAAGTTTGTTTTTGAAAAAATTTGAAATTTTTTTAAATTTAAAAAAAATAATTTAAATTTAAAATGTGTTTTTAACCCTCACAGCGTGGCTCACAGGCGGCGCCCGGTTTCAAAAAGCTACTTACGTTTGCGCCACACGAGCCCTGCCCGGTCTGCATGGCTGCCGATCGCAGGCCGCCGCCATGTTGGGTAATTTCTATTAATCAAGAAGTTATCCAACAAGTTTCGCGAAATAACTTGAGAATAGGTGAAATAACTATCTCACCTATTCTCACATGTCTTTCTTTGTCAGATTGACAAAGGAAAACATTAATAATAGTAATAATTCAATAATTCGCGCTTCCCAAAAGCACAAAGGCCGAGCGGCAGCTTTACTAAATACTTTTATTTTTCTTTGTATGATATTGGCATGGCAAGGAAGAGTGCGCATAGATTCGGATTTCATGATTTTCACAATTTCGAAGCTTTAAATGCTTGCGCAGCTCGATGATATTTCTGCATTTATAGGTGGATCCAGGGGGGAGTGTTCACCTAGACCCTCCGTGCCGTAACGTTACGGCCCTATGCTATTGTTGCTCTGACGGGCCTCACCTATACGGCACTAGTCCTCCAATGCAAAAAAATGGAACCTGGGTAAAATTTACCCATTGCCAACAATTGCCAACAGTAGAAACACGCGAGATCGTCATTGTTGGCAATGGGCAAATTTTACAATGGGATCAATGAGCTAAAAAGCTGACGGGAAATTCCAGCTTTCCAAAAATATAAATTTTAACTCTGTAGCCCACTTGGATCCAGAGATATTGCCAATTGAAGTAGACCAGCTCCTCCGTTTAAGGAGCAATCCTTTATATGGTCTGGGATTACGTCAAATGAAAGGTCCAAATTGCACACACCCCTCCTGTGAAATCCAAGATCCCCCCGCTGGCATTCCCCTTCAGATGCAGTTAAAAAGTTACGAATTTGATATCCGTGACGTCATTCTTTACTTGCTCTTCGCGAAAACATATCGGAAGCTCCATGATAAGCTTTATATTTGTGCAAACACTACACAGTAGGAGTAGCGATTGACCGAAAATATGGCATGAAATTACACCGATTTCAACCTGTTGCAAAATTGTCATTTCGCAACAAATTTCAACTTGAATTAAGAGACAGGTAGAATTAATTGTGGCGGTTCTAACAACGTAAACCGCACTGAAATTGCTCCACGGAAAGACCAGTAATTCATTTTTGCAGTGTATCAGCATAACTGGTGCTATAGTCTGTCTGACTCAAGTTTGGCAATTGGCAAACCTCTTTGGAGCACTACTACGTGTATGTACATGTACAAACATACGTTTTGTCTCAGCTCCGCAAAATGTTGATTTTGCTCATTAGTTCCTATTGTCAAATGTGCACATTGCCGACACTACGATCTCGCGCATTTGTCTGTTGCAAACAATACAAACACGCGAGATCGTATTGTTGGCAATGGACACATTTTACAATGGGACCTAATGAGCAAAATCAACATTTTACGGAGTTGAGACAAAACAATTGTTTATACATACACGTAGTAGTGCTCCTAACATGTTTGCCAAGTTTGGATGGAAAACTCGAACGTTTTGTCACAAAGAAGTGGCAAAAGTGATTGCCAAACTCGAGTCAGACAGACTATATAGTGTCGATATTTTCCCGTAGATGTCGCCAATCGTCATTTGGTGGGATTCGATGACGTCATTTTTGTGCCATAGTCCGCCGATAGAGAGCGCTATTTGTTGCCTGGTCATGCGGTCAAAACGGTATTTTGATACAATTTAAAGGAATCAATGGTTACATTACGGCACGAATGGTCTAGCGGCGACCTCTATTTAATATTCACGCACACGCTAGGTGCGCTTGCTAAGAGATCTCGCGAGATTGCGCGTTCGCCGCCATTTTAAAATGGCGGCGACTATAGCAGATGCGGCAATGTAATTCCGAGCTCAGGACTTCGCTCGGAAACAGTGATACTCACTGGAATCGATCTTTTGCGATGTTGACAGCGCTTCGCAGCTCGCCGGCGCTACTAAATCGAGTACTTCCAGTTTTGTATTTCGATCGGAATTTGCTAATCCCTGACATCCTAAATTCAATAAAGTTAATTTTTATATCAAATGGATGTCCGGGAATAAGAATATGTACTTTATTTTTTGAAAAAAAAAAGTGAAGTATGGGAAAAGATCGTTTTAGAACAAGTGCGAAGCAAATTTCTTCGCACTTTTTTCAAGCCGCCATTGAAAATCGGCATTTTTGCGGTCTCCTCGCCGCACTTTGCACAATCAAATTAAATACTTCTCATGGTCTGATTGTAATGAACCAAACATTTTCCTAAAGCTGGGAAACAGCTTTATTGAAATATGTTGTTTTGGAAATAAATTGTATAGCCGTTTTTATGAGAGAGACTTGATAGGAAATAGGTACATGCAAACTGCAAACGAACTTCTAAATCGAATTAGGCGTAAACAGAGCTTGACAACGTGTGTTGACCATCATGTTTGAAGCCTTCGAAAAAGGCTAAAACTGATGGTACAACACAAAATAAAGACACCATAAGGAGGATAACAAGGTAGGCAATCGAAACATGTTTTTATTTTTATTTATATTGTAGATTTTTAATGCTATGGGAATCTTAACTCTGAGTTGTCATGCCTGTGAGTTAGCGAAATTGGGAGTCACAAAATGGCGGCGACAAATCAACACTTGTTTTTTGTGTTCAATTGTTGATTTGTGGTGCAAAACATGATCGTTTCTAAATAAAAATGATATGTATCGATTGAGGAGGTTTAAATTATAATAGATATTAATGTTTTACGTTTGGTATTTTATATTTTCATTGGTTTATAGCGCTCTAACATTGAGGAAGTTGATCTTTTAGAATTCATTTTGGTGCGCTGTCAGAATTCGTTTCTAGCCAAGATTTACTTGCATTCCCTTTGCTTTAGGATCGCTAAATGACAAAATAAAACAAAGAAACAAATACTATTTTTTCTATTATGCATCAGTTTTTAATAAGGATTCTGAATATAACATTTTTGAAAAGAAATACTCATGAAAAACTTGCGAAATCAAAGGCTAAAGTTGGGTTAATGCATTTTGAAAACCTGATTTTTTATTAATGATAAATCAAAACCAGCATGGTCTCTACAAAACTTAAGGTTTACACTGATCAAACTTAATATAAACTATTAGAAATATCTACAAAAGAAACATAATTAAAAAGAACAAGAACAGTAGTTTCAGGTAGTATATTTTATTTCAAATATTTTGATTATAATTTTGCCTTTTATGGCAGGATAAAGTTACACCCCACTGACAGCCCCATAGCAATGCAACGTAATTTGTTGCAAAGAATCTATTCAGTATGAGGGACAAGCCCCCGTCCAGCATAATAGCACAATAAGGGTTAAATTTATTATTTTTTTTAATTTAATTTTTATTTTTTTAATTTTTTTAAATACAATCCAGTACCCAACAGCAATTGACCAATCAGCTGCGAGTATCCGAGTGAAGCTGATGATAAATACACATACACACACACAACAAAAACCATCCCACCAAATTAATTATTCATGCACCAATCTCCCGCGCAGTCGCAATACACACATACAAATGACCTACAAAACCCCTATCCGGGTCACAATCACCATCTGACCCACAAATTCAGGTCACCAACACCATCAGAACTGAGAACGTCTTGGAAATGAACTCCAGACAAACAAACGGCAATAAAACAAAAATGAAACAATATAGACACACAAAACCAACGGCGATTTACCATTCAGACCTTAAACTCTAAAAAAAACTTAAAACGTAGGCTGAACACCCCACCTACACTGAGACATTCACACACAAATCCCAAAATCCAAAAGCTTAGACATAAAAAAAATCATATCATGGCAATATAGTTTGTACTTTCAGTACAAACTCTAAAAAAACCTACCAATCCTTTTTTTGGACCGTTACAGGAAACAAACATTTTTTTCAGCCATACTTACATTTGCGTGTCAGACTCTACGCTGGTTGTATCGTTGTCATCCTCTAACGTAATACTGGCGAGTTTCTTGATGTTTCTGAGGGAGCCGGGGAGGCGCTCAAGACTGGCCGCCACTGCGGGCTGCGTGGCCGGCGTCACTGCCCGCTTGCTCTGCCGGGAGTCGGGATTCGAGCCCTCGGAGTTCGTGTACGAGACGCCGCGCTTGACGGCCTTGTAGGTGGTGATCGTTGGGGTCTGGGTCAGGGCGCCATCCTGTGGGGAAAAGAGGAACTACACATCAGAGAACTGGATACTGATATTTACCGTATATACCCTGGAGATGGACTCACATCTAGTATGGACACATAACCTGTAATAGGGCTCTTTTCTGCCAAACAAAAACTTATTCATCATAAGTAGGGTGATTGTCGGGGTCTGGGCGAGGGGCGCCATCTTGTGGGGAAAACAGGAACTACACATCAGAGAACTGGATATCGATATTTACTGTATATACCCTGGAGGTGCACTCACATCTATTTTAGACACATAACCGGTACCATAAATTCTCAGTAATTTGGGACACTTTTTAACAATGATGATTTTCATGGGTTGAGGGTGGCCCAAGTTTTCAGAAAATACAAACTAAGCAGAGTAATAGTGGCATGTATTTCCCTTAATGACAACCAGTGATAAATGATCTGGGCCACCCTTGATCTATCATAGATAAAAGGTGGCCCAGATTTTCCTTAAATAATTTTGCACAATAATAATAGTGGCCCAAAGGGTGGTTAAGTAAAAAAAAAGTAAAGTAATTTTTATTTTAAGTCGGTATATTAATTCAAATGAAATATAAGCTACCAAGGCTCTTAGCCGACTGGGCCTATGGCTTAAAGTGCCATCCGAAGCACTGGAAAGCAGCAAGGAAATTTAAATTTTCTTTTTCTGCGCCCCCACCGGGAATCGAACCCGGGTCGTCCGTGCAGCAGGTAAGTGTGTTAACCACTTCACCAACATGCTGGTCTAAATTTCGGAGAATTTACGGTAAGGGGGCTCTTTTCTGCCAAACCAAAACTTATTCATCATATGACACAGCCCCCCCCTCCCCCCTTTAACCCATTAATGCTGACAGCGGCCATAAGCAGACTGACAATTTCAAGGAAATCTTGCAGGCAAAAGCAAAGTTAGGAAACTACTTGATAGAGGAATGTTTATGAGAACATTATCAACAACTCTCCTTCAAATATTTTGGAAAATCACTCTCAATGACAAATTTATTGTCACGAGTATTATAGTTTCAGATATGTTAATGAGAATGTTATCAACAACTTTGAAATTAAAGGGCAAATGCAAATGTCTTATTTGAAAGGTGACATGTATAAGCTTATTTTGAAGCTAAATCATTTGGATGGTGCATTTGCCCTTTAAGTATAAAGTCACAACATTTTTGAAAGAGAGTGAAGGGGTTGTATTTTGATTCACATTTCTCCTCAAAATATTTCCTGAAATAAATTGATTTTGTTTGAGAAATATCACTTAGATAGTCAGGCGGATCTGGGTGTTACCTGCAAGAATGGTTTATAGAAGGTGGTTGCTGCTGTAATTTGGTTTGCTGCAGTCTTGAGGAACTGAAACAAAATACCTGTATCACATCTACCATTTCCTCATTACCTCTTTCCTTGAAGCAGTTTGAGTAGGGATGGATATCTCTTAAGAACGAAAAAGGTACTATACGTCATAGGTACCAATGAAACGGTACAGTATTTTAACCAATACTGTTAATGGTACTTTACTGTATTATTACCTTATGAATTTTGTTATGAATAGTCATGTTAATGATCATGGACAATCCCTAATAAATGATAACTTCACAGTGGTAAGTATCATTAAGAGTACCTTTAATGAATGAAACGGTACAATACCACACTTTACGAAACTATACCAGTCCCAGTGGCGGTGGTTTTTAACAGTATCCAACCCTACCTCTAAAACACTCCTGCACAACATTTCTTTACTACTTCTTGCCAAATTGATAAATTTTCTTGAAGCATAGAACCACTTTTTGTGTGCATGGGTCGTCACCAAGCAGAGTTGCAAGATGCTCAAGAACCTGTGCCTAGATCAGTGATTTTTTGCTAACCAACGTGAACCCTGAAAGCAAAAACCTGCAATCATCATTTTCCAGGATCAACCCAAAACACGGAATGATACAAGCTATGGAATTATTTTTATCCTGGAATGTAACTCCAATGAAGAGATTCCCCCCAAATGGTCGCAACTAGCAGCTCAAACTCTCCAAATCACAAATACTGGAAACCATGTCATGATCAATTCAAACCATGATCAACTTGATGAATGGTATCGAAGCAGAAAATCATCAATCAACCATATCCCACAATGCAACAGTTATTCATCTACGCCACACATCAAGGTGTGTGCATAATAATATAGGCTACAGGGTATGAACTCTGGGTATTTTAGAAATTCAAATACATAAAACTGTAGTGAAAATTTTAAATAAAGGTTTTGTGATCTCTCATTGTAAACAAGTTCCCTGAAAATTTATGCTATAATATATTCAACCTGTTGTATTACAAATATTTCAAAAAATAAAAAAGCACCACCTAATAAGTCACAAATTAGTCAAAGTATGGCCATAAAAGTGATGATAATTGAAGTTCAAATTCAAATTAATGATTTTGTCTTGAGTTAAGATAAAAGTAAGATGGATGTTCTGTGAATGAAGAATATTAGTGAATTATTAGATTTATACAATTGACAAAGATGAATAACGCTGAAAATCTCTGTGGATGTGTCAACCTTTGTATTCTCAACATTCTTCAGTTTGTGAAATCTGCACTATGTTGAAGCCTCAAAAAGTTCAAACCCTGGAGCCTACATTATCAATTGAGCACCAAATAAATAAATAAATAAATGAATAATAAAATGAAAATAAAGAAAAAATAAACAAAAAAATAAAAACAACAACAACAAACATCTCCAGGTCTTCATTCATGCACTTGCTAACATTCAAGGGAGGGCTCAGAAGAATAAGGACTGATACCCTATTTGGATCACAGGGTTTTCATGCCAAGTGGGGTACAGGGTAGAGGGTACTGGGTACATCATAGAGTTCACATCATTTTTAATGTAAACCAGGACCCAATTTTGGAATAAGGGGTGTTGATGCGAGGGTACCACAAAAACCCTTTTGGGCACAGCATGTGGTCAATCTAATTTAAAATGGCAAACCAGGACCAAACTTTGGGTTAAGGGGTATTGATGGCAGGGTGCAGCAGACAACCCTTTTAGGTACAGCTAGGGGTAATCAAGAAAATGCTAACTCAGGACCCAACCTTGGGATAAGGGGGGTTGATATGAGGGTACCAAGGACACCCCTTTTGGGTATGTCTCCCGCTTGCAGTGCTGAGATGTAGTAATGTCACCTTGCGGAAAGAGTCCCTCCTTCTTGGCGGTGCTGGCTTATTGTTATTCTGCATAACTTTTCGCAAATTTATCGTATTTCCAAAATTACGTGCTATAACAACACTGCTTTGAGGTTTAGGCGGGACTTTTGGGGCAATCGCTCGAGAATTGCCACCGTTCTTCAAGAAAAATGAAATAAAAGAATTTGAGACAATATAAGTAAATCAATATTGAGAACACAATTTGCATGCACAATTTGTATAAATCAACAAAGAAAGTGATGAGAAAAAGATTTTTTCATGTCATAAAATCAGTTCTTGTCAGGAGCCCATTTATACCTATAGTCTTCCTGAGGCCTGCCCCAATAGCCGAGTGGTTTAGGGTATTTCCACTGACTGCTCGCTGTCTCTCACGTCGGCCCAAGGGCATGTGAGGAAGTAAGATGCTTACTTTGGTTTCACCCACCACTTACTACTGATTAGTCACAATTTAGTCTGCATATGGCAGAAAAAGTGAATGTAATCAAAATTAAAATTTCTGCAGTGCTATTTTGGTGATATGTGGCTGAAAAAGACATATCTTGGAAATACTTAAATCAAAATTTGATAATCAACTAACCGTCAAACATATTTTGTGATTTCACATAAACATATTTTGTGATTTCACAAAATGATATTCTTCTAAATCAAGGTATCATTTAAATCACAGGAGAACTCACAAAAAGGACTAGATTTTAAGCTGGAATCATTCACACTAAAAATCAAAGAAACAGATGAGAGGAAAGGGTCATTATGAACTCATTGTAATCAGTCAGTTTGTACATCATATATATCATATACACTCATTCCTAGCACAGAAAACATGTTCACTCAAAGCATACATTCATCAAATTCACAGAATCACTCATTACCATAACATCAAATCATTCAATGCATGGAATCTAGTTTATAAGAGATCATTTATATAGTGTATAATGGAAGCGTTCAATTCCTGGGATCTGTCATTAATACACACAGTGATTTAGAATGTGGAATCTCTCCCATTAATCGTGGTATGGGATACTATAAAACATGGAATCATTCATACCACAACATCTTTTATATCATGGAATCTTTCAATTTTCTTGAATCACTCATACCATAGGTTTAGATATAGCATGGAACCACCTATACCATGAAATCATTTATATCATGGAATCAGTCAATTTCTAGAATCTCTTATGACATGAGTTTTGATAAAACATAGACCCGCCAATACCATGAAATCATTTATATCATGGAATCATTCAATTTATAAAATCACTCATAACATGGGTTTTGGTAAAATATTTAACCAATAATTCCATGAATTTGTTGGTATCATCGAATAATTCAAATCAATGAAAAAATCATTATGTGGAAAACGTTAACACTTAAAATCATTAAATCATATACTCAAACATGCTAAAGAACTATTCAAGTTAATAAATGGCTGAAGATCAATAGTTTCGGGAACTTGAAAGTCATAAGATCATGCAGCGATGAACTTCTTTTACACACCTGTTAAATGACTAATAAATACCAGGTGTTCAGATCAATAGGCTTGAGTTAGTGATAAGTGGGTATCAAAAAGACAATAGTTAAAGAACAATGAAAAACATCTCAAAAATGCTGTAAGAAAATTAGTTGAAAAATTAGATTATGAATATCAGAAAAGGATGAATAAATGTAATCCAGTAATTGCCTGTTAAATGTGGCTCCTTCATGAGAATTGTACTAGCTACACATTCAATAACCATGGTACAATGACTCATGAAAATAACAAGATATGAACATGCTACATTCAACAGAAAAATGAGTATAATCCAGGGTTAGGGATAAGGGTTCGTAGAGCAATGGTCTTTTGAGTTTTAGAGATAAATCTCTCCAAGAGAAGTATGCTAGATACAATGGTTTTAGGATGTAACATATCTTGAGGATAGCTAAAGCTAAGGGTTTTTTAATTTTTTTTTTTAAATTTCAAATTGCACACATCATGCAACAGGATTTTTATTCTCCATAGGCATTTCATGTCATCTTCAAGAAAAATAACAGTATAGTTAAAGCTAAGGTTGATAGGATTGCACATATGCTTGGGAAGATTATACTGTCGCTCATTTTTTTTTAGGATTGAGCATATTTTAGGAGGATGCTATAACTCACAGTTTAGGATTGCACATATCATTGGGAGGGTGCTATAACTTAGTATTTTAGGATTGAATATATCTTTGGAAGGATGCTGTTGCAGGTTTTAGGATTGAAGATATTCTTGGGAGGATACATTAGCTAAGAGTTTTAGGATTGAGCATATCCTTTGGAAGAAGCTACAGCTAAGGGCTTTAGAATTGAGCATATCCTGGGGGAAGATGCTATAGATATGAGTTTTAGGATTACCAATATCCTTCGGAGGATGCTACTAAGGGTTTTAGGATTGCACATATCCTTGGGAAGAAGCTACAGCTAAGGGTTTTAGGATTACCAATATCCTTGGGAGGATGCTACTAAGGGTTTTAGGATTGCTACAGCTAAGGATTTTAGGATTGCACATATCCTTGGGAAGAAGCCACAGGTAAGGATTTTAGGATTGCACATATCCTTGGGAAGAAGCTACAGCTAAGGGTTTAAGGATTGCCCATATCCTGGGAAGACGCCACAGCTAAGGGTTTTAGGATTGATCATATCCTTTGGAAGAAGCTACAGCTACAGGTTTTGGATTGCATTTATCCTTTGGAAGAAGCTACAGCTAAAGATTGCACATATCCTTGGAAAGGTACAGCAAAGGGTTTTAAGATTGATCATATCCTTGGGAAGAAGCTACAGCTAAGGGTTTTAGGATTGCACATATCCTTAGGAAGAAGCTACAGCTAAGGGTTTACAGATTGCACATATCCTTTGGAAGACGCTACAGCTAAGGGGTTTAGGATTGCACATATCCTTTGAAAGTAGCTACAACTAAGGGATTTAGGATTGCACATATCCTTAGGAGGAAGCTACAGCTAAGGGTTTTAGGATTGCACATATCCTTAGGAAGAAGCTACAGCTTAAGGGTTTTAGGATTGCACATATCCTTGGGAAGATTTTAGGATTGAACATATCCTTGGGGAGGGTGCTATTGTATCCATACAGGCAACATTCTGACCTAATACCTAACATACCGCATCTCAACACCTAGTACACCACCCCACTTCCATAAGGGAGCAGTCATTACTTTCACCTCATAGCAGCAGTCCTTCCCCAACTATAGGGGAGTAACCATTTATTCACATCAAGGGATCATGTATATTTTCAATATCCATTTCTATTCTTATTTTCCAGGAATATGTATTTAATTTTTCATCGCTGTCGATGACTAAACCTGGGACAAGGAGACATGTCTTCATGTCTCAGTCTAAAGCAAGGATTTTCAATCAATAATCTTTTATAACACCATGCATATTTAGACCAGCATAATCTGATAATTATGTAGATATCCTTAAAAATCAACAACATTTCTTTAAATATTTGAATAAAAGTTTCTTTACAAATTCTAATGAAAATTTGATTGAAATTTTCAAAGTTATTTGCATGGAAGGTTTAAATTAATTTTCATTGAATACTTCATTAAATTATACAAAAAATATCTTTTTAAATACATTTAAATAAAGTTCAACTGTATATTAAAATGTTTTCAAATAGTTTTTGATTTCCTTTTTTTCAACATGCTATATTAACTCTATCCAATATAAGAAAAATATTCAAATACAATATCATCATCAAATTCCATTGATTGTTTTTTTTCCTTTTCTTATCTTTCTTCTATGAAAAGTAGGCTCCTACTCAGAAAGGGAAATCTTGGCATTAACAAAAAAATATTGTTTCCTATCCTCAGCTTCTTCTAAAAAAGGGAACCATATTTGTCCAAATAAGCACACAGACCCCTATTAACCACAACCCCTATTTTATAAAAATGTTAGAAGTGCCAAGCCACTGTACATGATTTTCTGATCTTCTGAAACCTCCCCCTACAAATGGTACAGAATGTATAGTGTCCTTATTTTCCAGGGCTTGAACACTTGGCGCTGTCCATCTTCCACCAGTCTGTCCTTGGCACACTTCCTTCAAAATGAACAATGACGTCATTGCTCAAACGTTCAATCGAACATGGCGTAACAAAAGACAAAAGAGTGCGAAGCATCCAAGCTCTGGGCAGGCACACAGTAGAACCGGAACCGGCCATGGATTGTTGCCACGATCAGCACTGCACAAAACAATCGGCACAAAATGGAATTTCGCCAGCACATTCTGGCATATTTTTCCCTATCCTGCATCTCCACACTGTGCACTTATTCGGACAAATACGGTAATAATATATCACAGGCAGGGACACGGCTATCGCTAAACTCTAAACATGGCGCCATCTAACAAACGGGGCAAAACATGACAGATCCAGAGCAACAGAAACCAGATTAAACCGGATTAGACTAGTGCAAGCTGCATTAGACCAAATGAAACTGGCTTAGAGGGTAAGTTGCCATGGTTACCTTGGGTTTGATGACAGCTTTAGAAGTGGTGATTTTAGGCACATTGTACATGTGGCCGTCCTTTAATGAGAAACGCCAGAGGAGAGATAGGTAAACAAACAAACATGTAAACAGATATGTAAACAAAGTAAACGCATTGTAAACAAAAAAATTGTCAACGGAGAGGTTTGGAAACGAACAAACGTTGAAATAAATGTGTTAACAAATTAAAAACAGAGATAGGGAAGATACTATAAGATAAACTATGATGACATGCAGTTATGTACTTCACTTTACACAAAACAGAGCAAGAATCTTTTTAATCAATTTTTGTCAGCTAATGGTTTTTTATCTCCATTGTGATAAAGATAGAAAATTAAAAAAAAAATACCCAAAGAAAATGAAATGAAGCATTAGTTTGAAAAGCAATGCAAGCTGCTCATGTTGTAAATTTCATGACAGAGGTAACAATCAATTGGCATCTGTGAGATTCTTTAGAATCTTGTTTTAATTCCTCCATATCCACCACATCTGCTACTAAAGGGGATGGTTTCAATAAAGTTTAAACATATATTTCCAGAGGAACTCTTAACCATGAATGGTGTTTCATCATGTGTATGACAGTTCTACTTGCTCTGCACTATAGAAGTAACTCTGTTAACCCACTCATTCCTGCATTAGCCACAACCACCTGACAATGTTGGTTATATCTCTCTAATAAGATCATTTTTTAGAAAATATCTCAAGAAGAGATGTTCCTTAGAACTCTATCTAAAACTCTCCTTCAACTATTTTGCTAATTCAAATTCAAAAGTTATTTTCAAAGGTATCACAGGTCCAGACGATATTTGTCGAGGAGCATGCCAGGCATGAATGGGTTAAAAGAGGAGTAACTTGTAACCTGGAAAATATACATATAATATATATTTATACATATATATATATATATATATATATATATATATATATATATATATATATATATATATATTTATATATATATGAAGGAACATATTTTCACCATACAATATTTTCTTCTGCTATACTTATAACTATATACACTTAACAAAGTACACCTGGCTTTGTGTTGAGAAGTTCCTTTCTTACCTTCAGTGATATGAGAATGGGGTCGCGGTTTTGTCCGGAGATCCACTCATCAGCTGTTACTGAGGGGCAGGTACTCTGTGCCGGTGGATAAATGTCTTCTTGAAATATCTCTGACTGAAAAATAGAACAAAATATAACCATTTACAGTGCTGCAAACTGGTTTCAACCTTTTGGTCTTATTCCTGAGCCACCAAATTTGCAAGTTCGGTGGCCCAGGTCAGTTTTTGGTGGCCCAGCAAATTTCAAGTATTTTCACCTCAATATATGTTGGTAATGTCTTATAATATGTTATTCTCCAGTTATCACTAATCAGGTTATGAACATTAAAAGGTCATTTTAAGTGTATTTGTTTTTTTATTAATTTCTTGGTTTTCTTGCTTTTTCAGGAATGAATGAAGATGGTTGATGCATATAGTTGTCCGATTTCCTGCCTGAAATAGAATAGTTCTCCCAGTAGATGCACCTGTCTTGCCTATGGTGATGGCTGGCCTCTTACCTGCACCCGCATGTTCATGTTATGGTGATGGAAGATTTCTCCTGGCCTGGATCTCTTCACCAAACCTTACCTCTGAGGCCTTTTACCTATGCATACCGTAAATTCTCGCAAATCTCGGACACTTTTTATTAATTACAATTTTCGTTGGCTGATTGTGGCCGAAATTTTCCAAAAAAAGAGATCAAAGCTCAGACACTGTGGCCGAAATTCGCCAAAATTATCAATTGAAACGAAAGCTAGATGGAAAATTGATCGCTATTACGCAGCACGCTAACTTCATACACAATTTTACCCCACAAAATTGATCATTATTGTCCACCTACCTGACTTGTCATTCCTCTGCTATACATACTAATAAAGTAACTTGACTCCCTTGTATGTTGTTTATTGTTTATTCTTGCTGTTGCACGCTAATTACGCATTCAACTTCCAAAATGGCACAGCCCATGAGAACGATGTGTTTACTTCCGGTTTCGGAGCCGGTGTGTTTTGGCAGATATAGGGACACTAGAAATGTTAGTTTATAATCTAGTTTAGATAACTCCTTACCTTTCTATCTCTCACTCTGTGCTTTGAAATGTTATTTCACTTATTTGTGAATGTGGGTGTTCTTTGTTGCAGCTACTTATGTGTTACGTCCTTATCATTTTTTGATGAAACCTTTTAAAATCATAGTCTTAACAACATTGATTGAACTACGACTACCTAGAACTGGAGTTCCTCATCAAAAATATGTGCATTGAATGAATGAATAAAATTGGAGTAACAAAGAAACATTTGTACGAGAGGAGAAGGGCAACCATTGATGATTCTTATGTATAGTGACATATTTGGTGTTTTGAGGACATTCTTCAATACCCTAATTAATCATGCACAACACACAGAATCTAACATTGAAACCCTACATCAATGTGAGTGTGGCAAGAGTGTTTACTCTTAAAAATGTCCAAAAGTATCATGAATGCAGAAAAACCACATATGCATGATTTCAATGGAAACATAGGTTTGAAAGAGTAAATAATGGGCAGCACTTTCTCTAGACATAGACCATTATCATAAACCCTTTTTCACCAAGACCCCTTAGCCTACCATAATGCACTCACCACTTTTTGTAATAATGAAATAATAATAATAACTATAATAATAATAATAATAATAATAATAATAATAATAATAATAATAATAATAATAATAATAATAATAATAATAGGGCTTGATCAAGTTCACTTTTCCCCATTCTTTTTAAAAAAAATAATCAGTAGGTTAATTTGTATTCCATATATTTCACAACAAAGAAAAAAAATATTGAAGCAAACAATCTTTAAAAACTACGGGTACACCTTTGTGAAGCACTCCTGGAATTAAATGTTTATAATTTTTTAGCTTAGTAAATGCAGCCGCAGATCCAGAAACTTCTAGGTCTGAGACACGGATATTTAGCACTATTATGAAATTTATTTCTTACAATAACAATGAGTCATTACACTCGAAACACATGCTCTCCTATATGAGAAGGTGTGAATTGTTGTCAGAGCCGGACTCAAGACTTCTGGTTGTCTACGGTGGTCTGCTGGCTTGAGCGTGGTATGCCAAGAGTGTGGCCAGGAAAGATTGTTTAATTTGGTCACCTGATGTCAGACTGGGAACCTCGGTCTGCCATGAGAGGGGCCGGGTACTGTGGACAGGGAACCCCCTTGAAGGGGCCAAATGGTATGGTCGCTGTAATGGGCGATTAAAATTCTTGATTTTATCGCCCACTATAAAACTAGGTCGCTAAGTGCGACCATCAGTTTGCACCACTGCATTTACAACTTGAGAATGAGGTACAGTCAAATATTCAAAACCCATTAATGCTTAAGATTATATCTTCAGAAATTGTCATCTGGATCAGTGATACTTTTGATAATTACTTTGAAATTGAGAATGATTTTACAAACTATTTGAAGGAGAGTCTGAGGTTATGTTTTGATTGACATTTCTCCATCAAATATTTTCTTGACTTTGACTTTGTCTGCAAAATATCATTAAAGTTGTGAGGCTGCTTTTGGCCGCTGTGAGAATTACTGGGTTAAACGAGCGAGGGACCAGTTGGCTGCTGTAGAGAGTTTGGAGCTTGACAGTCTAGTGACAGATCAGACGAAGTGGTATAAAATGAGGTAGAGTCTAAGATCCACCTGAACTATAGTTATCCCACAAGGTGGAGCTGATACAGATGGATATCAGGCTGTACCTCACTTTCAAACAGGGTGGAACAAATTTATCATCAGCAATCTTCTGATATCCAAGACTTTGAACTGAAATAGGTAGGTCACGTGAACCACGTATACGTACCCCTTTTTGTCAAGTTTTATAATATCAAAACCACTCTACGTTTTTTCAGTAACAGGCTTCTCCATATAAAAAACATTACATATTGCTACTTTTGCAGGTACAACCCAGTATAATATGGTAAAATTTGAAGATGTAAGTATAATTACTAATTCTTTATGAAAAAACAACATTTTTGCCAAAGAGATAGAATGCAATATCATCAAATCTGTTAAAAATTTGATTTGGATAGCAGAATTTCCTTTCCACCACACACACAAGAAATCGTTCCCCATTCTACAGTATTCCTTTCCCCCAGTAGAGGGCGTCACCTACCTTACGAGGTACTATCATTGAGATGGGTTCGACCATTCCCTTGGTCGCGTGCAGTTTGTAGAATCTGACGATTTCACAGCGGGTGACGTCAACACCTCGCTTGGGCATAATACCTGCAAAGACGACACAGAAATGGACATCTTAGAGGAACAAGTAACAATAGAACGTAACAATGGGAGATTTGCCATTGTTGTACAACAGGACTGCAAAAAAGAGATACAAATATAGTGATTGGCTAGAATTTTTTTATAAATTCTCAAAGAGTTGATGTTTATTTACATCTGTTATAAATTTAATCTTATGCCGAACCACAATTTTTTTCTTATTCAAAAATGATATTATGTTTTCTGTATAATATTTTAAAAATAAATTCTCAAAGAGTTGATTTTTATTTACAATTTTTATACATTTAATCTTATGCAGAACCGCAACTTTCTTATTCAATTTTTTTAGTATGTATTCTGTACATGTACATGTTCACCACTTTTTATACTTCATTAAAGTACTGCATTGGTATCAAGACTTCTACCATGATACACTAATGGTGATTGGCTAAAAGTTAACATCATTCACCATATTCAAAAATTGTGTGAACTTAATACTTCTGAAAATATAAAGTGCTGTACACTTTCTAACAAAACAATGACCAAAAAACTAAACATGGTTAAATAAGAAAAAAATATACAAATACTGATCTATCAAAAATCATATGCATTTATTTTAAGTTATTCAACCACTGGACTGTAATGCAAAAAGAAAAGAGCTGTCAATATTGTGGATGCTTCTCTGACAAAAATTTACTTATGAAAATGTTTTTATGTTTTAATAGTTTACTAGAAGAAAAATTGTGTAACTTTAGATAGATCCAATGGCATGGATCTAGATGGTAATTCCAAGGTAGAAATTAAAGGAATAAATTGGTCAAAAAAATATTTCTTATTGCCATCTTTATTAAAATAACAATTTGTTTCTTGGTCTTTTAACATTTTCCTTGCTTTCAACAGCTTAGATCTTAACTTTTCCTTACTTTCAACAGCTTAGATCATAACACAATAGAATATGGAAGAAGTTCTAATATCATCATAAAGGGTTCCAAGAAAACAACCCTCAACAATACTGCACCTATGTTAGAATAACTAGAACTTTAATTGCAGAAAATCGAAGTTGGTCAGAAAATGTAAAAAAGGTGTTCACCACGTTGACTGGTCACATTTTCTATAATCATATACTTCTACAATCAATTTTCATTCAATAATTTTTATACCAAAGCCACTAAAAAATTTATAGCAAACAGCAAAAGTTTCAGAATGGAATAAATTTGTCATTTCTTTTTTACCAAAACCAATCAAAAAGTATTGCAATTGGCAAGAGCACCTACCTAATCCTCTCTGAGGTGAAGACGACAGGTACTGGTTTAGAAAATGACAATAGGGGGCGTCCTGCACCATCTCAAAGTAACGAATGTTACCGTCGCCCTGGAAGCGAAATAAAAGACTCAACCGTCTGGGCAACAATGATACAAAAACGTGATACTGTAAGCATGATATAGGAAGCTAATAAAATAAGTATGATACAGGAAGTGATACAATAAGTATGATACAGGCAAAAATACATATGACAATTTTCAGTTGTAATTCTTTGTGGTAATAATAAAACATTTTACAAAAAGACATTCAATGTAGTTAAATTTGGACCGGCAGAAATTTTACGGTTGGGGTTTCAGGATAGCATCCTGACTAAAACCCTAGTTTGGGCTAATAACACCAGAACTTAAATACCATAAAAATGAAAACAGTGTGCCTGCCACATAGCTTGCAAGCCCTATTGTTATGCAAATGAGCTGATAAAGACTTAGGTGCAATTATCTGAGCTTCTCATATGGCATTATTCTATTTTTCATTTTAGCACAGAGGCTGCCTATGCAGTTGTTCCGCTTTATAGAGCTGCCCTCCCCCATCATGGGGTAAGTGATGATTTTTTGTCCAGTACTGCGGTTTCCATCACCAGCTTCAGCTTGCTATGCACAAATTAGCCAAAATATGGCAGAAAATTAGCGAAAAAAACAACAAAATTCCCCCATCACACGGCCAGGAGTAAGAAAAGTTGGATTTTACGTCGCTTTCAACAGCTTAGGTCAAATTGGGGCGAGATGGAAACCTGGAAATGTGAATGAATTCAGTTCCCTTCAGGTGGTCGTTTAGCCGCAGAGGCACCAAAGACAGCCATCCACGATACCTAACATTTGTATAGCAACCAGCCCATCCACAATTGGGTATTTAGCGACCTCACGCTAGAGAGCCAGGTCTGACTGCGCAAAGAATCTTAAGTCAAATCTTAGCTAAGTGTTTGTATTCAACAAATGAAAAACCTTACGTCAACAATTACAACAATAGTAATCAAGTTATTTCTTTTGCTAATTTGGTGGATACCAAATGATGCAAATATCCTGAGAAATCACTGAAACCCTGGCAATGGGTACTCATCTGAGAGTACTCAGTGAGAGCTATATAATGAGTACCAATATGACAGGGTTTAGATGACTTACAAAGAAAATTGCGTTCTTATGCTTTGGACGAAAGTAGCCTCAGCTTTGGAAGGGTTATGATTCTTTGTGCAGTTGGCCCCTGGTGTCATAACCCCTAGGCCTTGGCGGCTTTTTCCCCATCCCAACCCCCTTTCTTACCTTCCCTGCACAGAAGACTACGTTGGTGTCGTGATCGTAGAAAGGAAACAAGACACCACTGGAAGAGTCGATAACATCCACCCGCAGTGGCTTGCTCATATTTTTCTGAAACAAAAAGTGAGATTTTTGTGAAATGGATCCAACAAAAATATGATTCTGAAATGCATGGATATTTGTGAAATGAATCCTTTATGAATCTGAAAATGCCTGTTGAACATTGGGTACACAGGTAAAAGTTGACGGGGTCGTACAGCCCCGTAGCCCGTTATTCCATCCCTCAATATATCGACATTTCACGGCTTGAAAACCTGTAGCGGTCCCATTATTTTCATTATTTTTACGGGCCCGTTATAACGGGTTCTGAGCCCGTAACGGGTTCGTTACGGGCAAAATAACGGGCCCGTTTGGACCCGTCAATTTTTACCTGTGTAGTTATTATTGTTTGGCTAAAAGGGAACACCTTTTTGTCAATTTAAAAGGATACCATGGGATTAAAAATTGTATCCACAATGGGACATGTCAACATTTCACAGTTGGCAACATTTGAAGATTTTACTAACTTTATTCCATCAAGACGTTCCCACTACATTTTTACACACACACAAAAACAACATTAATAATGGCTAAATCCCATAATTTGTACTACAGCTTCCCATACAAGTCAAAAAGTTATGCTACCAATACTTACTTTATCCCGCACCATGCGCAACGGCTCCATCTATACTTCACAAAGCCAACTATGACATGAATACTTACTATATCCCATAACATGTACTGTCTTTCACTCATCTTCGAGAAGCCCGTCGTGAAAAGTCTGTTTCTGTCCCCGAGGAAGACAACCTTCGATGCCTTTGTTCCTAAGTGTCCATTGCCTTCCTGAAGAAATATGTAAATATAAATGGATTAATAAACGTCAAAACATTATCACTATCATTATTAGGGCCTGCCATGCTGGCCTAGTGGTCGAAGTGGCCATTGCCTTCCTAGTGGCCATTGCCTTCGTTCAGAAAACATTTCAATATCAATGAATTAATATACATCTAAACACTATCACTACCATTATTAGGACCTGCCCTGATGGCCTAGTGGTTCAAGTGTCCATTGCCTTCGTGCAAAAACATTTCACATCCATGGATTAATATACATCAAAACATTATCACTATCATCATCAGGACCTGCCCTGATGGCCTAGTGGTCTAGGGCGTTGCAACTGGCTGCTAGTGCTAGCTGTCTCTCACCACTGGCCGGTTTGTATCCCGGCCAGGGCATGCCAGACAGTTGGCAGTGACTTTGGGTAAGGTTGTGGTTTTTACCGGGTACTCCAGTTTCTTCCACCTCTTAAACTTGGCTAGTCACGACTTAGTCGTAATATGGCAGGAAAAGAGACAAAAATCCATATTTTAAACATTTCAATTTCTGAGGTAACAAATATTTATTTAATTAATGTATGAGGACATATGGAATGATTTGGGATCAGGGACTTAGCCAGGACCCATCCTACCTGTCTTTTGGACAGGCAGTTTCCTGAAAACCTCCTTTTTGGACAGGCAAAATTTTCTATGAAGAATTTTCAATTTTGACTTTTGGAGGATAATAACAAAATGTTTTCCTAACAAACCATCTTCTAGGACATAGCTGGAGTGTAAAGTGCCCTTTTTTGACACAATAGGCTATTCAATGTTGTTGGTATAAGTATTTGAAGTAGATTAGTAGCTAATTCTGGACGGGCAGAAATTTTGGAATTGCTTTTTTGGACAGGCATTTTTGAAATCCTGGCTAAGACCCTGTTTGGGATCTGCACTTTCATCAGGATAAATGAAAACTATTTTTCTGATATCAGGCACCAAGTACTCAAGTTGGCCAGAGTGGCCAAATTAGTTCACATTTATATGACCAGGTGAATGAAGGCCTGTGAAGTTTGAGTATGACAGAATTGTCCAGAAGTAGAGTACAATAGGGTGCCTTCAATCTGTCATATCTGGCACTACACCACACTCAGGTTAGTCAACTCAGAAAAGGAATTGTAACTTTTCAGGGACTGGGAGCCTAGCCTATCCTTAATAGGTGAATAAAATAATGGATATGTAGCAGAACGAGACTTTTGGGCTATTTGTCGCAGCCAGCTTGTTTAGGTTGACCGGCTGGTTTTATATCCACTTGTTTTTATTTATCTAAGATGTTACTTACTGCCACGACTGTTCCCTCTCGAGGGTCTATAACGCGGACTTTCTTGTCTTTGCTGGTGGTGGCGAAGAGGCTGCCGTCGCGGTTCCACGATATGGAGAAGATAGTGTCCTTGTGACAGTCTATGATGTTGATAGGCTCGGCCGTCTCTGTGTTCCATAATATACACTGAAAGCGGAAAATACAAACAAGACATGATCACATAGTTTAACCCATTGAAACCTAAGTTCCCAATCCCACCACATCAGCCTCTGATGAAAACTATGAAGCAAGCAGTCAGTGGGTGGGTGGGCTTGATTGCGTGGCACAACACAGGGACTGGCTGCTTGCTTCATACTTCTCACCAGAAGCTACCATTAGATAAGCTATTAGTAGACTAAGATGGAAGCTGCCAGTAGCCCCATTTCTTCTGTGTTAGGATGTGTTTAAACAGCAATGTGCTTCTTGTAAGAAGGTTGGCAGTGATGGCGATGGCGTACTCAATATGATACATAATACTGATATTATAATAGACAGCCAATTATCTGACACACTGCTAGGGATTGGTACCCGTACTCAATATGACACCTAATACTGATATTGAAAAGGAAAAACTATTGTATCACTAAAGATCTATTATACCAATACTGTTTAATGATATAAAGTTAACCTAACTACTACCCGGACATCTCCACATGAAGGCACTTTTATATTTACATGTATTAGCAAAATATTTGAAGCTGACAGTGCAGAATCTAATGAAATTAAGTCTCTAAGAAGCAGGTAGTATCATTAAGGAAATCGTTAAGATATCGCATCGATAGGGAAATATCAATATTGTATTAAATTGAATTTTTTTTAAAGGTGCCAATCCCTACCAACTGAGTGGTTGATCCATGATATCAATACCAGTGGCCCTACCTTGAAGTCGTAGCCGGCGCTGAGGAGGATGTTCTCGGCCGTGGGGTGCCACTCGAGGAAGCTGACCCGCCGCTGGTGGCCATGGAGGTCAACCAGCCAGTCCGTCAGGTTCCCCTTCAGACCATTCTCAGGGATCTGCCACAACTTCACCTGCAAAATTATGATAGTAATAATAATGATATCAATATTATTATTAATAGAATTAATAATAATAATAATAATAATAATAATAATAATAATAATAATAATAATAATAACAATAATAATGATAATAATAAAAATAATAATGATAATAATAAAAATAATAATAATAATTATAATAATAATAATATTATAATAATAATCATAATAATAATGATAATAACAATAATCATAGTAACATAACTATAGTAATATTATAATACTACTAATAATACTACTACTAATAATAATAATGATAATGAAAATAATAATAATGATAATAATAATAACAATAATAATAATAATAATAATAATAATAATAATAATAATAATAATAATAATAATAATAATAATAATAATAACACAATCACAAGCTACAGTACATAGTCCGATTCCCCTTAAAGACTGTTCTCAGCCAGGGATCTGCCACAGCTTCACCTGCAAAATAACACGTCAATCACAAGCTGCATCACATATTCAGCTACCCATTAAGGTCTCTAGACACATTTAGAAATTACACTTTAATTTTTTTAAAGGAAACTTTGCATAATTACAGAACAAATCTCAGTGATGTTCAAAACAACTAAGGTCATTGAATTATTTTTTTTTCACAGATTTTTGAAAAAATAATGCAAATTATGTCATCTCAGGGAACCTCACTCAAATCAATATATAGATGAATGACCACACATATTTTCTGAAAATGTGTCAGATCATCAAATTCAATAAATGTGAAAGGTATGTAGTCGAGAGAGTCAGTGCTAAAACGGTCTCTTAGGATACTATTTAGAATAGGCAGGTATAGTCATAATGGTACATATTTCATAAAAATCTGTACCAATTTCTTCACCAAATTGGCAGCAGGGTCAGGTAAAGTGCACAAAAATATTTTATTTTGTCCTATATCCAATAGGTGTCACCGGTGTAGAGTATCGTAAGACCTTAAGACATTTCTGAGGAATCTACTAAACTTTATCTGGAAATTAACCCTTTCATGCCTGGAGATCTCCTTGACAAGAGTCATCTGGAACTTTGATGCTTTTCAAAATAACATGTTTTACCCCTAGGTTGCATGTTTTACAATTTCAGATCATTACATGTGGTTTTATTTTTGACGAGAATTATCGTGCATTATAGATAATTCCTCGAGTTATCGATCGTGGTGCAACGATCAAATCGGCGATATTTTGATTTATTGTACGAGCACTAGTAGTACGGTAAGGTTAAGACTAGTACAGAAACTACCAAAATCCATAGGCACTCCAATACAATGTACAATTTCACAGGTATTTACATTTTTGTCAAACAAGTTCAATTTATTGATGGGAAAGTGAAAACAGGAACAAACTTAAACAGCATGGTAGGTTTTTCCTTCAAGGTACACTGACCTTTGACCCTGAGATAATTTATTTATCATAATCAAATTTCAGGCTATATATGGTCGGTCTTTTAAGAATGATGAAATCTCGTCTCCCTACTTAGGATTAATTATCTAATTTTCAGGCTTTTAATTTCACGTCCAAGTGCATCAGGTGAACTGGCCAAGATGCGTTGTCATGGAAACCATGGCAGACAGGTAAGTGACACCTGGTTTCCAGGGTAACAGCTGATTTGAGCAGCTGACTCGAGAGACTGGGACCTAGGACCTCAGACATGTTCTAGAGAAGAGCGCTCCTCAGGGGTCAAAATATAACTTACTTTTCAAACAACAGTCAGGGCACAATAACCTCAGACCATGCAGAGACATGTCATATAGCCATTATAGGAAATAACTTTTATTTGTAGACACTGAGACAGAGTTTGGACCCAGCATTGGAGATTAAGAAAATTCCTATACAAGGGGTCAAAATAACTTTTATTTATAGACAATGAGACAAACATGGACCCAGTATAAGAGATATAGTAAAATTCCTCTAAAGGGGTCAAAATAACTTTTATTTGTAGACACTGAGACGGAACATGGACTCAGGATAAGAGATTTAGAAAATTCCTCTACAGGGGTCAAAATAACTTTTGGTCGTAGAAAATGAGCGGGCACATGGACCCAGGATAAGAGATTTAGAAAAGTCCACTACAGGGGTCAAAATAACTTTTCTTTTCAAACACTGTAAGGGCACAATAACCTCAGAACAGAAACGTGTCATAGGAAAAGTCCTCTACGGGGGTCAAAATAACTTTTCTTTTCAAACACTGTAAGGGCACAATAACCTCAGAACAGAAACGTGTCATAGGAAAAGTCCTCTACGGGGGTCAAAATAACTTTCCTTTTCAAACACTGTAAGGGCACAATAACCTCAGAACAGAAACGTGTCATAGGAAAAGTCCTCTACGGGGGTCAAAATAACTTTCCTTTTCAAACACTGTTAGGGCACAATAACCTCAGACCAGAGACATGTCATAGGAAAAGTCCTCTACGGGGGTCAAAATAACTTTTCTTTTCAAACACTGTAAGGGCACAATAACCTCAGAACAGAAACGTGTCATAGGAAAAGTCCTCTACGGGGGTCAAAATAACTTTCCTTTTCAAACACTGTTAGGGCACAATAACCTCAGAACAGAAACATGTCATAGGAAAAGTCCTCTACGGGGGTCAAAATAACTTTCCTTTTAAAACACTGTTAGGGCACAATAACCTCAGACCAGAGACATGTCATTCAGCAAAAGTCCTCTAAGGGTCTCAAAATGTCTTTTCTTCCAAAAAAACCATTGGTAAGGCACAAAGACCCAGGGCCACCAGAGAATGTCACATCAGCAATTCCTCTACTGTATACAACTTTAATTTGGAGTGCTAAAATTTTCCCTTTACAGCTCTGGTTGTGGGTATTTGTGCTACTTTAAATTAGCGCATTTAAAAACTCAAACTATATATTTAATACTATTAAGTTATTTATTTGAAGGATGTTATTTTAGTGATACCATGGGGAGTGTGAAAATAGCAAAAATTAAATGCCTGTTAAAAATACCAGTCACACAGAATTGGGGTTGGGGTTAGGCGGTGGTTTTGGCCGGGTACTCTGGTTTCCTCCACCAGTTATAACTGGCTAGTCATGACTTAGCTGCAATATGGCAGAAAAAGTGACAAAAAATAAAAAAATTCAAATTCCCTTTCAAAGTACTCACTGTTGCATCATCAGAAGCAGATGCTATAACGTGATCGTTAAACGGGTTCCATTTTATATCGAGTACCGGCCCTCGGTGACCTACGACCTTCGCACAGTTAATGTCCACTCGACCAGTCTGCAAGGAAAAGAAACAGAAATGAATTCCACTGACAGAAAAATGATACCGCTACGAATCGTAGGAAAATTTCAGCTTGACTTATTATCCAAATTCTTTGATTGATCAGAGAAATACATCCCCTTGATCCGCAACACCCTTAGGCACTGCATGCTAGCACCTAGGACATCTGCGACTCGGGTTACGCGGTGTAGACTGGGAAAGTATTGGTCACGTGATTTTTTTCAGAAAGAGGCTGAGGGAGTTGGCAATCCAGAGCCTTATCTCTTTTCGCTGCCTCTATCTAGGTCAGATAGGTTGCCAAGGAGATGGGGTCCGCAGGCAGCCAGGCTGGGTACAAATGATAATTGGTCAGGAACTCATAGTTCATGTTTATTACAATCATATTTTACCTTAGTTTATGCATGGTTACAAAGTCTTAGCCAGGATTTAGAAACTGGGTGCCTAAAATTAGCCATTGTAAAACTTGTGGGCGTCCAAATCCTTAAGGTGTACCACAATATACTCAGATTTCATCCATAAACATGTATAAATGTATGGAAATAAGGTATGATATCCTTATACAATGTCATGGGTATTGTATGGAGATGAAAAAATTCAATTATATGCTTGAGATTGACATTTAAAGAAATTCCTCTCAAAAATATTTGGGTGGCCTTAGGGATGCTTTTTAGGGGTTTGGGTGTCCGAAAAGACACCCAGACGCCCTGCTTGCTAAGACCATGCATGGTTATCATGGTAACTAATGCCCTTTTCGAATGGAAACTTTGACCATGTAAACAGAGAATATACTAGTAATCGAAAAATTATCGATCTCTTGTTCTTATGATCGATCAATCAGAAATCATTGCAAAACGATTGATTAAATGATTATATAGATTAATCGTCCCACGCTTGAAAACAACAGACAATTTCAATGAATTTCTTAATTCATAGCGATAGAATAAGCTGGAATAGTCGGGTAAGAGAGGAGGGTAACGCCACAGGAAATTGTGTTCTTCTATGCAAAATTAGCAATGTGGGTGATAACCTATAATAATCGATTCATCTCATTTTGACTTAAGCGACACAGGTTTCCAGCCAAACCAAGCGATCATAAAGTTTACTGTCCTAGCCCTATATATCCTGCACAGGTAAAAATTGACAGTTATTTATATTAGCCTGTTATTTTGACTGGCCCATAACTGGCCATTTACGGGCTCAGAACCCGTTACAGGCCCGTTTTAATGAGCCAGTAATGATGGGCCCGTGACAGGCCCGTTATAGTAGGCCCATACAGGCCCGTTACAGGTTTTCAAGCCAGAATGAGCCCGTTATAACAGGTTTATAGAGACATCTGCTGGCCATATTTTTACCATATATTTATCATAAAAAGGCACATATTTTCAAATAACTTAGAGAGGCATTATGAGGTGAAATCTTGTATTGACTGGTCACATGGTATAAATCCTTAGGAAGGGATTTGGTTTTTTTTTTCAAAATGTAGATATATGGAGGGATCAAAATCGGGCCTGTAAATGGTCCGTTATAACGACCCCGTACGGGCCGGTCAACTTTTACCTGTGTAGCCTTTATGTATAAGTATCTTGTAAAATATATATATATATATATATATATATATATATATATATATATATATATATATATATATATATATATATATATATATATATATATATATATATATATATATATATA
This sequence comes from Maea johnstoni, assembly GCA_963942565.1. Classification (NCBI taxonomy): domain Eukaryota; kingdom Metazoa; phylum Annelida; class Polychaeta; order Spionida; family Magelonidae; genus Maea; species Maea johnstoni. Next base: position 25,230,686 of record OZ012701.1, on the reverse strand, counting down.
TATATATATATATATATATATATATATATATATATATATATATATATATATATATATATATATATATATATATATATATATATATATATATATATATATATATATATATATATATATATATATATATATATATATATATATATATATATATTAGTGCTCGGACTTGGCCGAAAAAAAATTATCGATATATCGTCCCAAATGACGATAGATTATCGATATATAACGATAATTTGGTAACTTTACGTCGCTAAATAACCCAAGAAAAAAATCATGAAAATGTACCAAATACGAACCTGGTACATAGAGGAACTACGATGTGAGCTAGCAGCTGCGGAAGCCGCAAGGAACCCCTCCTAATAGATCTTTATACCGGCCATCCGAGCCGGTAAACAAACAGCAGTCATTTTGAAATAGACCAAAGTCACGTTCATTGCGAGACATCGACGTGGTTTCAAAATCCAAAATGGTGGTTTGCTTACCGAATGCGCTCGCCGGTATAACGATCTATTAGAAGTGGCGTTGTGGTGAGTATCGAGCTTGAATTTATTTCAATTTTTGAACATTACATGTGGTTTTATTTTTGCCGTCAATTATCGTTTGCTATCGATAATCTCGCTGATTATCGATAGCGATACTATCGTGGCGCAACGATCAATAAGACGATATTCCGATGTATCGTCCGAGCACTATATATATATATATATATATATATATATATATATATATATATATATATATATATATATATATATATATATATATATATATATATATATATATATATATATATATATATGTATAAGGCCTAAAAAAAGTTGTTTGTTTCCTGTAACCCTACCCTAACAAGTTTTTATTCAAGAAAATCCCTACCCTAAAGTTTTTACTGCCTTCCCAACTCCCAATCAACGTAAAACATGCATAAAACACACATTTTTGACCAAAAAAATAATGCAAAATTCTATTTTTTTTACCGACCTACCTACCCTATTTTTTTTCGGACCGTTACAGGAAACAAACAATTTCTTTTTTTAAGGCCTAAATATATATTAATATATGTATATGTATATATATATATATGTATATATATATATATATATGTATATATATATATATACACATAGCTTACCTTTTCTAGGGGTATAACCAGGAACTGTCCACCTCCGGCGCACTCTACCACCACGGCCAGGAACTTAGGGTTGACGGCACAGAAGTTGCTGTCGTGTGCATTCTTCGTTATCTTCACGCATTCGTAACAATGTTCCTTCTTTGCAGCGGAGCCAAATACATGACGATATTTGGAACTCCGTATTCGAAATGCCATCTGAAATGATACGTGACAATATTTAGAACTCCATATTCGAAATGCCATCTGAAATGATACGTGACAATATTTAGAACTCCATATTTGAAATGCCATCTGAAATGATACATGACGATATTTGGAACTCTGTATTCGAAATGTAATCTGAAATGATAGGTGGTATGTGTGGATATTGGCTTATCCGATCTTCTATATGAGATTTGTTGCTGAAGAGTGCTGCAAGGCAAAATCAGAGTGCAAGACATGCTGCAATGGTGCTCAGGAAATTAACTATTTTCAATTATATACAATGTCATCCCCCACGAAAAAAATTAAAAACATGTTGTGCCACACATGTGGTTGAAACTAGGTTATTTTGTGGTACGAGTGTCTTGTGGTTAGTCTAATCTATGGGCCACCATGTAACTACTATATATATATACTTAACATAGGCAGTGCCACACAACTGCAATTTAACCCTTCCAATGCTGGGGCAACCTTGATCTGAATCACAACACAGGTGTCCAACTGTCGCACCAACGTCCGACAGGGGTTTCAAAATGTGCGACAAATCGAAAATTTAAAGCACTGTTTAGCTGGGAAGTTTTTCGCAAAACAAGACCAATGGAGCCTATCATATATTTTACTTGAATTTTTTTATACAAATTGTATCAAAAAACAGTGAACTTCGTTTAGTAATACTGTTAATTGATTGGTCTTGGTCTTAAGTAATGCCACCAGGTGACAATATTCATTGCTATTCTCAAACCACGGCCACCAAATATTGCTGTGCTCCAGGACTGAACTGTTTGGACACCCCTGCACAAGGATGCAAAGATTTTTGAAAACCATATAAACCCTGTCATGCTGGTATTTATTAGATACCTCTCACCGAGTATACTCTCAGATGATTACCAATATGCCAGGGTTTCAGTCATTTTTCAGGTTTTTAGCATCCTTTTGTATCGGCCATTAATTATTATAGCCACCAGCAACATAAGGGATATTAACCACATATCAAGGTGATGGGATGGTGGTATCGGTCAACCGATTATTAGAACATTACCAACAACTTTTCCTCAAAGCATAATGTAAAATTGTTTTAAATTCCAAAGTTACGGTCTAAAGTATAATAGATCCAGACGTCAGGAGGAACGCTTTAAGTACTAATGGGTTGAGGCTATCCCATGATTGGTAAACCATCCTGACGGTTGCCTGCAAACGCTACACGATATCAAAATCTTCGGTGTCCATATACATTAGCATGTAACCTGTGAAATATTAGTAGGTACAGAAAAAAAAATCCAACATGCAAAATCCAACACAAAACATGCTTTACTGCAAAATAAAGAGAACAGAGAACCGGCATTAGGTAAGAAAAAGAAACATTAGTGAACGTTTGTGTGAGACTGAGAACCAACAGTGGGGCAGAGAACCAAACAAGAGACAGAGAACCAACAGTGAAACAGAGAACCACCCTTGCACCAGGTAACCTAGCAAGTGGAGCTATATTCAGAAAACTTGATATTATCTGTTTAACCCTTTAATGATTAAAGTAATCCTCTAGAAAAGTTCATATGAACCTATGGCACTACTGCCAATAACTGGGAACAAAGAATGATTTTACAAAATATTTCAAGGAGAGTTGTTGGTAGCGTCTTGATTAGGGTTGCATACCGTTAACATGAAACGGTACCAGTGGTATCGGTATCGTTAACAGTGAAACGGTACCTCTGATCTCCGAGGCCTAATCGGCTTTTTACGACATTAATGTCGCTAACAAGTGTGGTTCCATTCCTCAATTCTATGACAACAATCAATAGTAGAATTGGGGAATAAAACCAACGATTAAGATGGACATTGACGAAGTTAACCGAAGCAAATGATCGCCACAACGCACTGCGAACGTGCGTGAGATGTATATATACATTGTATCGTGTTTCACCACACAATGCGTACCGGTTCTCAACGAAACGGGTAAATACCGGTTCTTTTCGAAATGAATCTTGGTTCCTATCGGTACCCGAGTACCGGTATGCAACCCTAGTCTTGAATACTCTTGATTATTTAACACTTCTTCAAATATGATGCTTTCGATATAACTTAAAACAAAGCATACTTTATTTAGCAAATATTTTAAATTGAGTAGTTTGCAACTACACTTACGTTTGAACCCATTGATGATCGCAGCAGCAAAAAGCTGCCAGATAATTTTGGTGAATTCTTATAATCAGAAGTATATTTGGAAAAAGATGTCAATGAGAAATTGTTTATCAGAATACTACCAACAACAGTCCATCACATATTTTGTAAAAACATTTTTGTATTCCTTCCTTTTTATCAAAAATGTGTACTACATAAAATAAATTGCTTTTAGCCATTAACTTCTATACAACTTTAATTTTTGTCTTTGAAATCTCAAGTAGCTTCCTTGATAGGCACTTTTATTTTATTTTGGGAAACTAAGGTACTGCTTGCAAATCCTGCAACACCTAAAGAATACAAACAACCAATCAAATCAAAGAGGCAGAAAATGATCAAGCACATGCACCAATCATGCTAGAGCTCCCAGAATGCACTGCTTTACCTCATCCGTCAGCCCCATGGACCGCTCTTCAGTGTCAGAAACTTCACACGTAGCAACCAATGAACTCGGTCTTACTTGATGCTGGCTAGAAAACAAAAGACATTTCCATCAATAACAGCTATATGTCTGGATCATTATTGTCAGAAACTTCACGCTGAGAGACCGATGAACCTGATCTAATTTGATGCTGGCTAGATTTGGGATGGATACCTATAAGAATGAAACGGTACGGTACGGTATCGGACTATCGGTACCAATGAAACGATACAATGGTAGTACATTAATGCATTTTAAAAATTGACGTTAATAGTCATGTTTAGGATCTTAGACAATCCCTAATAACTGATAACTTCACAGTGGTTAGTATAATTAAATGTTCCTTTATGGAATGAAACCATATGATACAGTACTTTTTGAAATGATACCAGTACCAGTACTGGCACCTCTTAACAGTATCCAACCCTAGGCTAGATAGGAAAAAAATATTTTGTTCAATAACAGCTATAGATGGCACTCTTTATGTATGGATCTTGAGTATCAGGACTCCTGATCAAACAGTGACCATTGAACTGGGTCTAACTTGATGCTGGCTAGAAAAAGAAAAACACATTGCGGTCAATTATATCCCCACTGTGTGGATCTTGAGTGTCAGAAATATTGGGCACAAAGATCTACATTGAACTGGGTCGAACTGTCGAACTTGATGCTGGCTATAAATGAAAAAAACATTTCAGTTAAAAATTTTATACCATTTACCATTTCACTCACTCATTCAACTGATGTTTTACAGAAAATTGATAAAATAATCATGATTACAATTTTACTCCACTTCTCAATTTATTTTATTTGCCTCAGAAATAGTTGCACCGAAAAAAAAATGCACTATCTGGTTATTCCTTTTTTTCTTAACCAAAGGAATGTTGAGAAAAAGACAGTAAGAAAACAAATAAAATTGGCCTAAGCAATCAATTGAAATGTTAAAATACTTCTATGTTAGTTCACACTATTGCAATACGTACCTTCCTTGGTGGCCGGTAAAACATAGTACTACTCATTTTCCAACCAAATATCCAGAAAAACTGCGTTTATAAAATGCAAGTAATGTCCAAAGTATAATTGCTCAATAGAATGGAGTGTCACTTCCTAGTCCCAGCAAGATTGTTTAGTATGTGGATGGTGTTGTCTTTCATGTGTTTCCTGCAAGTGGCGTGCTATCTGAATTAATGCTTTCCTGCTCCTGTGCATGTAGAATATGCACCTCCAAGTACTTGAATATGCTATGGTCAATTCAGACACAGACTAGGTGAAACCAAACACTGATACAGAGTCCAGACACAGAATGCAACGTATAAAGCCTCACATACACCAAGCCCTATCCAGGAACAGACAGTACGTATGAGCAACACTGATCTAGACACGGACTAGTGTATGTACAACTGGACACTGATCCAGATACTGATCCACACACAGAATATATATCTGTTAATCCTGACGTAATCCACACACAATGTAAGGTCCAGACACTATAACGCACTGTTCCCTCTAGAGGCCAGAGCTGTACGAATAACTCCTCACATACACCGAGTCAGACACCAACCACAATTCTCACCTAAGTCAAACAACTGTAAGCTACCTTCTCAAGTCTTTTTGCTACCACTGGTGAGCTATTTGGAATGATTTCCCAACCGCATGCATAAAGAATTCCTTATAACTTCACACATACACTGAGTCCCACACTATATAACGACAATGCTCACTGAAGTCCAGAACTGCATGATCTAATATCATCATTTGCCTTTTTGCTGCCAGTCATGGGCAATCTGGAATGACTTGCTAAGCTTGTTTTAGCTTGTGGAACACGTTTTAACTCGGCACATTCACCATATATGATCCTGAGGAAGATGGTAGGAGTAATGCCTCCGGTATGCTAACTTCAAAGTGTGATCCAGACAGTGAGCGCAAGCCTCTCAGGGAGAATGCAAAACTGCAGGTGTCTCGATTTCACACCTCTCCTCAGGAGAATGAGGAGGTTCAATCCTAGATGTAGTAGGTCGCTGTGTGTGTGTGTGATTCACTGTTGAGACGATGCAGGCAGGACTCTCCATTAGAATCTGAGAGAACACTTCTTGCTATGTCACCTGTCACACTACATCTGCAGAATGCTCCATCTCAACATATCAATTGTAAATCTTCCAAAGAGGCTTTTAAATAGAGCAAACACAAGTTATAGCTAAATGTCTTTTTTCTGAGAAACGATATGCAAGAAGCTTTTGTAAACCTTCAATCAACGTTCAGTATTAATGTGGATTTTCTGACCAAGAGTCCCTTAAGAGCCTCCAATTACTGTTTCAATGGCTGTATCGATGTATCAACGGTGCTCCTGCAAATCAATGGAATGATTAATATAATGGTGTTGTTACTGCCTTTTTTACACTGAAACAATATGTGAGAAGATGATGATAGCCTTCAATCGATATAATCATCAATATTGGTACATTCTCTGACCGAGAGCCTCTTTTATAATAAAGCCTTTGATTACCGTATCAATGACTGACTGCAAATTAACCTAGTCAAGTACACTAATTAGTGTGGAGTATAGAATAAGAGGACTCCAACTGAGCAGAATAAACAAGGCTGCTATTGTAAAAGCCCTTGAGGTCCTTATACTAGGATTAAAGCAATTCCTGCTTTAATAACAAGCTGGCAATCAGTGCTCAGCACTCTCTAGTCTCTACTGTGGTAGATGCGACAATAATGGCTCTACAAAACAGCACTGCACACAACCAAATAGATTGGGGCCTGCCCTGATGGCTCTGTAGTCTAAGGTGCTGCCACTGACTGCTAGCTGTCTCTCACCACTGAGGGTCTGCCCTGACGGCCGTATGGTCTAAGGTGCTGCCACTGACTGCTAGCTGTCTCTCACCACTGCCCGAGTTCGAATCCCAGCCGGGGAAAAGTGAGACAGTTGCCAGTGACTTGGGGTTAGGCAGTGGTTTTTGCCTGGTCCTACAATTTCCTGCACCACTTACAACTGGCTTGAGTCTTGAGTCCTGCAATGTGGCAGAGAAAGTGATCAAAACCAAAATTCCAAATTCTGCCTTTTTCCACGAAGAAAATATGTGCAAGTTTATCTATTCCTATCAATCAATATGCTAAAGGCCTATCTTCTTCTGCGAACACAGGAGTAGCTTAATTTGGTCAGAGAGATCTATCTATAAATAGATCGCTCTGATTTGGTATATATTGAAATTCCTATAGAGCGGGCATATATTACATATAATTTGCTATATGTTGAGTGGCCTTCAGCTTTCCTAATCAGATCAAAGCAAAGCACTTGGTACACATGTAATCGCATGGTAATCATTGGAGTACTCTACTACTGTGATAATGGCAATTACTAAAATAACAGCCCTACAATAGATTACACACAGATACTTAGCCTTTTAACATAGCAAATAGTGTCCAGCTTTTGAACCATTTCAGTCACTACATCAATGTATATATGAGTCAACTTAGAACTCTCTACCACTGTGATAATGGCAATCGCTAAAATAACAGTCCCACAATAGAGAACACAACTACTTAGTCTTTTTACACAAAGCAGGCTTTTGAGCCATTTCTGTCGCTGTATCAACGTACAAGAGCCAGCTGGGAACTATCTACCACTGGGAAAATGGTAAATGCTACAATAATGACTCTTCAACATACACAACTACACAGCAACTCTAAGTTCACATGTAGAAAATAGTAGTTGCTAAAATAGTGGTTAGTGCTCTTCAAATGAGTATATATAAAACCACACAACTGACATTGTGATTTTACAAAGAAAAAATGTATGCAATAGCATAGACACCTTCGGTCACTCTATCACTATTAGTGCACGAGAGCTTGCCTGGGGCTTCCTTAATGTGGTGCCTAATACTACAGGGTAAACAGAAGGGGTGCGGGGGTGCGTAGGTATGGTAGTAGAAGTGCCCTTAATGCCCTTGTAATCTCATTAAAGTAACTCCTACTTAGACTAGGTAATCCCAGCAACTGTGCAGCAGTCCAATACTGACACAACAAAGACCAGACGAAAAACACGTGCTTGGGATTGTTACACAAGTACAGTTTATTTTCCTAGACAGGCCCTTACTCCTTGGTAGAAACTAGTCACAAATTATTAATCAAAAAAAAATCCAAAGCTGAGCAGCTATATGTTCACTTAATGTCCAAGAGATGCTTTCACTCTTTTTCCTCGAAAGTTCTGTATATTTTCTACTATTTGTGTCACATAGAAGAAAATTCAAATGCAAATATCCTCCTGCATTAAAAACCAAAGAAAATGGATGTTGTGTATTGAATAATCCTTTAAATTGCCTTGATTTGAATAATCATTTCATTGTAGATAATTGCACAGCTCTCAGTATTCCTAGGTTGTGAAGAATTCGCTGGTGTGTTTCACCTGTCACTTGTGACAGTACATCTCATGATGGAGGATGAGAATCTGAGAGAAGAATTCCCGGCGTGTCGTCAGTTTCGCGTGAGTTTCAATCTCCTGCTCGCGATCTTGTAATACCAGCTGGTTCACTGAGACACACATGTGGCCACTGACTGGCAGAGCATCCTTATATCCTACAATGTCTCATTCTCAGCGGGGGTCGAAACCAACCTCTACACAAGCCTACCACAGAGACACATGTGGCCACTGACTGGCAGAGCATCCTTATATCCTACAATGTCTCATTCTCAGCGGGGGTCGAAACCAACCTCTACACAAGCCTACCACAGAGACACATGTGGCCACTGACTGGCAGAGCATCCTTATATCCTACAATGTCTCATTCTCAGCGGGGGTCGAAACCAACCTCTACACAAGCCTACCACAGAGACACATGTGGCCACTGACTGGCAGAGCATCCTTATATCCTACAGTGTCTCATTCTCAGCGGGGGTCGAAACCAACCTCTACACAAGCCTACCACAGAGACACATGTGGCCACTGACTGGCAGAGCATCCTTATATCCTACAATGTCTCATTCTCAGCGGGGGTCGAAACCAACCTCTACACAAGCCTACCACAGAGACACATGTGGCCACTGACTGGCAGAGCATCCTTATATCCTACAATGTCTCATTCTCAGCGGGGGTCGAAACCAACCTCTACACAAGCCTACCACAGAGACACATGTGGCCACTGACTGGCAGAGCATCCTTATATCCTACAATGTCTCATTCTCAGCGGGGGTCGAAACCAACCTCTACACAAGCCTACCACAGAGACACATGTGGCCACTGACTGGCAGAGCATCCTTATATCCTACAATGTCTCATTCTCAGCGGGGGTCGAAACCAACCTCTACACAAGCCTACCACAGAGACACATGTGGCCACTGACTGGCCGAGCATCCTTATATCCTACAATGTCTCATTCTCAGCGGGGGTCGAAACCAACCTCTACACAAGCCTACCACAGAGACACATGTGGCCACTGACTGGCAGAGCATCCTTATATCCTACAATGTCTCATTCTCAGCGGGGGTCGAAACCAACCTCTACACAAGCCTACCACAGAGACACATGAAGCCACTGACTGGCCGAGCATCCTTATATCCTACAATGTCTCATTCTCAGAGGGGGTCGAAACCAACCTCCAACACAAGCCTACCACAGAGACACATGTGGCCACTGACTGGCCGAGCATCTTTATATCCTACAATGTTTCATTCTCAGCGGGGGTCGAAACTAACCTCTACACAAGCCTACCACAGAGACACATATGTGGCCACTGACTGGCCGAGCATCCTTATATCCTACAATGTCTCATTCTCAGCGGGGGTCGAAACCAACCTCTACACAAGCCTACCACAGAGACACATGTGGCCACTGACTGGCAGAGCATCCTTATATCCTACAATGTCTCATTCTCAGCGGGGGTCGAAACCAACCTCTACACAAGCCTACCACAGAGACACATGTGGCCACTGACTGGCAGAGCATCCTTATATCCTACAATGTCTCATTCTCAGCGGGGGTCGAAACCAACCTCTACACAAGCCTACCACAGAGACACATGTGGCCACTGACTGGCAGAGCATCCTTATATCCTACAATGTCTCATTCTCAGCGGGGGTCGAAACCAACCTCTAACTGACTGGCCGAGCATCAGACTTGTCGGCCACACTATTTCTCATTTACAACAGGGTTCGAAACTAACCTCAACACCGGCCTTATTGGCCACAGAGACACATGTGGCCACTGACTAGCCAGGCATCCTATCTGCTACAATATCTCATTTACAACAGGGTTCCAAACTAACCTCTACACAAGCCTACCGCAGAGATCCATGTGGCCACTGACTTAACCCTATATCACTCAACGCAACAATGTTGCCATGTCCCCTGCACTGCATGAGGGGTTACTCCTCAGAGACATTGTTGCGCAGTGCGTAGTGCACTGCAGTGCATAGGGAGCAGTGCTTTAAACAAGTTAAATGAGTAATTTCCATTTTTTATTTGTATCCTTCATTTCGTTAAATATGATATTATTTGTGTTTACAATATATCAACTTAAAAGTTGATTTTTTGTCTGATTTTGCGCTTGACGCACTGTCAATAACGCACCTCGGCAAGTTCGTCTTCGTTGAGTGGTTAAATGAGTGGGATATCATCTTCTGATTCCCATGGATCGTGAAGGGGACGATAGTCGATCCTCTTCCGCTCTTCATCGGAATTATCCTGGTTTAAACTAGCCATTTGATGGCAGAAACAACAAAAAAACACGGGAGAATATCAATGGTTTTGTGTGTTGCTAAGGACGCCACAACACGACGACGTCACTGGCGGGAATTCCCCATGAATTCCATATTTGGAGGGGGTTTTCCCGTAGTTTTCCCGCTGAAAATCACGGACTTCGAGTCCGAAAATAAGCATTAAATAACTATAGATTACGATTAAAAGGTAAGGGCAATAATATTGTATCTTTATTTAACCCTCTTGCTGCTAGGACAATGTATGGTACTATATGGGCACTAGCTACACTATAGCACGTCATGAGAAAGCTACGACTGAAAGGCTGATGTGCCATGTTCTTTAAGTGCTGCTTCCGCAATAAAATAAACATCCGGCCATATAAAATTTAGATTGCTAGCACAATCAGAACCCCCTCAATCGCCACATGTATTTTTATAACTTATAACCACCATTTTGTGCCGTAAATCATCAACTCAACACCAGAAATACAGTTTAGAACTGTGGCGGCCATTTTAGATAATCGCGAATGACTTGGATTTTTTTTTGCATCAAGTTATGTTATGAAGCCATTTCCCATCGAAATAAACAACCTTATTTTTTTAAATTACAAATGGTGTTTACTTACCTTCATATCTACCAGAAAATGTTTTCTTTTCTCTGTTATACCATGTGTGAGATCGATTTCTGAGACCTCAATTCAACATGGTTTGGACATATTCTTCGCGAGTTTACGCTCGTTCAATTCATTTGTCCATGAGCCGTAAAATCATGTAACCCTTACTAAATTAATTGACAACAGGAAATCGGTGGCGAAAATAAATAATGAATTTATATTACCAAAACAAGCTGATTCTCAGCTCTCTGAAAATGTTTATTTCATAGATATCCAGCCTGTGGGATATCTGTTGTCAGTGAATGAAGTGAAATTATCGCTCGGCGGCGCTCCCGCTTCGCGGCCGCCATTTTAAAATTGTATATTTGACACCGTCTGCAGAGTCTACTTCATCCACTTCGATCGATAAATTGACGGTCAAAACTTTAAAATAACTTAAATATAGATTGGTATTATTGTTCCTGAACATCTAATTGACTTAGTTGGTAAATAAAATAAAACAAAAAAGCGAAAGAATAAAGGAAATAGATCGCTGAGAACAACGGCCGCATTCGTAAAATAGTGTTCGGTTCGTTTTTGCCGTGGTCGCGCACTTGTCAAATCAATCATGAGATCGATTTGTTCAATGTATGTTAGTATTTCTTTAATAAGATAACTTTACTATTCATTTACATATTAAAATAATACTGTGTGAACAGGTGGGAACATTGTCTCACCTACTCAGTTTTAATTTTGAAAAAATTTGGCGTATTTATCGTATACGGCCAACCGGAAGTTGATGAGCCGTACACGACAATGGCGAGCATGGAGATACCGCTATTTGTCGTATTTACTCGCCAACCGCTACAGAGACAACTTAGTGTAGGGCGATTGAGATCGCCCACCGCAGCGAGGAGGTTAACAAACATTTGTGTACCAGCGATCTAAGATCGTGGTAACCAAAATACGCCAAAACTCGCTTCGTAGGAATAAGTGCACAAATACAATGACGCAATAACTCGCTACTGAGGAAGAGCAGCTGCACTTATGTAACGAGTTATTGCGTCATTGAGTGATAAAGGGTTAAGCCAGGCATTGTATTTCCTACAATATCTCATTTACAACAGGGTTCCAAACTAACCTCTACACAAGCCTACCGCAGAGATCCATGTGGCCACTGACTTAAGCCAGGCATTGTATCTCCTACAGTCTCACTTTCAGCAGGGTTCAAAACTAACCTCTACAAATACAAGCCTAATTGACAACGAAGACACATGTGACGACTGAGTGGCCAAGCATCCTATCTCCTACAATATCTCACTTACAGCAGGGCTCGAAACTAACCTCCACACAAGCCTAGACCACAAAGATATATGTGGTGATTGACTAGCCAGGCATTTGCTTCTCTACTCTGGTTTCAAGCTTTGCTTATTAAATGTCTTGGTGTTAGTTTCTGATGCTGACCATAGATGGCGACCTGATTAACCAGAACCATACAAAATTGGAAAGATATCACTATTGCCACCTTGTAAGCCACTTAAGAACTAAATCAGAGTAGACTCATTTTTGAGTTGCTGTCATTTATAGGATATAACTCTGGAATTAATCATGAATTCACAAAAGATTTGAAGGAGAGTTGTAAGTTGAGTGTTGATCAACATCTCTCCTTCAAATATTTTTCTGAAAATTGCTTTTTGTCAGAGTGATAGCACCAAAATTGTCAGGCAATTTTTGGTTCTACAGGGTTAATCTGTTTTAATGATATGACCAGAACATCAAAGAGACCTGACTCACCTTGTGACTCAGGTGAGTAACCTGGTGATTGGAGACAGAGCACTTGACACTGAGGCAAGGCACTGCAGTAACCACACATCCCTCTCTTCCTTATCTTCCTGTTGCTTGGTGATACATCACACCACCCTCCCTTAAACAAACAACACAGAGCACCCTAAAACACCCTAAAATACCAGGTGTCTTCAATGCTAGGATACCCCTAAATACCTGTAATAAGGGTGCTGTAAAGATATCTACATTCCTCCACCTATACCGACACATACCTTATAAGGTCATGATGACCTTATATGGCAACTAATGAATCATGAACCCATTCAAGGCCAAAATGTGCTTTATGTTCACAAATTTGAATAATCTCCTTCCCACTAGATGACTAGAATACTAAAAGAAATATTTGATGGAACATTTCCGAATGAAATATAATCAAATACGAACACATCAAAGCAATTTTTTAAATTCCAATTTAAATTGTTTTTTGTAGCCAGAATATATGCACAGACCCCTAAGTTCTATTTTAACCCCGTCACTCCTACAAACGCCCAAAGTACCCTTTCCTTGTTTGAAGGTTAATCTTTAGAAGAAAGAAACTTCACAGTTTAGGAATATATTACAAAGAAAAAAATTCATGTAGAACATAACCAACAAATATTCATATGAATTCATGTCTTACATGTGAGTTGTTTTAAAAAGAATCACAAATCCAGTTGACAATCATCAAGATGGTATATTGTGAATGCCACTTTATTCCCAATTATACTTTAAAGCTGGGTCCTAGCCAGGATTTTAGAAATGCCTGTCTAGAACAGCACTTCCAAGATCTCTGCCTGTCTGGATTTAGACACTTATCTAGGGTACTTTAACCCTTCCAATGCTGAGGCGGTGAGGCCACTTGCATTCAAACCACAAGGACACAAAGATTTTTTAAACCCATCTAAACCCTATCATATTCAGTTATTGTTCAGCTTTTTTGCATCATTTTTTATTGTAAAATTAGCCACCAGCAGTATAAGGGTTAAATCCTAATACCAACTACATTTAATACCCTATTGCCTCAAAAGTGGCACTTTACACTTTAGCCATTTCCTAAATTTTACTGACAATATTTGCATATCCAAATCTTTTTATTGACTCTTTGGGTAGTCTCCCATTTCAAATCTACCTTTTCTATTTATAGCTCAGGGAACACTGCATGTTTTGGTTAACATTTTCTTAACCCAATCATGCCTGCAGCACCCCAAAACCTCCTGAGAATTAAGGTGATTAAATAATATCTCTCTAATATACAACCTAAAGAATTTTTTTAGCCAATAATACTCAAGAGATATTCTCAAAATTGTCATCTAGCTCTCACTGAGTACTCTCAGATGAGTACCCATGTGCCAGGATTTCATTCATTTTTCATGTTTTTTGCATCATTTTGTATTGGCCAAATGAGCCAGCAGCATAAGATTTTTAATAAGAATGGCTAAGACACTTTTAGTTGTATGAGATGTCATCGCAACATACCCACTTTAAATTTCTGGATAACTAGTGTTACCAGAAACAACCATTTTTAGGGTGTATACCCACTAGCCTTTTTGATCCCATTAACTATGAATCATAGAACTAACCGCCTCCCCTGCTTAACAACATTTCCTGAAGAACATCCTTTTTTGCTCAGTTCATTCAGTTACCATGGCAACAGTTCACGATGGGCAATTCACATCCTCATTTGTAAACAGGGCGGTGTATTGTGGTGTTTTATTCGATCAGCCCAGACTCAGGCCGGGCCTGTCACCTGGCTGCCTGGGTCTGACTCATATAACTCAATGCTCCGTGCTGCAGACTCCTCATAAGGCAGGGCTCAACATAAGAAAAAATTCATAAGCCCAGCAGGGCTAGTTACTATCTATAACTTTTACTAGCCCTGAAATATTTCTGCTAGCCCTGAAAAGTGATCACGTAAATTGTGCAAGATTTGCCAACAATTTTTTGTTTCAATATAAGTAACAAAAAAATTAAGATTGTGATCTACCCCTAGCCTCTCTTGATGACATGAAAAAGGATGCATCATATTGTGTTGAATTGAGTTTAATTTTAATATCATCCAGGTATGTAGAGCCATAGGAGGGCTTCATACTTCTTTAGTCGCTGATATTCTTATTCCATCTAGCCCCTAGACCTAATCTAATGTAGAATTTACTAGCCCTGACTATCAATAACTAGCCCGGGGCTAGCCTTAATGTCGAGCCCTGTAAGGCCAAAAATATATATGGCCTTAACAAAATGTTTGTTGCCTATGACAGTTTGAAAAAAGAATAGCTGGTAGGTAGACAGGTAAAAAAGAAATTTTGGATTTTCTTTTCAACAATGTATGTTTCATTGCAGCTATACTAGTAGTTGAAATGCAGTGTTCGAATCCTTTATTTGTTGATTGGGAGTTGGAAGGGCAGACAAAAACTGAAGGGATTTCTTGGAGTAAAATCTTGTTAGGATTGCATTACAGGTAACAATTTTTTAGGCCTATTTTTTTATTTCCAGTACTGGTCCCAAAAATAATAGGAAAGGTAGGTAGGAATATTTCTTAATCTTTTCTTTAACCCATTAATGCGTAAGAATTCCTTTAGAAATTGTCATCTGCATCTACAACACTTTTGAGGAAAACCTTAAAAATTAAAAAATCAAAATTAAAATTAAAAATGATTTTACAAAGTTTTTGAAGGAGTGTTGTTGGTAGTGTTCTGATTAACATTTCTCCTTAAAATATCTTCCCAACTTAGCCTTTGCCAGCAAGATTTCATCAAAATTGTGAGGCTGCTTTTGGCCACTGGGAGCATCAATAAATTAAGAAATGCATCAGCCATTGACAGTCTTGAACAAAGAAACAATTAGAATACATATTACTTCATAATCCTAATTATATATATGATTTTGATATTTAAAAGGTATTTTTACCAGGCAGCAAAAATGGCCTTTTTAAGTCATACACTTGTCAATTGCATGTGGTTACGGGTCATCACACTCATTCCTGACCTTTGAACTTTGACCTAAGACAGGTCATATGAGGTCATATATTACTCAACAGGACCTAATCATGCTAGTAGGATCACCTGCAACATGCCGTGGTGCAACATTCTGGATGTATGAGAGTTGCTGTCTTTCTTTTTAATATTTCAATTCAATAACTACTAAAATGTCCATTAATTTCCATTAATTTCTATCAATTTCAACTTATTTTCAAAATATGCCAGATGGTCTGGGCGATTTATCAACATCATAGGTCAGCCTTATTTTGAGTACACTCAATCTTTGTCTGCTCATTTCTCCTTCAAATATTTTCTTATTAACGTTTTTTTTTCTCTGAAAGATGTCACCAACATTCTCAGGCTGCTTGAAAAAGGAATATTAATCAGAACCAAATTCACGACTCTCCTTCAAATATTGTGTGAAAAATTGAAAATCTGCACAATTCCTGAGTTATCATCAAAAGCAACAGAGATCCAGACGACACTTGTCAAGATCTCCAGGCATGAATGGGTTAACATGTTTTGTATGCGACAAACTGGCCTGGTAGACTTTGCCCACAGGTGCTACACATTCCTCAAGTGGTATTTGTGCTAGAACTTCTTGGCAAGTGTCGTCTGGATCGCTGATACTTAAAGAAATAACTCAAAAATAAATCATGTATTCAGGAGAAATGTTAATCAAAAAAAACTATCAAAAACCCTCTTCTATATATTTTGTTAAACACTTCTTAATGCTTAACTTATTATATCTAAAGTTATATAGATCGCGACAAAATTCCTTGAAGAAATCTCAAGCATGAATTAGATTAATGATAATAGTGGCTTAAAACTGACAACGTGCAGGGGAGGGCAAAGGTGAGTAAACATTGGAAGGAGAAATGTTAATCATAACATTACCAACAAGTCCCCTTCAGATATCTTGAAAAATGATTTTTCATTCATAAGTTATTGTCTCTATTTGAAGGAAGGTTTTATTTTCTCATATGATTAGTATTCATTTTTTAAAAAGTTTTTCTTGAACATTCAATAGTTATCCGTTTAATTCTTAAGTTATCATCAAAAGTATCAAAGCGTCCATACAAGACTCTTCAAGGTGACCTAGGGTCTTGAAGGGTTTTAGTATATGGCGTGACAAATGTAGTACTTGATATCTCAGGTATTTCAAGAGCTAGAGGAAGCCTTGCCTAGACTCCAGGCTGTAAGAGCTATATATATATTTAGTTCATGTATATCTTCTACTCTATCAAATCACTAGTGATAAGAGGACCATATGGCGCCATCTGTGGTCATGGTTGGTACTACATCTCAGTGATCTCACTCATTGGTCAACACAGTGTATAACATAACCACTTGCCCCATTGCAAGTTGCAAGTAAATTCGGCAAAAATGGCAATTGGCCAAGTAGAACAAGACCCTTACTTAACCCTCTCAGCAAGTAATGTTTTGGACAGTGTCCTCGCAATGTAACTCACCTTTGTTTAAAATATCAGAGGGGTGAGGCAAGTCAAAGTGCCGGAGGGGCAACTTAACTTTAGGGGCAGCTTGCCCCACGTGGCAAGTAATGTTTTGGAAACTATGTTGCACCCTGGTGTGCCTGTAGCACCTAAAACTGCCTCTCTATTTTGGTGATTTCTCTGTAACAAAAAAAAATTCTGGAAAAATTTCAAGGAGAAATGTTGATCAATGTTCAACCCACAACTCTCATTCAAATATTTTGTGAATTTATGGATCATTCCAAAGATATTTCAATAAGAATCTTAGGTCCAGATAGCGCTAATTGTCAATGACATCAAAAAGCATAAATGAGTTGTTGTTTTTTTCTGAAGGCAGACTGCTGTGATCAGGGCTAGGGCTGGGCAGAGGTATTATTGAGACAACTCACCGGGCCAGGGTCTTAGCCAGGATTTAGAAACTGGGTGCCCAAAATTGGCAATTTTGTAAAATTTTGGGGCGTCCATTTTTTCAAGGTAGACCAAAATCTATTTAGATAACTATCATAAACATGTATTTACTTATTCTGAAAAGGTATAATATCCTTATGTTATGCCATGTAGGACTCATATTTAGGTGAACATATTCAATTATTTGCTTGAGAAATGATATTTCTAGAAATTCCTCACAAAGATTTTTGGGTGTCCTGATGTGTGATTTTTAAGGGTTTGGACCCTGCAACTCACCAACAGTCTTTGGGGGCAGCTTCATAGGCATAGGGTAAGATTTACAAAAGACATATATAGCTCTTTACTGAGTTTCACTGATCTATCCTTCAAGTTGATTTCAGTCCAGTTTAAATTCGGTATTACACCTCTAATAATGCTGAGACTACTTTCGTTCAAAGCATATTGGTATCTATTGGATAGCCCTCGCTGATTACTCTCAGATGAGTACCCAAGTGCCAGGGTTTAAGTCATTTTTAGTTTTTTTGCATCATTTTGTATATTGGCCAAATTAGTCACCCGCAGCATAAGGGTTAACCCTCAAAGGGGTACCACTAGAGCAGACGAGTGTTTGACAACAAACTTTTAACTTCTAACCACAAACCCTAAGAACTATGCTGCCACCTATAGTTAGATAGAGACAAGAAGCATACGGTACCATCTAGTAAAGAGTTGGCATTATACCTAACTCAGTCTGAGAACAAGGCTACAATGCCAGTGAGTTCCACTTAGCACGCCAAAAAATGGCTGCTAGCCAAAAAAGCACATTCCTAACTTACATGATGGAGTAAGCTAAAATTTGACCTTTTCTATCTATAATTAGCCCATTTAAGGACTGTCTTAAAGCCATCCATGCCCATCATGGGCTAATATAAAATTCTCTTCAACATATTTACTCCAATTTATAGATGTAGCAAAAACTTGCAAAATCTAAACAGGAGGTTCGTTCATTTGGTTCTGATAAAATATTTCACCTTCAAATATTTCCTCTTCTCTGTATGTTCCGTGCAGAATTGTATGCTTGAAAAAGTCGCATTTTTTATTGCTATCTAAGGAGGACTGCCTGATGACATGAACACGCGAGAATTCCTAATGCGCTAGAAATGCCAAGTGCAGCCTCCCTTGAGTTCCTCTAAACAATGTGTGACTATGGTGGGTCATTGATTCTAAGATGATAAACTAGTTAATTCCTGGTTGAGTTATTTACAGCTGTGTAACCCATTCCTCCCTTCAGCAGTGCAATAAATGAGCCGATTAAACCAGCATTAATAAATGTAGTATTCTTTATAAGGTATTCAAAGATCTCTCTCTCTCTCATATTATATATATATATATATATATATATATATATATATATATATATATATATATATATATATATATATATATATATATATATATATATACATACATATATATATATATATACATATATATATATATATATATATATATATATATATATATATATATAAATATATATATATATATATAAATATATAAATATATATAAATATATATATATATATGTATATATATACATATATATATATACATATATATACATGACTCAATATAAATCTTCGTCACAAAAATACCCCCTATCTTGACTCACCGTAGCTGGTTGTGAGGAGTAGAGCTCCCTGTTGTTGTCGTCGCAGGCTGAGCTGGTGGAGGTGTGGACCCCGATGCCTCCTCCATGCTGCTATCAATATTAATAGCTTAATTCTCCCACACGTACTCTCTGTCTGCGAGGCTGAGAGGAACGCCTGTAAAGTGCCAAGTAGTCTACAACACAGCCTATTCCTGCTACAGCTCCTAGAACCACTTGTTAATGTAACGGCAGTAGAACCAGCAACATTATGAGTTCAGTTCTGTCTACGAGGTTTGAAAGGAACGCCGTAATGTACCAGGCAGTCTAGGAAAGTCCAGTCCTGCTGCACCTCATCCTAGAACCACTTGTCAATGTTACGACAGTGGTACCAGCAACATCAAAAGTCCAGCCCTGTCTGAGGGTGCCAATTAAGTTATAATCTTTATCTAGCCTAGTCTGGCTACAACTCAACTTAGAACCACTCGTTACAATTACCCCAGTAGAACCAGCAACATCATAAGTCCAGCTAGATGTCTGTCATAAGTCCAGCTATGTCATAAGCTTTATGTAGCCTCATATAGTCCTGCTACAGTTCAACCTAGAACTACTTTTCAATGTTACCCCCGTAGAACCAGCAACATCATAAGTCCAGCTCTGTCTGTGGGTACAGGAGGAAGGCAATACTGTGTCAAACTGTTAAATCTGTCTAACTCCAAGATGGCCTGCTCCTAGTCTACTTACAGTTCAACCTAGAAACACTTGTCAATGTTACCCCAGTAGAACCAGCAACATTATAAGTCCAGCTCTGTCTGTGGGTACAGGAGGAAGGCAATACTGTGTCAAACTGTTAAATCTGTCTAACTCCAAGATGGCCTGCTCCTAGTCTACTTACAGTTCAACCTAGAAACACTTTTCAATGTTACCCCAGTAGAACCAGCAACATTATGAGTCCAGCTCTGTCTGTGGGTGCCAAGCCGGAAGTTTTATTTAGCTCCAAGAAAAGTGAGCTGTACCCTTGATGTTGCTAGTCTTACTGTTGAAACTATTCAGGTGATCTGCTTAAATCCTTTTGAACCTTGAGAAGTGTCTGTCTATAAGATAGGGTGCTGCGTACAGGCAGCTTTTCCTTGGCTGGAGAGAGAGAGCTGTACGCTTGATGTTGCTAGTCTAACTGTTGCGACTATTCAGGTGAACTTCGTATCCCTGTGTTTCTGCCTACAGACCACGCCTTGCATTGTTTTCCTTCAGCATACACAATCTTTCCGGCCGGGCGAGCGTGAACGTGGGTGCCCATGAATTTTTCACCAATGAAAATGCTGCCGTCGCCGCCGCCGGTGCTGCGTACGCCCTCTTGGCTCCTTGCACGCCCAGACTGAATGTGAGGCGGATACGGGGATTTAATATTCATGCTGAGGAATATGGTAATCCCCGGAATACTCATTAACCCGCCGCCGTTGTCGACGCTGACTCACGGGCCGAGATCAGCTGGCTGCATGGGCTAAGGGGTCTGGCAGCTAAACACTAGCCCAATAGCCCGAGGCTACAGAAAATTGTGTGGAGCTACATACTAGTCTAAGCCTGCAGGGTGTCTGGGTGTCATTTTGGACACATAAACCCTCAAAAAACACCCTTCAGGACATCCATATCTTTTTGAGAAGAATCTCTTGAAATGTCAATTCGAAGCAAATAATTGAATTATTTTCACCTCAATATAATTCCCATGGCACTGTATATGCATTGGATATCATACCTAATTTGAATAAGTAAATAGTAAATACATGTTTATGGTTGTAATCTGTATATATTTTGATTTCCCTTGAAAGCCTGGACACCCCAAAATCTTACAATTGCCAATTGAAATGGCTAAATCTGGACGGGCAGAAATTTTATAATTGCTGTTCCAAAAAGGCATTTCTAATATCCTGGCTGGCTGTTTTTGCTCCGATAGGTAAAATACATGACACTTTATTTCTCAGGAGGGGGTTTATATCTGGATTGAGGGGGTTCAACTATCTCAGGACTCGAAATTATGGGGTGCCGGAAGCCCTGGACTCCCTTGAATTCTCCTGCGGCTCCCTCAAATTTCTTCAGGGAGCCGAAAGATGTACTTGTTTCTATACACAACACCTTTAGGTAGCCTTTGAAGATGCAATTGGGCCCCCTGAAAAAAAGCTTAATTTCGAGCCCTGTATCTCATTATGTATGTACTGCTAACTGGGTTTACAATGTAACACATATAGTATCTGTAGACAAGTGTGTATTATCCAATGTGTAGATATATTGATTTCAGATATCACTGATCTGAGGTCATTCAGATTGACTACCATAAACAATTGAGTTGTGTACATACCAATATATATGTATATACAGGTGAACTTGGATATGACGGACTCAATGGGACCAGGAAAATTGGTCCGTCATATGCAAAATCCGTCGTATACATATGACGAATACTTGATATGCATCGGACTGGGACCAAGCATATCGTCCGTCATATGCAAAAATCTGTCGTACAGTGGTCCGTCATATCCAAGTTCACCTGTATATATATATATATATACAGTCAAACCTCTATCAAGCGACTGCTCAAGGGAAATGTCAAAAGTGGTCTTTTAAAGAGGTGGTCTCTTAAGAAGGGGTTGAGGGTCTGAGCGAGGTGCGAGGAAAAAACAAAGAATTTCTAACAATGACCAGGTATTATTGAGGTTGTTTTGTTTAGCTGCGTTTGTTAAAATTTCTTCAGTAATATTTTAAGAATTAACAATTCAGAAAAATAAAAGTTGAACTCCAACATAAATTGAGGACCCTCAGAAATGATATACTTTCAATTTCACCGATTATTTCAGTATTTTATTGTGCCTTTTCCAATATACAAGGCATCTAGGCATTCAAGTGGCCGTTGAATGAAGGGTCATTTACTCTTAGGGATAAGATTTCATGGTCGTTGGTCGCGTCAAGCAAGTGGTCGTTTAATCAACAGGGTTCGACTTTCCCAGGGGCCCAGGGGCACATGCCCCTAGATTTTGCTGTGGGCCCCTAGATTTTTCAGGCTAGGGGCCCAAAAATGATATGTATAATAACTAGAATTCCTGTTTTTGACCAGTTATTTTTGTCAAAATACCTTTTCGGGCCCCTAGCCTGAAAACTAAGTATTCAGACCCTGATCAAGGTAAAATATATAGGGAATAGCCTTGGGGGGATTTGAAACGGTCGTTTAAGGCAAGTGGTCGTTTAAGAGAAGTGGTCGTTGAGGCAAGTTTGACTATATATATATATATATATATATATATATATATATATATATATATATATATATATATATATATATATGTATATATATATATATATATATATATATATATATAATTATATATAATATATATATATATATATATATATATATATGTGCGTGTGTGTGTGTGTGTGTGTATATATATGAATAAGGGAGGAGGGTGTGCCTCCCTTCAGGATATTACTCATCCAAATATATTGATTTGCTATATATATTAATATTGGGAGCTCAATGAAGTTGACTACAATAAAAGTTTTGTAACTGTACACAATTCCATGATATCAAACTCCTCATAAACCAGGGTGTACACTAGTATGTCTTAAGTTTGGTTATACTTTTTTATCATGGCAGCAATTGGAAAGAAAGGCAATTGATTCAACTTATTCTAAAGTCATTCGTTAAAATATTATGGATTGAGAGGGCACTTCATAAGAGGAACTTAATCATAAACATTTCATGAGAGGAACTCACTTCTAACCATATATGGGTCACCAGAGATTCTAGCTAGTAAAGCCTAGCATTTAAAGTGTATCTGAACACCTAATAAGGTGAATAACAAGTCATCATGAATGAAATGCACCTGTAAACACCTTAACCCATTCAAGCCCGGAGAACAGGACAAGTGTCGTCTGGATGAGTGATATTTTTTTTAATAACTTTGGAGTACGCCAGAAATTTGCAAAATCTTTGGAGGACAGTTGCAGATAAAGTTGTGAAGAACATCTCTCCTTCAAATATATTCTGAAAATTACTTGTGCGGGAGAGATATCACCATAAGAGCCGGGAGATTTCAGCTCCGATCGGCAAAAATAGGTTAGCCTATTACTAAACACAACACCCGAAAGCTGCCTGACAATATCATATTACTATCGGCAAAAGCATATAATTTGGGAAATTATTTGAAGGGAAATATCAATTAGAACACTACCAACAACTACAACTCAGATTTAATAATCTGGGGAAATGATCCAAAATGAGAAGAAATGGTGGTCTCCCTTGAAATAGTGTACACCCTTCTAGATAAAGCTAGGAAAATCACAGGATTTCCTTGGAAGTTTTGGCTAAGTAACTATCAGGGTGCAACCAGGGTCTTAGCCAGGATTTTCATAACAGGGTGTCCAAAACGGGGTTTCAAGAAGACAGGGTGTCCAAACCCCCTCACTGTAAAAAAATAAGTCATCATACTGACCATATACATTGACAAACTAAGTAATTACATGCTTTATTTCTTCAACAAATGTTTTAGTTATCATTCAAGAATTAAACTTATTTAAATATCTACTTGTAATTAATATTTTCAAGAAATTCTGACCAAAAGATAGGGTGTCTTTTCCCCCAATAATAGGTATTTTTCGAGGACCAGGGTGCAATAAAGACACTGTGACACCCTGCTGGCTAAGACCCTGGGTGCAACATAGGTTGCAAAACGTAATTCGCTGAGCGGGGCAAGCTGCCCATGAAGTTGACTTGCCCCGCCGGCCTTCCACTTGCCTCGTCACTCTATTAAACAAAGGTTGTATTGGACTTTGCCCAAAGCATTACTTGCAGAGCGGAGCAAGTTAGTCTTGTTCAGCTTGCCCCATTGCCGTTTTTTGCCAAATTCACTTGCAACTTGCAACGGGGCAAGTGGTTATGTTGCACGCTGACTATATACATTTGGTGTGGAATGACACCCCGATTAACCTCCTCGCTGCGGTGGGCGAGAATACTCGCCTGACGCTACGTTTTCTCTGTAGCGGTTGGCGAGTAATCACGCCGAATAGCGGTCTCCACATATTCGCCATTATTGTGTATGGCTCCACAACTTCCGGTTGGCCGTACACGATAAATACGCCGAACGATAATTTCACTTCATACACTGACAACAGATATCCCAGGATATCTATAAAATAAACATTTTCGGAAAGCTGAGAATCAGTTTGTTTGGATGATATAAGTTTACTATTTTTTTCGCAACCGATTTCTTGTTGTCAATTATTTTTGTAAGGGTTGCAAGATTTTACGGCTCATGGTAGGGATGTCATCGATAGTCGACAAATCGATCGATCAACATTTTCACTTTGTCAATTAAATCGAATCGAATGGTTGGGTATCGAATCGAAATAATCGATATTCTGCAACCCAATAACGGCGTATGATTATTAGTAAAAAATACACCTTTCCCAGATATTTTCATGCTAAACTAACGCAATGTGAAACTCTGAGTATTGAACATTTTTCTATGGCTTTTGTAAGAGAAATTGGAAGGAATGGTGTACTTTACTCAGGCATATGGCCATGACACAGGTTATTGAACTGAATCGAATCAAATCGATATATATCGGAAAGAGTATAGCAATTAGTCAAATTGAAAAAAAGGGATATCAGCGACATCCCTACAAATAATTGTGCCCTACGAGCATGTTACGGTGTATCGAATCGAATCGAAATATGTATCAATTAATCGAATCGATAAAATTTCATATCAATGACATCCCTAGCTCATGGATGAATGAATTGAACGAGCGTAAACTCGCAAAGAATTTGTCCTAACCATGTTGAATTGAGGTCTCAAAAATCGATCTCACTCATGGTATAACATTAAAAGAAAACATTTTCTGGTAGATATGAAGGTAAGTAAATACCATTTGTAATTTTTTGATATAAGGTTGTTTATTTCGATGGGAAATGACTTCATGACATGACTTGATGCATAAAAAATCCAAGTCAACTGAAATGGCCGCCACAGTTCTTCACTGTATTTTTTGTGTTAAGTTGATGATTTTCGGCACAAAATGGTGGTTATAAATTATGAAATTACATGTGGCGATTGAGGGGGTTATGATTATGCTAGCAATGTAAATTTTATATGGCCAGATTTTTATTTTTTTGCGGAAGCAGTACTTAAAGAACATGGCACATCGGCTTTTCAGTCGTATCTCTCTCATGACGTGCTATAGTGTAGCCAGTGCCCCTTATATAGTACCATACGTTGTCCTAGCAGCAAGAGGGTTAAGAACCTGATTGTAAGTCAGTGGTCTCTGCACTATGTAAGTAACTAAAATGAGTTTGACAATGAATCAAATCCAATTTTCATACGTTATCAATACATAGATATACTTACTTACTTAAACTTATATATGCCTCACAAATGAAACAAAAACACAAGACAGTATATAGAAAAGGGTTCTTAGAATCAGGAACGCACATAACCCTACAAGACTTGGTATGTGTTTCTAATCCCTCTGCTTTCACTGCTGTGATCAGATAAGGTAACTATTTCCTTCAGGCATTCGTGAGTGAAAAAAAAGCTGTCCATAAATTTTCTTGTGACTCATCCTTAGCAAATAAGCCCAATGTTGGAAATAATATCTATTTTAGGGCACGAGAGAAAACAGGTACATCGGCAGGGTCTTAGCCAGGATTTAGAAACTGGGTTTGTGGAAACTGATGCCAACAAATTGGTAATTGAAACATCTTGGGGCATCTCATTTTAAGGGAGACAACATGATACTGAGATAACAACCATAAACATGCAATTAACTAAATGCTTGAAATTGACATTTCAAGAAATAACTCACAAACAAATTTGCATGTCCTCATGATCAGGGGTGATATTTTTGGGTCACTGCCAATTATAAGTGGGTCAAAAAAAATTGATCAGGAGTCAGCGATA
Organism: Maea johnstoni; assembly: GCA_963942565.1. NCBI lineage: Eukaryota > Metazoa > Annelida > Polychaeta > Spionida > Magelonidae > Maea > Maea johnstoni. The sequence goes on along the minus strand of OZ012701.1, from coordinate 25,204,198 downwards.
TCGTTCAATATCCCGTCCTGCAATATGGCTGATGAAAGGCACTTCCTCAAACCCAAAATCAATTACCGCATACAGCAGCGAGGACGGGAGAATTAAGCTACAGTACAGCAGAGGTTATCTGTACACTCACTTCCCTGCCTGAGGCGGAGCAGAATATCGACCAGGGACAAACAGACATTTACGATGCTCGCATATTTCGGTCCATTTCTAAGGCAATCGTCTTGTTGGCCCTTGCTGAGCACCTTGCAGAGAAAAATATAAGAGGCATAAAACAGCTTATCCCACGGATGCTCGCAGCAGCTGGACAATTTCAGCAAAATCTTATAGGCAAATCTTATAGGCAAATCTTATAGGCAAATCTTATAGGCAAATCTTATAGGCAAAAGCATGTTCGATAAAAAATTGAAGAAGAAATGTTAAACAGACCACCACTTACAACTCATATTATAATTATAACCATAAATATATATAGAATAATTTACTTTTTTCAATATTGAAATAAGGCATAATCTCACAGGAATTATATTGAGGTGAAAGAAAAATCAAAAATCAAAAATCAATTGTATGCTTATGTGTCCTGAAGAGTGATTTTTGAGAGTCTGGGCATCCAAATGACACCCAGGCACCCTGCTGGCTAAGACATATTTGATTGTATTTTCTCTTTTTAGTTGGGCTAAAATTATAGTCATACTAGTATCTTATGGAGGTTCTTGCTTAGAATATTTCTGAATACTTGCTTCTTTACAAGTTCAAGTACAGTGCAAGAATTAAATCTGAAGAATACATTTCTTTATAAGTTTAATAACCATCTCTAATGACCGTAACTTTTTGAATATTGCTTTTGTAAGAGAGATAGAGAAATATATATATATATATATATATATATATATATATAATTATATATATATATATATATATATATATATATATATATATATATATATATATATATATATTAGAGCTGCACTCACCACTCACGAACTCGAGTGGCTCGAGCCCTGGGGCAAACTCGCCGAGCTCGAGCTGAAATGTTCAAATCGTGAGCTCGTCTTTGTTGGGAACACAGAGCACCCAACACATATTACAAACATACATAACTGCTTATCGCTGTCATGTCTTCTTTACAATCTCCAATGCATACATTCAAGCGGTGTTGAGTGTCATTCTGACCTTTTTACCTCGTCAGCACGTTTTGAAATTGAATAAACATGGCAATGTTAATAAATATCCGCCAATAAATATTTATTTCTTAATAGCTGGGTTGGAAAATAAGTATTTTTTTTGAAAATCTGAACGTCCGTGAGCTCATGAGCTCACGAGTCAAACGGGTGGTGAGCTCATGAGTTGATCTCCCTCCGTGAGTGCAGCTCTAATATATATATACATGTATATATATATATATATATATATATATATATATATATATATATATATATATATATATATATATATATATATATATATATATATATATATATATATATATATAGTGACATTAGTGAGGCAGCAGTTTCGGGTGCTTTAACCGGCATGAGTGGGTTAAGTTTATAGGTTGATTTCTTGTGTAATCAATCAAGGTATCAATTTGAACAACTCCTATTCCTGACTAATTTGGCACGTACTGTTCCATTGCAAGGGTTTTCTTCCTCATTCAAGCATGGCTGTTGTTTACTAAGAAAGCAGGCTGTGTTTACAGAACAAACATGACAGCTGAAGTAGAAACATGGTGATAGAAACTACAACGTTTATGCTCTGCTGCCCCTTAACCCAATAATGCTTGAGAGATTCTCTTAAAAATATCGTCTGGATCTATGATGCCTTTCACTATAACTTGGGAATTAAGAATTATTCTACAAAATATTTGAAGAAGAGTTGTTAGTAGTGTTCTGATTAACTTTTTTCCTTCAAATATTATCCCATTTATGCTTTACCCTGAAAGATTTCTTCAAAATTGTCAGGCTGCATTTGAACTGCAGGACTACCTGGTATGTCTAATCCTCATAGACTGGCAGTCTGACCTGCAGGAATTATAGGTAGCAGCAGAGACATAAATAGATCTCTCTGGTATCAGCTAGTCCACTAAACTTGCAGTAAATCACTCTCAGGCACCGACATAAGTACTTGCCCCAGCAATTGAATTTTTGAAAAAAGGGTTTTCAGGAAAGTACATATAAGTTTTCACTTGCTCGAATGGGCAGACTGATCTTCTGAACACTACACAACATTTTTTAAATTGGAAATGGCACAAATACCCAGATATATGCAAACAATGCAACAAAACTAAAAAGGAAATGGTTTTCAAATCATTAAATCCATGATAAATAAGACATGCAATTCTAGCCTATCTTAAAACTTATTTCGGGCAAGTCAAAAATTATGTAGGACATACAAGTAAAAATCATTAACTACTTGCCGGGCATGTTAAGTTAGTTCTGAAACTTATGTTGGTGCCTGACTCTACAAAGCAAAGATTTCACAATTATTGAATAGTATAATCAAGACAGGGATATCCCCTATCTTGTGAGTTAATTGTGACCGAGCTGGAACTTGGCAAAAACTTTCTGGCATGATGGTGTCAAGGTCACATGGCCGTTGCCATGGTGATTTGGGTGTAACAGGTGGTGGTTGTCCTGGTGTCACTGCTGTTGTCACCTAAAGCACAGATCTATGTTACTACTACTGTGGTGCCTGTGTAACCTACACATAGGGGTCAACATTAAGAACGTAACATACAACCTCAGTTTATATATATAATAATCCTTCCAATGCTGAGGCTATACTTTCGTCCAAAAGCACAAGGATGCAAAGACTTTTGAAAACCATCTAAACCCTTTACTCTTAGATGAATACCCATTTGCCAGGGTTTCAATCATTTTTTTACATAATTTTGTATCGGCCAAATTAGCCGCAAGCAGTATAAGGGATAATGTCGCTCAAGGTTTAGGTTGGGCTCTTAAGTTAAAGAAGTTATTTTCAACCCCTCATACTTGGTCTATCAGAGTTTCAAGGTGATGTCCTTTTTTTAGATAAGGAAGTTCAATTCGACCCCTGATACTGTCTCTCAGGTTAGGGTTGACGAGGCGAAATTAGTCACCAGCAACATAAGGGTTAAAGAATTCCTACTGAGCCACTGATACAGTTTCTCAATGGGTTTAGATACGTATCTAAACCCATTAGAAACAGCCTTAAGGCTCCTTAGTTAAAGAAGTTACATTCAACCCCTGAGGCTCCTTCCCTCTAAGAGGGTAGTGTCAGGTCACAGCTAACATAAACTGAAGTATCCATTCACCATTTAAGAGTTATTTATTAGCTTATTACTGGATGAAAACGTCCTTGACATGAAAAATACTAATAATTAATATTACACCCATTGATAAAGTTGGCCTTTCTGGAGCAAAGACCTCACAGGAGCAAGGAACACACAGAAAGACTAATAATTCATACTTGTCAAGTAAATGAATAAATCGCTCTGAACACAGGGCAAGGTTGAAGGCGAGTTGATAGTAATACAACAGCAATACTGTGCAACCATATATATACATATATATATATATATATATATATATATATATATATATGTCAGGGATCAACCTTATGGTCGTTTTAGGGGCATATGCCCCTGGATCATGTGATTTTGCTACCAGATGTTGAATTATAGGAGCCAAGTTTGTGAATGGACATATTAATTATCAATTGGAGCATTTTTCCTTTTTTTTGACTTTCTTTATCTTCTTATCTGTACCTAATTAATAGTGCCAAAAAATGCATCTGAAAGCACATATTTTTCAAAATTTTCTGGGGGAGCATGGTCCAAGAGCCCCTAACCTGGACAGTGCGCCTCTGGCAAAATCTTACCGGCGTGGTGCCCGCACAGGGATCTACTTGCTCCTAAATTTAAAATCCTAGGAGCCAAATCTGCTCCTGTCTGAAAATGTTAAGGTCAATCCCTGTATGTATATATATATATATATATATATATATATATATATATATATATATATAATTATATATATATATATATATATATATATATATATATATATATATATATATATATATATATATATATATATATATATATATATATATATATATATATATATATATATGTATATATATATATATATAGTTATTTAAGGCCAGGGCTAATTAGTTCTACTTGTGAGTAACCCTAAGGGGCAAGCCAAGATTAGATGACATTAAAATATCATTGAGTAAATAAATATCAGAAAATCTCCTGTAGCTCTGTTCACCTGGATGTTAATAAAGATGAAATCTGCATTCTTTTTCATTTCTAGGGGTAGGTCACTGATTGATATATGTTGTCAAATAATATGGGGAAATATTGTTGTCACATTGTGAACATTTTATGTCATCAATCTTCAGGGCTAGCAAAAATACGATCTCTGGGCTTGTAAAAGTTGAGGTAACTAGCGCTGCTCGGCTAATGTAAAGTCTTACATAAATAAGGCATAATATCCTTACACAAAATCATGGGAATTATATTGGGGTGAAAGAAATTCAATTTTATGTTTGAAATTGACAATTTGAAAAACGTGCTCACAAAAATATGTGGGTATCCTGAGGGATGATTTTTTAGGGTTAATCGGTGTCCAAATGATGCCCAGACACCCCGCTGCCGAGGACTATGTTCTCAAGAAAATGAGATTTGAGTCTGAACATGAGAACTCCGCGCCATTACAAATTAGCATCAATCACAAAGTAAAGGTAAAATCAAAGGCGCAGTGGGAGGAGATCAGAGTTCTTACCCTACTGTGGGGGAGATCAATCATATCCAGATCGCTGCTCTCACAGACTCTGCTAACAGAGGATCAAAGACAACCACGTACCGCCTGTTAATAGGCTTTAACCCTTTCCATGCTGAGACTACTTTCGTCGAAAAATGCAAAAGTTTTAAAAACCATCTAAACCCTATCATGTTGGTATTCATTGGAAAGTTCTCGCTGAGTACTGTCAGATGAGTACCCATTTGCCATTTTCGATCATGAAAATTTATGCAACCAATTTCCAATAGATCTGAGTTCTAACTTGTAATAAGTCTATGAAAGCAATTTCTTTTTGAAGATAAGAGTTCTGATGGACAATTCTCTTCAAATATGTCTTTTAGACACCCAAACCCTTAAAAATCACCCCTCAGGACATATTTCTGAGTCATTTCTTAAAATGTCGATTTCAAGCATATATAATTGAAGTTTTTCAACCTCGATATAATTCCCATGACATTACATTATGCCTTATTTCAATAATTGAATACATGTTTATGGTTGTAATTAGAGTATACATATATTGTGATCTTCCTTGAAAAATAGGACCCCTAAGAATTTTACAATTGCCCAGTTCCTAAATCCTGGCTTAGACCCTGTTATGGTGTGTCAAGTGTCAACAGTCAGGATTACACGCCAGAAGCCTGCTGAGCTCCAGGAAACAGTGACATAATGACAGTAGCAGCGCAGGCACCTAATCCTAAATACCCTTCCTGATACCCATACCCCCCTCAAGGTCACAGGGATTGACCTTAACATTTTCAGACGGGAGCAGGTTTGGCTCCTAGGATTTAAAGTTTAGGAGCAAATAAACTGTCCAACAGTGCGTAACTTTAAAGTATTAACTGTATCTGTCCAGCAATAATACAATATACAATATTAAGGCTCTAGATGGTGCATGCATTCAATCTACATTGTTCAATATGTGTCCCAATATAGCACTGAATGAGCTGCATCTATACAATGACATTAGATGATACACACATCCTATGAACAATATTACATGAGGTCTATATAGCTATATACATTGACTGTGTCTGTATTGGTAAGCATCTATTAAGTGATATTGATCCAAGCTCTTATTTTATTGTGTTGTCGCTCGCTCGTATTCAAACTGTAACCTAATGCTATCAATAAACATCTGTCCTCATGAGATGAACAAAAAACAACATGTCCCCAGTGCTCAGTAATAATTTAATTGGCCTTTTGTTGCATTTGTCATGAAGGTTAGTGGTGATGATAATAGAGAATGCGCTGATCAATACTCGCTTCAAATAACCCACACACATGCATACCACATGAGTATTACCGTAATTCTCGGTAATTTGGGACATTTGTTATTAGTTATTATTTTTATAGGTTGAGGGTGGCCCATGTTTTGTGAAAATACTGACGAAGTCGTGAGATCTGGCGGGTGAGATGTTGCAATCTTATTGTGATTGTAATTGTCCCAGAACAATTGCAACATTTTGTAATTGTGCATGTGAAGTGGCGATAGACCAACGGTGGCCCATTTTTTCCCAGTTATTCTGAAAAATAAAAATTATTTCACAGAAGCCCATATTCCTAGGGGGGTCCAAATTTCCGAGAATTTACGGTAGAGGGCTCGATCAAGCACATGTTAGCATCTAAGCCAAAATGTTTTTTATTCTTACCACATCATGCTTTATATTGCTAGAAAGCTGGTTATTTCTAGTTTCAGAATATCTTTGTTTTGTTTGTTTGTGTCCACAAATAAAAAAGTTATGGATGTTTGAGTTAATGGTGTCCACGTTTTATCAAAATGAGACATTGACACTCATTGTAGCTAGCTGATTCACTAACACCATACTTTCCTATAAATTATAAAATCAACTCAAATTTAGGTTTAAACTAGGTTTTTGAAGGTCCTCCTCTAATCACTTTGCAAAAAATTGTATTTGGAAACTTGAAAAGTGTTTTTTGTGGAAGTTGAATTTTGGGATACTTGTGAGTCCGTCACAGAAAAAACATGTTTTTTTAAATTTTTCTCATATTGATAATTGTACTAAAATGCTCAAAATTCAATAAAAACAGGTAAATTGGATGTGATTACTGATGAAATAGCTATTTTTGAAAAATTTAATTATTATGGTAGTTTTTGAACTAGGTAAAAATGAGTGACTCCGTCACGTGACGGAGTCACAGCTAATGTCATGCAGAATATTAGAAAGGATAAACGAGGGAAACATCTACCACTGCATTAAAAAGGCTTTTAATGTTTTGATGATAACAATCTTAAGTTACTAAGATTTTATTAACTAGTATAGAGATCATTTCTTTAACTCAAAAATGGTCTTCTCATCGGGTACAAGTGGTTCTAGGTACTGATGTGCTCTTGATGTATACATCACTTCATACCTGAGATATAGCTGTTGTGAAGATGTGATCTGAGTGAAGTAGTTACTTTTTCATAGCTTAACCCTTTGTAAGCAAGTAAGATGAGATATGGTATTTTTCCAAAATATGTTTCCTTTAAAAGTACAAATGTAAATACCAAAAGTTGGCAGATCATTTTAGTTGTCACAGGTATGAATAGGGTGAGAAAAGATGCTAATCCAAAACTCTTGATAATTATGTGTTTCCATGCATTGCCTTTTAAAAGCAAGTAGATTTCTGTAGTTAATTCTGTTCCTCAGTTTTTCACATCTTCATAAGTTACAACAGGATGGTTTCAAAATCCATACCCCATCTCCTTTAATACATTGTGATAACCTACAGCTGTAAATTATCATATTCTTGAGTTCTTTACAGTACCATAGCTTTGTTGTCCCAAAATACATGATGTTTTCCTAACTTGTGGCATTGGCTTAATATAACAGAGCTCTTTTAGTGAAATCTATTCCATGGTTACACAGGTCCATAGCTTCAGACAGGATGCGGTGACAAAACATGATATTTTCCTGTCTCATTGTTTTGTCTTAATCTACTGCTGTGGATTGCCTTAACTGGCAGAGCCACACCTTTCAGGGGCAGTACAGGATATACCTGTCTGATTGCAATCCCCTGGACTGGGGCGTCTGGCTTCTGACCAGTAAGACCATCCCTGTCTGGAGCATGAGCTATAAGTACAGGATATCAACCCAATAAACACATGCCACACTGCTTACACAGCTTTTGTTTCTAATTTATGTTTTAAGGAAGTGAGATGTGAAGGGTCTTTGAGTAAATATCAAACCTCAAGACTGAAAGAATTTCTCTGGCAAAAGACCTAAACCGTTCAAAGAATATACTATCTGTATTGTTGTGTTTTTAAAAATGTGTTTCATCTTTGTTGAGTATTAATGTTTATTCAAACTTTTAATTTCAATGAGACATATTTTTGATAATTAATGGCAAATTAGAAGAAAACCCATGTTATGCACTTACCCACTATCAATGTGACTGTCACAGTAGGCAGATGTGACTCCGTCACAAGACCCTGTCTGACATTTTGCTCAATAAAGTCATTATTTGGGAAATTAATTGGGAAAATTCCTGACAACTGCAATTTTGTGACTCCGTCACAGCTTGATCGAGCCCTAGAACACCTTGCTCAGCAATGCTCATACTCACTCAAAATAACCCACATGCATGCATAGTTGCACACCACATGAGCATTAAAACACCTTGCTCAGCAATGCTCATACTCACTCAAAATAACCCACATGCATGCATAGTTGCACACCACATGAGCATTAAAACACCTTGCTCATACTCACTCAAAATAACCCACATGCATGCATAGTTGCACACCACATGAGCATTAAAACACCTTGCTCATACTCACTCAAAATAACCCACATGCATGCATAGTTGCACACCACATGAGCATTAAAACACCTTGCTCATACTCACTCAAAATAACCCACATGCATGCATAGTTGCACACCACATGAGCATTAAAACACCTTGCTCATACTCACTCAAAATAACCCACATGCATGCATAGTTGCACACCACATGAGCATTAAAACACCTTGCTCATACTCACTCAAAATAACCCACATGCATGCATAGTTGCACACCACATGAGCATTAAAACACCTTGCTCATACTCACTCAAAATAACCCACATGCATGCATAGTTGCACACCACATGAGCATTAAAACACCTTGCTCATACTCACTCAAAATAACCCACATGCATGCATAGTTGCACACCACATGAGCATTAAAACACCTTGCTCATACTCACTCAAAATAACCCACATGCATGCATAGTTGCACACCACATGAGCATTAAAACACCTTGCTCAGCAATGCTCATACTCACTCAAAATAACCCACATGCATGCATAGTTGCACACCACATGAGCATTAAAACACCTTGCTCAGCAATGCTCATACTCACTCAAAATAACCCACATGCATGCATAGTTGCACACCACATGAGCATTAAAACACCTTGCTCATACTCACTCAAAATAACCCACATGCATGCATAGTTGCACACCACATGAGCATTAAAACACCTTGCTCATACTCACTCAAAATAACCCACATGCATGCATAGTTGCACACCACATGAGCATTAAAACACCTTGCTCAGCAATGCTCATACTCACTCAAAATAACCCACATGCATGCATAGTTGCACACCACATGAGCATTAAAACACCTTGCTCAGCAATGCTCATACTCACTCAAAATAACCCACATGCATGCATAGTTGCACACCACATGAGCATTAAAACACCTTGCTCATACTCACTCAAAATAACCCACATGCATGCATAGTTGCACACCACATGAGCATTAAAACACCTTGCTCATACTCACTCAAAATAACCCACATGCATGCATAGTTGCACACCACATGAGCATTAAAACACCTTGCTCAGCAATGCTCATACTCACTCAAAATAACCCACATGCATGCATAGTTGCACACCACATGAGCATTAAAACACCTTGCTCAGCAATGCTCATACTCACTCAAAATAACCCACATGCATGCATAGTTGCACACCACATGAGCATTAAAACACCTTGCTCATACTCACTCAAAATAACCCACATGCATGCATAGTTGCACACCACATGAGCATTAAAACACCTTGCTCATACTCACTCAAAATAACCCACATGCATGCATAGTTGCACACCACATGAGCATTAAAACACCTTGCTCAGCAATGCTCATACTCACTCAAAATAACCCACATGCATGCATAGTTGCACACCACATGAGCATTAAAACACCTTGCTCATACTCACTCAAAATAACCCACATGCATGCATAGTTGCACACCACATGAGCATTAAAACACCTTGCTCATACTCACTCAAAATAACCCACATGCATGCATAGTTGCACACCACATGAGCATTAAAACACCTTGCTCAGCAATGCTCATACTCACTCAAAATAACCCACATGCATGCATAGTTGCACACCACATGAACATTAAAACACCTTGCTCAGCAATGCCTGTGTTGGTAACTGCCTACAGAGAGGGATCCTCAATATAATAATTATAGTGGTCTGAATTACTAGAGATGTCAATATTTACAAGAATTTACGGTAACCCTTGAAACATGCCTTATTTCTAGACCTTGGGCACATCGTTTTTGGACACTGGCCTGAATGTCAAGTAGAACTGTCCATCCTACAGCATAGTATGCAGACAGCCAAAACACATTCCACGATAAAAAAAAATTCACCTTTGAGCTGTGGCAACCTCAAGCGAGATACAGGAAAAGATATTGATGTCCATTTTGGCTAATGAATAGCATATATAAATAGGTGGCACCTCAAGCAACTGTCAATCTAGTCCAACTCACAGGGATTGACCTTAACCCTTCCAATGCTGAGGCTACTTTGAAGTACTTTCGGCTACTGCACGTGAACACAACAATTTTTGAAAACCATCTAAACTCATATGTTGGTATTCATTGGATATCTCTCGCTGGGTACTCTCAGAGGAGTAGCCACATACCAGGGTTTCAGTCATTTTTTAAAGGTTTTTAGCATCATTTTTTATTTGCCAAATTAGTCACCAGCTGCATAAGGGTTAACACTTACAGACAGGAGCAGATTTGGCTATTAGAATTACAAATTTAGGAGCAAATAAATTCTGGTGTGTACATGCAGTGTGCTGGTAAATATTTGGTCAGAGTGTCGGATGCAGGCAGGTCAATCTTATCAAAGTTAACCTCTTCAGGCTGCTTTTGGCCCCTGTAAGCATTTATGGGTGAAGAGAATTGTACTTATAGTATGTACAGTAAATGCCTAGTAGCACTGTACTTATGAAGCAGGGCCTCGAGTCTTGGTTTGCATGCATGGCCTCGATTTAACACCATATTGCTGTCTGTAGTAAATCAATACCATTGATGACATGTTGTCCATTATATAGTGCCGTGTGTGTTAGGGGGGGGGGGGGTATTTCGTTTTTCGTCACGTTTTCTGCTGTATTGTGCATATAAGTTATGACTAGCCAGTTGTAACTGGTGGAGGAAACTGGAGTGCCTGACGAAAAAGCTATAGCTATATTCACCTTCAGATATTTTTGTGATAGTTCCTTTTATAAGTATGAACTAATTCTGGCACTCCAAGAGGAGTCTGGGCATGAGAGAGTCAATACTATATTGATGCTTGTAGCTGATCAATATGTTATATGACCCACGCTGCACTGTGAGGAGTAAACACTGACTCCAACTACTGGGGCATTAACAGATATATAGTGGCCACTAACTCACAATATGGTCATCAACAGTTTACCTGTGGCTGTGTTATATATAAGTAACATGTATACTGTTACATACACTTCAAGAATGCCCCTACTAAATTTATAGTAGACGTATACTATGCTAGTTTCTACACATGCAGGGGTCAAGCTACGGCAAGAAACTGAGGAAGACTGGTGGGCTATAGGTTCCCAAAACTTCATAGCCCGATAGAAAATTTTATAGTCCCATTAAAAAACAAACAAAAATGAGCTGCCTCGGTTATCCTAAATTACACACACATATATATATATATAGATATACATACATATATATATATATATATATATATATATATATATATATATATATATATATATATATATATATATATATATATATATATATATATATATATATATATATATATATATATATATATATACACACACGCACACTGCTTATAGTATTGTTATTCCTCTGAGCATGATCTAAAAATGTCAATCTTTTCTTATAGCCAGCCGGGCTACAAAGGGAAATATTCTTATAGCCCGAAACAATTTTCTGTAGTCTCGGGCTAGTGTCTTACTGGACCCCTGCACATGGTGGTGTGAGGAGTAAACAGTGTAAGGAACAGTCGGTAATGGAGTACTACTGGCACGTACAAACAAAGGCTTATATGTAAGCCCTTATGGCTGGCGACGTAATGAAATACTGGAATTTAAATCTGGGCTTAAACTTAAATAGCTTTCTGAAGCCCACGCTAAGTTTGCTGAAGAAAATCATGCTTGGGCGGCAGGGACTTAGCCAGGATTTGGATAGTAGGGTGTCCAAAATGGACTTTGGAGGAGACAGGGTGTCCTGGTGAGCGAAGGCAGCGCGTTCGATGCGGGCGGTCGCTCTTACGGCGGGGGGTCTGGGGCCCGCTCAAGGGCCCCAGAAGCCAGAGGGTCTAGGTGCTCTGAAATGCATTCTCTGGCTTTTCCTGGCACTTATTTTCATTATTTTACATATTGAAATGTATGTTTTTTCAGTGTGAATTATACATTTCATAGATATTTTCCCAGGTATGTCAAATTTGAATAATTTTTCTATTGCTATACTACATACCAGGATGACCAGAAAGCAGGCACCGACATTAATTTCAAGGTCTTGAAATTCACTTTCCCGAAGCATATTGTCACTTGCCAGAAGAAAAGAAAACCTCCACAATTACCTATAAAACCTGTATTTATACAGTGCTACTACTATTACCTGTTGTTTAAATGATTTTCTTCTCTTTTTCTAGGTATATGCTTGTGTCCTGACTCCTGTAGTTCTACTAGCATGCAGTTTCTTGCCGATCTGTAGATGACCTTCCCTTCCCTACCTGGCTTCTGGTGATCTCAACTGAATCCATGCCATCCTGCAGCACTGGACTCTTAACAGCACTTATGCACACCTAATTTTCATACATAAATTGATATTGCTGCGACTTTGTAACCCTGCCTGCATCCTATGTAGCCTTAGTTCTCTGTACTTAGTTCACTTTTTGTCTGCTTCCTTTATTTCTACCTCTATGGTGGCCGGGTAATTCGTTCTCAATACTCACCCTTGATATAAAAATCCATGTATTAATGGAGTGATATTAAGCACAAGGAAAAATCTTATGTTTGGGGAACAAAAGCTAATGTATAGGGAAAAATACTAAACAGATGTCATGAGTAATATTTAATGGACAGGAGGGTATTGATCAGGTACCTTGGGCACAAAATTTTAAGTATAATGCTGTTTCTTGTACTTTTGAAAACACCAAAGCCTCGAGAGTCTTACTCTAAGTAAAATGGATGCTCAGAGGTGACACTGATTTTGAGAGAAAAAAAAGGATTTGTTATAAAATTATCCTAGAAAAAAAATATTCCTGAATCAACGTTTGTAATTTTTGCATTATTATAAAAGTTATACAAAATAATGAGCACTCTGAGGTTGAATCAGTTAGGAAGACATGTGACAGATTATTTGAGTGCATGTCAGTTGGTGCAGGTATTTTGTGCATGCAGCTTGTAGATCTGCCTCTAGAGACATTCTCTAACCCTGTTGTAACCCACCTCACCCTGTGAAGCATTTTAGAATGAATCATGTATATCTGTGACATTACTTATAGTGATGTCTGTGTCTGTCTTGTGTACGTCTAGTTTTTGTTGAATGAGTGAGATGATATGGGTGCACAATAAAATAGTTTTGTGTTCTATGTTACATGTGTGTTTTAAACTTTTTTTGTTGTTCAATAAGTCCCTCTAGTAGGATAGTGAGTCAGGTGTGTAAATCACATTCAAATGATATAAAAAGTTGTCAGTCCCAAAAGTTATTAGGATTCTATACTCCCTAAAAGGTGAGTTACAGTTGGATCAGCAGTATACACGGTAAGTGCGATGGAAATAAATCATACTGAGGTACACTCAACAGCCACTGTGTCCTCATAGGGCCCTTAAGAATAGGACTGGTTTGGTAAAGTGCCATGAGCGGTATATAAGCTCTGTGATATGGTGAGGCTTATGCAGAATAAAATAACAGCATACTGTCATAGATCGGATATATAGATATTGATTGACTTTAGAGGGTATTTTTCAATGTCTAGAAGAGCCTTCAGGCAATATAAACATTGTATAGGCCCAATTTGACAATTGTAAAAGATATGTGTAAGCCTATCATCAATAAAATAGTAGCTTTATTGATTTTGACTATATTCATTAAGTAGTAACAGTTGTTGGTGATCATTTTCACAGGGGTAAACATCTGGGTCAAAAATAACTAAGTTTTTTAGCATGAAAAAAAATTTGGGCAGACCTCCGGTGTGTGTGACAGTAATCTCGTTCATAAGAATGAGATCCCATCACTTGTTAAGTTCATCCCCCCAATTCCCGCCACCTCTATTGTAGGACAGGGATAATAAACATGCATTAATTTTAAATTAAACCCATGTTAGGTTGAGAAAATCTATAGACCCCCCAGGTGGCACCCCAGGTTAGTGATATATTAAATAATCTTACCTTTTGTCCTATTCCAGATGACTGGCTCACTGGGTTAGGCTTGAAGAACATTGTCAGATTGAGTCTCTTGTTTTGAAAATGTGAACACCATTCGCATTTGCTAATGCCACTATTTGCCCATGTCTGACAAACACACTAGGGTGTATACATTACATACTCAAAAGGCAAATTAAGTGACCAAAATGTTGACTCCGTTGTTTGGGCTTATTTATGGCAACTGACACTGGCCTCTGTTACTCAGCTTACTAGGCTACAGATCGGCCGCCCCAGCAATCACTATGTCAATATCCTTGATTATCGCTCAGAGTATGCCTATGCTAGGAGAGAGGATTATGAGCCCTTATCTCTCCCAAGAGGGTTATAAACGGAGATTGTCGGCAGTGTGACAATCTTATCTTTAATGTGCTCTCTTGGGGATCGAACCACTCCAGGCAGCGAACCACTCCAGGCAGCGAGGGTGGTTCGGGAGGAGGCCGCCATTTGGTAATAACCTCTCATTTCCTCCCCTTCTTTGAGAGGGACGTTTTGGCTAGGGTTAGCCCGCCTTTTATGGGGTTTTAGGAGGAGTACCCGTCAACCATTACATCGTAATTCAACCACTCTGCCCGCCAAAATGACGGGCAGGCGGGTCTCTGAAATAGCCCTTGTTGGGCGGGGGACAACATTAATTAGAATTTAAACCTTGTTAACCCTGGTCCCCTGAATGGTCAGTTTCGTACTTGGGGATCAAAGACAATTCACTTGGCAGGGTAGGTTACGTCCAGCAAT
This sequence comes from Maea johnstoni, assembly GCA_963942565.1. Taxonomy (NCBI): domain Eukaryota; kingdom Metazoa; phylum Annelida; class Polychaeta; order Spionida; family Magelonidae; genus Maea; species Maea johnstoni. Next base: position 25,188,951 of record OZ012701.1, on the reverse strand, counting down.
TCAGCAGGACAAGGGTTAAATATTAAGACCAGTCCTTGGCCAAGTGGCTTCAAGTGGAATGAAGGCTTAAGGGTATAGCCTTTCGTATCCCTTCTATTATACACACACAGATATACATAATTACATGTGTGTAGCAACACTGTCCTAGATGGCCTAGACTTCACCAGGACCCGTGCTACCTGTCGTTTGGATGGGCAGTTTCCTGAAAACCTGCTTTATTGGACACACAAAACATTTTATGAAGAATTTTCAATTTTGACTTTTTTGAGGTATTAACCAAACATTCTAATAACCATCTTCTACACAGCAAAAAGTTTTGGACAGCAAACGCACGTCGGAAATATTTGTCAACCGTCTGACATCTGTAATTTTTTGCTGTGTAAGACATGACTGAAGTACAAATTGCACTTTTTGACTCGATAGGCCATTAGGGTTTAGAATTTTAGATGGATTTCAAAAATCTTTATATCCTTGTGCTTTGAACGAGAGTAACCTCAGCATTGTAAGGGTTAAGCGTAAAGGCGGTTTGTTGAACCCCTCTGTAATCTGTATCCCATATTGCATATCTTGTGTTCTGCAGTGGCAGGATGAGTGTATAAAGCCACAGCCTACAGCCAGTCAGTGGCTGTGCGGTATACTGGTATTGATTTTTCTGATCATATTTTGGTGTGGTATCGATCCTGGCGAGGCTGTAGACATATAAACGTCTACCCATCCCATCTATGGTATTAGCAAGGATACACACTATAAACTGGGTGCTCAAAATCATCGCGAATTGTGAAATCTTTTGTCAATGAAGACCACAATATGTACAATGCACGGACGCTCTGCTGGCTAAGACTATGATCCCATTAACCCTGAACATGCAGCTACTTCCTTCTGAAGTTCTACTTCAACTAGTCAGTGTAATTGCATATGGAATATTTTTTAAATTTTCTTTAATTTTTTTTTTTGGTGAGACCAATAATTCAATTGAATAAATCACCCTGAAAGGATATCTCCACAATGTATATGTGTCATAAAAACTACTTTCTAAAGGTAATAAAATTCTAATATGCATACAGTGATATGCATGTGCTTTCTATCTTTCAAGGGAGACTAAGTATATTCAGATTACAAGTCAGAATAAACATGAAAAAGACATTATACCTTACGCTATGTCATTGACGTCATGCTATATTGACTGAGGTAAATAAAATAAGTTCATTTGTGTGAAATTGAATTCTTTCTTAAATTCCTCTCAAAAAATTGTTGGTGTCCAGCTTGAGGGTTGGGTTGTCTGAATGATGCCATGCTGGTGCAGACGCTGCCGTCATCAGGTGAATCACCACCCGCGTCAGCCACCTATATTCCCATACAAACACCAATAATCCACACCTGGCCGCCCATAATTGGTCACATTATAACAGGGCTTGAAATAAACCTCCCTGTGAAGCTCTTTGATTTCCCTGAATATGTGCTCAATATATGCAAGATTCCCAGAATATTTTCATTAAGTGCTTATGATGGCTGTAATCTTTATTGAAATTGCAAATTATTTCCAGGGAGAGTTGTTGGTTGAATCTGTACTACTGAACTCAACCTTATTTTCATAAATTAATTAATGATAGCCATAAGACTGAAATATTAGCAAAATATCTCAAACGAGAATTGTAGGTTGAGTTCTGTACAGTACCTCTCCCTTCAAATAGTTCCCAAAGTATGTTTTAGTCGAGACAATCTCAGGAAAATTGTCCAGCGTGTTTTGAGCACTACATCAGGCACTAAAGGGCAATGATTTGATTTGATTGATTTGATTTTATTCGGTCTAGTAATGCTTATTTAGTATCATACTTAGTATGTAATCTTTTGTTTAAGTTATTTTCCCATATATGTCCCTCCTTGGTTAGATCTAATCTGACTTTTCCTGCGTGTTTTTTTTTTGAATAGTTTTTGTTTTGTGTATCATTCTACCATATCATTACAATTATATTTTGATGTATCATATCTTATGCATTGGCATAGTCGATAAATCTACATACAAAAAAGGGCATATAGCTGCTTCTGTGCTGGTCTGTCTGTGAGTGTGTGCATGTTGTAAGGCCGTTAAGCTGGTGATTACTATGCTAACAATAGTGAATTGGCCATTTCATTACCGCAGCAGGACTAACTGCCAGCTAATCTTCCACATAAGCCACAGCCACTCAGATAATACAGCTACACAATAGACCTGCAGAGGCACGTCTCATCAACAGAGACCTGCTCATGAGCTCACCAGCAACCTGACACATGAACTCACCAGCAATTGACTCATGAGCTCACCAGCAACCTGACAGAGGAACTCACCAGCTAATTGACTCATGAGCTCACCAGCAATTGACTCATGAGCTCACCAGCAAGTTAACTCTTGAATGAACTCACCAGCAAATTGACTCAATTGAGCTTGCCAGCAATTTGACTCATGAGCTCACCAGCAATTTGACTCATTCATGAGCTCACCAATGATTTGACTCATGAACTCACCAGAAATTTGACTCATGAGCTCACCAGAAATTTGACTCATGAGCTCACCAATGATTTGACTCATTCATGAGCTCACCAGTGATTTGACTCATGAACTCACCAGAAGTTTGACTCATGAACTCACAAGCAAAGTGACTCATGAACTCACCAGTGATTTGACTCATGAACTCACCAGAAATTTGACTCATGAGCTCACCAGCAATTTGACTCATTCATGAGCTCACCAATGATTTGACTCATGAACTCACCAGAAGTTTGACTCATGAACTCACAAGCAAAGTGACTCATGAACTCACCAGTGATTTGACTCATGAACTCACCAGAAATTTGACTCATGAGCTCACCAGTGATTTGACTCATGAGCTCACCAGAAGTTTGACTCATGAACTCACAAGCAAAGTGACTCATGAACTCACCAGTGATTTGACTCATGAACTCACCAGAAATTTGACTCATGAGCTCACCAGCAATTTGACTCATGACCTCACCAGCAATTTGATTCATTCATGAGCTCACCAATGATTTGACTCATGAACTCACCAGAAATTTGACTCATGAGCTCATCAGAAATTTGACTCATGACCTCACCAGCAATTTGATTCATTCATGAGCTCACCAATGATTTGACTCATGAACTCACCAGAAATTTGACTCATGAGCTCATCAGAAATTTGACTCATGAGCTCACCAGCAATTTGACTCATGAACTCACCAGAAGTTTGACTCATGAACTCACCAGCAAAACATAAATCCATTTCATACAAGCCACTAAGCCAGCCAACCAATGTATCCTCTTAGCTTTAACATAAATGAAAAGCCGTATCTGTGTGTGACCTCAGGAGTTGAGCTCTTCCCTTTGAGCTCATTACTTGAGTTCACAGTGACGAATGCAGCACTAATATTAACCCAACCATGCTGGGAGATCCTCTTGACATGTGACGTATGGACCCATGACACTTTTCAAAATAACTTTGGAATCAATTAAGAATTCATGAAAGATTTGAAAGATTTTTTTGCATAATTTTGTAATGGCCAAATTAGCTACCAGCAGCGCAAGGGTTAAAAAGTTAAATAAATGCCTAACCAACATAACAGGAAGGATTGAAATATTTGAAAGAATTTTTTGCATAATTTTGTAATGGCCAAATTAGCTACCAGCAGCGCAAGGGTTAAAATGTTAAATAAATGCCTAACCAACATAACAGGAAGGATTTCTATCACTAGCAGACATGGGGTAATAAGTAATAGGTAATAGAAAAGTAATAGGTAATAGACCGATTTTCAAAGTAATATCCTGTAATAAGTAATAGATAGTCAAAATCTTCAAGTAATAAGTAATTGTAATAGACTGAGCCCAAAAGTAATAAGTAATTTTCTATTACTTTTCTATTACTTTTCCCATTTATGACCAAAAAATCAACTGTACAGTAAACAAGTAAAGTAACTTTTCCATATGACTCCTTCATGTCACTCCTTGTCTCAAATACCTTGAATTTGAAGGATTGATTTCAGTGATAAGTCTGGGAAAAGGTTTTGTGAATCATCTGAACGGCAGTAGAATTTATTCACTGTGTCTCCTAAAGAGTAATTTTTGTCTTACTAACAAGGTCTAGGTACATCAATCTAGGTCAGAGGCCAAGGGAAGTTGATTTAATTGCAATTTGATGAAGATAAGCATAGCTGCCATTAGGTGTACAATGTAACTGAGTGCAAAGTATTGTAGAATCCCACATGAGAACAAGAAGGCTCTAAGATTATCCTTATTTTCAATTCCTCTCATTGGATAAGTATAGATGGCAGTTCTAGTCTATAGAGTTTAAGACAGCGGGGTGTCTGGGAGTCATTTGGACCCCATAACCCTCAAAAATCACCCCTAAGGACATCCCAAAAATGTTTGAGTTATTTCCCAGAATGGTTCTACTTGAAACTTTAAAGGCTACCTGGAAGCTCTGTTTAATAGCCTTCATATTAACCTATTAAAGAATATTATCAAACTTCATTGGGCACATTTTAGCAGGTGTGCTCTAATCATGGTGACTTTGTAATGATCCCTTTGTCATAGTGTGACTAGATGGTCTCTTACAAGCAATGCTTTCCCAATAGAACTTTCTCAACATACATTCCAGCTTATTTCTGACTATATGTGTGTGACAAATAGTTATTATAAGATATGAATAATTATATGTGAACTTCCACTTGGAACTGTTTGACTTCCAGACTTATCATCATTTCCTTGAATGATCTAGGTCAATGAAACCCCAGGTGATTCAAATTGCAATTGTAACTTCCTGTAGCTCCATACACTGTCAATCCTCACCTGCATATATACATGTACATGATGAGGATTTTGGAGCATACTCTGAACTCAAGGTGACCAAATGTTATGATCATTTGAAAGGCTTTTGGGGTCGGTGAGCGAGTTGTTTATTACACTATCAGATTATACTGTATTATGTATTGTGGGTTTGGTATTTTTCAATATCTCTTTAATTTAAACACCTCTGTAGGCTTTAAGTTTTCAAGAAGCCTGCCTTAAGCTTCATGTACTCTCTTATTGTCAAATGTATAGCAGACCTCCTTAGGTGGAACATATTCTAAACCATGTGAATGCATGGTGATCAAACACCAGGGTTCTTTCCTCACATTTTTTCTATACTGAATAACTGATAGATTTGTGCAGGATTTAAATACTAGGACACCCCATGTTTGCCTTTGTTAATCATTACCTTATAATCAGATGAACCCTTTATTAGATGAACTCCTGCGTAAAGTGAACATAGTTTCTTGTCCGCAAGGTATTTAAACAAAGCAATGTCCACCTTATGTATAATGTGCTATGGGCTGAATAAAAGATAAGTTATGACAATTTGACAAAGGGTCACATTCAACCGCAGCTAAAAAAGTAATAAGTAATTGTAATATATTACATTTCAAAAGTAATTGTAATTGTAATAGTGATAGTGATTTTCAAAAGTAATTGTAATTGTAATAGGGCCAATATAAAGTAATTGTAATTGTAATATATTACTTTCAAAAGTAATTGACCCCATGTCTGATCACTAGTCCTCACTATGTTGAGTAACAAAATACAGGTATTGACATTTTAGACAGATGTGGATGCCGATATTAATTACTGTGCCTAACTATCAATTACCCTGTGTTACGTGAAGCCTGCAGTTATAACTAACAGCTGTGTGAGTTTTACGTGCGCATTAGTAACATTCATCAATAATATCACAGCTTACCCATGGGTCTTAGGCTTACTCTTAGCCAGGATTAAGAAAATGGATGCCAGAAATTGGCAATTTTCATGCTAACACTGTTTAATTATAATATATCTATTTGTATTTCGATTATTTGATTTATATGTTATATATATCTACCTTTTGTAGCAAGTATACAGTCAATAAAGAATATATATAAATTGTGCAACTTTGGGGTATCCTAATTTTCGAAGGAGACCACAATATAAAATACAGCAAAACTTCTACATAATATCTTACTGATAGGAATTATATTGAGGTGAAAAAATATCAATAACATGCTGCAGGCTCCGACAGTAACCTGAAAATGCTAGTCCGGTAGGGCTAGTAGCACCTGGAATCTACTAGCCCTACCGCTAACTCTACTAGCCCTACCGCTAAGTACAAAATACTCCAATCTGATGGAATAAACTTAATTAGTTACCTTTATTTACACTAAAAATGATATAATACACACATTTCTCATTGCTGAGGACTGTTGCTTGCTTTTTGTAGATGTATGAATGTTTGTGTACACATTTCTTTTGAGGTACTGGTAGTGATGGGACGATGATCGACTGAAGTCGAAAGTCGTCAGCAAGTTAACAGTAACCAATTAATCGGCTGGAGACTTTACACCTAATTGTTAGTCGGTATAATAGCCCATTAAGCCAGCCCACATCCTCTAAGGTCAAAGGGTTCCTTGCCAGATATCCCACAGAGAAAGTTGCTTGTCTCACGTACTGACCTACTGGCCTGTTTATACCCTCTAAGAGCCAGCACTGTAATAGGTCTAGTATGGGTCATGCAAGTAGTAGGTAATAGCTGCATCAAGCATGTCTCCCTTATTTGACTTTTAAGCGGTTATTCCTGTTTACTTTTCTATGTGGGCTATTGCCCTATATGGACTGCCCTATGTTTCTGATTGTCTGACACAAGACGTGAATGTAAGGCCAAGAAAAAATATTGTAAAAATGTTTCCTGTAAAGGTCTGAAAAAAAATAGGGTAGGTAGGTCGGTAAAAATATTTTTTTGTATTATTTTTTTGGTCTAAAATATGCGTTTTATGCATGTTTTACGTTGATTGGGAGTTGGGAGGGCGAAAAAACTTTGGGTAGGGATTTTTTGAATAAAAACTTGTTAGCGTAGGGTTACAGGAAACAAACAACTTTTTTAGGCCTAATTATAAAGTCGCATCAAAGGATATTGGTATTGTTCCTACGAAAAGCAACACTTGGTGCATATATTTACCCTATTCATGCCTGTAGCGTGCAAAACTGCTGGAAGACTTTAGCAATATCTCTAGCACAAGCTATTTTCACAAAATATTTGAAGTAGCCAGTTAACAACTCTCCTTCGAATATTTTTCCAATCCCTGCTTTAATCCAAAGCTATTTAAATAAATATCCCCCCACCAACCATACAATGATACAAACATCATGTGTCTTGTCTTTGTATTTTTATTTATAAAAATAGAAAATGAATAAGGTAATTTCCCTATACTCTCATGTGCATGAAAACTTGTTCTAGTTCTTGGCTAAGGAATAACTCAAGCCTAGAATCTAGGCTTTCATATTTATTGACCGCCCGGCCCTTTTCAGCGTTTTTCTGTAAGGCCTAAAAAAAATAATTGTTTGTTACCTGTAACGGTCCGAAGAAAAATAGGGTAGGTAGGTCGGTAAAAATAATTTTTTTACATTATTTTTTTGGTCAGAAATGTTGGTTTTATGCATGTTTTACGTTTATTGGGAGTTGGATGGGCCATAAAAACTTTAGGGTAGGGATATCTTTGAATAAAAACTTGTTAGGGTAGGGTTACAGCCTTACAGGTGAAACAAACAACTTTTTTTAGGCCTAATAAGCACCAGGAGGTCACCATGGTGAGAATGGTCATATTAGTTTACATTTATCTCAGAGGGTAGCTGGAAGGCCCTGAGTATGAAACTATAGTAACTAAACTTAGGACCATTTGATGATGCCCTGTATAGGTCATTCACTGTACTACAATCTCCGCTCATAGGCATATAGATAGAAAATGAAAATGCTTCCGCTGCTCTCCATACCATTTGGTAGAATTGATAATGAGCTGAAGCCTGAAGGTTATGATTTCAGGGAAATATAAATCCAAGAACTCGCAATATGGAATACATATTGCATAATCAGTAATCACTTGCTGAATGATATTTTCCACAAAGATTTGTGACCACCCACTTTCCCCTGCATTGCCTGCATACATACCACATATATCCCAGGAACCCTGCGTCGCCCCCCAAAAAGTGAAGGGGGGGGGGGGGAAGAGAGGGGTGCTATAGTGTACAGATTCCTCATAGTTTTGTTGGGATCAAGACACCTGATATCAAGTAGCTTGTGTTTTGATGCACATGAAGTTTGATTGGCAAGCTGCCTGTAACTCTGCTCACTTACGGAAATGATTGAGATAGCTCAATCTAGGTTATCATCATCACCAAAACATGTAGTAAAATGCTTAAATATCATACAGCCTCTCTTTAAATTCTTGCGAAATAAAGTAATTTTCTCAGATTTTGTGGGTATGTATGTATAGTAATGTTTATATATATATATATATATATATATATATATATATATATATATATATGTGTATATATATATATATATATATATATATAACATGTATATACAAATAATATCTCACACTAAACTCTAGATAGATCTATACAATACATGAATGCATGTCAACAGTCAACGTAAACATACAAGAATACAATATTGAATACACTATGAACATCTGTAGTATTTGAAGTCTACCCGAGCGTGTAGTTTACATGTAAAATAAATCATTTGTACAATGGTTTGATTCTCCTCTCAAACCCTCTCTGAGAAAAATCAGTCAAGCAGATATTCCTTTGCAGCAAATGAAATGAATGGTAAAATCAAATCCCTGATCTGGAAGAAAATATTTATAACATAGTTCCATACTGCTCCATTGTCAATAGAATGGGGCAGTTTGCTGTAAACTGCAATGAAACTAGCATATATTTCCACTGAATATCACAGCTATCGTGAGGCCTTGCTTTGACGTTGGAGGCAAAATTACGTCAGTACTATTACAGTATTAGCCCATATAGTTGTACTAGTTGTACTACTATGATGAAGTGGTATCGCAGTGTTCTTGACCTAGGCTGGAAACATGCAGGAAAAAAAACGCCGTAAATTCAGGTTTCAAGACGGAGAATCCGGTAAAAATCACTGACACACGATGAGCTTATCCATGTCTCTCCAGTTTTAGAAAGATCTCAAGAATCCCTCTGAAAAAGAATTAAATGGCGAAGGAATATCAAGTGCCTACCTTTAACGTGAACGTGCAGACATTTCCCTGTGCAAGGTGCCCTATCACGTGACTGCGATCAATTATTTGATTGGCAGATTACGCAGCTATATTTAGGTCACTCTCTCGTTTCCCGAGAGCATGGCATTACTGGGGGGTTTTCCCGTCGACTTCGTAAACACACGCGCTCAAATACATTCCACTTCAGCGCCCCCGTAATTCGATTTTGATATCCACTCGATTTAACAGTAAAACCTGCTGTACTGACGAAATTATTGCAAGGAAAATTCCGACTTAAATTTACTCCACCAGATGAGCGGTTGGGTGTGGCACAATTTGTGGAGTTTCAGCCGCTAATTGCGTGGTGACAGGTGGTCGTGGGAGGAGAGACGTGTGTGTAGGTGCGTATGTGTGTACGTGTGTGTTCTGGCGTGTGCGTGCCTGCGCGTGTGAGAGATATGGGATTTTGATTACAATCACTAGCATCAGAGACGTTGATTAAATAGACCTCTCTGCTAGCATAGATAAATATTAAATCATGGATAAAAAACTTTGATTTAGGGCACACTTTCTCTAGCGCAGGGGTGACTCAGACTGTGATTATGTTTTATGGAATGTTTCCAAAATAAAAATAACCGGGAAAAATAATAAAAAAAATAAACAACTGGTCGGCGCAAAGGTTCATATGCATATGTATTCCTATATTAGTTTTTGTTTCAAAAGTTAAACTGACATTATTTATTTATCACAGTCAACTATGGGGCGCCGTTTGTAGCATGCACACTTTTGTTGACAGAAGCAAATTTTGTCCAACAAAAGTCACTTTTGTCTGACAAAAGTAATTTTGTCAGACAAAAGTTGATTTTGTCAGACAAAAGTTGATTTTGTCAGACAAAAGTTGATTTTGTCAGACAAAAGTTGATTTTGTCAGACAAAAGTTGATTTTGTCAGACAAAAGTTGAATTTGTCAGACAAAAGTTGATTTTGTCTGACAAAAGCAATTTTGTCTTGACAAAAATTGCTTCTGTCAACAAAAGTAATTTTGTCGTAGACAAAATTACTTTTGTCGAGACAAAATTTCTTTTGTGCTACACTTGGCGAGACCACTCGCCAAGTGTTTCATTCAGAATTCTGTCCTAGTGTCGTGCAGCGATGGCAGGCGGCGTGCATGATCGAATAGACGAGTTGCAGCATCTCCAACGCTCGATCGAGTTGCAGTATCTCGTTCTAGATACTGCAGCCCGATCGAGATGCTTTGAAGACTTTTACATAATATTCGTTTCCTGTAAGCTTACACTTCGTAGTTCTTCATTAATTTATGGATAGCAAACTCGAACGTTTTGTCACAAAAAAGTGGCAAAAGTGATTGCCAAACTCGAGTCAGACAGACTATAGAGGCCCCTTAAATTAATGAAGAACTACGAAGTGTAAGCTTACAGTCGTGATGTGGCCTTTACAAGCTCAAAATACAGGCAGGAAACGAATATTATGTAAAAGTTTTCAAAGCATCTCGATCGGGCTGCAGTATCTAGAACGAGATACTGCAACTCGATCGAGCGTTGGAGATGCTGCAACTCGTCTATTCGATCATGCACGCCGCCTGCCATCGCTGCACGACACTAGGACAGAATTCTGAATGTAACACTTGGCGAGTGGTCTCGCCAAGTGTAGCACAAAAGAAATTTTGTCTCGACAAAAGTAATTTTGTCTACGACAAAATTACTTTTGTTGACAGAAGCAATTTTTGTCAAGACAAAATTGCTTTTGTCAGACAAAATCAACTTTTGTCTGACAAAATCAACTTTTGTCTGACAAAATCAACTTTTGTCTGACAAAATCAACTTTTGTCTGACAAAAATAATTTTGTCGAAGACAAAATTACTTTTTTCAGACAAAAGTGACTTTTGTTGGACAAAATTTGCTTCTGTCAACAAAAGTGTGCATGCTACAAACGGCGCCCCATAGTCAACATATCGACCCCTTTCCAAATTTGTGAGCGGATTTGGAACTCCGATATTTCTTATTTTTTCCTAAGACAAATATCCTGGTTCAGTTGGTTTGAGTCGAGCATATCTTGGGCGTGACTTGTGTTACGACGAATTCAGGCCAAGCTATTGAATATGCGTCCTCTATATGTTCATCAGAGAAATACACTACTCCCAGATGTTCATGACCAGATCCAAATGGCAACATTCTAAAGTGCTTGCCTGCCGTAAATGCTCAACCTTTTCCCACGCTATCATGTAATTTTTTCATGTTTTCATGTTTTTCTGTTAACACGCACCACATGGTCAAAGTGGTCAGGGGTCTAATCTGATAACATTTATCAACTGATATTTTCACTTAATGCGAGATTCAATCAAGCCCTTATTAGGGTCAGATAGATTAGGTCCTTATGCCAGAGAAGTTAAAACCTCTCAAGTTGCTAAACCAGTATGGTGTGTTATCTGCAATGCCAATGGCCCAAAATGACATACCCGGTATGACCCTCCTATATGTAGTGGTTTCGGGTTCAAAGAGAGCCCTCTATCCACCCGGTGAGAAAAATGTTAACTAATTTTGCTGGGCAAGTCTGTTTCACAGGAATATTATGCTACTAATATTTCGCAGTTAATTTAGGGAAATTTAAATTGGTAATAAGAATTTTTTAAATATCGAACTTTATCATAGAACAATTGTGCTCCTTGATATTTACCTACATAAAAATGTATGCCTGTAAAGTACTGTCTTATATGTGTACAATTGCAATTATTTACTAAATATGCTACCACTTCTTCTGAAATGGTATAAGGTCTATAGTTATGAGATAGTTATTAAGTTATGTTTCCTTAAATCAAAAAGACAAAGTTTTCTCACCTGGTAGCATGAATGGAGAATTTTTTTATTTCAATTTTTCTTACAAATATCTTGGATTAAGAAAAGAATGGATATGTAACGAGAGACCAATTACTATATGCCCTATAGTTACATGCTGGCCTCATGCCAGGACTACCAGATAAGGCAGCAGGGCGAGGTCACGTGGGAACAAGGACCAATCAGGGCTCTTGCATCGATTACATTACAGAGAAACCATATCTCCACCACCTGCTGGGGGTGCCCAGAGCACCTATTAGCCGCTATTATTTGACACTGGTTGAGGCTAGCATGTTCAGGTTGACCGGCTGGTCTCCATTCCATGTGTTTGGTCTTCTAAGCGAATATGAACCAGGAAAACACTAAACAGCAAAATGAATTACAAACCAACTTTATTATTTTCAATAACAATCACACAGTGATCAAAAAACAATACACTGCTCATGCCAGCAGTGTACCCATGAGCAAAACTACTTATGTGACGTGTTTTTTTAGACAAACCATTTTAAGAAAATATCTGAAGGAGACATATTGACAAGACCTCAATCTACAGCTCTCCTTCAAGTAATTTACACAGTGACTTTATACAAAATCATTAAAAAAGTTCTTGACATCTGTGCTTGTGGTCCCAACAAAACTTTTAAAAGAACTCTAGAAATACAAGTAAAGGGTGGCTATTTACAAATAGTTATGTACATCTAGCAGTATCCAATCAACTTTATTATACCTCACGTGAGGATACTCTTATCCTATTGGATGAGAGCCATGCGTCAAAAATGCTGGCTACCTGTGTCTCTGTAGGTTCCTTGACAGCGGTCACCATTCGATATAGTGACATCCATTGTCAAGGAACGTGAATTGTAAACCTACCGCTTCATGATTCCCTCTATTGTTGAGGACGTCATGCTTTCAAGATCCCCACGCGTAAGTATGTCAAGGCCTGAGCAGAATGCCGCCGTCAACAATGGAATTTTCTTATTGTTGAGAGCAACGATAAAGAAAATAACATTGACCTTTCATCGTAGCCTTTATGAGTGCTTGATTAGCAGTAATGGCAGTACCCCAAGCAGCAGGCCGCTTTAAGGAAATGGGGGAGGAGGATATCACAAGACTGCGTGGTATGACGTTGTTCGGTATAATAAAACAAATGCAACATCTCTGTGGTGTTGCCAGCATGATTGTATCCCCCTTGGGAGCTTTGTCACCCTCGGGCTTTGCTCTCGGGCGACAAAGCTCCCTCGGGAGATACAATCATGCTGGCAACCCCACAGAGATGTTGCATTTGTTTAATACAATATGTACTAAGCGATGTCCTTGAGGCCAAAGTTTCTTTGAAGGAAAATATTTGAAGGAAAAGTGTTTGTAAGAACATAATTCTCCTTCAAATAGTTCATGCTTGATTCTTAAGTTAATGATAATCTAGACCCATCCCGGCATCTGACGTGCGGTAGGGTAGCACGTCGTCCGTAGGACTAATAGGTTCAGCATTCTGCCACTCGCTAAGTTGGCAATATTCTAGGTGTATAGGGAAAAGTGTCAGAACTAAATTCGTTGTGATAACGGTTTATGGCAGCGAGTTTATTGATGAAACTGAGCGGCCAAAAAATAAAGTCATGCATGCGATTGAAAGATTGTCTAAAGCTTATATATGGGGAAATTTTTGGGATATTTTCGCGCCTATGTACTTTTAGCTAATATTTCGAAAAAGGGGAACGACTTTACGGTAATTCTGCGAATAGCGAAACCGCGAAATATGTATAGGACGTACACCTACGGTAGTCTATACTAGTCTATGGAGATGCCTCATTCTGAGAATATCGCTAAACTAGCCATACGTTCTTAAACCATGGTACGTGTGTGTTATGAATTGTTCAATTGATATTGTGCACGTACGTTGGCAAATTCTGATTAATGTTTTTGAATTCCCCATATTCTCAGCTTCATGGTATTTCAGTAACAAATATTTTCCAAATCAGACCTCTTTTTCTTTTCCCAGGTGAACTTAGCTTTATATATTTACACGATCACTAATTTGCTTTTACTCATTACCCATATTCCTAATATTTCATAACTATTACATCTCTATGCATTCCCCTTGAGACATGGATCCGTGCGCCGGCCTACATATTTTGGCGCACAGATCCATTCCTCTACCATACCTGCCTAACCTTTGCGCTGTGTTGCACCCAGCGCCACTAGCTTCATACTACTTTCCATTCCTTTCAATTCCACTCCTATCACCTTGTATCGGACTTTCTCTGGATCCAGAGGACACTTTCAAGGCATTAAAGAGTGATTATTTACAACTACATGTATTTATAATTCCTCATATTTCTTTGAAGAGATGAGATAACCATGCCATTTAGCCAGGATTTAGAAAATGGGTGCTCGAAATTAGCAATCATAAAATTTCATGGCGTCCACTTTTTCAAGGTAAACCGCGATATATTTTGATAACTATGATAAAGATGTATTTTCTTATTCAGAAAAGGTATAATAATCTTGTGTTATGCTATAGGAATCATATTTAGGAAAAAAAATTATTTGCTTCAGAAATGACATTTGTATGAATTCCTCACAGGAATTTTGTGTGACCTGATGTTTGAATTTTGAGGGTTTGGGTGTCCAAATGATGCCCAGACACCCTGCTGGCTAAGACACTGCCACAACTTCTGACAAGGGAGTGCACAAGGGAAGACAACTCTATCCCATCATTGCATGCGCTGGCCAAAAAAGTCTACCACTTACGATAAAATCTTCAAGATGAAATAATGTGGGCAAATATCAAAAGGAGAAATATTAATCAAAATAATACCAACCATTATCCTTCAAACAGTTTGAAAAATAAGTGTTAATTCCCAAAGTCATCGTCTGAAAACTTTGTCATAATGAAATAAGCGATTTCAACAAGGAAAACATTACAACTAGCAAAAAGTATGGTTGACCTTTACATTATTTGTTGTTTTTAAGTTTGCTTAGACTTAAAAGAGTCATTTGCCTGAAACAAAGAATTTCACAGTTGAAGTTTTGAAGAAAACAGCAGGTCATACAGACCTCAATCTTATCACATCAAATGTTATCATATTTGAAAAATATTTCAAACGGCACAAAAAAATCTGTCAATCATTTTTATCAAGATATCAATTCACTGGACATTACAATATTTCAAAACACACCCAATTCTATTTGTGCTTAAGATATAAATGGGCAAAGTAATGTCGTACAGGAGTCAGACAGTCATTTTGACTCCCAAACACCAGATTTTTGGCAAAATGACACCCAGTTGTATTTTGTCAGATTTTCTGTATTTGTTGTTTCTAAAGCAACTACCCTGGAGTAGGGATGGATACCCCTGAGAGGCTAAGACGAAACGGTACGGTACCAGTATCTGTACCTATGAAACGGTACAATATTTTAAATTTTGTTTTCTATAGTCATGTTCAGGAACCTGGACAATGCCTAATAAATGATAACTTCACAGTGGTTGGTATCGTTAAGAGTACATTGGAAAGAATAAGGCGGTACTTTTTAAAATGCTATTGTACCAGTACCGGTACCTCTTTACGGTACCCAACCCTATCCTGGAGCCCTTAGTGGGCCTGCGCTGACAGGGACTTAGCCAAGACCTGTCCACTGTCTTTTGGACTTGTAGGCAATTTCCTGAAAACCTCTTTTTTGGACAGAAAAAAAATTCTTTGAAGAATTCCTTATTAAGATTTTTTCGAATTATTAACCAAATATTTTATTTCCTTAACAAACCATCTTCCAAGGCATGGCTGATATGTAAATTTCTCTAATTGACACAATAGGCTATTAAATATAGGTGCTAGAAGGATTTGAAGTAGATAAGTACCTAAATCTGGAACGGCAGAAATTTCGGAATTGTTACTGTAGAATAGGAAATTAATCTGAGGTGCAAATTTGTGATTTAGGATTTTTCCGAGATGTTTTATTCCAAAAAGCTAGTATTGGAGGTTCATATTCTAATAACAGGAATAATACATCAGACTTTCAAAATACCAAACTGACCCAACTCTAAAGAATTTGGCAGAATACACCACTCCAATTAATTACCTTTTCTAAAGTATTTTGGACAGACATTTTTAAGATTCTGGCTAAGAGCCTGCCTGTGCAGTGAGCTGTGCTAACACATCCGACATCTCCATCCCTTCCACCATATTGATCACATAGAACGAGACCTCTTCCTCCTCCTCCTCATTACTGGGAATAACCACCTCTCCACCATTATCAATATCAGCGTAATTGTACACAACCTGACATTCGCTTTCGCCCTGGCGGCCATCTTGAATCACATGACCAGGCGGAAGCTGCACCAGGACCTGCCCCTTGCCCTCGATTTCAAAATTTTGAAGGGTCATCTCCTGCTCGACCTTGACCTCTGTGTGACCTTGAACTTGGGAGTTGCCGAAAGTCGATGAATCACTGTTGGGATTGTGAATGGTGTCGGAATGGATTTTTTTCAAGTTCGCACTCGGGAAATCCACGTCGCATTTTTTACAGGTGGATGACATGCCATGCCGCAACTCGTGTTCCTTAAGGGCGCTTTCGCTCGTTAGAACGTAGCCGCAGAGCGAACACATGTGCAGTTTTTCCGTATGGAGAAGCATGTGGCATCGCAAATGCTCCTCCGAGAGGAAGATTTTCGAGCAGTACTGGCAGCAGGGCTTGCTCGTCCGATGAATCGTATCCCTGTGACTCCTCACACCATGCTCCGATCGGAAAACTGCTCCGCATTCCTTACAAACGTAATCTTGTTTCGACGGAGTACGTCCTTGTCGCCCTTGGCGGGCCCTCGCTTCAGCAGGCTCTTTTCCGTTCCTCACTTTCTGTTCTACATCCAGGTGCTTTTGAGACTTCAGATGGCGATCCATATTTTGTCGGTTTCTGAAATGCTTCCGACATAACACACAGTAAAACTGCTCCGATACCTTTGGGGCTGAATCATGGGCGATAAGACTTTTTGTTTCCCCTTCCGCCTCCCCTCTATGGTGTTTCATATGCAGATCGAAGTAGTACTGATTAGCGCAGCCCGTCTTACAGATGCTACACACTAACTTATAGCCAGACCGGTCGTGCGTTTTCTCGTGAACTTCCAGCAGCTCCTTGGAGTTGAACTGGCGCTCGCAGTCCTTGCATTTGTGTGGCTTACTGTCGTCATTGTGTACCTTTCGATGCTCTTCCAGCCGCGCCTTCGACATAAAGAATTTACCGCATAACTCGCACTGCGGATAGGTCCTCCGTTTTTGACCAGTCGACGGAGGCGGAGAGTGCCAGTGTTCCGTGAATTCTATCCCCTGGTGGGACTTGGCGTGATCCCTTAACGTTTCCACACTTATGAACTTTAATCGGCAAATGCGACAAGTGAACTTTGCGACTTTCCCTTCTTCGTGTTGTTTCATATGAACGGCCAGCGCGTCCGGAGACAGACAGTCCCGCCTGCATACAGTACACACATAGAGACTCGGACAGCTGGCTGCATCTTGTGCCAAGCCCTCATCTGTATCGTGACCTCTAGAATGACTTGATAATGTCGTATTTTGAATTTTAGCTTTTGCTTCTATACTTTCTTGTCCTTGGCTCTCTGCCTCAATAGTCATAGCTTCCTTAGCATGGTTCTCTGCCTTTATAATCAAAGCCACCTGAATATGGTCCTCTGTCTCAATAGTCATATCTTCCTGGACATGGTTCTCTGTTGCAATTGTCGTATCTTCCTGGACATGGTTCTTTGTCTCAATAGTCATATCTTCCTGGACATGGTTCTCTGTATCAATAGTCATAGCTTCCTGGACATGGTTCTCTGTCTCAATAGTCATAGTTTCCTGGACATGGTTCTCTGTCTCAATAGTCATATCTTCCTGGACATGGTTCTCAGCCTCAGAAGAAACAGCTTCCTGGTCGAGGTTCCCTTTATCACTAGAAATGGCTTCCTGTGTGTGGTTCTCGGCCTTAGAAGGATAAGTTCCCTGTTTCTGGTTCCTTGTCTCAGTAACATTAGATTTCTGACCTAGTCTTGGTGTGTCAAAAACATGATTCTCAGTCTCAGAAGTATGAGCTCCCTCACCAACGTTCCTTGTCTCAGAATTACGGTTTTCCAGACCATGGTGCTCTGTCTCAGCAGAGTGAGGTTCCTGACTTTGGTTCTCTGTCCCGGTCGAGTTAATTTCTTTAATTGAGCTTCTGCTTGTACCAGCGCTGGCAGAATTGGTTTGGTCCGCCTTCATTCTTCCAAACTCACCAGTCCCCACTCCTGATGAATAAAAAAAAAAATAATCAGTACATGAAAATTTACATTCCTTTTACAGCTAGATGGAGGTTTAGAACTTATTAATGAGGCTTGTTACCCAAATTGGCTGAAACTATCAATCACCGTCTGGGACTGTTGTTTAGCAATTGTGCCAGGTTCATAATTGAATAGTTTGAAACAAACATGTGATGCCATCATGTTGATTTAGCGTCAAATGGAGGATTATAGAATGTCTGATGCTGTTATAGACAAATTAATGAAAAGGTCTTTTGATAAAAAAATAAGTGGTCAAACACAAGAGTTTTCGTTATCATATGTGGTATATTGGGCCCAAAGCTAAATCTAGAGGCATATGACCCTGGGCTCCTGGGAAAGTTGAACCCTGTCAATTGATTTATGTGTTAGAATATACTACATTTATAAAGCTGAAATGAAATGATGATATGCGCATCCACATTTTATCAAGAGCAGATGATTGCTGTAAACCTTATAGTCTTGAAAGTTTAGGAAATAGATTTTGAATCAATGTGTTTCATTCATTTATTTCTTGCATTGAATGAAAAAATACAATGCCGTATTGACAGGTCTGGGCATATTTTAAAAAGTTGAGCAAATTAATCACAACTGGAATTAACCTTCTTCGCAGGTTATGTATGTGCAAGCTCTTGTTTACTAACTAGTACAACCATCTGGGATATCGCTGAACTAGTTCATGACTTACCAGTTAGTAAACAAACTATTGGAGGAGATAATAAAAAAGGAACCAATTGTTTTTTTTACATTGGTGTAAAAAAATGCTTGTACATTTTCTTTCGGCTTTACATTGTGTCAGAGTACAAGAAAGTCACAAAAAATCCAATGGATACCAACATGACAGGGTTAAGATGGTTTTTAAGAATCTTAGCATCCTTGTGCTTTGGATGAAAGTAACCTTAGCATTGGAAGGGCTGTAAGACATCAAGTGCAGAACCAGAAAATACTCAAAAGAAGAGCACGAGGCATAAATATCCTTACAGTGTCAGCTGCAGACAACAAGGAATTGAAATATATCAGGCACGTGAGGCACCGACATAATTTTCAAAACTAAATTGCCATGCTGGGCAAGTAGTTCATGATTTTTACTTGCCCGACATAATTTTTGAGTTGCCCGAAATAGGTTATAACATATGCTAGAATGGCATGTATCATTTATCATGGATTTAAATATTTAAAAACCATTTTCTTATCTGTTTTGTTGCATTGTTTGCATATTTCTGGGTATTTGGGGCCATCAGGCTAGTACTTATGTCTGTGCCTGTATATCTAATCAGCTTAACATAACCTTTTCACACCTGGGTAAATATTCACACCCGAAGTAATATTTAGAGAGATATCTGATTTAAAGTAGAAGTTCATTTTGGATTAAATAATTCCTAAAATGATTTTTTTCAAATCAAATATCACTCAATACAGAGACTTTTGTTCAATGTTGTCAGACCTTGAGCGTACTCCAGACGCAATAGGGTTAAAGGACAGTGCCTTTAATTTCTGGGACAATGGCCCTTATTGTTTATTCAAACCTTTTGACTTAATGGTGTGTACGAGCAAATATCAGTGACAGAATACTGGGATAACTTTTCTAACAGCGTCAAACACGGTTGGAAAATAAAGCCAATACAGTGTGTAGGATAATCAAATATGTGCCTCATGTCTCTTTTAGAACCTTTCAGCAAGAGGGCCCAAGCTTTACTACAGAGATTTTTAAACTGGAGATCTACATGACAAGTGTTGTCTGGACCTGATATCAGGGACTTAGCCAGGACCTCTTCCTGCTTGTCTTTTGGACAGGCAGTTTCCTGGAAACCTCCTTTTTGGACAGGCAAAAATTTCTATGAAGAAATTTCAATTTTGACTTTTGGAGTGTAATAACCAAATGTTTTTTCTCACAAACCATCTTTTATGACAAAGCTGAAGTGTAAAATGCCCTTTTTGAAACAATATGCTATTGAATGTAGTTGGTATAAGGATTTGAAGTAGATTAGTAACTTAATTTGGACGGGCAGAAATTTTAGAATTGCTGTTTTGGACAGGCATTTTTGAAATCCTGGCTAAGACCCTGCCTGATATACTTTTAAAGAGGCATTTATTTGCAAACTATTTGAAGAAGAGTTGTAGATAGAAGTTCAATGAACAACAGTGAACTCTTCTTCAGGTCTAAATATAGTTTCTGTTATAGAGATATCACCCAAATAGTAAGGCAGTTTTGGCTGCTACAGGTATTCATGAATGGTTAAATATCCTACAGACACCATCAACCTGTTTCGTCAGAGGTTGTTCACCGGCATGAAAATGTCATGCTACATTTAAGGCAGTGTCTTATCCAGGATTTAGAAACTGGGTGCCTGAAATTGCCAGTTGTAAAACTTTTGGGGCGTCCAAAATTTTAGGGGGGATCCCAATACACTCATATTTCAACCATAAACAAGTATACATTCATCAAAATAAGGCATGATATTAGTAAAAAATGTCATGGGAATTATAAGGAGATGAAAACATTCAATTATAAGCTTGCGATTGAGATTTTTAGAAATTCCCCACTAAAAAATTTGGGTGTCCTGAGGGGATCTTTTTAAGGGTTTGGGTGTCCAAAAAGGCACCGTGACTGGCTAAGACCATGATTTAAGGGTCATTTTCTTTGATCAAAATTATAAAGCCTCTGACACTTTGACATATTATTGGATGTATTAATTGTCATACATATTTCATCAGGGGCATGTTTTTAAATTCATTATGATAACGAGACTCTCATTAGTCAGCTGTTAGTTAGTTGAATCCTGTGTCATTTTTCATTTTAGCATGATGTCATTTTATGGGATGCGCTCCAACTCATAGTCTTAGTCAGCAGGGTGTCTGCGTGTCATTTGGACACCCAAACCCTCAAAAATAACCCCTAAGGCCACCCATATTATTTCAAAAGGAAATAGCAAAAATGTCAATTTCGAGAGTATAATTGAATTTTTCACCTTTACATAATACTCATGACATTGTACAGGTGAACTTGGATATGACGGACCACTGTACGACGGATTTTTGCATACGATGGACGATATGCTTGGTCCCAGTCCGATGCATATCAAGTATTCGTCATATGTATATGACAGATTTTGCATAGGACGGACCAATTTTCCTGGTCCCATTGAGTCTGTCATATCCAAGTTCACCTGTATAAGAGTATTATGCCATATTCAACAAGTAAATTATACTTGTTTATGACTGTAATCTGAGTATATTGTAATCTCCCTAGAAAAATTGCAAGCAAAAAAAATGAACAACTGCCAATTTTGATACCCGGTACCCAGCTTTTAATATCCTGACTAAGGCTCTGCTCCCACCACAAACCACTGAAACTGGTATTGGAAATCTATTATCAAATATTATCAATCGAAAAAAGTGTATAATGCAGTATATCCCATAACATTTTATTTTTTTCATGCCCAGGTATGTTTTTGCTTCCATGTGTGAATTTTATCTCCTTTTATACAGAATGCATGATTTAATAGCTGATTGTTTTCAAGGTAAAGAAGTCTTAATTTGTTTTATTTATTTTGAACATTAATCACTAACTAGTAACTATACTATATGTGTTAATTCAGCAAGCTGAAGAGAAGCCATATAGGCGTCCTAAATAAAGGCTTCCAAAGAGCAACAAGCTGACACTTGGCCTTTGTACTTTCTTAGACAGGCACCGACATAACTACTAGCCTGCTTGCCCCTGAGGCAAGTGAATTTGTGAAAAAAAGGGCTTTTGGGCAAGTACATTTCAGTTTTCTATATGCTGTATTTCTGAATACTCAACACATTTTTCTTTACAAGGTTCGACTTTCCCAGGGGCATATGCCCCTAGATTTTGCTGTGGGCTCCTAGATTTTTCAGACTAGGGGCCCGAAATAGTATATATAATAATACAGAATTCCTATTTTTGACCACTAAATTTGTCAAAATACCTTTTCGGGTCCCTAGCCTGAAATCTAAGTGTTAGACCCTGCTTTAGTAAATGGCCCAGATACCCAGAGCTTTGCAAACAATGCAACAAAACTGAAAAGGAAATGGTTTAACTTTAAATCCCTGATAAACAATACATGCATCTCTAGCATAAATCTTACTTTGGGCAAGTCAAAAAGTATGTCGGGCAAGTCAAAATCATTTACTACTTGCCCGGCATGGAAAGTTAGTTCTGAAAATTATGTTGGTGCGTGTTAGATGAATATCCAGATGGACTGGAAGCATGCGTTACTTGTCACAGCTGGGGTCAACTAGTTAATGTACCCTGCTTACAGTCAACAGCCATGCTCCATTTTCTGCAGCCCAGTCCTTGATGACTGAAGTGCAGCACCTGATAATTGCCCACACCCCCCCCCCCCCCCCACACATCATCTGATTATACTCGTATCTAGCTCTCTTTTTTGGAAGAGCTAATTATTGCATATTGATTACACTATGCAGGAATGTTTAAATATCACAGGATATACAACCAGCAGATCTTGCTCCAAAACCTTAGCACAACTAATAGCGAGCGAAGCTCGGAAAGGCCTCAGGCCTTTCGCGAAGCCTTGCAGTCATGCAATGAGTGTATATGACGTCACTAAGAAATACATACAGGGACCCAGAAAGTCGTTGTGAGCAACAATTAGCATCCCTCGCGAGGCCGATTTCCGGTTTGAATGAAGTTTAAGTAACGACCGATTTCATTGGTCGACAATGACGTAATGTACAGTACAATAACAAACATGCCTCCTATTGGATGAAATGTATGAATGAACGTGCGTGAATGAAAGTGCATTGTTGTGGGTGCTGCCACGCCATGGCCGCTACTACATGTATATCCACGTTAAAACTGAATTTTTCGCCCGTCCGTGGGTCAATTCTAATGCAGTTTAGATTGTTAGAACTGCCAGAATTCATTCTACTGGCCATTGAATTCTCATTAAAATCGGCTCGCTTCCTGGCCTTGCCACGCCGTGGCCGCTACTATCTCCACATTTAAAACTGAATTTCTCGCCTGTCCGTGGGTCAATTTCAATGCGGTTTAGATCGTTAGAACCGCCAAATTCATTCTACAGACCGTTGAATTCTCGTTAAAATCGGTTGCGAAATGTAAATTTTGCGACAGTTTGAAATCGTAATAATTTGTATCATATGCCATTAATTTACGGTCAATCAATGCTGTCTTTTGGTCGGAAGTAAAAAAAAATATATGAAATCAACCAAAGCTTCGCTCGCTTCCTGGCCATGCCAGCATCATATTAGCAACTTTGTCTATAATGTAAACAAATACAAGAGCCCTCATTCCTCTGTCTCCTAATGATGTCACACTGAGGTGAGATTAGGTGTTCGGGGCTTTACAATGCCCCAATACTGGCAATAGTAGCGAGCGAAGCTCGCAAAGGCCGCAGGCCTTTCGCGAAGCCTCACAGTAAGTCAATAGAGCGTGAGTGTATATGACGTCACTATAAGAAATACATACAGGGACCCAGAAAGTTGTCATCGTCAACAATATGGGACAACGTGCGGACGACTTTCGCTCTGGAGGGTACTTTAAGTAGGTGAAGTAACAACCGATTTCATTGGTCGACAATGACGTAATGTACAGTACAATAACAAACACTTACATTTCATCCCATTCAATGGATGAAATGTATGAATGAACGTGCGTGAATGAAAGTCCATTGTTGCGGATGCTGCCACGCCGTGGCCGCCGCTACTATATCCTTGGATGAATCTAAGCTCCATCTACGTTAAAACTGAATTTCTCGCCCGTCCGTGGGTCAATTCTAATGCAGTTTAGATTGTGATAACCGCCAGAATTCATTTTACTGGCAATTGAATCCTCTTTAAAATCGGCTTGCTTTCTGGCCGTGGCCTCTACTATATCCATGTTAAAACTAAATTTTTGTGTGTCAATTTTAATGCGGTTTAGATCGTTAGAACCGCCAGATTTCATTCTATTAGCCATCAAATTCTTTTTAAAATCTGTTGCTTAATGTATATTTTGCGACAGTTTGAAATCATAATAATTTGTATGCCATTAATTTTCGGTCAATCAATGCAGAAGTAAAAAAAAAATGAAATCATCCAAAGCTTCGCTCGCTTCCTGGCCATGCCAGCGTCATATTAAATTAGTAATTGATCTGTGGCGAATCCATGTTTTCTTCATCTAAGCTTTAGGATAAGCCTGTCTTCATTTACTGACATGACACCCTTCCAGGGGCGCTGACAGTTTGAAAATAATTTGGGAGAACATTTCCACCCAAAACTACTTGGACAACCCTGTATCATCTTCATGAGATATTCACATTTAACCAATAGCACATTCCCTATTATCGCTCAAAATTACAGCTCCTTTTTAGACGCTTTCGGTCGGAGGTTCTAAAGCGAGATAGGCGTTACGATCATTATATTATATATATACTGTGCTTGTGTCGTTAATACTCTCTCCTAAATATGTCAAGTGTGTTGTCTACGTTATAATATACGTACCACAGATTAAACCATGTGTTTACTAGATTTCCCTTGCAGTCGATTCCGCCTTTCTACGCTGACCGCTAGGTGTCGTTGTAGTGGAAGCTGGAGACTTCGTAACCAAACTCGTTCGTAACCAAACTCGTTCGTACCCAACAGCTTTCGTCACCACGATTTCGTACCCAAAGGAAATTGATTGTAGACTTATTCCATAGAAAATTGTTAATTAAGGTAGCCAAATTTGTTTATTTTGGCATGAAGGAATACACATCTCTTCCAGATGTTGTGAGTGAAGAAATTGATAATGTTGATTTAAACTGTCTGTATGACTAATTATGACAGTAATCAGATATCATTGTATAATGTTGACACACATAACTTTTATGGGCGTATATTGTATATATCTATATATGTATATTTTTACAATTATGACTACAATGTAGATGTATATATATGTTGATTATTCTAATGAAATTATTGTACATGTATTTCCTCTATGTACCGCAAAAGGCGGTTAGAGAGTAATAAAGTTCGTATTCGTATTCCATAGAGCTGTATCAGGGGCTGTATGACGTCGTCCTGCTTGTACAGGGCTGTCCAAGGCCAAAATGCCGAGAAGTATCTTGTAGTCGTTGGACGTCACATGTGACGTCCACTGTGACACTGCGGCTGGAGCCCGGGTGTCACTGTGACAACGTAGTGTGTACCTACTTTAAAAGTAAACATTTCCACCAAAGTCGGGTGCTGTAAGGCACTACCTTGCGGGAACTCCACATTTGTTATCAGTTGCCCTAGCCTAGTAGCGAGCGCGCCAGCGCTGCTGCACGAAGTGCAGCTAGCGCAAGCGAGCATTCATGTAACGTGTGTGTGTACGTATATAGATACAATGTATATATCCAATCTGTATATGGACCAGAAAAGTTTTGAGGTGCCAACAATGTGGCCTCACGCGCGTAAACGGAAGTATTATTTAGTACATCCGGTCACGCAGGCGCAAGTTTCTGAAGTCTGTAGGGAAGTCTGGGAAATGAACATCACCTTTTGCTTTAAGGGCACATTTTGCCGCCAGATCTTTCCATGCTTTGAACATTGCTTTGTCACGCAATAAGTATGGACTGTTCACTTTAAATTATATCAGAAGAGCGTTTTGATTAGGCATCACGCGAAACTACGCAACAAAGTAACAATCATGCTCACGCGACGTCGGGGAGAGCCGACACGGTGACGATGTTCAGGACGATATGTTGAACAGTTAAAATAGATTTATCAATACTCGCTTTCCTGTGGCTCGATTTTAATGCGGTTTAGAGCATTAAAACCGCCACAACTCATTCCACCTGCCGTTTAATTCTCTTTCAAATCTGTTGCGAAATGAGGATTTTGCGACAGGTTGAAATCGCCGTGGTTTTAATGCCAATTCTTTTTGCTAATTCTATGCTACTTTTTAGTCAGTATGAACTAGAATCATCCGAGATTACGCGTT